>OY986049.1:23080913-23698287 GCA_963920205.1 Stenodema calcarata | reverse complement strand
TAGAAACTCGGAAACTTTCGGGTAAGTACTCAAAAACAGTAGTGTATTAAAACATTCACGTTGGGAACAGACAGCCTAGTTCAGTGGTTCAGTTTCAATTTTTGTGGATATCAAATACCCAGTTGGTCATTCAATTTTCTACATTTTATAGTTTAGGCATATATTTTGGAGTTCCGGACACATCATCAACACGACACATAAACATTATGATACCACCAACGTAATTGGATGCCCGCACAAAAATGATTTCATACTTTGCCTGAAACTGTTTATAAACACTGAAGTTGTTTATAAATCGACTACCGTTTTTGATCGCCATTTTTGAGACTAATTCTCATAACCCAAAGATGGGGGAAACAGATGTGTATGGGTGGATAATGGGGATAACTTCAATGCCTATTTCGACGATGCCGTTACTCCACTGTTACCAGGAGTAACAAAAGACGGCAGACGATATTTTTCCTCCTTCCAAAATCGGAGGAGTCACGCACTTGGATTTTGGGCATTGCCTATTCCGAAACCCGTTTTAAATATTTTCTTGAGTCTACCTACTTATTAATAGACAGCATCTACAGATCAACAATAGAAGAGAAGACGACTCCCCTACCACCTCACTACACATACATCTGTTTCCAGAATTACCCTTTAGTTGGAAGTTGGATGTCCTTTGTGGTTTTGTAATTAAACTTGAAAAGATAATTGCCAGTAGTTTCCATTATTCATTACTGTATTTTCTCCGAACTTAGGTGATACACGTCAAAGTCAGGGAAAGTCACATCTTCAATTATTGTTTGTTAATTCTAAAGTAATGTCGACGTTCGGTAAAGGTCGGATAATCAAATGGTTCGTAGTCCACTTCTGAAATTCGCTCATTACGTCTAGCCACATAACTGGTACTTGAACACAAAACAATGCGGTCAGCCACTTGAAATAGAATAAGGTGGTAAGTTTATACGGTAAACAATTATTTTAATGTTCAATACATGAATAAATTTGGTCCCACTAACTCTTGTCGGTGGAAAATCGTTGAAAATGATCAGCCCCTAAATATTTTGGAATAATATTTTAGTGCTTGAACTCACCATCGTATACAATTTTAGGGCCTAAAATTGTATACGATGGTGAGTTCACGCAATAAAATATTATTCCAATAACCAAGAAGCAAAATAGCACATTTCATTGCCTACTTCAAACCGGATGAAATGATTAATGGATTTTTTTTGTTGAAAATATTGGAGGAGTCAAAAAAGTGTTCAAATTTGCGGTTTAAGTAGGTATGTTACTCCGAAACAAGTTTTTTCTCCAAGTTTGAGGCTTTTAATTTTAATCCGGATTCATTTCTGATAATTTAAATAATCCGGATTCATTGCTGACAAACTTTCTTGGGTGATGGCACACGCTGTCAATTTCTCTCTGTTTCTAGGAACTCTAAGGATCTCTAAGAACTAATGGTGATTGGAATTTACGAAATTATTTACGTTGTCCTATAGAAAATACCTTAAATCCTCGTGGGTTAAATTATCGTTGTAGATGCCGGATCAAAGGTGAGAGTAATGTAATATTCCAAAAGACCACAGCGATTCTACTCTTGAGGTCTGGAACCTATCAAAACGGAACATCGAAATGAGTTCAGAAAGGGATCTTTATACTATAAAGTTTGTTTTCTTGCTAAAAGCAAACACGGTTTGCCTGCGTTTAGTGGTGAAAGCCGTGTGTCTGACGTTCCTGCTTGTACGTTCAGATTCCAACGACCCAAGTTTGAGCTCTTCCTGAACACCCCCCCTTCCCCCTAAAATACGGGGGTGAGTTGGATAGGCTGTTCACACTCATCTCAACTCAAAACACGTTTCTCCCTTACAGAGTTGGGGCGGAGGTTCTGCAACTTTCTAGCTTTTCCGACACCTCAGCTTCACGGCGCTCCGATGATTAGATCAGCAAACTATCACGTAGATAGAGCCCTTTAATCACGGCAAAGATCAGGAGTGTATCTACTCAAAATCGTGCCTGGAATGACGATCCTTTCGAAGCATTAAATGTACTCTGGTTGATATTTTTTATTCCATTCAACAAATAAATTAAATATAGTCAAGTTACATTTTAGAGAGAAACCTCGTCCCCTTGAAAGAGATGTACAGTTTAGTACTAAAAAAAGTGCTAATTGTACTAACAAAAAGTACTAAAATTAGTACAATTGTTTACTAAAAACCAAAAAAATCCATGTCAAATCAGTAAACTGATGTTGATTACCTATAGTACAATCAACATGCAGATACATCGGTACATGGATGTGTCTCATTTTCTCCCAGTAAACGAGGTATACATGTGTTTTGTGTCTCATGTAAACAAAATAACGATAACAGCTGAACCTGGGCCTATTCAGCTTAAAGTGTTAAGATTTAAAGAGGCTACTTGCCAAATCTCATATCTCTATTATAGAGATATGAAATTTCGCATGTAGCCTCTTTAGATCTCTACACTCTATAATTGAGACATGAAATTTGGCACCACAGGAATTCTCGTCGGGTGAGAGGATGGCCCCAGCGTAACGGTTTCTACCAGTTATGTGAAGGCTCTAACATGTTCCATGCTAAAATTGGCTAAGCACCGGACATTCGAAATGAAATATTTCCGCAATCGCGAAAAGTATCGCAGATCAAGAATCTCCACCTCACAAAACCATGTGTTGTTAGAGTCAGGTGTTCCTCAATATCAATCAATCAATTTATTCCACAATGTATACCTCAAGGGCGGGTTGTGGGGATCAAGGGGAAGTATGGTGAACTGTAATTTATTCCTCAATATGAAGATTGACCGGAAATTTGACCATTTGGTTCACGCTTATGTTGCCGACTTTGGTTGTAACTAACCTTTGATTCATCATTGCGTTCATCAAACGAACGGCCGGTCGCACAAAGCTCAGGGTTTTCTGAAAAAGTGCAAGACGGTCTTGCCAAGACCTAAGGAGACTACGTACAGTGAAAAGCTTCATACAGTGAAATTAACTGAAGGAGCCACTGAGCTGATTCTGGGCCTGGACAGCGTCAAGTTGAAGTCCTGAAGAGGCTAAATAACAAATTACACCTTCATAGAGTGAATAGCATTGAAATTTGCTGTAGGAGCCACTCAGCTGATTTGGGGCCCGGGCAGCCTCATGAGCCCCAGCAGTAAGACATATCCACGACACGATTGCCCGTTGCTGTTTATTGGTACCTATCGCGTTACATTTTTTCCCCGTGTAGCAACCCCAGCAATAAGACATATCTATGTCAAAATGGCTATCCAAGTAAAAAATCATGTATGAATACTTTGAAAAATGCATACCTAACAGTTATGCATTTTTCAGTTACTGAAATTATATAAGTCATTTGAGATCACGTGAGTGGGTGTCAAGAGCTAAATCGATGTATGGGTACTTGCTATTGGAATGAAAAATGACCGGGAAGAAATATATATTCATGAGCACGTAGTTACACATTCTTTATAGTGTGCTCTTCATAAATTACATTGTCTTGTTACCGTGTAATTGACAAATGCGAGGTGACCGAAGAAACAATTTTCTGAACGGACAATTTTTCAACTTTTCGAACACCTAACTCCATCCGTACAGACCCAGATACGCGCCATCTCATTTCATACGGGAGGGGAGCAGGTGATGAACTCTACGGCCTCACGCTGAGCCAAGTGATTGCCACTCAAACAAGAACATAAATCATTTCAAACTAACACCTACAATCCTCTCTCACGAAGCACGTAACTGCCCTCACGGGGGTACACTGCGCCGTTTTGGAAACTGAGCTCCCACAATTCTTCCTTCGTTATAACTTTTTTCTGAATCACAAGTAGCAATTTTGCACGAAGTGACATATGAATGTCATGAGTCACATCAAACCCCGAGTTTGCTACAGCTGCGGCGACGAGTTCGTCAGTTGTTTTAGCTTCTAGTGTCCACACCGATGACGGGTTCCAGGATCTCATAATTTCTGAAACTCGAAGAACATCTCCAACGTCTGGAACCAGGTCTTGGCTTAGAACCTAAACCTCAATTTGATTAGTTGAAATCAGCTCTGACATCAGGGTATAATTCCGTTCCATCGCACAGAAATTCCAATTATAATCTTCTACAATCTGCTCTCCTCAACCCTTAACTTTAATTCATGCTCCAACTACTGACTGAACGTTCATGTGTGTCGAGTGTATTCCAAGTAAAATTACGCCTTCGGACTCGGTCAATACTACTCAGCATATTCTCTTCAACCGCCTTCCTCCTGTGCTCATCCTAATTAGTTTCTCGGGCCGCTCGGTGTCGCTAAGCCCATAAAAATTCCAACACCCCGTATTTTGAACTTGCCGTTTGAAAAAGCAATTCACTCATTGGGTGCAATAGTGTCATAACTCCGAATTTGATGCTATGGGGTAATCGAATAAAAACTTTGAAATATTCCGCTACGAATTTCGCATGGTCCGTTTTTAAAGCTCAGAAATTAGAGCTTTAAAAATTCGCTATGACGCAGCCAATTAGCGAATTCATTATGAAATCCCACACTACCGATTCACTCGCTTGACAAGATGGAGTCAACAGCATACTTCCTTGAAGAAACTAACTACACCTCATATTAATTATTATTATAAGACGTAATGTGCGGACAATTCGCAGGAATAAAACCACAGTTGAATGTTGAGCAGATCAATAGTCATATTACAAGAACATGAGCAACACAGAAAATTTTACACTCGTCGCCTGTCCCAGGAAAAGTTTGCTGAAAGAATTACTGAACAAGAAAAGTAAAGCAAGTAAAAGTAAGCGAAATGAACGGAAACATCAAAGATAAACGACGAGAGCACTATAAATATTATCTTGTTTTACTTTATACCGCAATTTTTATGTGAATTGATTCTTGCGGAAATCAAATCCCGACGATAGAGGAAATAAAAATGAGTAGTCCACAAAGAAGGAGAGAAATAAAGAAAAAACGGTCCACCTGCAAACGTTCGTCCTGTACCTACTGGGATGGGTTGTGCCATTGGATGCACACCTTTGGCACCCGCTGTAGACCGGTAATGGGTGTTTAATGGCGCACCTTCAGCAGTACAGCTACATATCATTTGATGCCAAGGCGGGAAAAACCTCGAAGAGATTTTCCTCCATTAGGGCTCCAGAAATGAGAAAAAAAGGAGCGGAGAACAGCTCTAATTTTCAGCTTTCACTTCCTTCTCGCCATCATCCCGATTCCATTCCCAGTCTGAACTTAATTCGTGCTAGGCAAAAAGAAAAAGAAGGAAAGAAAAACTCATTTTTCCGAGGAGGGTATAAAAATGCTCAAGAGTTAAACGGGAATATAACTCTCATTGAGGAATGGCTTTATCTTATTGAAATGTTCAAACGCTCTTCATTCGTTTTATGTATGGTTGCAAGTAGGGAGAGGGGTGCTAAGCCAAAAATAAATGGAAAGGAAAGCTTACTTCTCTCAAGTTTCCTCTTGCGACACTGCCCACCATGCCACTGCTAATATAATAATCAATAGTCAAACCACTCTTCGGAATTTCAACCTGTTCTGAAATATATATTCAAGTTGTCGCTGTGGCTTTCCGAATCGGAAATTTAGTTTCTACTACTTCATGATTGAGCACTTAACTATCGAACGACGATGAATACCCAAAACCAGCACACTTCTATCCTTCTGAATTTAAATTGAATTCCCATTGTATATTGATTGATTACGACAAACCAATAGACATGAATTCGGCATTATATTTTCAACTTTCGGAGGCTGATGCAAAGCTCTTGAAAATCCCTGATTGTTATTTTTAGCTCGAATTGTTTAGTTAATTTTTCAGAATATACTTACGCTCTGACACTTCTCCTGATTGTAGAAAAAAAAGTGGGAACATGTCCAATTTCAAAACTGGTTATAGGTCGCAAAAGGTGACCGAATCAGTCGGTAAGCTCCGTCATATTAAACAACCGATAAAATCAAGAAATTATGAAAACATGGCTTCATTCGGAAATATTGTCAACATGGTCACTGATAACATTACTTTCAAATGGAACGATAGGTACCTGCTCACTCGTTCAAGTATTGACATGGCTGTATCATTGGTGAGGTTCGGTCTACAATTCGAGTACTGCTTTGATTTCATATTCATTGTCGTTCATGAAATGTAATGTCCGTAATATCTGTGAATTTGATTTCTGCGGTTGTTTGTTGCGAGTCGAATTTAGTGCAACTGTAGGACATTAAATCAGAGCTCACTGGATACTTAATATCTAGTAAAATTAAATATAAATGAAATTTTTATCAGTTGCCATTTCTGTGAAAATGTAATCATCTTCATAAAAACTTTTTCATGATATATTTATTGCAGCTGATTAATTAGTTATACTCGTATTATACATCTATTCTAGCTATATTTCACGTTAATCGTTAATCTAGTATTATTTTACTGCAGCGTGGAGTTCGTTGTACATTTCATTTTCGAGTCGAGGCATTTCAATTGAGTTAAGATACGTGAGAACATTATATAAAATACGTTGTTGGATGGGTGAGGGTTAACGAAAGGAGACAGGAGGGCATAAGGACATGAAATCATGGTCGTATTATGGGTTGGGGTGATGCTTACAACCGTAACAAATCAGTTCAACGTCACGGAAGGAAACCAAAAATGAAAAGAACAGACTGGCCCTCTTTCCACACTACATCTTCGTATTTGTTAATGCGTGATTTATCGTTTCAGACAACCATCATTAGTTCTTTTCTCATTTTCATTTTTATTCTCCCCCACTCGGTGCCCCCTCAGTATCCCATAGGGTTGTGTACGACGAGCTTCGAAGGTACACCTGTATGCTAATTCGAATGGACAGATCTTGTTAACAGGATTGTAAACATGTCAACACCTTTCCGCCCGATTAAACCTTGAACATGTCTACACAAAAGGGAGATAGAGTACCTTTGTAGTGATCCCAAGCGAGATAGGGACAACTTATTCATTATGACAAGGATCAATGGGAGGGACTCTGCTTTTTTTGCTCGTCTTGGGTACGATTCTACAAAATGAATAAATACTGCATCCCACGATCCCAACTTAGATAGTTCACTGCCCAGTTATATATGTATAACTGATACACTACACAACGCCATGTTAGAAAACCATCCGCTATCCCATTAGGCCAGTCACCACAGACCAAAAAATGAACTTAGGTCCAAACAAATTGCAGGACACCGATTTTTTGGTGTGTTATTAAGATATGTTTGAGTAGTATTATCCGCAGTGCCAGCTTCAAAATCCCTAAAGAAACTTTTTGAGAGCCAAAAAACCTCGAAATTTTCGGACTTGTTACAGTTTTTGACTCATAACTTGTAAAGAGTTAGTTTTCAACAACAAACTTGGTGTAAAGCTACCCAAACATGTCCTAAAATGCCGAAAATCAGCTTCCTGCAATTTTTGTGGACCTAAACATCCGCGGTGACCGACGATTGCAATTACACCAAAGCTCTCGTCTATAAACTATATCACCCCTTCTTCCGGATTTGGATAAAAGTGTCCGTAATAAGACATTCCACGTCAAATGATAATGAACTACTGAATTCTCCAGATTCAGTATTTGTGATTGACATTTGTAGTCGAAACTGCAATGCTTGCCTGAGAATTGACCGAGTTCCTAAATTGACGCTTTATATGCTCTTCGTCATTATGAAGGTAACTCAATACCTGTTAGTTTTGCATAAACTGCCGACGACAAAGGTCAATTAGCGTGTTGGCGAAATAGTTAATGAGGTCGAGCTCTAAAGACCGGCCAACGAGACTGAATGGGACCAACGGGTCGTATATTACCTTCTGATAAATAGATTTAGTTACCTAAAACCTAATACATCATATTGTCAGAGGTTTGAGCCGCTAAATACTAAGACGCAATTGATGTTGTAATTGATGGATGATGTTTACATTCCAAAATGTTACTGGTTCACACTTTTTTCATACTGAGTTACCAGCAGTACTGGCTGGAAATAAATTAAATTAAATTAAAATATGCACTTTTTTAATTACTGAGACTAAAGCTGGATCATGTCGAGTGAAAGCCACTAGAGCATTATTCATCCGAGATGTAAGTTTGAAGCGAATGCGCCATATCAAATGACTTCGGACGTCAACTTCGAGCGAAATGCGGTCGTTCAACTGAAATGATCCCGCAAGTCAGATGACAAACAAGAGTTGAGCCCAGCGAATCTTGCTGTCAACAAGCACCAACTAACTAAACTGCGGGGAACTGTCAGCATGTTAGACGGGATTATGTTGGACTGTGAATTAAGCGAATTCGTACGACTAAGTCAGCTTGTGGGAAAGGGATGAGGAGTCAGTTTCAAACAACGCATCACCAGCATAATGATCTAGAGGATAACTAATTGAACTGTACACTTGCGAAATTCGTACCGGCTGCGAAACGATACATTCCGCTCATTCATATCCATCCACCCAATTCAGTGGTCCACAGTATACCTTTTTGAGCCCAGGCACTGTTAACTCTGACGGTCTCATCCAATAGAAAACGTTTTTTTATGACAGTTTACATTATTGTATAAATGGAATCGTGATACTTTTCACGAGAGAAAAGTTACTTATCCCATAACGAACGTCGAAGTGAAAAACGAAAATACCTATTTCAATTTGCGTCAACAACAAAAGCAAGAGCAACTCAAAAGCAGTAGTGACATGAAACTATCGAAATCAAAAAGCCGCTGTAATCGTACCCCACGTTTTCTACGAATCCGGGGTGTGACACAATTCCTGACATCGGCTTCCAACATTGTTACCTACCGTATCTATCGGGCGATTTCTGGTTTTTATAAATGGGAAGGCCATGGGACCCATGAGATGGACAAGGGTATGAGAATATTTGTGGTTTTTTCCAAACCATAATTCATTGGCATTACGATATGATTGCTGCTGCTTTTGCCTATCAGCATGCCCTTGGCCTTCCTTAGAATGATGACCTTCTTTTCTGAACTGAAAATGGAAACCGTCACCGAAGTCATCAAGAACAATGAGGCATGAAGAATGACTTCACAGACATGTAAATTTGGAAATGATCTAGATCTTAGACAACAGTGAAACGGTGCGGCGTTTGGATGAGACAAAACCACTCGACTTATGTAATTCGCGAAATTGAGGTCCAAAAGGAACGGTCCAGTGTAATCCAGGTAGGGATGCTCAAAAAGAATCAATTTTTTTCGATTCTTTTTTTTTTTTTTTAAAGGATCGGCCGATACGATTCTGATTTTCGAGAATCGGAAACCGATACTTTTTTTTTTAGAAACTCGAGTCACGCATCGAGAAAACGCCAACGAGTATCATGAATTTTGTGATTGATTTGATTTTTTCATTCTTATACTTGAATACATTTTTGACAATGATAGTTGTTGTTACTGGAATTCCGGTTTCATAATGTACTCGTACCTAATAATGTTTCTTCACTTTCTACTCCGACAAGATTGAGTTTTGAGGAAATAGAATCGATTCTCAGATGTATCGATCCTTTAAACAAATATTAATCGCGATTATCTTCGATACTTTTCTACACATCGATTCGATTTAAATCGATTCATTTTGGAGAATTGGACATCCCTAAATCCAGGCTTGTAATTTGGTCAGCTGATGGCTCTGTATGGTTCAGTTGTTATCTCAATCTTTAATAAATAAAGAATTTGGAGAAAAAACTAGCGAGCGTCCATTATTCCACATATAACCAGTACCACAATGTGGTACTGGTTATATAATGAAGTTATATGTCATATAACTTCACTTTGAATCGAGAGATAGCAGCCTAGACTTGAGCAGTTAGATATCGCCGACGAATGCCTGGTTGCCCAGAATGGGTCTAAGCTTAAAATCTCCAAGGACACTAGCTTAGCCAAACCTGCAAATATCTTATTATGAATACGGATTAATCCTAGAGGTTCCTCCTAGTAAATAAATCACAATATAAATTTTAAACGACATGAACCCAAAAAAAAAGGAAAGATTAGGGAGGAATTTGAGAAAATTCATTTGCTTCAACAAAGAAACACGAGGATCTTGGAATTTACAATTTTATCTTGCGTTTATATGAGAGTCTCATCTAGGATTCCCATCGCCTGGCAAACAAAGTTGGTGACTGCATATTGGAACTAACTATGTACCTATGCCACTGTGTGCTCACGAATGTGTGTTTAGAGGCAGTGAGCCCCGGGGCATAGCCCTCTCCATCTACTACCACACCACCCTCCGGCAACCTTACCCTCAGTATTCCCATCAACATCAAAGCAAAATGCTATCATGGGGCCCCTCGGTCTTCTTACCTACAGCTTAAGCCTACCTTCTTGAACAAACATAATCTCCAACCATTCTCGACAGGTTTTCCCAACTGCTTACTGTTATGGTTAGGTCTAAAGTAACGGTGTCTTCTTCAATGTCATCATGAAATTGAAAGTCTCCGATAACATCTTTCTAATTAAAATGGTTATTTCATCATAACCGCGTAACTGTTTGATTATTTTCTGTCCAACCAGTAATCCAAGGCGATTATGTGTACCTCTCCCGTGCTTAGTTCTATACGATTCTCCAATTTCCACCTCTTCAAAATTGAATCGTTTTTGACGCACAAAACCTCAAATTGAACCCGCTTTGGTATTCCGAAATAACCACCCATTAATTTGTAATTACTATAATATAGTAATTACAAATTAATGGGTGGAGTTATATTATAAACATAGTATAGTATATAGTATATTATAAACACTTGTTACATTTATACTCCTTCTACAAACTTCTTTAAACTTCCTTCTAGAAATGCGGAAAATTTGAGCGAATTTTCTATAATCTATATCCAAAAGGTTCTTTACCTAATAATAATTATTCTGAATTATTATTCTATAGTATCAGTGAGTTCGTTTGATCTGCTGGACATCGGAGGAAAATAATACTTTGCAGAACAAGTTTATGAACACTGATGGGCTGTTTATGCATGAATATCCTCACTGTATAAAACTTTTAAACAGCCTCCTTGGGCTTCAAAATTAAACACCTTAGATGCCAGCTTCCTTGATGTACGTTCGATGCCGGAAGACGAGCCCGTCCTACACCTTCAATGGAAACAGTGACATCCATTGACAACACCTAAACCACAAAATGGATTATATAACGTCTCCGAGTGAATGGAGTCTGTCATTGGCAGACTCCGGGGCGGTCCTGATGAGGGAGGGTCGAGGAGCGATTTCTAAGGACGCTAATTATTATCTGATCCAGTTTGCCGCTTCCGCTAACCCTTCTCCTTACAAGTTTGATATTGCACCGCCGTCCTCTGACAAATACGACATTTTCCAAGTTGCCCGCCTCGACGTTAAGATAACTCGATTTTCCTTATGGGGAATGAATGGACGTTGATCAACGTCAAGTTCAAACAAACAGCTACTATAGACTACCATTGCACGTTCATCACAATGTACCGGCGAGAACCACAACACGAGGATACACAGGGACTGACAACGCACCTCCAAAACATTCGTAACAAACACCAGAAACTGCTCTGTCCCAATTCCCTCTGTCCCTAATTCCTCTTGACTAAATGGGAATGGGTGTATGTAACCAGACTTGGAAATAACATGTAAAAATAATTAGTTACTCATGAAACTTGAAGAAACGTCTCTATTAATCGGTTGACAGATTTATAGACCAAAAACGTACTATTGGCCAAGTTCTTATTTATTTTTTTGTTCCTTTTTTACATTTTTTTTCTATTCACTTTATTTATTTATTTTTTTTTTTTATTTTTTTTATTTTTTTTTTTCATGATTGTTCAGCTTAAGTTCCCTAATTTCCCTAATTTTTCTAGTGTTGTTGGTATTAATCGTACTTGTATGTATACCAATGATGATATAGTGCCAATTTATCGGTTTTTGGCTTAGCTATGGTCCGAAGACGTAGGCAGGACAGCCATCGTGTTAGGCACTACATAAGGGCCATAAATCAAAATCATAATATTTCATTTGATTTTATCCGTTGTCAGGCGTGTATAATGAATAAGAGCTGTAGCACAAGTGTGTAGGGGCGATAAATGAAATTGTTCATCCCCCGGTTCTAATTGTTCGTGGTATTCACCGATTGATCGGAGATTGAATGTAAATGTATCAAGTGTGAATGTGACAGGCATTGTGATATATCATAAGAAATGAATGACGGAAAACGGAGGCAGAGGGTAAGGTGGCTTTGTGAGCGCATATGGCGGCAGGAACATTGACAAATAGCCCGTGTCCGATTATTCCGTTGTTCTACGGTGGAAACGGCTTTCAGCCCCGTACCCTTCCGAGTTCTAACCCCTCCCAGTACCTAAATGTTGGAGGATTTGAAGTTTCGACATAATGAAACGAGAATTAGGTAATGGACGATGAGGAGGAAGATGATGACGTTAAGGAAGGAAGAAATTAATTAATTTACGCCCAAATGGGTCTCTCTGGAAACCGGGTGTTGAAACGGAACAAAAGCTCCCTAAAGTATTATTATTATTGTGTCTGTTAACAATCATTAATGACAGATGGCGGTCGTATCGACCTCCCCCAACGCGGTGAATGGATCCTGCCAGAGCTAAAACATTTGGATTAGTAAACGGCTGCAACCGATTAATAGATCGATTACTCATTCATTATACGCCACATAATTCAAACGGAATATTCGCCTTTTAAATGGGGCTTTTCGCCTTCCATCGCTGTTTGTTGGGATATTCATCTCTTTCCACTATCATTAAGGAGTCGGAATATTTTTAGCCTCACAAAACATGAATAAGTGTATCAATTCATTTATTTTAATTACCTCCTTACTCATATAATTAAAATAGGATAGGTAAATTTATGTTGTACCTGCATACAATGGCATTTGGAATTCACCAAACCGATCTCTACCGTTATTTCTTAGTTCTGCACATGGTATCTCTTAAACTTGATGATATTGTAGATTCGGGCATCGAAATGTAAGATGTAGCCAATAGCATCCTAGTTATTTCATGGTGCCATAAGAACAAAGCATCGCATTACTGACCAGATCTATGGGCGTCACCAGGATTTCACTTGTGTGGATACACGGGAGCTACTATTTTCTTGATCACAATAACACTCTTAAGCAACAAATTTGAATGATAACACCATGTAATGACAATTAGAAAGAGCTAAATAAAGTATGTAGAGAAAAAGTGACTGCAGAAAATAACCTTTTTCCTGGAAAAGTTCACTGGCCCGTCCGAGACAATAGAAGAGGGAGACAAGATGGGAGAAAATAATACGAGTGACAACCTTATGTGCTACCCGCTTTTTTCCTCGAGCCTTGGAAAAAAGTTAGTGACGTCGTAAACAGTATTTTGCGTTATCAAAATAGAGAGCCCTCAAGTATCAAAGACCTCTTCCACTTTACTCTCTCAGAATTTTTTCGCGCATTTTCGAAATTAGGGCCTTTTTGTGACACTCACCTTTCACGAATAGATTCCACTCTCATAACAAGGCAGATTGAACAATATGAGTGTATCTCATTATTTGTCGGTCAATAGTAGCAAAATATGAAAAGTGGTGGGAGCAATTTAAATCTGGAAAAGAGCTGAAAGCAGTTTTTACGCGTTACAAAAATGTTACTGGATCAGGATAGGAATGAGATTATCACATTTCTTAAAAATGGAATGGAATTAGTATCTCAGGGGAAAAGTGATCAACTGAGCTACTAAACTTTTTATAACTTTCACCTCAAGGTTAATCATTCTTTTATATTCCCTTTCGAAGATTTAGAGGGAATCAAACGGATTTTCTTCCCTCCCACCGTTTGAACAAATAAGTTTTATTCCCTTACTTTTGAATAGACGTGGTAGGTATAATAACGTTTGTTACTTGTATAATAAGTTCGGAATGCGGCATGTTCTGGAGACCTCCTAATACAGATGTTGAATGAAAAGGAATATTGGCCTAGCTGGGTACTTTATACAGTATATAGTACTGCCTGGAAATACAGGATAATGTTAATCGGAGAATTTAACTACAATTATTTAGTAGAATTATTTTGTAGTAATACAAAATAATTCGAGAACCTTGATAAATATAGAACAACCATGTCAACAAATTATAAAATTATCTAAGTAAAACCTGATAATAAAAACAATTTTGTAGCAGTATATTATTTTCCACATTTGTTAAGACGACTCCAAAGGCGGACGACCTAACCGACCATACCTCAACAGCCCGTTGCTGAATTTAGAGTAAGTATAGGTACCTAATCAAATTATTTGGTGGAATAACACCACTTCAAGTTCATTTAGTATTTCTGTATGTCAACCACTATTATTGTTCATTTTTAATATTATTGTTTAGATAATAAAGGCGTTTATCTACCTATCTATCTGTCTAATAATTTAAAATCGATAGGTACACATTCTTTAAGTAGTAAAGAATTTTCAGCGGACATACTTTTTCTAATCCGACGCTTATAAAATGTAGTCGCTGCGTCAATGATCCGTGTGAAACCTATTCTAGTATACTATCTATACATAGCAGATTTCAATGAAAATCTGTCTCAACGTCCATGCATTGGTACTTGAGTGCATGGTTACATTATATGCGGTGGATTCCTAGCCCATTCGTTTATTTCTCCTTTATTATTCTTATTGGATATAATATATCCAAATATTAGAAATATTATTTCTAAGTGAAGTACAATCTTCGCTAATCTTCTTACTGTCAAGATAATAGACTGTATTAAATACAGTAATGAAGTAAATGCAGTAATCTTTGCTCGTAACGAGTGAATAAGAACCCACAAGAACCCACACCAAATTTTAGAAGCTATTCAACTATTCTATTCAACTATTCAGCTATTCACTCGTTACGAGCAAAGATTACTGCAGTTGATTGTGATACTCTAGCCGCGCGTGGGGTTCCGTGGGGTCCACACTCTTCATACTGTATACCTATGATGAACAATGGCGACATAATTGCAATCCATACTAGAGCGAATCTGGGTGATGTTGGCCTCAATGCTAGTAGGTATGTAGAGGTGTTTTGCATGTAAGCTAAGTAATCTAACAAACTGACTAAATCATCAGCCACGTTGTCAACCATATTCAATCATTCTCTATTCATTCTGGGGATATTTCAAAGGTAAAAAACTTTCTTCGCTGTAGTTGCATTTGTCTCTTGGTGGTGAAGAGCAAAAGGGAACCATAAGTATACATCAAAAAGTGTATTATACTGAATTCCGGACTGTGATGAAAGCGGTCCCCAAACATTCTGGCTAAAATGATGCATTTTAGTGACCCCTGGGTGGCAGAGAGATTCGTGGAGTGTGACTAGCTTTTCTCGTGGTTAACATTCAAATTCTGGGAAGAGCATCAATAACCGAGTTTTCTCTTCCAGGCCGATAGAAGATTAATTAGCAATAAGTGCCACCGTTCTCATTCTTTATTCTTTCCCGTTTCTTTTGTATCAAGCACAAAGTGTTTACAGCGATCAATCACAAACAACAGCTTGAGCTTCTTTTTCCACCCAATTAATTGAATTCAAAATTTGAAAATATCCCATGTATTTCCAGTAGTTTTCCCCCAGGGAAGCTCTGGCATACGATAGGGGTGTTAGATAGTCGATAGTTGAGACTATCGATAGTCTCGATACTATCGAACACCAACTATCGATAGTATCGATAGTCTATCGACGTTGTTTTTGAGATTACCTTTGCTCGGCATATAATTACGTATTATCCACCTACCTAGTATGTTCTAGGGCTTACTCACCAAGCCTTGCTGTGGGCAAACATGGTAAAATTTACTATTTAATTTCCCCTCACGCACATATTTATCAAAATAATCCCATACATCAGATTCCGGAGGCATAATAAAAGAAAAATTCATCTCTTGAAAGAGCCCAAATTATAGAACGCACTGAATGTCAACTGACTAATATTGAAAAAAAGGAGAAAGGAATAGGCGTAGTTGCTAGTGAGTGGGGAGATGAATTCAACGAAATTCAATCCCAGGAATTACAAAATCCCAGCAGCTATTTCTTTTAAGTTTTGTAATATAGAGGGGGATTCATAGAAGTCATGTGTGTGTGTTGAGCAAACAGCTTCGAGAAGGAGAAACAAAAGAGCAGATCAGGGTATTAGGAACCACCTGACTCAGTTTGACAAAATTTGTCAATATTTAATATTGAAAATAGAACAATAAAAGGAAAAAACCCAATTCAACGAAATTCAATCACATGAAGAGCCTTCAGGTTATATTTTTCTAGTCCTTAAGTCCTTAATAAGAACAAGAACTTCTCACAAACCTCTTCTTAGAATGAGGGGTGTGCTAGGTAGTGGTAAGTGGTCGTAGTAGGTAGTACCTGTTCCCTTTCCATTTCGAGAAATTCCAAAGTTGAAATTTCAAAAACTATCGAACAAAACTATCGATAGAAAAAAACTATCGATAGGGCTATCAATAGGAGGTTACTATCGATCAATCGATAGTACTATCTAACTATCTAACACCCCTAGCATACGATAGGCGTATGTGTTATTCACATCTTCGTAATTGTTTTCGTTTTATTCATTATCAAGTATGTAGGATTTAGTTATTATAAAGCGGGTAGGAAGTAGATGATATACTGGAATGAAATTAGAGTGTGAGTGCAACATAAAAATTCTCTTTCATACTGTAAAAGGCCACTGCCGGATTTCAAAAGACCTGAGATCGCGGAGGCGATACAATGACTGCCTTAGTCATACGTCGTACGAAGGGAAGAGAAGAAAATAAAGGCAAAGATAAGCTTCTGACAGGATATTATTTGTCTAGGAGAGACAGGTAGGTTTCAACCTCCTCTTGAAGATAGTCAGTTCAGACAGAGGTGATCCGATGGGAATAACAATAAGAACTGAAGAAATTCTGCTTCATCACTCCGCGTGATAAACGATCTAAGTCAGGCTGGCGAAGAGATGGAAGCTTGTTAGCAGCAACTCACATTGGAACTACATGGTATATGCCGGAGTCAGGAATGAGTGACAGCCTTTGAGATAGGATCTCACCTCATTTCGCGTCATCATAGCTCAAGCTAGTTAAACGTGAAAGTAATCACTCAGCCATTGAGAGGTCTCAGGATTCCAACCTACCTTCCTCTAACTTCTTACAGCTGCAAGAATCAGGAGGTTAAACAATTTCAACAATTAACTTTTTTTACCCTTAGATTCCAATGGTTTTTCATTGAAAATAATAAACAAAAAAAAACCAGGTTTCTCAGCGCTCAAGCTCAGCCGATAGACCATCAATAACCTCCGTTCGGCCACGATGAACAATATAAGCGACCCGTACCATCAGCCTATCTCTTTTCATACATTGCCTGGGTCTTCTCCCGTCTTTTTTGTCGATCAATAGACGACTGTCACTCATCACTCAGAAATATTGTGTGTAAAAGGTTTTTAATCCAGAACCGCTTATTAGCCGTTCCACCACGCTACGTTTACATACTGCCCGGAGCCAAGCGAACGTCAATAAATCCGACATCACAAAAAAAAACCGAGAGAGAAATCGGGAGTTTTTATTTTTTGTTAAAAGCCGTCCAAGACCCTTCTGGCCCTTTGTAGATACGAATGTTGGTGCGCTCTCATTCAATATTTAGAACAAAGATGATAATAGATGAGCGTTTGCCACACCAACCATGAAGGAGAAGGAGAGAATTCAATAAAAAATACCAGCTCTGAAACCTAAAAAAAATTGTGGTAAATGGAAACACTTTCAAATTTTCAGACCTTGAAACATTTGTGAAACTCTGAAATTTAATTATATTCCTCCATCACACAGGTATTGTCTCGACACCAGTTTTGAAATGAGAATACTTGAACAATTTCTTTGATGGAAGAAATTCATTCTCAATGCGATGCATTAAACATCTTCCTACGGCATGTTTCTGTAGACATTGAAGACTTCCCGATACATTAATTCTTTCTACGCATGAAATATTTTGCGAAATTCATATCAATATGAATTAATATGGAACGTATTGGTGGGGGGGGGGGGGGGTGCCGACCCTCCCACCGTACATCTTTATTTTATAGCTCATTTTCTCTTCGATTTGAAAATGGAATGTCTTCCCCGACTGACCTAGGAGCCAACGCGAGAGCCACCAAAGATTTCCCACGTGAATTCATTGAATTAAAACAGCGCCGAAACTTAAACTGAAAAATTTTCAGTTTAAGTTTCGGCGCTGTTTTAATTAAAATGACTGACCACCAGCCGATCAGATAGAAAGAAGGCCTCAGCCCCGGTCAGCTGTGTAAACAGTTGGAACAAAAACGCCTTGCGAAAGCCAATAAACGCCTCACCTTGAATTTGAAGCCAACAGTTTGAACAAAAAACACCTCAGCTCGAATTTTCAACGAGCTGAGGCGTTTTTCCTCCAAAACAGGCAACGAACAACACAAAGGTGAGGTGTTTCAAGTGCTAGGCTGAGGTGTTTTACCTTAAAAAACACGTAGGTGAGGTGTTTTTCCTCCAAATCGAACACTTTTTTTGGTTTCACCCCCTACGAATTCAACCCCTTCCGGGTCGAATTTCAGAATTTCGATTTCACCGTTGGAAAGATAAGGTAAAAAATATAGGGATTACGTAAAAAAAAAAAAAAAAAAAAAATCGGAAATTTTGAGGTGAGGCGGCAGACTATTGCAAGAAGTGTGTAGGACCGTACATTACATAGCATACAGTGTTGATTCCTGCCTGAGTTTTACGGAATTGGAGGCATAAGGAGATGAAAGGGCAAAATACCTCCCTCAATATCGAGAAGGAAAGGGCGGTCGAGCTCTATGATTTTGAAACTAAATTTTGTTTGCTAAATTCCAGAGTTTGCTGAAGAAATCTGGTTTCGAGTGTGCGAAATTCTTGCTCATGCTTGCAATTTAACGATTTTGTAAAGTTTGGAGCCGCAAGAAAGTTCAGGGTTTAGTCAGGGTTCAAGAAAGTTTAGAGGGTTCTGAAGATAAAACATTTTTGAGTTAACTACTTCTGTCCAATGATATTGCCCAAAAATATTGATCCAAAAGTATTTCCTAAGTTGAAATTTTGATATTATAATCAAAGCTAGCTAATCGACTAGTTTTTAATACACGATGTAATAGTTAAATACAGTTCAACCACATACTTTTGTATTTGTTGTAATTACAGATTGTAAAGCTGAAACTATGGTTCAAGATGGGAGCGTTTGTTCGTGTTAAAGATCAAGTCTTGAATATTGAAATGTACGGTGTAACTTTGAAAGCGTCTTGCTAAGATTTTCCGAGACAAACAGGTTCCCTTACTCAGATGACCTGTTAAAAGTTAGACTAACAGGATTTCCGTGTTTCCTGCTGCGATACGAGTCACTACTAAACAATTTAGTGAACCCACGTCTCGAACTAGCTCAAAATATTCGCCATGTTGACGTCAAAATCACTTAGGAGATGTTTCGCAAGGAATAAAATGCATTAATTCCAAATTTGGTAAAATACTAAAACGATAAATAGTTATAATAAATGGAAAGAAAATAGGCAAAATTACAAGACATTTGGTGTAATGAAAGAAGGTACATCAATATTTAATGTTTTAGTAGGTAAGTAGCTCAAGAAATTGACATCGGATGAACACAAAAATATAAAATTTACGGGTTACGTAAATATGAAAATACTGACATGCCAGCTCGTGGATACAGCTCGCAGGATTTATTCTTCAACTCGGGGATAATCAGGTGTACACCATCAAAAGGTTTATAATATTGTTATTGATTAGAGAAATGTAGCTGGACAGAAACGTTGCGCTATTATGTAATTAATATGTAATATTTTACACGTTCATAACATAAAAATCAAGTTAGGAAGAAATGGGTGGAGGAGAAGGTAAAACAGATCGTTGTCAAAAAGTCCCGAAAATTGATTATTGAGCTTTTTATGGTATGAACGTGTAAAATATGAAATATTATAAATTATCATAAGATTTATTTACTGGTGTTCATATAAAGGTGCTTAGAATCCCATACGGCGCAAATTATTACATAATAGCCCAACATTTCTGTCCAGTTACATTTCTTTAATCAATAACACCTGAGCTATTATAAACCTGAGCTTTTATTACCTGAGCTTTTATTATTACCTGTGCCTTTATTATTACCTGAACTATTACAAACAATAGTACCGCTACAACTCTACTTCAATGGCCCAGACTTTGTCCCTGATCGCGACATAGACTAGGTTCTTCAATCGATAATTATTATCGATTTTTATCAGGTTTATATCAGATGTAGATTCCCCACCGAATTTACATCTGATATAAAACTGAGGGTTTCTTGAAATAAGAACCAACTGCACAGTATTGTGCATTATGCAACAGATTCATCAGGGCCTAATTATTATTCTCTTCTAATGGTTATACTGTATATTCACACTAAAAATTTGGCGAAGAGCAGTTGAGCTGTTTCGGAGGAATCGGTTGGGGACAAACTAATAGATCTATTATTCTATTAATATCTATATTCTTCTGATCATTGAAAGGAGTAGACTTTTTCATTGAATGTGTACAATATTTATTCACCCAAACTTGGAACAATATTGTATTAGGTACTGACTTTGTAATATTATTTCATGTATTAAAATATTTTTTTGTAATGAGTAACGGTGTAGTGCATATTCGTAGGACAAATGAAAGAGAGAAGAGCAACAGCTGCGAAGGTGTTGGTGGTATAGGTGATGAGCCTGATGGATAGTCATTAATCCTTTGGTGAACCATTATACTCGTAATTCTCCACGCTTCGCCCGAATTGATACATAGTAGATCCTTACCAATCCACGACAATTATCCACTCCCCTCCATTTCCTTTACTCGACCACGTGAACGTTATGATGAGCGGCGTCCAAGAGGATGTGGTTGCATTAACCGCGTCAATTAATCATGATTCGGCTTCGCAGGCCTTGCCGGCAATGGGATGATGAATAGAGGTTTCGGACGCTGGCTCGGTGCGATACGAAGCAACAGCGCTACGAAACAAGTCGGTGTGTTTTGGGTTGATGAGTAAACACAACGCTGATTACAATTTCCTAACACGACATCCTCGGAGGAGATCCATCAGTCTGCTAGCCGAGCCTGGTGATGTAACCTGGAAGGGACGTAATGGTCGGTTCTCAGGATGCCCCAAAGGCCCCGAGTGTTTGTATGTGACTAGTCCGTGTGAGAGTGATGGACTTCTAACTACCTTCATTCCTCTGCGTGTAGCCTCCTGCGCCGAATTTATTACGACGTGGTCATCAACTTTGCTTTAACTATCACAATCTTCGTGTTTTCCCATCACCTCGGAACATCAAGAGTCGTCCAACTTGATTACCCCGATATCCTCAGTATTTGTATGCAGTGTAGGAAAAGAAGCTCTGGTAGTGGACTTCTTGAGAATAGACTTTGTCTCCCTTGAGGATTTTTGGTATTATCGTGTTCTCCCGGAATTCCTTAATGATTCTAACTGAAAAAATTACCAACCAGTCATACATATTTGAGTTAATCAAGTCACATTTCCCAAAGTACAGTAGTAGGTATACCAGCAGTGGACGCTTAACACTTGTTAACGTAGCTGTAGTGGACTCTTGATAACCCAGCAGTGGTCACACGTAGAGATAATGAGAGAATATCAATACTCAAATGAAAATTGTAAATTAGGTATCATTCATTCGAACACATAAATTGTATTCTAGAGGTAAGTACATGAAGGCATTAAAATCACAGAATCTATTTTAAAGAATACTTGATAATAGGAGAATAGTTAAAGAAGACGGAGATTGACTGAGATTTCATATAATGTATGACATCTGAGTTATCTAAAAGTTCATAATATGATAACTCGGATGGAACATACAACGACTGTAAAGAAAATAAGTACCTGTATTCAATGAAACTTTTCGATAACTCAATGTACGATCACGATTATTGAATTATTTTATACAATTCGTGGTTGGTTTTATGACTTGAATAATAGGGTTTGACGTGGATTCTGAAATGTTAAATGATAAATGATAAATCTTTCCTCCCGTTTGCGCTCTACCGTCTTATTTCCGTTTCAAGAAAGGTGGAATTGGAATGTTGAATTAAAAAATTCGTCCGTCCGCACTTTGCCTCTTTAAAATTAACTTTGAACAATGAAATTAAAAGCTGAGACGGCAGTCTGTTCATATAATACACACGTTTCCAGCAACCAAAAAGCCCTATCCATACACAATGCACGGATATAACCCAGCTAATTATACAATACGAAGAAAAGTTTAATATTTTAATATTGTTTAATAAAGTTTCACAGTTTAATATTTTTAACAGTTGCACCCGGTACGATCAGTTTAGATTGGTTCATACAGAAACATTTCAATTTGGAGGTTAACGCGAGTTAATTGAGAACTGAAAATGACCGGTTGCTCTAAACCATCTCGACGAAATCCGGTGAATAAACTCCGCTCCCGCTTGGACAATGTAACTTGTCTCGACGTACAACATTCAAACTTTCAGAGCAAACAGCGAAGTTCCACAACATCAACTATACATACGAGTACAACTACGGAGTGCAATCACGTAATCACTTCCCTGCGATGCCATGGTGGTGAGTCGTGCATGAGGACCAGGGTTTATTGGCCGTATTTCCACGGCACCGACCTACAGAGCAATAACTTTGACGGATATGATAATAAAAGGTAGGCCATCCTACATCAAAATGCTGTATTATGTCAACCTATCGAGCGCTTGGGCAGTATAAGGTTTTATCGTTCTTGACAGCCCTCGGAATCAAGCTACCTTCCTATCAATGTCCTATTGCCTGGTTGCCGATGTATCTTAAATAAGTTAATTGAAGAGCAGCAATGGTAATTTTGGCAATGGTACCTACTGTTTTTCGGTCAGTCCATACAGAGAAACTAATAATAGTGAATTACGTACGAGTGGTTTGGTCGACACTACCTAACATCCATTACTGTGAAACTAATACTTATCCACAGTAATCTTACCCAAACACGTGATGTAACCAGCTCGACATTCGCATCTCAAAATTTAGAACTGAACCAAACATTTGTCGGCAGACCTTGGTCAAGGATATCAGAAAGGTATAAATATGTTCAAGTTCTAAGGCCAAATTTAAACAAATCGTGACGCTATTTGCTGACGATTTTTCAAAAATGTTACCATTATTTTTCACCTATTCAAGTCAGATTTATGAATTTATACGTTTTCGTTGAAACTTAGTTTCCAGTGCCAATGATTTTCCCGCAATATACAGACACTTTTCACGATTAATTTTTATCGAACATTTATAGATAGTAGGTAATGAATTCATTTTTATCAACCATTAGTTAATAGTAATGAATCGACAAACCGGGTTCCAACCATTTGATAGTTCGACTCCGTCATAAGTACACAATTACCTAATCGCGTAGAAAACTACTAGGCAAATGCAACAAAGTGGGAAGAATCATAAAATAATATGGGTAAAAATACCAAATTACTTGCGCCATTTTTCGTCGGACAACTACAACTAAAATATAAAGCCTCGAGATAGTGAGATTGAGAGAGTTATGAAAGTAGAGTAGGAAGTCAAACAAATAGGAAAACCAGATTTGCATTTGATGCAGTTAAACATAATAATTATGTTTAATGAATACAATTATTGTATTCAGAAACAGCTACTTCATTCGTTATTGACCAAATATAGTTCACCACTTGTTAGGTTGTAACTGAAAACTTCAAGAACTAAATGATCAGAGGACGTGCAAATTATACTGCAAATAAATAGGTTCCTACAGTTCGATAATTTCTTCCTATGTATACTATAATTATGTGAATCTTTATTGTCAATTCCGCAGTTTGTAACTGTATGGACCAATTCAAATCAAATACACCAAAATACACCCAGTTTTTAAAACTCAATTCCAATTTGGTTAATGGTACCAAATCCTCTCACTATCACACGTCCGAGAACTGGTTTTGTTTACAATCTGCCCCCACCCCATTCAAAACCACAACGCTCGAGTTTGGAATCTAAAAACCAAATACTAATTTCGTTGTGTCGCCCACGCTTTTTATTTCGCCTGCCGATGATCCAGAAAATCTGAATCCAATTTGCTAAGTAGATGGAACCACCTATGAAAAAAAACGTCATGCAGCATGATCGTATGAGCGAATTTTCGAAGCTATAGGAAAACGAGTAGTTTTCCGCAAAGTAAAATTTGAGGTGGAAAAGGGGAATCAAAAATTTTTTCAATAACAGAAAAGTATTGGAGCAGGTGAACCGTGAAGAACATCGCAAGTAACAACCACGTTTCTTCATCTTCAAAGGGCTACAGCTTGAGAACGGAATAAGATACCGCCATTTCACCATCGTGGTCATTCCCCCCCCCCCTTAAAACTCGCCAAACCCCCCCTAGAGTGGTCAGATTCTGCCCATCCACAAAGCCTTTCGATTGCCAGGACAGATTTTTTTTTTTTTTTTTGCAAATGCGAAGATTTTATCTCAATTCTATCAAGAGTATGACACAAACATAAATAGGTATATAAAAATATTTATAAACGTATGATTTTTGGTGTCGTTTGGCAGTGAATTCAGGATTTTCTGGATCGGAATTTTGGTTAAATTTTTTTTTCGGAAATTCGAGTTTTAAAAATGTTGGACAGAAAACAATAGCCTCCTTTTCCTCGAAAGTTCAATGATAACTTTTATGTCGATGGATTTTTTGTTTCCATAATTAGGTACCTACTTACATTAGCTGGTATCACTATGGGAGGAATGGTAGATATCATCGATATCTAAAGATTTATGCGCTGAACGTGGGAATAAAATTTGATTTGGGAATGACTATTTTGTTTAATTGATCCTACAATAAATGTTGTCCCTTATGGACATCTTGTCGGTACAGGGATACCCCAATATTTGGAATGGAATACCCCAATATTCTAATTTCACGTCTGATCCTGATGGCTAGTTGTTGATAGGTGGGTGGTACGTCAAACGTATTTAATGTTTAATCATCTAACCTCGTGACATGACTGCAGCAGTCAGTGCAAAATCAGCAGCCGCGAGCACCAGCAGGAAAACAGCCAATGCCATGGCGGTGAAGGGTTGTAAAAGACGCGAGCGGAAGATGATTAGGCGGGAGAATGAAGTCTTTACATCGACACGAAACGCACCGAACAAGCTCTGAGGCTCGACTGACGGGGTCGCAGGGATTCTGGCGTTCCAGTCCACCCCGCGCCCTCCGAACCCTTCGAAGAGTCAGGATCAGGGGTGGCTCGGATAGTTATTCCGATTCCGAAGAACAAACTATTTCGAACGATGAAGTGGAAAACCATTTTAAAAATCCATGGCTGTAAGAGCGAATTTCGGAAGAACACGGTTTATGGATTTTTCAACGCTGAACACGATGGTGAATTCCGTTATTCCCATTCCGTTGTCAGATTAGAGCAGAAGAACCGTGAAGAGTATCTCCAGTAACAACCACGTGCCTTCATCTTCAATGTGCTCCAGTTTAAGAACGGAATACGATAACGCAATTTCATCATCGTGTTCAGCGTAGAAAAAAAACTTTAAAATTTGGTGTCATTTGTCAAACTGTTTCATTTTGTGAATTTACGGGTGTCCCCTAAACTTATTCTCCCCTAAAACTCCCGATTCTGCGCATCTACGAACTTAGCCTTTCGAACTTTCTAGCAGTGAATTCAGAATGGTCTGGAACGGTTTGAACATTTTGAAACATTTTGGACCGAGAACAATAGCTTCCTTTTCTTCAAAAATTCGTTAAAATTCAAGTTTAAATGCAGAAATAGGCGATTTAAAGTTATTTTGTCATCAGAGGGAGTAAGTAGTACCCTGAAGATTTTCAGAATTTCTATTTTTTCCAATTCGTCTATGTTTGAGCTGCTGTTATGGTCATTAGATGGTAATTCTCAAGAATCCAAGTACACTAATCTTACAGCAATGTAAAGTTGATTCTGAAAATGTGGCAAAGTGGAGAGCTTTGAGTGTAAATGACCAAAAACATGGTTTTTCTGAAAGGGTTTGAAAAAAATCCAATTAAAAGTTAATGCTTGCATACGAGTCTGCAACACATTGGGACATTTTATGTCAATATTAATAATATCCAATCTTAATAAACCGTTCAGTTACAAATTTATTTTTGATCACATTGATTATGGTCGTTTTATGGTCGTTTCAGTTAGACAGATGTCACCTACGTCTGTGCTATGTACGCTGATTTCTTCGAGAGCAGTTGCGTCCGACCAACTTTGTTTGGATGTAGTATTGTTTTAATGAAAACAGAAATATTAGTAACCTCAACCTCAAGCAATTGATCACAAAACAAGCGGTAGTGTTCACGATATCTATTTATAACATAGAAATATATATAAGTCTGACATAAATACCAAGAACAAATACGCAAGAAATGCGTTATAATTCGAGAGCTTTCGATCGAATGGAGAACGATTTTTGTCCGAGTACACTATTCAAACTACAGAAGTTTGATTTCCCTAGCAACGGCTTGGTTGTAAGTGAAAATTATCGTAAAATGTAGGTAACGCTTTACGAGGACACTTTTTCGTGACAGATTTTTATTTTAATGTGCCAAAGCAAAGACATAAAATGTCGAAAACGGAATCATTGAAACGTAGTATATAATATATACTACGTTTCAATGATTCTGTTATACTTGTAATATATTACAACGGAGCAAAATACACTTCTATACCGATTTCAGTATAAACGTTCCTAAACGTTCTAAACCAAAATTCCGTTATAACCACAAAATATGGCTCGGTAACAAAAAACTCTGCAAATTCTTGACACAACGGTTTATTATCTTCTTTGTACATCACCCTTCTGTCTAGATTACTGAATAATAGATTAATCATTATTATGAATTATCATTAATTATTAATAATTATGATCAAGTAGTGTAAATTATCAATATTTATTGTTGTTGATACTTATTTGTTGTTTATTCCTTCATTATTAATAATTATTGTTAAACAGTATTTCTTAACTCGATATTTCAAAACCATGACATTGTGCTGTTTGAATCAGCTGAGCCAGTTTGAAAATTGACCCAACAGGCTGCCTCATGATTCACTCTCATGTTGACGATTTTTGATCTGCTCCAACTTTGGGCCCTCATTGTGAACGAACGGCTGATTTGAATAGAGGGTGTTTTTTAAGACTGCTCGGAACATCCTACGACCATTGGTTCTCAAGTTTTGAAGGTAGAACCAAACGGTTGACCATCAGGCCAATTTTTACTGGGAAACACACATAGTTTTGTGATAGGTACTGAGGTTTTTCCTGAGACTCTCCCGGATGCTTGTTGGAAGGAACTTTTTGATATGAATTATTGCCGATGTAGGCTGGTAGGTGATATATCATGAAGTATATAGAACGGCCTGGTATGTAGTTGAAATATTGACGGGACCATCACTGTGACCTCCTTCCCCCGCCCTACGAAGAGAACAATCTGATCTTCGACACGAACGAACACACAATATTTGATCTCATTACTCCAATTATTGCTGAGTTTCAACAAAGATATTGTTTCCCAAAGATATTGTTTCATTCGGTCATGTTGTTGGTCTTCCCTAGTGATGTGCTCCACCGTCGTCTCCTATTACAACTATTGAACTTCAAGTTCAACTTGGCTCTCGTGAGGGTGATATTCGATCTCTTCGAACGAACGATGTATGCACTCGCCTTTTGATTGAATAATCAAGACAGGGTATTTACTTGCCACAGAAAGTCATTAAAGTTCACGCCTTTCCTCCAGTTAAGCCCACCTAAGGAATAATAATTATTGTGTTGGCACAAGAGCGAGGGTGACCTGAAATAACGACATTAGCCACCGTTGATTACGGCGATGTAGCTTCGGATCTAACAGGAGAAAGGTGATTAGCGTACATCAACAATGTAGCTGTACTAATGAGTTGGATGAAGTATCGACTAGTCTTCGTGTTTTCATCAGGAAAATCCCTACCGACAGCCGGTCCCAAGTCTTAGCCAGCGTAAGTGGTGTGCAATAAGACCAAACGTCCTTGTTGAAAGTAAGTTTTTATTTATTTTAATTACCTTATAAAAACAAAAAAGGAGTACCTAGGTCACTCAAAAAGGAGACCACCTACTCCTTTTTCGCTGTTAGCCCCCTGGTACCCCCTCCCAACATGAAATATAATATATTGCACCAATTATTTTCATATCTTACCTCCGTCTTAATTTCAATAATTTTGCTTTAGCAGATTGGCAGATGACAGAGCTGTGTAACTTGTATCGAACATGGAAGCCAAATTCGGGACCTCAACCCTGAAAGCAATACAACGAGTCAACTATGTTTCGAAAAGCCCAAATATCTAGAAGCATCGGTATAGAATAACAATTGCATCCAAATGGTCATGAAGATTTTGAGAGTTAAAATGAAACATGGTGAACAGATTAGGATCACTGTTCGGTTTATCCATACCACATCCCTCTGATCCAAGACTCAGGGCCGAATTAATAGTCCGGTCTCAAGTGTGAGTGTCAGTCAACCTCGCAGAAGTTCCCCCCCCCCCCCCCCCCAGTGAGGGTCTCACTGGAGATTGGTATTAATAGTCTGAGTTAGACCTGCACTTTGCTGAGTAAGTACAGGTGTCACTTGAGTGAGTTGGGGTAAATTAGAAAAATGAAGTAATGGCTGAACATGATGACTTTACGAACTTGTCCGGAGCCGTTATTACAAATCCTGCTGTCGTGAGCGTGGAGGTACCCCCTACTTGATCTGGTATGGTATTGGATACACCAGAGGAACCAGTACCTACAATATAAGTAAATGATAAGTAAAAATGGAGAAGTGGAGACTTTATTGAATTTAATTAATTTTGAAAATTAGTCATTTCGAGATAATTTGATAATCAATTAGATGGATTGGGAAACAACTTGCTAAAACGCCGAGTTGACGGTACTTGGACTACATTTCTTTTAAAATCGGTCTTGCTAAACACCTCCTCAGTATTTTCCTGGTCTCTCATATACTATATGACAGACCAGGAAAATACTGTGGAAGTGTTCAGCAACACCGATTTTAAAAGAAATGTAGAAATTTATTTATTTCAGATAACGATGATGACAATTCGAAAACAGGCATTGAGACGTATTTTCACCGACAGAATATTTCCTCACTCATGGAATCCAGTTAGCTCAATCTAACCTTAAAAGTTTTATAATATGAAACTTTCAAGGTTAGATTAGATACTTTGATCGTCAAACTCCGTTATAGCAAGTAGAAATAACGATTTACGAGATTTGTCTGAATTGGAATTCTAGATTAGTTTGACGGCACATTGTTTTGTTAGCGATGAAACGATCGAACTGATGAGCCTAAATTCAAGGTACCTATCGGAGTTACTTGGGATTTGACTGGTTCAAGTGCAGGTCCCACTTGGAATTATTATTATTATTATTATTACGCTCACTGCCGATTCCGAGAGGGACCTGTACTTATAATTATTGGACAGGGAGCGTGAAATGGTGTCAGTGGATATGAGTGAGGAAGCATATAATACCGACCAACTAGACATACCTAACAGTGGGAGCAAAGGAAATATACAGTGAATATTAAACCCCATACGTACGGTCTTCCAATTTCTTCTGAATTGTCTTTCCAATTTCATGTTGGCACCATTGTTGTATCAACAACGAGCAGACGCTCTTAACGTCAATTCATAATGATAGCCCCACTGTTGAACCAAGAAAAAATCTTCAACGTGACCATGAATCAGACGGAGGAACTTAGGGTCCAATTTTCTAAGGAACAGCTGATTCCAACGATCATATTATTATTACGGTAATAATATTAATTATCATCATGGTTTTGTGATGTTACATTCTTGTGAGGTAGTTCTCGTGTCTATGGGAAAAAAGTAGATAATTTTATTTGTTGATAGTTATTACTGCCGGCGTTATTGGGTAAAAGGAAATGTACTTATACATAGTTATGGATATCGGTATCTACCACCTAATGATACCCATTTCAATTAAATGCTTGACATTGATGGCCTTTCGGCATAAGAAATATTAGTTCATCATAGGCTCCGCCTACAAGTACGAGGAAAATGAAATAGGAGATGGAAGGGAACACGCCCCTCCTCTCCAACTACGCAAGTTGGTTTTATGACAGGCGGAGTAGAGTAGTTGAGGAAGGGTCCCCTTCTGGGACAGATTCTAGTTGTGCCTTTCGGAGAGTGCAGTTGATTCAATATAACAACTTTTACTATCGCTGTGCTCTAAATGCCTTGTTTTCATTTCATTTCCTTCCTCCCTAATCTGCATAATGGATCAAATCCGATATCAGAAGTGGGATTGTAATCTGCCCCTCTATTTTATTTTATTCATATCTTACTTTATTCTCTTTATTTTACCTCTTCAATTTCTTTATCTTCTCACTATATTTCAATAATTTCTACGTCATAAGTTTCTCCGGCTAATCTTCCATTTCTATTAAGTCTTTCGTTACTATCGCGTTCGCGTGTGTTGGGAATAGACAGTATGAACGACTGGAAAGACCACGTGTGCGGGCTCGGAAAAAGACGCCAACACCGACGCCGGCGGTTCCCGATGACACCTTTGAGGAATGTTTTCGAAAGAGCTATTCTACGTTGGGCTTTTTCTCAAAAGCCTCAGAAGAGATTGAAACTACCGGAATCCTCTTCTTTAACCAATCTTTGGCAAACCCCGCTGGGAACTTCGTTCGTTAAGGTAAAACATTTACTCATGTTTTTGATAGTGGAAGTGAAGTTTCCTTATTATCTGAAAATTTATTGCCTCAATTTTCTGGTCAAAATTTTAATAATCCTATCAACCTAACAGGAATAGATTTTGGTAAAATTCTGGTACATAAACAAATTTAGGTAATGTTGATTTTGGAAGGAATTGACGTACCAGTTGTACTTTAAATTACCATTACGGTTTTAAAAGACCGATATGAGGTCGCAAAAATTCTCCTGATAAGGAAAAGGTGCGGGAACGTAAAGAAAAATATTTAATAAGAATGAACCGATTTGAACAATAAATCGGATGACAATAATTTTGATAAGAGTGAACTAGTAATTTACTAATTTCCTTTAAAAGGACGATGATATGGATCGATTGAAAAATATCTTAAATAAATATTCAGATAGTTACACAAGAGGTTTACCTAGAAGGCCAATTACTACCGCAAAATGTCATATTAATCCTTTTAATCCAGAGCGAATTGTTTATAGAAGACCCTATCCGCTGCACCCAAATGATAGGTTAGCTGTAAGGGACTTCTTTCACTGCCACTGAATTTTTGAATTTTTGTTCACAAAAATGACATTGAAACCCAAGTGGAACGTGTGATGTCATCAATAACAAATTTAGTTACAGTAGCATTACACATCAAAAAGCAATCAATCAAACAGTTGACCCAAAATTCAGCTTTGTCTAAATTCAACTATTCATAGAATAACTGCTACATCTCCCCTTGAATTGTTAACTGGACGTAAACCGCACATTCCTGGTTCAATCCTAGTAAGAGACGATATCTCGTCTCCTACCCGCTCAAATTTATCCGAGTTGAGGACTGAAGCGAAAACTCGATTTGACAGAGCGGCCGAGTACAAATTGAAACGCTTTGAAGGCATAAATACCTTCGTATTTTAGTTTTTTTTTATGTGTGTATTATATGGACAACAGACTGTCTTTACACAATAAAGGTTTTTATTATTATTATTATTATTAAAAAGCCAAAATTACCCCGCTTGTGCTAGGGGATTTGTGCGTACGAATGATTGAGCCTCGTGCATCACAGAAAACGTCAGATAAATTCAAAGGAATGTATCGAGTTGTAGAAATTTTACCTGGGGACAGGTACTTGCTTGAGAACATTAATACAACAAGGAGAGTAAAATACTCACACGAAAGAGTTCGAAAAATAACTCAAGATTTTGACTTGTTACCACAACGTCTTGCTGATTTTTTTAATAATAGCATCTCCACCTTCTTTCTTGTACATTTTGGTTTGGACCACTATGGACTGCAGCCATAGCGTTCCCTTCTCTGCAACAGAGTGGAAGTATTCGGAAATCTCATGCTGGAGCTGAATTTAGCTCATGTGTCTTAGTTTCTCCGATTCTTCAATTTTGGCGGAGAAGACCATCCTGGTCCTATGGACCTATAGTGGCCACTGTTCCGAGGTGAATTGGAAAACTCTGTGGTGTTATTTTATTTATTTTTTTTCTCTCCCTTACCTATATCCCTAACCAAGATTTTTTTCTTTTCACCCAGAAGATAATTATCATTCACCTCCAGATGTGGTAGCAACATCATTCGGACACGAACTGGAATAAGACACTAGGTCTTTTTCTGGATGTTGTCCCTATGTGAAGCTTTCGTTGTATATGGACCCAAAAGTATTTTGTGGAGCACATGAGCAGTCAACAATACCATGGAGATTTGAATTTTCCTTATGGTGCTCATGGCATATGCCGCTATATCGGACCCAAAATCTTTTGTGGAGTTCTAGATGGTGTTCCCCCATCCTGAGCATATGCCAATTTTCCATCTAATGCCGTTGGTCTAAGTCCGGCAAAATGATGAATACATTCTACCGTTGGTCTAAGTCCGGTAGCAAATTTTATTATTAATTTTTGTAGTCTATCGTTGGTTTAAGTCCGATAGCTACGCCGTTGGTTTAAGCCCGGCAAATGATGCATACATTCTACCGTTGGTCTAAGTCCGGTAGCGATTTTATTATTAATTTTTGTAGTCTGTCGTTGGTCTAAGATCCGACAGCTACGCCGTTGATCTAAGTCCGGCAAATTATGCATCATTTCACCGTTGGTCTAAGTCCGGTGAAATCCCAGTACGTACACAAAAGAAGAGTGGTGGAGAATGTTCTATCTCAAAAATCAAATCAAAACCCAATGGCGGATACTTGCCTACTTGATCTGCTCAAAACGAACTATGACGCATTTACAGAAAACAGGAGACTTGTTGTTGTCAGAATAGCCGAGTGGACCTCATTTTTCTTTCAATTTTTATTTCAATTTACACCTCCACTCATACTGACAAAAATTATTTTTCTCCTGTGCATCACCGATTTTACTATGCAATTTTTTTTATGCAATTATTTTATTAATACTTCTTATTTCCACAGGAAAACGATCTGGAAAACGTTGAATTGAATAACAATGATTTTTGTTTCTTATACGTCACGATGAATGACGACTATTGTTAATTCAACAAATTTCTGTATTTTTCTTTTCAAATTACGCTGATATTTTTGGGCCCGCCAACAGGTCTGGTGTTTGATCAAGGAACTACGTTTACTTTAAAATTGTTTACCGATTTTTGCAACCAACATTCGATAAGAATGCATCTGATTGCAACTGGTGCAAGTCGCGGAAACGCGCAGGTAGAACGTTTTATGAGTTCAATCACAAATTTAACGACAATGGCCCAGTCAATTAAACAACAATCATTGAGAATATTAGCATCCCAATTGCAGTTGATTCTTAATCTAACTACAAATCGCATCGCTTCATTTTCACCACTTGAGCTTTTAACTGGAAGCAAAAATAAATCTCTATCAGGTTGGCGATCTTGTGGTTCGACAAATAGAGCCCAGGATTAATGAGAAAACGTCCCCTAAAATTCAAAGGGACTTACAAAATTATTCAAGTACTACCAAATCATAGAAATCTTTTGAAAAATATAGTCGTTAATCGGCAGGTTAAATATCCTCATGAACGTATGCGTAAATTGTCAATGGATAGATCTCTCTTGCCACGGCTCTTTGATAGTGAAAGTGATTGTCAGTCACATTCCAAAGAAGATAATTGAACAAATTTTGGAGGTTCATTATCATAGGACAAGCCATAATAAGGACCAATTTCTCGTTGAGAACGAAACCAAACGATTTTTTTAACTTAACGTTTTCACAAAATAAATTACCTGGATTTATGAACTTTAAAAGTAATAAATGTTTGTTAGATTCAGTTCTCTTGCACGAACATCGAACTATAGACATATGATGTTGACGGAGCGCTACGCCATCATCTCTTGATCGTTTCTGTACGGTAATCATGTTGAGCTTATCCAGCATAATCTCCAAACGGGTGTACGATCTTGGTCTCTCCCTTAATGCAAGAAAACTTAAGAACTTTGAGGGTCATCCTCGCTTAATGTCAGTGAATAAAAGAATGAATTTCAGTCGGATATATCGACAATAACAAAATGTTCGAACATTCGAAATTAAATTATGCTCTCTATTCATGTGAGTTTCAGAAATCATTCATCTCTCGATAAGAGATTGAACAAAATCGCTGCATAGAATTTTCTATGAGGTTTTTCTCTCTCAATAGAATGTGAACGTTGGTTTCAAAACTGGTCTTCGCTTGTTGTTCAACTTATCCTAGTGGAATTCATGTTCTAACCAAAAGAAAATTTTTTTTGTCAATTTTGACACGTTTTTCAAGCCGACGCAGTGTTCGCACGCGTCTAATCTGAATTCAATATTTTCAGGACTACCCTGAGGCAAATCACACGAAATAAATAATTCTCTTTGCACTCTTTGCACAAAATTTATTTTGAAATACTCAACCACAAATGAACAACAACTATTATAGCTTGACAGTCGGAAAAAGGGAATACTTGAATATTGGCTTGACAATTGAGATTCTTATTTTTCTAAAACACGTGTTTGTGAGTTCCTTGGCGAAACCAGAGTAACTTCCGTTTTTGGAAAAAAAAAAAAAAGGGTCTGAACAGGCAAGTGGCGACAAAAGGGCCGTAGGCAGTTAAAACCTGGCAATAAAACTTTCCTGTAACTCTTTTCCTGGAATCTCGGTGTCAACAACAACCAGATGGTCTAGGCAGGTATCAACTTGCAAAACTCGAAACGCACTGAAACTTTCCAAACCCATAAAAATCACCCCTTCACGTTGACAGAGTGTTTTTCTAATAGCGATTTTACAACCTCCTTTTTGGTCCTTCTCTTTTGTGCAGTAGGCCCTCAGATAGGGTACCTGCAATCGTTATTTTTCCATGGGGAAAAATATGTCAATATGATGATTTCTAATCCTTTTGAATCTGTTACAGGAGGATCTTCCCGATAAGGGTACACTAAGTGATTTCTAAACGAATGAAATTATGATGATGTATTAGAACCTGTACATAGTATAAAAATTTACATCCAACATTGTAAATATTTTGTAAATAATATTTTTTTATATCTTATTTACCCAATTTAAACATTGTATCGATACTGTATCAATGTAAATATTATATCGAGTCATCTTAACGCCGAATCATCGGCTTTTATTTATGGCATATTGTAAACAAATAGAAAAACAAAAGGGTGATACTTTACGGCGATCACCAGGTTTACATAAGGTGTATGTAAAATGTTATTTTATATAGTGTAATTCTAGCTTGTAAGCGCAATGAATACTTTGTATAACGCATATGTGAGCGTGTCGATTTGAAGTATTTAAATATCTCCGCCTTAGGAAAACTATTTTTGCTTGCATACAAGGCACTAATTACATTGCCTTGCAGAGGGTTTTCATCCTGGCGGTTACACGGGGCTATGCGTGGCTGTCAAAGCCTTTTCGCTGGTCACGGGTTCTGCAAAGGTTTCCCACTGCCATAGAGTCATGATTGCAAACCAAACCGAAATTGATAAATCAATACATTGTGAAATTAACGTAGAGTCTCCATAGGTCCAAAAACCAACATTGTTAGGGACGCGGTCAACTCACGAGTTCGGGTAGGCGCTTCATAAACCTTATATGTTTTGCTCGCGCGTCCGAAACAACATAGGATTTTTTTGTGACACGAAATTATTGAATTTGGAAAATTTTTTTTCCCTACTTCTCGCAGGGACCGCTCGAGGTCAGGTTGGCCGTATCGGTATCTACCACCTAATGATACCCATTTCAATTAAATGCTTGACATTGATGGCCTTTCGGCATAAGAAATATTAGTTCATCATAGGCTCCGCCTACAAGTACGAGGAAAATGAAATAGGAGATGGAAGGGAACACGCCCCTCCTCTCCAACTACGCAAGTTGGTTTTATGACAGGCGGAGTAGAGTAGTTGAGGAAGGGTCCCCTTCTGGGACAGATTCTAGTTGTGCCTTTCGGAGAGTGCAGTTGATTCAATATAACAACTTTTACTATCGCTGTGCTCTAAATGCCTTGTTTTCATTTCATTTCCTTCCTCCCTAATCTGCATAATGGATCAAATCCGATATGGATATATACTTATATTTTGCCAATTGTATAAGTAAATGTCCTCACTCAATAAAAATAGATTATGCATACCTAATTGACCAAAATAAATTATTATTAGGTTGGCCCGAAATTTCGTTGGACAATTTGAATCATTTTCCACATACTATCCTGGGTGTAGGTAGTATACGATGTAGTACATCAATGAGTATTCGAGTGATCTGAATATTCACCTCACTGGATAAATCAGCCCCCCACCCACATATGAACATCCTATCCTCTATTCTGCAAGATTTGAAATGAAGAACATTTGGACCAATACATGAAGATGTGGAAGTAATTATATATCTCTGGACACTGGGTATTGGACGTACATATTAGGTAAGTAACTCAGTATCTCATTACTGTAGGGGAATGTTGTTGGAAACAAGGAAGCAACCAACAAATCCAATAGCACGACATTATATGATAAATATATTATCTTGAAGCGAAACAGATATTCAATAATCCAAAGTATGATAAATTTGGTGAAGTAAAAAAAAAGAGAAGGTTCAGGGGAAAACATCATCATCCTCATCAGCCATTTCCTTAGCCAGTTCGAGATCCTGCTGCTCACGCTCACGTCGCTCTTCTGCTGACTCCAGCTCTTTGCCATAGGACTTGGGTGGGTAGCGCATGGCTTTGACACTCTGGTTGTGGAGCTCCAGACAGAAAGCTATCCTTTGGTGGAAAGCTAATTGAGGTTCCCGAGTACAGTAGATGTCCATGACTTCTTTACTCGACATATACCTGATTAAACAAATTAATACCGACCATGTAATGTATGGTATATATCGGTAACTTGGTATCATTATAAACCTATCCATAGGGGGGGGGGGAGAGAGAGAGAGATTAGAGTAAACCAAGCGGGAGAGAATGCAAGATGACGTCCAGACTTGCATATGATGATACTACGGAGGAACTAAAGCAAGTGGCTTATCGTCTGATGTACACGAGTACATGTATAACTTATTGGGTCGATGCGCTATTAGCTCTTATCGAACAACTTAGTTAGAGAGCAGCAGCACTCTTGATAGTGAAGAAATAGTAGAAAGGCTAAATGGAATAAGCTCGATGAAATTATATTGTTATGTAAGGCGTGGACCATAAGTTTCTTATAGACGATTTCAATAATTGATTAAGTTTAGATTTTCAGGGCCAAATTATTTCTTCATCGGAAAGTTTTCAATTATTTTATATTGGATTTTATTGTAGTTGGTTTAGGACGGCAGAAAGCGTATCATTTATTCATCTACTGAAGTATCCAAAGATCGTAAGGTAGGACAGATTTTACTGAAGTTGAAATTTCCCCAACTACTCTAGTCTTGAAAACGAGTGAATCGAAAAAACAAATGGATAGACTCGAACCTTGACATAAAAATGTCTTTGCTTGACACGCTAGTTTTTGTGTAATTGTTCAAGTTTACCGCTTCTTCTTGTTACAAGATTTTATAGATAACTTGAACCGCTCGTAGTTGTGTTTACCCTAATTTTTTAATCCTGTACAGCTCATCTGCCACTGAAGGTACTTGCGTCTGGTTAACATGCAACTATTCTATAAAATCTGACGATTCCAACGAGCGGAACATTCACTCAAGAAGAAGCAGCTTCACCAATGACCATACGCATAGAAAACGTGCCAATTGATCGTGGTTTTTGTTATGTGCAGATTATTAACGATTGAACCATCATCACCAATCGAAATTCTACGGATCAATCAAATATGAGATTGTATAAGCGTTCATTGATGAGATCAGTCAGGTGTGTTTTACTGAAATTATACTACATATTACGTAGTAAATTGGAAATTTGATTCCTATTATGTAGTAACACTCACCCGTGTTCAGGGTCGATTGTAGCTTCAATGACGCCATCTCTGATGGCCTTTGCAACAATGAATTCAGCATCTAGAGGCGAGTCAAGCCCCAACTTCTTTGCCACATCCTGCAGGGAAATCCTGGAGTAGGACAAGCCAATGCACCGGATGGCGGTTTTGATAACGTTGTGCCGGAGCCTTAAGATGAGAGTAAACGTGTGATCTGAACGAAATTGTGCGCCGAACATTTCCAGTACCTCACCAAACCTTAAAAAAACAGTAAAATACAAAATTAATATTGAACCCCAAACCCAACAGCCTGTGTAAAAGGGATTCTGCCAGGTTTTCCATCATTGTTCATAAATACAGGCAAGTTTTCTAGCACATCATAAGAACACCACTAATGAATGTCATAAATGAAACTATCGTTTAATAACATTCGGAATAATATTTCTTGATGCCTTCTTGTGTCGTAAAACAAGGAAAGCCATGGTTAGTTCCATTTATGACATAAGGAGTCAAAAGTGCACGATATTTCTCATTCGCTAGCATCAGTAATAGCACATTTCATCAGATATCTCGCCACCTACTCTTGGTTGCGTCCCACAAATATACATGCTGTTAATAACTCTTACTAGTCGAACCTTTTGAGATTTCCAGTGCGTACAGCCTGTGTAAGCTGGAGGTATGGAGCCAGAGACCGGCGAAGAGGCGCTTGCCTGAAGATCTGACGGTCGGGAATGTCTCCCAAAAGGAGTTCGACTGTGACGGCAAGCTTCTGAACAGTCTGCCTAAAACCTACAGCCGCATGCTGGGGTGCTTTGCGCAGGGCTTGCACGAGGTGTTTATGAGCCTCCGAGTACTCCAAGCGTGCAGCCTTTATACGACCTGTGGTTCGATACAAAACGATAACAATAAATGAATCATCATCACAGACTGAAAGTTATCAGGGTCACTATGACTCTTGACAATACAAAACATTTGAACAGCTCATACCAAGATAATAGAGGAATCTCGCCCATTCGTTGTTGCTGGCTGATTCTGGATATACTGATTTCGACACAAGTTTATCTGCCTGATCGTAAAGGTTGTAATGTAGATAATTTCTCAATAAGCAGTTGATCAAAACAGCCTGGCCTTCGAAGTCATTGCGAAGAGTAGCAGTGCGGAGCCGAGAATGAAGAAACCTTTACAAACGAGGAATGAAAAGATTAATAAAATCAATGGTCATCATATTCCCTGTTCGTTGATCAACCACAACAGAGCCCGCCCCACCTCTAATTATCTTAAATCTTTAGAGCTACTGCTATAGTTCCTCCGTGTAACCTTACAAGACATCGTTGGTTTTTTTTTTTTTTTTTTCTTACCGAAAGTGTCCTTTATTTTTATGTTTAATTATGGTAGATAGTATTTTACTTGTTTGTTATTCATTGTTTTGTACAACAACGACTTGGGGTTTTAGTTGGATTGACATTTTGTCAACGCGTATTGAACATACTGGGGCTCCACTTGATGGCACAAAAGCCACTTCATTTCTATTGCACAACAGGCGTTTGAGAGAAAAGGCTGGGGTAAGCTCTCCGTAAAATCTGACGGGATAGTTCCGCATAGAAGTATTTGACAGACGTCCCAGAGGAATGGGTTATCACTAACTCGTTGATGTGCTACGAAATATTGAGACGGGGAGGTGGGGAACATATTTAGATTGAGAAAGAGGGGCAAACAAGCCTCACGCTTATTATTTGACAGTACGCATAATAAGGGGCATTATTTTCAACGAGCAATAAGGATGCTTTGCTACCTAACATAAAATTGATTTAAAAACTGATGATCCGTTTCTAAAAACCAAGTCCCATTTCCACCTTATTGTTATGAACAGCGAAAGAAAAATCACAATCACACGCACAACTACGTCAATATCCGATAACACAAGGAAATTAATACAATATGGAAAACTTACCCTCTGATTACATCAAGTTTATTAGTCAGTTCATAAGACCGGGAATGATAGAAGTAACACTTGGCTGCAATGAGGTCAGATGTTCTCCTGTTCTGGGCGACCACTTTGGTCATGAGAGCATCTGAGCACTTGACGGCATCTTCGAACTTATTCGCATCAATGAGTTTGACAAGAATGAGGAGGTGGAGGTAGGCGTCCACCTCTGGAAGCAAAGGGTTTGCTGAACTCTTGGTGGATCTCATTCTTTGCTTTTCAGTAATGGTTTCCGTTTCCATTGGCTCATCAATAAATGCCATTAGAGCATCTCTTTCAGTCGTCGAATGCGTATAGAAACCTGTAATAATACCGCGGAGTACTGCAGGATTGCATTTCCTTCTGGTAACTGGCAACGACCTGGAATGAAGAAGCAGGAAAACTTTATATACCCCCAACCAAGATCACGTAAACATTTAAATACGGGAGAAGGGTTCGATCCATTGAGCCGTTTTTGCGTGATTGAAGGACAGACAGACACCAAATTCAAAATCGGCATGGTTCGACTCCATTTCACGCGAAACGAATGACTGCAGTGAAATTTGTCGAAAATACCCAAGGAACACGAAAATCGTCTTTAAATTTAGTTACCTATATAGATTATGCACATTACGTTCTGGGGAGAATTCATACCTGAGTACTCTCAAAATGAATCTGGGCTCTTTGCTTTGTACGGCTTTCTCGATTTGTCGAATGCTTTCTCGTATTTCTTGGATACTCGTAGCATCGACTGACACTTCAGGTTCGGCAGCTGGGCTATCCACATTCTTCATCTCAACGTCTGTTGGTTCAGTAACAGCAGGCGTAGTGGTGGCGGCCATAATTGCTTACTGTCGAGTTAAGAAACAATTGAAAGCATTGTGAGAGAGTAATATTCTAAATTTTCGACACATCAAGTAAGATTGTTAGTAAGACAAATACTTGTAACTAAACAAAACTTAACATGAACCAAAAACCTTGTAGAACGTCGATTTGAAATAGGTATTGGTAAATCCTCACAAATTGGTTTCTTCAGTAGGTAGTTAGCATATTCGCAACTTGGGGGAAGAGATCAACTCAGACAGTGTACGGTCAGATGTTCACCCTATGTGTTCTATGTTGAGCATTTTATCTCTCTATAACTTTCATTAGTTGACCGATGAAATAAAACAATCACTGTTGGGTTATGTTGGGCACATCTTTTTTCAAACTGGCCATCAGAGAAAACCAAGACGGATCGGGAACCGGAACCGGACCAAACACCCAAAAAATGCAACGATAACCTGGAAAACCAGGTCAGGATAGGAATCCTAGATTCAAAACCATGCCTTGTAATTCTCCAGGCATCACGACAGTGGAAAATAAATGAAAATGCTTAGATGACTCTTTTGACACAGGGGCTAATGCGAATGAGTGAATAGTGATCATTCCATAAATGTGATAGCAAAACACAATCTGACGGAATACTTACAATACAATAGTTGGCTTGAATGAAAACTAATACGTATCAATCGTTATAGAAATGCAACTTCAGAAGTAAGAATCACAACCCTAACTCAATAACGGAACATATAACCCAAAATTTTGCTGAGTAGTGTGGAACCAGCAGGGAGGTAGCTCTATTCCTTTACTTGTGTTTCGTGGAGCTCATGGAAGAAGGGACAGAACCTATAGTGAGAAGTTATCACATCTATGGATGAAGAAGCGTTGACAGTGGATCGTGAGAATTCCTGCAATCCTACCAACCCGTATCAAATAAGGGTAGGAATTCTTCCAAATAATAGGTATTTGGGCTTAAATTATACGCCCTACGGTCAGAGGAGCTTGGATACAATGCAACATTATAGTACCTACGCATGGAAGAATTCTTCCATGGTACCTACTATTAGGGTTTTAAGTATCCATGGTGAACACTCAGCCTATGGATGATATATACGTGCATAGTAGGGTTTTCTGTGGTATGCACTGCATACTTCTGTCAGCTGTTATCCTCGTCAGTTACGTGTATGCTTTGTTGACTATTCTCTATTGACTATTCTTTCTGGATAGGTGGGACCTACGTACCAGTTTAAAATTTAATTGAGACGCCGGGTAAGTTTAGAATTATGTACTACGTTTGGGTCGTCTTTGGATCAGAAGTAGGAGCAGGTTTGGTCCGGGTGAATACTAGTCAAGTTCGTGTAAATAACACACCCTTAAGTGAGCGAACTAGTAATTCAAATATTGTAGTGAAGCATACCTATTGCTGAGATGAATGAGAGTGAATTCGGAGATGAATGAATTTGTGCAATAATACACCTACCGGTGTTTAGGGAATCTGTCGATGGGTAAAGTGTGTTGGTCACCGAAATGTAACTCATATCTACCTAATCGAAGTGAAAGTCAATTTTCTAAAAAACTGAACATAAGGTACCTACTAGAAAATGCCCCGCGGAAGTTTCAACGAAATCTAACGTTAAAAATTCGCTAGGTGACACTTATGGAAACTAATGTCAACGATTGAAAATGATGGGTTGTTAGGGTATGGGATGATCTACGTGATGTATTGAACGGGATTGATTGGCTAAAGGCACTGTGTATCCATCTACTCGTATAAATATGTGAAATACCAGAGGAGACCTGTCCCATCCGAAGAAGTTAGAAGAGTATAATCCATGAGCAGTACCAACACCGAGCAAAGTTGTAGGTTCAGTTAGGATGTACCAACATGGAAGAATTACTAAATGGTGGTAGTAGGGGATGCTTGGTCATGGATAACCGCAGCGAGTTTCATCTATAAATCGCAGTACCCAAATATACCTACCAATGTTCACTAGTGCAACTGCAGTAATACTCATCTAAAGCACCCAGTGGACATCCTCTGTAACGTGTGCATTACTCAATTATAATATAACTGAACAATGTTATACCTATGTCATATTACTAACTGTTCTTAATTAATTCGTATACCTAGTAATCACTTTCTTATAATCAGTTCCTAGCGGAAACTTCAAACACGGCGAATCTCACTCTGAATCCATGATGGTCAATCACACACACGTTAACGACAGTAGAGCTTCTGGTAGTACGAATTCGGAGCCAATGGAAGTGGAATCCGACAGAGACATCTCGAAACAGGGTTTGACGTTTTGCCCTGAGTCAATCGCTGTGAAAGCTTCAAATATAGGTATTGACGATTTGAGCAACGACGTTTGTCTTCATGTTGCAGAAGAATTATCGTACAAGATGAGAGAACTCATTTACGTAAGAGACAACCCTTATTTTTCAAAACTTACCAATATTCACTAATTTAAGTTTAAGATCTAAACAGAAACTACTCCTGCTTAACCGATTTATAATCAATGCTTTATCAAATTATTAACTAGTTTTTACTGAAGACAAAGAATAGGGTTGATATGTTACATTAGTGAGGCGCCAGGTGGCCTGTTGTGCTTTGATCTACTGGGGATCTATACAACAGACTGTCATTGTTCCAGTCTTGCAACATATCCTTATTTCCATTATGCAACTTTCCCGTATTAAGTTGTTTAAAAATTTCCATTCTGGTACTTCAGACGTCAAAATTTGTCATGAGCCGCAATAAGAAAACATCCCTTACTACCAACGACGTAAAAAAAGCCATGAAACTGCTGGGGGGATGCGAAGTATTTGGGCACGACAGTAAAGAACCTTGCGAATTCATTCGTATCCCAGGACGTTCTGGAGAATTGGACCTATTTGTTGAAAAAGACTCTGTGATTGATGTGGGGAAGGCAGCGCTTGAGGATACGTCTTTCAAACAACGCCCAGACCCCTACATTCAGGGTAAGATGATTTATACGTATCATTTTCTTATACCAAATTCCTGTTGATGCCAATGAAATATACTCCTGCGACAATCGGAACAGAGTGCCTGAAAAGAAATACATCGATCCATTTATTTAGTTAGATATATTTGCTGTCATTGATTCATATTTTCACAAAAATGAACCGAATTCTAATATTTACTCACAATAATAAATGTTCCCTTATCGAGATGTGGTCGATTTGGTGATTATGACAGGATCGGGTGCGAGGATCTGTGAAGCCTGGTAATCAATGTTCCTCCTTGTACAACTTACTTGTGGTAATTAATAATTTTTATAACAGGCTCTCTGTACTGAACCCCTTAAAATGTGTTGCGCTTAACATCATCCCCTTTTCCTCAAATTTCCTCAAATAGATAAGGAAAAAAATACAATTGATTTGCTCAGAGGTTCCCAAGTCAATCTTTTCACTTATTCTCAGAGTAGGTTTTCCGCAGGTTTCTATGCTAAAGATACAAGAAATCCTTACAGCTCTACTTCGAGTGTTCCCATCCACCTCCTTAGCTGCTCTCCTACTTCGCAACACCCCAAGACGCTCTCCTCCTGGTAACCGCTAACAGTCCCCGGACGTTTCACGAATTAATTATTGAACCAACAATAAACAAATAAGAACAGAAACTCAATGGTACAGACAGCAAAAATTTATTCTATAAATTTACTCCGAAAATGTTAATCGGCTCTTGAACATCTTCACTCATATTGATTTATTTTGTTATTTAGGAGCATGGATCATGCCAGAGGGTAACACCGAAGAGCCTATGTCATCACCTGCAAATAGTGCTTACTATCGCGCGATTGCGAAGACCATTTTGACTGGAATTCCTTCGCACATTCGTGTAAGCTTTCCAATTTTTTTTAGTTCTCTAGGTTACCCAGGACACTCGATAAATCAAGCTTTTGCTCACAGTTCTTGAGCCTCTATATGCTTCGAGGATTTCGTAGGTTTTCCTAGGCATGGAATATTCAATTATTTTGTAAGTGACCAGTAGCCGACTTTTCGTGTTGATAACTTGGGTGAATACGTAACTTTGAGTTAATGTAGTAGGTACGTACATATTAATTATTGTGGATTTCATGTATTTCTTAGAGATCTATATTGTACGATGTTGATCACGCTGATGCCGTTACTGAGATTTTCGACATCTGTCCATTAGACCTCTGCAGTCTGTAGAGTAATTTCGTAACGAATCAAGTATTTGGGTGATTACAGATAATCGCCAACATATAAAACTGTAGAACAATGTCTGCTCTATATATCTAAACTGTTTGTATATTATTAACATATAAACGGTGATAGAACATAATATGTCCTCGAATGACAATTAAGGGAATTTATCTTCTTTTTCACAGGTTGCACTCAGAGACTTGAGGACCAACCCAAAAATCGGACCGATCTGTCCATATTTCTTGAACCTGGTCGCTTTAATCATGAAGCGAGTAGCTCTGAGTGTGAAGGATGAATCTAGGAATATCAACCTCATCAACACCCTCATTAGCACCGTCCATGCCATCGCTCACAATCGATATGTTGATCCCAGTCCCTACTACCCGGTGATTATTATACAGGGATCAGATTTTTATGAACGGCAACTGCCATTTTCCAGGCCCTACTTGGCAGGCAGCGGACAAGCCAATGAGTTTGTTAAATTCTGGTTCCAAGAACTTGTAGCCCCATACCCCCATTTAGGAAATTATTGGTTTGTTTAATCAATAAAAATGTACAAACACTGGATTTTCATAATGAATCATGACGATTGGCTTGTCCTGGACCTCCAGGTAGTTCGCTACTACTAGTACCACAATTGTTCCGCATGTACAGTCACTAGCCTGTCTTACATATTCCCAATCCCCTTTAAAATGATTTTTTTTTTTTTTTACATTAAATTTTTACTCCAAGTTAGGTATGGCTTACGTGAATAAATAGAGATCCTCAGGACGTAAAGGGAGAAAGGAGTAAAACAATACAACGGATTTTTTTCCTTTTTTCAATGAGTAAAATTTATTATTGTAGTAGATAATATCTGCTACAATAATAAATTTTACTCATATTATGTGCATTCTTTCCATTAATCCACTCCCGCTTTCGGGCTGGTGATGATAATTGCTGGAATTATCCTCATTCACTTCTGAATTCTTGGATGTCCCTGCCTTATTCTTTCTTGAAACATTGACATGTTTTCCAGGTGAATAGAGCTGTTGAATCTCTGCTCAAGATTGTGATTGAAACTAATGTTGGAAGCTCATTTGATGACTTAGCTGTCAGATTTAGGGCAGGACTACTACTTGCCAAGGTAGTACATAACTTTATCTACTGTCATACATTGATAACACAGCCCCACAAAAAAAAGTGAATTACGCTTTTTCTGCAATATATTTTATCCATAGTAATTTCGAACACGAATTTGGCTATCATGTCACAGTTTTTTTCTTACCTTGAAAAATAGATAAAAATGAGTGAAAATCAAGGAAAATTAAAAAAAAAAATACAAGAAAGTAATTCCATATTCACGCGTCTACGTACCCATTCAACTAGAATCCACCGCTGTATTTGTGTCAGACCATTTCGCATTCTATCTAAACTCCAAAATCATGATTTTTGAAAATTCAATCGGTTTGGGCAAAATTTGGTATAGAGAGGGTTTTTTGAGTCACTGATCACATATTTGAAGTCAGGTTTGCAACATTCAAAATGGCGTATCCAATATGGCGGCGAAAATGTTCTGAAGTCAACCAATTCGGTATAGAGGGGTTTTTGGGTCGCTGATCACGAATCTGAATCTGAATAGCAAATCTGACTTCACATTCGTGATCAGCCAGCGACTCAAAGAACCCCTCTATACCAAATTTGGCTCAAATTGGTTGACTTTCAACTGATAACATAATGATGTCGAGGGTCGGTCAAATGACCGACCCTCAACATCATTCTTACTGACGGTCAACAAATCACACACACTGATAACATAATATCAGTCAACTGTATATTATATTGCAGAAAAGATGTATTTCGCTTTATTTGTGGGGCTGTGTAATTATTGCTCTGTTGTACTATCCCCTTATTGTTGTCCCAGGTCGTAATCATGTGGAGTATTGACCTGAAATGGCAGATGGATATTGTGAGGAGCTTACTTCAACATTTGTTGGACCCGAAACGCCCCTTACAGTCCCATTATGGTAAAGGAATCAGACGTGGATATTCTTATTTGAACTATTCATGTAAAATAATGTCGGATTTGATTACGTCTTGATTTGCAGGTGCGATCGTAGCTCTTACAGCTCTCGGGCAAAGAACCACAACCTATTATTTTTGGCCAGTGATAGAAAGATATTTGCCTCAGCTGGAGCTACGGGCAGCCAAAGATGCGGATGTAATGGTGCAACACGTAATGGCTGCAATCTTGGTAAGTGCTTCATTTGGAGGGATATTGTTACTATCGAACTCATCTTCATAGCTCATGACCATGTAAAATACTAAAACCCTCGAAATAATAATCCTACTGTGAACAATGCGTGTTTAGGACTAACTGATGATGATTACAATCGAGATCCTGTACATTCCTTGTGTTGTCACTAAAGCCCTGAGTCTCCATGCAGTTTCAGGAACTGTAGCATCTACGATCTACTGCCACACTTTTCTCAACACCCTTCAACTCATTGATAGATAAAAGATGGCAATACTGCGCTTTCCTTGAGGCCTCAAATCTAGCTTCTGTTTAACTAGAAGTAGATCAACGGTTACGTTCCCAAGTTTAGTCATGCCCTTAGGCTATGAAGGAAGTGGACGTAAATACCCATAGTTTGTACCGGGGTACAAACTTGAATGAATATGTAGGTATGTAATACAGGACCCGAAACTATTCATCTTTTAGCTGTCTTGATTGCAGACACTTTTGGCAGTCAACGTAGTTTTCATGTTTCAAAAATGCCGTATAATTGAATTATAACCGAGGGAAGTAAGTAAGGTGTGTACTTATGTCGTCATTACAAAGTGCTAATGTTGGTTCGACTTTCTGGCGTCAACAATTGGTCTGCGTGTAAATCATTATAATCTGGAAAATTTGAGGAAATCTAATAACTTTGGAAGGAATTTTTAAGGGTCATGCCGGCTTTAGATCGATTACAGCTCAATGCGCATCTGTGCTTAAGTGCAATAAGTGCACTTACATAATTGCAATTATTGTACATATATTAAACTTATCAAGCACCAAAGCGCTTGTAAACGCATTACAAAGCGTTTATTGTCTCATTTTGGAGGATACCAAGGAGTTGGTGCGGGTATAGTCATTACTTCAGTCACTAATATACTGATGCTACCCATCTCACAAGGAAAGATCATATTGAAAGGTTGGCCAAAATAGAGATGGATGAAGCCCCAAGCTACATACGAATACATCTATTTGTATGTGGATGCTACAATAATTAACATAATTTCGACGGTGAATTGGCAACATGGCGTAACTAACTTTTTGGCCACATTGAGTTGGCGGTGGCTTTATGTAGGAAATGCCTGTATCAACACTTCTTATCTCAAACGTGATATCAACATGACACATATCGGTGGTTTTATAAAAGTAAAGTGCAACCTGCTACACCATCTTGCAAAAACGAAAAATCAGTTTTTGTATCTCCTGTAAAATCAGGGAAAATGAGTTAGGCCATGTTCCCCTCGATTTACTTACTTACATCCCCATTAATGTTTTTAAATATGTTTCTAGAACTGATAATGTGTGTTTTAAGGTTGCTGCTAGGAGCACTCACCAAAAAGAACCAACGTCGGCCGATCAACTACTGAAACTGTACAGAGTAGATCAAATGCTGTATTTCATGTTTGGAGACAGTGTTACGCCCCTGCGCATGGCCACAAACAGCTTCGATCAAGTGTACCCTAGAGCCAAGCCGAGTTTGGCTCCTGTTCATAGACTACGTATCTCCCACTCAAGTGTACCCTCTGCGACAAGTCGCCTCAAGCCATCTACCCCTCTTAGTAAAGCCTTTGATTTACGCCTAGCTCTCATCCGTCCGCATCCTAACCACTCGAAATTATTGCACCCACATCCCAAAAAGCGACAAGCAACAATACATTATAACTTACCTTCTCAACCCAGATTTGGCTTATACAACGGTGGCTTTTCTGAAAGAACAGGTTCCTTATTGTCTCAATTCTCTCAGCCTAGATGTTGCCATGTGGTGCGTAGACCCAAGTACACTAGGCAGCTTTATCGAACTTCCAGTTCTGGAGACCTTTTGCTCATGCTGTGATGTGTAAATTACAGTACAATAAACTTAATTTTATGATACTATTACTGGCTGATTAGGTAATTACGATATAAATATTTGAGTTGAATCTCTTGAACCGTAACTATTAATAATATTTAGAACAACCAAATTACCATTCTTCCACTGTATAAAATGATAGGTAGCGTAGAAACTTAGCTAATAAAACTCTGCAAATTCTTGACACAACGGTCTATTGTCTTCTTTGTGCTGTGTAGATCACTAAATGGTAGATTGATTAAGTATTATTATTAAATAATAATACTTAAATTTTAAAGTACCCAAATTTTGTAAATATGTATTTAGTATTATTATTAAATAATAATACTTTAAATTTTAAAGTACCCAAATTTTGTAAATATGTATTTAGTATTACGAGTATCTCCTCGTCAACCACTTCCATTTGAACCCAAGCCCTCTGCGAGGTACCGCCGGGTTGAAACAATATTAATTTCGATATCTGAAAACCATGCGCTGTTAGAATCAGTTGGACAATAAAGAACAGACCTAGGGTTATGAAAAGTTTCGAGGATCATTGTGGGGTTAGTCCGTACCCGTAAACCAAATTTCGTAATTTTAGCACAACGCTAACTGGGCAAAGTGCCGCGTACGGCGGACGGACGGATTTTTTATTTGATTTTCTGATAAACCCTCAAATTTTGAGGGGGGGTTGCAAAAATGTTTTCTTTGGTCGATTCCAATGGTTCATTATCGAAGATACTAAACCAAACCCTCAAATTTTGAGGGGGGGTTGAAAAAATGTTTTCTTTGGTCGATTCCAATGGTTCATTATCGAAGATACTAAACCAAAATTTATTAGCTAAGTATCTACGCTGCCCTCTTATTTAATGATATGGTCTGTCTACGCTACCCTCTCATTTAATGCTATTGTCTGTTGAGATTGCACAGCCCCAATATTTAAAGAAAAATCAAGCTCCGGAGAACAGAATAGTGTTTTCTTATGTATTTTTCGACGCTGAATCCGAGGTCCGAAAAAGTTGTACAGCCCCGCATTTATTCTGTAGAGGCAAAATCAACCCCTTAGAGAGCGTGAGGTGACTGATGTCAGTACTCTTCAGTCGGGGCAAGTGAATTGAGCTATATTTATAATCTTCTCGATGTTTGTTTTGGCAGGGCAGAAACACTGCTTCGAATTTGCAACCCTTCCAAAGGGGTGCAAACTTTTGAGCCAACAGGAGACAAACTTTTGCCCCTACAGAATAAATTTGGAACTTTTTTGGATCTCGGATTCAGCGTCGAAAAATACATCAGAAAACACAATTCTGGTCTCCGGAATAGGATTTGTTCTTCATTTGTGGGGCTGTGTTATTCATTTACACATACTACGAGTATTATGAATTATTTTCAAGTGAAGCTGCTCAACTACCTCCTTCAATAAATTCCGTTTAGGTTGGTAATAATGTTTGTGAACGTCTTCGCATTAAGTTGTGAGTAATGTAGCGTACAATGTCAGTTTAAATTATTTGTAAGTGAAAACAAGCTTAACAATATTTTATGTAAAAAAAAACTCTGCAAATTCTTGACACAACGGTTCATTATCTTCTTTGTACAGATCACCCTTCTGTTTAGATCATTAGGTCTAAATGTCTAGATCCTAAATGTTAGATTAATTATTATTATGAATTATCACTAATTATTAATAATTTTATCAAGTACCTAGTGAAAATGATTATAATTTATTGTTAGGTATTAATCATTTGTATTTATTATTAATTATGAAGAATTAATACGATATAATTCTGAGGTTTTTAATACTACGTCGGTAATAATTTTTCTATAAAAGAAGTACCTACCAACAAACATTCGAAATTACCTTCATTTCCGTAGCACGAAACGTATTTCAGAACAACAAACTCGACATCACTAAAACCAGATGATGTTCCTCCCCTGGCTACATTATTAGGAAAATTGACCTGTATTTCAACCGTTTGATTCACGATCGTGTTGACAGTCCCAACCTTTGAGCCGTCATTGTGAACGAACGGCTGGTCGTACAAAGCTGCGGATGGTCTTAAAAAATTCTTAGGATTAAACTCTATCTAAAAAGGAAATAAAAAACATACCGTTTGATGGGAATTTTTCGAGATATGAATTTTTCAAAATTTCAAAATTCGTTTTGAACCCCTTCCCCTTGACCTAGGGTTATGAAAAGTTTCGAGGATCATTGTGGGGCTGGTCCAAACCCAGAAACCAAATTTCGTAATTTTAACTCAACGCTAACTGGGCAAAGTGCGTTTTTTTTTTATTCGATTTTCTGAATCTACGTATCTTGAAACGTAAACCAACAAATTTTGAGGGGGGGTTAATTTTTTTTTTCTTTGGGCGATTCCAATGGTTCATTAATGAAGATAATAAACCAAAAGAACGATCGACATTTTTGACTGACCACGACATCATGACAATTACAGGACACCTTTTCACTCTTCTACCTTACTCGTGATCATGAACGTTTTATTAAACGTTCTCATTGACGGTATCAATACCGTCAATGAGAACGTTTAATAAATATTCCACCAAGATTACCTCATAGCCGTTTATTAAGTGTTTTGAAATTCTTGAAATCACATGCATTGTTCCACTTATGTACAAAATATGAAAATACATGAAAAGTCATCCTACATGTGGTCTTTTGATGCCATATGTCTCATGAGGTTGCTGATGAACTTTTCAACTTTCTTCACTTCGGGCTGGTTTTCCGTTTTGTACTGTAAACACTGAAAATTGAAATAACGATTTTAATTACACAATTGTCGTGAAACTGGTCATTATATTATAACATTTGGTTTGTTCTAAGATAACCCGTATTTTGAGGGCCGTTTTAGCAGGGCTGGTATTTATCACAAGAAGAGTAGAAGCGATTGATGTAGAATTGCGCCAGGATATTGCTAACGAAATACTCCAGGATTGGGCCAAACCAAAGTTTCGCTGTACCAATGGCCTAATGAGGAAAGAGCATATGGCTTCCAAGGAGATAGAGTGGGAAAGGCTACCATTCTTTTCAGGGTCGCATTTCGCTCGGTACGATTAAATTTGAAAAGGTGAACGAGGGAGAGTGAAGGAAAGCACGAATAACATCAATGGATGAAGCATAGTAAACCCGAAGCAATGTGTGACACAAGCAAAAATATCACGAAAATCCTGTCACGTTGGTTAAATTGGGTCAGAACAAAACAGGTAGGCGGCTAGTAGTTTCTGTGTGCTCTTTTAAATACTTTTGGTTCTTTCCATGTACCTTTCTGCAGAACTGCACCAATTAGGCGCATGCAGTAGAGTACATTTCATAATATGAAATATATGAAATATATTATATTGTAACTTATACACGTACATATTACTAGAGCACCTACTTGTGCTCGGTCTAGACGGTATTATAATATGATGAGGGGAAAAAACAATGCAGAAAGAAGCTTAAAAATTGTAAATGAAAAGAAAGAACCCATGACATGAATGGGGGTCTAAAATTAATTCGTATTATTTTTCTGTATGTATTATCATTTAATTTCCCTACTTTTCAATACTAATATGACTTGTGACGAATGAGGAATATGATTAAACTGCGAGGAAGAATTTATTTTCACGATTCTTTATGTGCCAATTAAACTCTTAATCAAATCCATTCACCAAAAATCAGTTTACTCACAACTGCATTATCCGTCAACTTGATCTTCAGTAGGTTTTTACTATGCGTGTACTTCATGTCGTATCTCACCTGTGAATAATGAAAGCCTCATTAGGGTTAATACATCCTGCCATGGAAGAATGAATTCCTTCTTCCAAGACATCCTGCTAAACAAAGATAGAACGTATTTATTTATTCACTGAGTAGGGAAGACCATGTATTATTGATAATTAAATGATATTTAATATCTCTGAGTTAATTTATTTTTTTAATTTTATATGAAATTTTCATTGGAGATCAGTTTTATTCATTACTTCAGTTGGATACCTTGGAGTGGACGTCCATGCGTTTTTTGAATGAATCGCTGAACTCGAACTCCTACACTTCCTTTTTCTTTCCCCTCAAATATTCAACGTTTCCCAATATTTATAATGTTGAAATTCATAAGATGTGTCCATGTCACCAGTAAAAATTAGGATGGATAGCTGACATGGCTGTACCCCAATCCGACATGACCATGCCCACTGGGTAATTTTTAGAACTTGTACATTTTTACCTATGTAACTTTATTAATAAACACATACATCCTAATTAGGATTATTAATAAACACATACTTTATTAATAGGTATGTGAGGACACGGCGTTTTTTAATTACTCCCTGATCACAGTGTAGCTGATAAGAAATTAAATATATTTGATAGCATCAGTGGTTGAGGAGTCCTGATTCTGATAGGTGCATCAGAATACATCAATAATGCAGGTGTGAGGTGGCGATGGGTCCTCCATCCTAATTTTGACAAGTGACCTCATCTTATAGACCCACCTTATTCTCCCAAATAAATTATCCCATACTTGGGCGGTACCTTTAACAAACACCCGAATTGCAAAACACGCGTGGAATAACATATTATGTCCTACGTGGACGGCAAGTTGAACGGTGCGAATGACGCGAAATTGTTGAGTCGCTCGCTGTTGACGCGAATGAACGAAAGTCGAGCGAAGTTATTTCCCGCGAAATATCACCATACCAAAACTGAATAAACAGCTATATTTGAGCCCCGTTTGTTTTTCTAGGAGATGAGACATTTCCTCTTCGAAACTACCTCATGCGACCATTACCTGGAAAACAACTGCACGGGAATGAAGTAAAACAACGATTCAACCGATATCTTTCTCGCGCAAGGATGACAGTCGAGTGTTCTTTTGGGATCATGTGCTCAAAGTTTCGAATTTTGAACAAACCTATCGAAACAAATGTGTCAAATGCTATTCACATAGTGACAGCCATCACTTTACTACACAATGTCATAATAGGAGGAGAGGGGATGAGGGCAAACGCGGAAGGAGTGGAAATAGAACAGCCACCTGTCAACCTTAAGAATCTTGAGCAGTAGAGAAATAACAACCGTTGCTCCAACTCCGCAATTAATGCGCGAGATACATTTTGCCAATATTTTACAGACCGCTACCATACAACACACTGATATAAAAATAAATTGGTTTTACTCAGCACTTGTTGTGTTTAAACTGGATGCCACCTCTTCCCATGCAGTATCTACTACAAATCAGGTTTTATACTGTTTGTGGAGCTTATTCACTAATAATTAGTGAAGTTCAGAACAGGTCGGTTCTATGGAATAAGCTCCACAAACAGTATAAAACCTGATTTGTAGTAGGTACTAATTATTAGTGAAACTACCATTACGAAAGTAGGAATTTATTTAAAATTATACGAAATCAATATTTAACGAAAGAATAAAGAATACAAACTTAAAGAGTGGAGTAGGCAGAACAAATGTAAACAAATGAACTTAAGCTAGCAAAAAACACCACCAACCAACGCGAATGGCGAGTGAGCGTCGAAAAATCAAGCCTGCTTGAAAGTCAAACTTCGACGGGCGTTCACGCGGCGAACAAATGAGCATCGGTTTCGCGCGCGAAACCCACGTAGGACACTCCCTCGTTTGAATTCAAATTCATTCGTTGGCGATTAACGCTCGCTCGCGCCGCTCAAGTTCGCCGTCCACGTAGGACATCGATCCGTTCGTACGTCGACATTACCTCCGTCGATAGAGTCAACAAAGCAATACGATGCGAGAAAAAAGTGAAAATATCCTTTCTATGTGTATTAGCCTGTGACCTATTCTCAACTAATATTCCTGAAATATTGACAAACGTTTATGTAGCATTAAAAGCAATTGTGTCACGCTCTAAATTGCAAGAAAGGGGGACTGATAAAACATGGCCATGACCAAATCAGAGACCAGTGCGCAAAGATGGCAAATTTAGCGTGGAACTCTGTGGGCGTGGAACCAGTCATGCAGGAAAATGATGATGGAACTCCAAGGCTGGTGGCAGACATCAGGATTCACGGCCTCTGGGATGTAAAAAGGGCTGCGTACTTGGACACCCGCGTAATTAACGCAGACGCCCCCTCCTATGCCTCCCAGGATTGGTCAACAGTCTCCCAAAACGCGGCAAACGCAAAATACGACACAGCAGCAGAAGATTTACGAGGCTCATTCACTCCGTTGGTCGTTTCTTGCGAAGGAGCTCTCCACAAGGAGTACTCTGCCTTCCTGAAGAGACTATCGGAGGTTCTAGCCATCAAGTGGTCGAAGCCACTGTCACAAGGGACACAGTGGGCACGGGTAAAAACTCAGATGTCAGTTATCCGGGCAGTGTCACTGAGGCTGAGGGGATCAAGGCGGAAGGTCAGGTGCCTTGGATTGGAGCACGGCGCCCTAATGCCTCTAATGGTGCTGTAGGAAGCTTGATAGACTCCTGGAGTTCTTCGTGTTGATTTTATTGGACATTCTGTAAACCGTGCCCAGTTGTTGGAGGTTCTGCGCTGTAGCGGGGCAGGCGGGGACGAGCACAAATGGTTTGTGAGTTATCTGGAAAATAGGTGCCAGTTGGTGTCGGTTGATGGTATTAATAGTTCAAGTAGAACCGTTGATTATGGCGTAATCCAGGGAAGCACTCTTGGACCGCTCCTTTTCCTTTTATTTATAAATCGAATAGAGGATATTCCATTGAAAGGAAAAATATACCTTTTCGCTGACGATACCGCCATTTTGTGTTCAGCCAGCGACTGGGACGAAGTGTATGCTCAGGCTAATCACGATATGAAAATGATATATGATTGGCTGTCCGTCAATACCCTCAGCTTAAATGTTGGCAAAACAAAATATTTGGTATTTTCGAAATCACTAAGTCGGTCGCATATCGAACATGTTTTGAAACTTCACGGATGCGGTAATGAGGGTTCATACTCATGTCCGTGCCCGAAATTGGAAAGAGTGGCTTCTGCGAGGTACCTGGGTATCGTTGTGGATGAGAATCTCAGATGGGAAGAACACATACTGTCACTCACGAAAAAAATTATGAACATGGCTTATGTATACTACAGTGTCAGGAATAGTCTCTGCTATGATTCACTTTTAATAGTATACAAGTCTCTAACTCAGAGTATACTGAGCTTTGGCATAGTTGCATGGGGCGGAGCCTTTCCATCACTGTTGCGTCCACTGATGACTGCTCAAAAGGCCATTCTAAAAATTATACTCGTTAAGAAACCTAAAAGGTTTCCGACAGATGACTTATTCTCGCTGGCTAAGGTTTTCTCTGTCGGGCAGTTATATGTCAAGTCTGCTCTCTTGTTCATGCACAAGCATCCGGATTCTTTCAACTACGGACTTCCTTCCAATAGTCCTTATTCTTTTCGCCCCATTACGCGTAATATTAAACGTCCACCTCACTCACGTTTAAAAGGTACAACACGCCATATATTTTACAGTATGCCACTATTACTAAGAAAAGCACCCTCAAACATAACTAACCTAGCTAATTATAAAAGACCAGAGTATAAAAAAATTGTTTTTAGTTGGCTTCCAACTCAAGGACATTCCATTTGTGAAAATATATTCAAAAGAATTTATATCGTGTAATTTATAAGTCAATTTCTAAGTTGTAAACTATTAAATGTCAAATTTTGTCTCGCGGCAGTCTGTGCGCGATATAGGAATATATATCTAAATAACAATCGGGAGTTGCTCCCCCACCCAGCACAGAACAATGTTCTTTGGGTGGGGAAATTCCAGTCGATTAATTGGATATGTTTCATTTAAATATGTTTTTCATTTTCTTTTTTTTTCTGTGCTTACTTGTAACCTGTGTTGGAGGAATAAATTTCATTTTCATTTCATTTCAGTTCTCTGCCCACTTGGCTTCGAGCAAATCAAAACAAGGGCAAAATCAATTTGTGGATTCATCGTTCCATCATCATTCATCACTACCTAATGAATAATCACCACTAATTAACAATAGGCTGAAAAGAAAAAATGGACAGTTGACATAATCCAGCATTCTAAGCGTGAGATCGTGGGGAATTATAAATTGGAGCTTATTTTTATCAATGTCGGGAGTCGAAACGTTGAAAAAAAATTAGCGACAAGATGAAGGATTTTTCAACGTGAAGATGTAAATGAATGCAAAATGAAGGCGCGGAATTCCAGAGGCTTATTAAAACCCGATCACCTAGCCAGCCAGCCCTCTGACGTCATAGGCTCTTACTGCATAGGCTGTGACGTACTAGTTGGCCTCCTGCTAGCCGTCTGACGTCATACATTCGTGCGTCATAGGCTCTGACGTACTAGTTGGCCTCCGGCCAGTCGTCTGACGTCATAGGCTCTTACGGCATAAGCTTTGACGTACTAGTTGGTATCCTGCCAGCCGTCTGGCGTCATAAGCTCTGACGTACTAGTTAGCCTCCGGCCAGCCGTCTGACGTCATACGCTCGTGCGTCATAGGCTCTGACGTACTAGTTGGCCTCCAACCAGCCGTCTGACGTCATATGCTCTTACGGCATAGGCTTTGACGTACTAGTTGGCCTCCTGCCAGCCGTCTGACGTCATACGCTCGTGCGTCATAGGCTCTGACGTAGTGGCCCGCCTGTCGCTTGTGTTCTGACGTGATCTGAGGGAAAGGGTGAATCAAGGAAACAAATTTTTCCCGTTTCAGTTTATGTGCCAAAGCAAAGACATGAAAATGTCAAAAGAATGTCAACTCCATCCTGTTGTTGATACAGTCGAGAATTAAATGCTTGCATACGAGTCTGTAACACATTGGGACATTTTATGTCTTTAAAGAAGTGATTCAAGGGTCTTCGAACAATGCTACATCACCTAATCCAGTAGCGTAGTTGTTATACTTAATTGTAGAGTTCATCATAAATTATGAAGCTTGCATTCGTATAGACAATATAAATTATTAAGAATGATCACCTGTGTGTAAACAATTATTTAAACAATCACGCTCATACCGCAGCTTGTCGGCCACGCACTCCGCAGTGGTTAACGTAATATGGTTAGGTAAATCGAGAGCTATCCAACGAGTGGTGAACGATTTTTGTACGATGATAACTGGCGAAGATAAAGTTCCGTAGCACCGAATCGGTTGTAAGCGAAAATCATCAGAAATTTTCGTGACGATTTCGTGTAACGTTTTTCGAGTTATGTGCCAGAGTAAAGACATAAAATGTCAAAATATTTTCACGTTTACTCTATACTACCCATAAACTAATGAAATGAAATAGGTACGTCTTAGTATTAGGTAGGTACTGCAGCATAACGCTTTCCGACCGAGCTCCTTGGTTAAAGGAGACTTCCCTAAATATAAAATTATAGAGTACGCGAATCTTCCATATAAATAATATTTATGTGGAATATTATTCCCTTTCTTCAAGTAGGTATTTCAAAACTGCTACGCTACCGAAGCAAGGACTTCTCCGAGTCATCTCGTTATGCGGGTTCAACAACAGTTGGATAAACAAGCTTTTCCAACAACATTTACATGTAGCGCATGGTCGACAGAAATGAGGTACATCTGATACAGCAGATATGTTATATTGATCGGTAAGGACAACCCAAGATCAGAAAGGAGACTAGCCCACCCGAAGTTTGATAGAATTTTAAAACACAGATACAACTGGTTCATAATTTTCTAATACCAATTGAGGTATTCCGTTGGGTAAATCAACTTCATTCATCAAAAATCCCAGCCCCTAAGGTCTTCCAGTCGAATTACCCAACACACAATAAAAATTATTCCTATTAGCTGTATGAATTGTGCGCTACCAGATAATAAATGGAAAATTATTATTGAAATTTAATATTAACATGCAACTTACCTTCATTGGATCTTGGAGATAGAGGTTTTGTGCAGCTTTTTCAAATTCATCCCAACTGTTCAGGTACATACTGGTGGAACACAAGACAACATTAGGCGGTTGGGATTACAGAATAGAGAATTTGCAGTCATTGTTACAGGATACTCCACGAAAATGTACAGCCAGTGCGAAGAAAACAACATCTTACAGTCAGTTTCAGAAATTCGTTGTATTTAAAATAATTAAGGGGAACGTAGTAGGTAGCCTTTTAACCTAATGAGTAGGAGGAGCTAATCATCTAATTAAATTGAAAGGATGCGGGTAAGTAAGGGTATTTGAGTATTAAGCGCAAAGGTATTTACTTACATGAAGATGTATTTAAAACGAAAAACGTCAATGATATAAATGTTTAAACGTCAATGATATAAACTAAACGCGTGTTTCCTCAAGATTCCTTTCACAGCACTGATAGTGATACTAAAGATCTGTTATCATTTAAGTAACCTCTTCTTCTTCTCTTTTCTTGTCCTGACGCTGTAGCACCATGGCGGGCATACTCTGTGTGCAGCCCATGGAAGAAGGAAAAGGAAGGTTTCACTCCCTTCGTCAATGTTGTAAACCCGTTCACGAGGAGCCAATCATATCGAACAAGGTGTTCGCCACTTGGTGTAAAAGAAAAAAAATGGGTGAAACTAGACTGAAAATGGAGTAGATCGTCGCCAACCGCACCTTTCTATCTCAATCCATTCCCAAGATATGAGTTTTAAAGGTTTTTTCAGAAAACCACGTTTTTTGCCATAAAACCCACTTTTCTTCACTTTAAAACAACTTGTTTTCTACTTTTGACAACCTTTTCGGATTCAGCGTTATTTTTTTTTACATACGCCTACTGCTCATTCCTAATCAGAAACGAACTCCTAAGTACCGCAGTTCAAACATTGACAATTTTTTAAAATTTAATTTTTGAAAATACGTTAACTGCATTTCCAACAAACGTGCTGGAAGCTGGCAAATCTCATGAAAACTCGCAAATTTAATCAGCTTTCTAATGGTATGGTCGACTTTGCGATTCGTTATCGATTTCATAATGAAATTCAAGTTTGAGTGCGGAAAAACAGTAGGCACCTACAAAAATACGAGTACCTACCAGAAAATTAACAAACGGATTGTCAATTTTTATGTGTTAGCCGCTGTAGTGATAGGTATGATTCGGATTGATAATTTCATTGAAATGGGATGGGTATCGATGTTTCAAAAACATCGATGTTTTCCCCCAAACATCGATGTTTTACTCTTCGATGTTTTTCAACATTCGTAACAACTTGTATAATTCCTATAAAAAAAAAAAAGAAAAAAATGCTCCTCTGTGCATATAACAGTATTTTGTAGAATAATGGTTTTCTCACGGAACTTATCCGACAGTATTTGGGAGACAGGAGACGTAAGCTTCTAGCACTCTACTACCTCATCCGTCGACGACGCCGCCAAACAGAACGTTCGGTGTCCGCCAGGCGTCAGTGGGTTTGCCCTACCATCTCTCGGCGGCGTGAGCAGGGAGCTGAGGGCAGAGGAGCCTGAAAAATTCAAGAATTTTCACCGCACGACTCCCGAACAATTTGAAGAACTTCTTCAAATGGTCAGCCCCATTATAAAAAGGGCCCATATTATTCGGGAGCCTATTCCTGTTGGCCTGAAGCTCTCCCTCACCCTAAGGTTTGAGCAATGTCTAGTACCTACCCAAACTAATTTTTTTACGTTGTCAATCCATCTTCTAGATATAAGTATTACTATGTTCCTTGAAGACAAACTATAAATTGTCAATTGTAAAAATTGTCATGTCACCTAATGCCCATCTTCATTCCAGGTTTCTGGCTGCTGGGGAAAGTATGGTTTCATTGGCCTACTTATACCGCGTTGGGAAATCTACGACCTCCAGCATCGTCAAGGAGACTTGCCTTGCCATTTGGGAAGTACTGCCACCCAAAGTGCTGACGCCTCCAACTCCTGAGGGTTGGGCTCAAATTGCATCAGACTTTGAGCAATTGTGGGACTTCCCAAACTGCGTCGGAGCAATAGATGGAAAACATGTTGCTGTGCAGGTATGTAACGTACATGTATTACTTCATTATTGAGCAAGCGAAAAAAATGTATATAAATGTTTTTATATTTCAGTGCTTCAACAATGGTGGGAGTGAGTTTTACAACTATAAGGGGGCACCACACTCCACTGTACTACTAGCAGTACTAGTACTACTACGCCCACTATCGCTTCATTTGCGTGTCGATAGGCTCCAAGGGAAGAGAGAGCGATGGAGGAATTTTCAAGGAGAGTGAATTTGGGCAGGCCATTTCTCAAGAAAGATTCTCTTTGCCTCGACCGTTTTCCAATCGAGGTTTTCCAATCGCTCTACCGCCGGTTTTTCTTAGTGAGTTAGTGCAATCTGCAGCTATTATATCCCAAGTGCCTTTTTCCAACAGCATAGTCATGTAATGATGATTTCCGTGTTGCAGGGGACCAGGCATTTCCGCTCTTGCCACAGTTGATGAGGCCATTCCCGACGCCAGCGAGTACCCACCCGCCCCCGCACCCTCGACTGTGGACGCCATAGTTCAAGCAACTGTCGTACTCCACAATTGGCTACGAACAGAAGACTTGAGGCGTTGTGAGAACCGCTACATAATCCCAGGGATGTTGGATCAAGAGGGTGAAGATGGTACCATCATCGAGGGGACTTGGAGACAAGAACCACCAGCTCCAGGTAAAATCGAATGCCATACAAGTCAATCGTTCTACAAGTCAACGCTTGGAAACACCTTCAACAATAATTGTTGAATTATTAAACTTTCGTCGACTCTGCGTGAATACGATTGCCGTCTTTGCGTATACGGTAAGAGGCGGGTCTTTGCGTATACGCAGAGTTCTTTACGTATTTACGGTTACTTGCGCATGCGCAGTAGGCTCTTTTTCTTTACGTAGTTGACGTAAAAAGAAAAACGCAAAGAACAAAAACGCTAACGAAATAATAGTTAACGAAATAACATTTCAATTATAATTATTGGAGTAATCAATGCTAATGGGTATTGGAAAAACTATTTTTTCTTCGCTATTCCTAGCACTCCTATAGGTAATAACAACCTTCAAGCATTCCTTAAAAATGGTTTACAAAAGGATGAATTTGACTTTCGAATGTTTCGAGCCCAGCAAAAACAGACATCACGATGATTATGCTAATCATTCTTCCTTGTGCCTAATTTTCGTTTCTGTTTTCATAGGAATGATCCCATTGTCTGCATCTCAATCCAGAAACCCTTCGGTGCCAGCCAAAATGGTTCCGGAAAATTTTGCGGCCTTTTTTGTCGGCGGAGGGCAAATCCCTGGCAGTGGAGCCATATTCCGTCCTTCCAACATTCGTGATTAGTTTATTTTATAGTTTATTTTTTTAATAATTTTTAAATTACCTATTATTTTAACCATTGACGATGCGTGTATTGCTTTTTTGTTTAACCCTTAACTCCTGAATTTTTTTCTAGTGGATATACATTTTTTTCACTTTTGCGTTTTGTTCCTGTGCCTCCCGAGATGTCTTGTGATTTGCCTGAAGATGTGTGTAATTACTGGTTTCTAAGCATTGTGTGAAAAAGCTTAGGATGGAAGGAGCCTGCTGGGGAAAATCACTGATGATAAATCACAATAAAATATTATAAAAAAAATTCATTTCGAACTCGATGAGCGACTGTACATAATGATGAATATATGATTGGTGGAAGGCTCACGAATAATCGAAACTCATAAAACGTATAAATGAAAAGTATATTTGGTAACAGAAATATTGAAATATTTTGGGTTAGGCATCACATCTCGTGAGACACATCGTTCTTGCTAAGTCAAATATAATAACTAGAACGGTCAAATAAATGAAAATCACTAGTCTCAGGGTAACATGCATCAACACCAAAAAATCAGGAAAACGTTAATAAAAATTGCACCTTGCCTCACATATTTTTTCTGACGTGACTAGTACTTACCTATTTTGTAAGTATTTTAAAGTAAAATCTCGTATTCTCATAAAAATAGTTAAAAGCATCTCAACTTCAGCATATCATTGTGACAACTAAAGCAATGCTTTTCAAAAAATGTCTTACATTATTTCTCTCAAACACTTTGAAAACTATAAAAGCAATTTCATCTCAATTTCAGTATATTTGTGAAAACCAAAGCAACGCTTTTCAAAAAAATGTCTCACATTATTTCTGTCAAACACTTTGAAAACTATAAAGCAATTTCTTGCCGAACTGATACATAGTTAAACCTCGCATTTGCTGCAATATACATGCGTTTTTCCTGAGCAACTCCTCAGACTTTGCGTTTTTCCTCAGAAGGCAGGTCTGAAAGGGTTAAAATGAAAGACAAAGAATACGAACATAATGTGTATAATGGTAAAAATTGAATTAGAAAAATCATAAAATATAAGAAATATTTGAAAAATACTAAAATATAAAAAATATTCGAAAAACACTAAAATATAAAATATTTGAAAAATACTAAAATTTAAAATGAAAGGATTGAAAGAATACAAATTTTGTATTAAATAAATTTTATGAACGTGCATAATTTTTTTTTTTTTTTTTTTAAGGTTTTCCGAGCCGTACGATAATCTCAGTTGATCTCAGTTCCCTCCTGCAATCATTTCATATTAAATATAAGTAGTGAATTATTAATTGAATTATGAGGTATCATTTCTTAGAGTTGAGTATGACACATTTTGGTAGACATGTAGGAACAACACACTTACAGGAAGTACAAATATAGAATTTCTAAACATATTTGGATATTAACAAATAAAAAGAAAGAGAGAAAATATAAGTTTTTGTTCACAGAGATAGTACAAAACTCTATAAACAACATCGTACAACATAATATGTATATTATACATCAATAATACAATATATAATATACATAACATGTATATTATACATCAATAATACAATAATATTTCGTTAGACTTCAAAAAAGGGCGAAAAGTCTTAATTAAGTGTCATAAAAAATTAATTATGTAGTAACAATATTACATATTATGTAGTAACAAAAGGAAAATTATATAATGTGGAAAATGAAAAAAGAGGAAGAGAAAAAGGAAAGATGAAGAAGCACCAACACCAACTCACAGTTGGAAATGGAAAATTCTCCCGAAACTTCTACATGTTTTTCAATGTGCATCATTAAACATACTGATACACAAAACATAGAAGAACATACACAAAACGAATAGAAGGACAATATACACACGAACATTGCGAACAACAACAAATACCTACTTATAGGAAGTGGAAAAACAAGGTGTTTCTAAACATTTACCATCGACAGTAGTACACATAGACACATACACGTAGTACACATAGACTCGGACACATAGAGCATGCAGTGGCGTAGCCAGGGGGTGATTAGGTGGTACATATATCCCCCCTAAATAAAAATTGTTGTCCATTTGGGCAGTAGCCATTTCGGTCAACAACCCAATTTTTTGTTGGTTTCATGGTGGACCGACTACCCTGTATATGCGTTTCGTGTATGTGGTTGAACTGCATTACAAATTGTGAACTGTATATACCCTCAGATCCCCCAGCATATATCTCCTCTCGAAAAATATGCCCTGCCTACGCCACTGAGAGCATGCACGGTTGTTATACATGTTCTTTTACCCTGCTTTTCAAATTCTTCGAGAAGGGCTTTGGACATTATATCCCGTAGCCTCAGCCTCGACACTGTGGGGAGCTGGGCAACTTCCAGAGCTACGGACATATAGAAATGCTCGTCGCTAGTAAATGTCCGCTGTGGAGTTCTCAGTTCCTGGAGGATGGCCTCATCGAGAGCGTCCGGTCCTTGGTTTTGGGAACTTTTTCCTGAAACATTCAGATAAAAACAAACGTGATTTTCTACCAACCACAGCTGAAGGATAGACCTCGTAAACAAACGACTAAACTAACCAAAAAGCGAAAGCTAATATTATTTTGCTAAATATAACATTTTCATATTATAACAAGTGTAGGTTTTCATATTATAACAAGTAACCAAGAGGGTTACGAGAAACACAAGGGAGCAGTACTAATAAGGGAAGTTTCTCTTATTAGTACTGCTCCCTTGTGTTTCTCGCGTTTCTGTCAAAAGCAAAAAAAAATGGTAATGACCAGGAAATGTAGGTAGTTCCAATTTACTAATTGAAAAAAGGACCCAATGAGCGTTCAGTAGGTACCTACCACATCTCAACATCTGGGGCGTTGCTGTCGTTGAAGTCCCAACGACAGCAGGCTGATCTGGGAAAAGTTACTTTGTACATGAAATCTGTATAGGTTGGCAATTACAGATATTAACGGTAAAATTATTGTTGTGGCATCTTACCCTCGGTTTCACGACCACCGTCGTCAACCTCTACATCATCCGCATACATGATCTCCTCAAATACTGCAACAAAGCCATTATTGCTCAGTACTGGGTATTCAACAAAATTATTAACAGACTGCTACGAAAACATAATTTTTATCATGTTTTCCAGCCCATATAGTAGGTACTATCACAGCACTGACAACTGATGACAGTAGAGAACAATTTAATGGAGAAGTAGAGTAGAGAATAATAATGTAATACATGCAAGAATCAAGAAAAAGCCGAATCGAATACTCAAAATTGAAAACCATCTTCAAATTGTGGTGGATTCTAAATTGGTAAATACCATTAAAAAAAATGTGAGAGGCATGGTACCCACCTTCCTGGTCGTCCATTTCGGCTTCCGTCAACACAGAAAACCCTACTATACTACGTATCCTACTATACTAGTAGAAGACCCTACTTTACTACGTATCCGTCAATGTTGGAGATGAGCTGTGATTAGCACAGAAAATCCTACTATACTACCTGATGATTAGGGATGGCAATCATACATCGATGTTTTTGAAACATCGATGTTTTTGCGGGAAACATCGATGTCAGGGTTTCGATGCATCGGCACATCGATGTTTCAATTTTTTTGCCATAGGCTGCTGAATGTTCTACCGTTTTTCTCACATACCTAGGAATATTATTTCTGAATTTAGGAATATTATTTCTTTAGGAATATTTAGGAATATTATTTTTATTTCCTTTAAATGAAAATGTCGAGGCGTGTTGGCTGAAAAGTATCGATACTTCCAATATTTCTTCCGAATAGTATCGATACGGATATCTCCGATGTATCGGAAGTCTCGTGACGTTCTTCTTCTCTTCTCTTTTCTTGTCAAATTCAAAACTCCACCACCTCATCTTCCACTTCTGCAAATCACTCTGCATCAAGAAGTGCAACCTGTGCCCGGCCTCGCACAAGGACAACCACCACAGAGATAAGAACCAACCTACAAATTGATGTTATTGTTTTAGTAATAGAAAATTACGTTTGTGTATTATGCCAAGTTTGTTGCATCTTGGTACGGTTTGTGCGTTATAATATTATGATTCCAGTCGTATTTTACTGAAGAAATGACTTTAAATGTTTACAATTCTACTTTATGTCGGCTCTGTGCCGAACCGTACACCAGTGGAATAAGTTTGAGTGCCGTGAATGAAGAAGGGATATCGAACTATGATCTGATCAACAAATACTTGCCTTTGAAAGTGAGTTATGTCATTCAATTGTAGCTAGAGTTTTGTTTTATAAATTAAAAGTGTAAGACGTGAGTTCCCGGTTACACGCCCCCCAACACAAAGTTATAGAAAATGTATCATTGTAACAGTGAGTATGTATCACACAAGTGTGTATGATTTCCCATCACGCCAAACATGTAACGGCCTCGCAGATGTAGGTATAGAGGGGGAAATATGTAGCGTGAGATGCTGTGATGTTTTAGATAAATCAAGAGCGTTTGAAAAAGTGGCTTAAGGTTGTTGTACGATGAAAAATGTCGAAGAGAAAGCTGAAAGGAGCAACGAAGTGGATGTAAGCGGAAGTGGGTGACTCCAGAAATCAGGAGTCACCCGACAGTGTACACAATCATAACAACAGTTACTGCTTTCCCGAAGCTTTTATCCACGCAATAATTTCGTGAAAACCTTGAAAATTTTGGGTGTACTATAATAAGAGTGTTAAGTGTCTTTCCACAAAGTGTTGGAAACGTCAGAAGCGATAAACTTAAATAGTTCAATGAATTTGTAATCAATGCACCTTTTTCCTCGAGTACAACTGAATAGAGAACGCTTCTGTAGTCATCCAGAAGAAGTGTAGATAATCTCTTGCTATATTTATTCTGTTGATCACCTCTGACGTTGGTTGCTATTATAATATAGTAATTATTCTCGGACGAATTTTGTTCAGGTCGAAGACAATGGTAAATTACCGCAGACTATGTGTAACGGATGCCACAATCATCTGCGGAACACTGTAATTTTCTTTGGACTCCTCATCAAAGGACAGGCTCTTCTGCAGAAGTTGTGTAAACATATTGTGTCTAAGGAACACTCTGGAGGTGAGTATAGTTTGGTATGATATTTAGTTTCTTTAATCCAATATTAGGCCTTCTATGTCACAGGCTGTACTACGATGATATCAGTATAAATATAGAAAATGTATTTTTTGTAAATTTATTTTATGAAAAATAAGATGGTGAATCAGGCGGACGTATCATACAAGTTTTTCTCACCCGTTGTCAGTTTATATTAGAGCTAATACTATGACTCATGGTTTTGAAGTGAACAGTTGTCGGTAATATTGGTTGGTTTTTAAAATATAGCTATTCACGGAGAACTAGCATAGTTCCGTCGGAATTTTCTGTCTTTTTTTGGACAAAATATTCTATTTGTAAATAGGAAATGAGAATTTGTCGATATCAAGATTAGGATTTTATATCGTTTTCAGAGCAACCACATTCTATCATTTAACTTTTTATTTTGTTTACTGATTGAATCAGGTGATGTGGACAAAAATTTCTATGATGACAGTCACAGTATCCGAGCTCAAATTGATGTCGCCGATGTTCAACTCCCTAGAAGAAAGCGTGGGCGCCCTCGCAAAGACGAAGTGAAGGTCCTCACGAACACTTCCGGACCTGAAGGTACGCCACAGGTTGACGCACTTTCTGTAGCTCAACAACCTCTTCAACCCATAGAAGAGAGAGATGAGGAACAATCGCCTCCCGATGGCAAGCGCAGGCGGAAGAAACCAGTCAGGTACTAGTGCTTACTGGAAATGTTTCACAAAACCTAATATTTGGTAGGCTTACTGAGTCTGCTTATCGTCGCTTAAAAAGCAACTCAGCCTAACCCACAATTTGGCCAAAATAAATTTGAGACATAATATTATTCTTATTACGAATTAGACGCTGGATAGCGTGGCGTGGTCAGAATTTCGAAAATCGGCCGCTAAAAGCGCAAAAATCACAAAAATGTTAGATTTTTCAATGAGAACTCCAAATTAGCAGCAATATACATAAATGACGGGTACAATAATTATTGACTGATACTAGTTTAACATGTTTAGTTAAAAATTTACCTTTGAATAACATTGTTCAGAGGAAAACCACACAGAAACATTAAGTAATGGAGGCCTTTCACGAGTATCTCAGCTGTTGACTTGAAGACTGCTGAGACAGTCTGGAAAGTGCCGACCAGCATAAAACTAACGCCTATGCCGTCCTGTAGATACTTACTCATCATTCTTCTGGCGGCAGCCTTAGATATCGTTGTCTTACTGTACTTGTGCTTGGTAGTTTCTAAGGGCATCTACAAATAACAATTCTCGTTAGGTTTTTTTTTTTTGTATGGTTATTGTTTGTTCTTCAACTCTTTAAAGTTGATTAATTTTCTAGATATTTGGAGGCCATTCAAGGAAAAGAGTTGGAAAGAGTTTTCCATGAAAATGGTGTGACTGATGATGGACTACCATCTAAAGAATGCGAAGCCGGAGAAGGTATGGGAGGTCCTTACACACTTTTTATTGTCAAATATCATTTGTGGAATAGAAATCACAACACTGATTCTAATGCACTGTATACGTTTCAAGCCTTTTTTATTTAGTATACTACAAGGTAATAATCTGCAATGGGGAATTTGCGTCAATTTTATTATTATTATTATTTTATTATTTTATTTATTTTTTTTTGCAGAAGTACAAGCTAGGAGAATAACAAAAATGATGGTCAGCTGCCAGAAAAGTCTTCCCAAAAATGCAGGGAATTTAGAGAAGCTGGCCACTTTTGAAAAAGACCGCAAGACCGAGCAGCCCGTATGACGTCCCAAACAGGACGAAACCCCCGGTTGGGGCGGTGACATCGCCGGGCTTCAGATACAAGTCTGTGTTGTCCCTGAACCGCCCCAACCGGGGGTTTCGACCTGTTTGTGACGTTGTACGGTCCCCTCGATTTTCGCGGCTTCATTCAATCTGCGCTTGGCGTTTTTGACATTTTCTACTCAAGTAATTTTTTTTTTTTTAATGGATATCGCTGGCAATAAACGGGAGGATATTATTCGGAATCACCAATTGACGGAAATTCTCCATAGTCCTTGATATTCAACCTTTCCCTGTTAATTTAAAAAATGTGAGAAAGGTCACTACACACACGTCGAAAAAGTAGTAGGAGTGGTCTCTACAGGTGTGTCATGGGTTGACCTAATCACCTAATCACCATTGAAATCCCAACGGGTGTGAATTACAATTTGTATGGTATTCTTTCCTTATGCAACCTATTGCTTCAGTCTCTTCGTTATTCAAAAACCCTGCTATCCTAGGAAATGATGTGCTGTTTTCTCTGCTGAAGCTTCCTTGGGACCTCTGTGTCACAATTAGGAGTGCCATTAGACGTATGTTGGAAGCGTCCCGACAATTAATAACGTCTACATTTCAAGCTGTTAGACTCGAAATTTCAACTGTTCATCGGATTGCATACATTTCTTTTTGTTTTCAGGTGAAAGAGAAGTTATTGGACGTGTTCAGAATCTTAAAGGAGAATCAATAGGAGAAGTAATGATGTACAAAAGAATGGTTGACTCCCAGATGAAGAAAAAGTTCCACTTTCGATGTGTTGCCTGTAATTCTGTTCTCTCTCAGGTAAACACATTTCAGTGGTCACTCCTCTTCATGACCATAGACTTAAGAGGAATTCATAGTCCCTTACTAAGTTGAAAGTAAATGCTCATCTATGGAGTCACCTTATTACTAGAGGATTGAGCCTATTGAATATGAAAATATTTATTTATTAGATAATTAATGAACACTAAAACATTTACCCAGGAAACCAAATTTGTGGAGCACGTTGCACGTCACCACGTAAACGTTGAGTTGAAATGCACCCAGTGCGATGAGGTGTTCGAATCTTCTGATGACTTGAAGCGCCATAGCTTCGAGACAGGGCACGAAACCTCTAATCGACTCCAGCCATTAGATGGCGAACCAGACGACAACGACCCTGGTGGGCAACCCTGCACTGCAGGACAAGAGTTAACCGAAAAAGTTAAATCTACTTGTCCCATATGTCAAAAAACATTCATGTAAGTTCATAGTTATGGTGTGATGTTACAGTACCTACTGCATGTTAGGGGATGGATGGCTCCAAGTGTCCTCCTCTTTATTTGTGGAAGAAGAATAGAAAGCCCATATAAAGAAAAAAGAGCAACATGGTGTTTCATTTTCTCATGTAGGAAAACTGGCTACTTTTGGCCACTATTTTAAAAACTGAATAATGGGCCGGACGTCAGAACTAATTTAATTGTGCTTTTTCCACGACTATCTTTATTTTTACAGTTGCAAAATTGGACATTTAATTTCAATTGGCTAATTTATAGCTGAAAAATTCCGACTATAGTCCGGCAGATATTTCTGTGTGCATGGGACTACCCTTTCTACCTTTCTACTACCCTTGCATGGGATTTCTCCCTTGCGATAACTCAATGGGAGATTTTCCCTACACTTGGCAACCCTTAGTCCCTGCAGGTATGTATTAGAGGGGAGGGGGCGCTCACCGACCTCAGCCCACTTTCACCCGTGCACACAGAAATATCTGCCGGACTATAGTCTTGAAATGTTGCGCATAACAAGCATAATATACATCTTATGTAGGAGGTATTCAGGAAATTTGACTTCCTCACCATTCGCACGCATGTCATTCCAGCTTGTCCAAGGAAGAAGGTAAGTGAGCCGGCAACTACGGGTACATCGAATATGCCCAAAAGGGTAGATCCCCTTGGTCTCTCTATTGAGGCACAGCGTCCCTTCAATATTAAAAATCCTGGAAACTGACAACATTTTGAAGAATGGATAATATGAACCTTTTTTCAAATGATTCATATTATTCAACAATCAATAAGTTCATTTGGACATTTAAAAATTAGACAGGATCAAAATTTAGTTTTGGTGTGAAAACATTTTAAATGTTTGAATCTAGGACTCATAGAACTAATGAAACCACCATCCCATCGTTCATAATTTATTTTGATTATTTCTCTCTCAAAGGTTTGCCTCAGACTTGAAGAGTCACATGAAAGCTGAACATGACGATGTTGCTGGAGTTTACCCTTGCGATATTTGTGGTAAAAAGTTGAAGTACATGTCGTCAGTCGTGTACCATAAACAAACGGAACATGTTATTGGGACGAAGTTTGTATGCAGCAAATGCAACATGACGTTCAAACACAGGTAATATCGAATTGAATTTGTGCATTATGATAATATCATTATATTATATTAGTGCTCAAAGTCCCAGCGCTAAATATCGAGCTTGGTGTTCATTGGGGACCCACATTGCATTGGATGTAACTGACCAATTGAAGAAACTCGACAGCTTTTATGTTCATTTTTGCTTCCTCACTACCAAGGTAGGAGAAGGGACTAACCTATAGATGGCCCCTTTGCATTTCATAGGTTTCCAATCACATGTTTGGGGAATGGATGGATGTGGATTCCAGGCTCGCATTTTCGGGTTGAGGACTGATCTGTATTTTAGATGCAGTAGTATCAACGTTTCAAATTAATTAATTTATTACCTACTTCTTTGAAGGCGATTACTTCAAAAGCACCAGTACGTCCATATGGAAAATGGCAAGGTTGACCGACAAGGGAATCCCATCCAAAACGAACGCAGGCAGGGTTTGAACTGTCCGGATTGTGGAAAATATTTCAAGTCCAAAGCATATTTGAAGATCCACGTACGACTCCATGATGATAACAAAAATTATGTTTGTGAAATCTGCAACACATCTTTCCAACAAAGATCTGCTCTCATGCTACACAGAAGGTGGGCTAACAATGAATTCATGATGTTTTGTATCTATTCGTTCAACTGTCCAATATTCACTAGAAACATTAATGTTTTGTGTTTCGTACACTAACTGCCTTGAGTGATGGAGAGTAACGTATAACCTATTCGCCACCCAAAAGGGTGTGAAATATGACTTACACCAGACCTTTTGTATAGTTCAGTAGTTACCGGTGTGTGAGATCGAAATGTTGTTGTTGAGTTTTTGTGCTTGCGTTAATAAGTAAATCCGAGAAAATTACATTGTTACTAAATTGATGTTTACAATAAGTATATTAGATTTACTTTGCCGAGTCAATCAAATTATTTCAGTTCCTACCGACAAATATCTGAAATTAAGTCCTTTCCGTAGACACTAAAAGTATTTCAGAACAGAACGTTGATACCGCAAAAGCATTTGTCTATATTTTTACTCCCAGACTGCGTAAATTCTTATTTTGATTCCTCTAGTGACATAGTAAACATGGATTGTGGTCTACGTTCACTGTTCGGTGGTTGGTACTTGATGTGAGCCGAAAAGTTCATACCACATTTTAGTTACCTACTGCTCAATAGTGGATTTTGAAAATTTTCCTCTCTTTACATTTAAAGGTATAAAAATCAGTTTTAAAACCATCGGGAGTACTTGGGAGACTATTTTACACGATATGGAGAAATTCGTACATCGACACCCAACTCCCCTAGTTACACGCTCGGGTGCATTTCTGGTTTTTGCTTGAAATGATTTCTCTTCCTCACTCCCAGCCTCTGTATCAAAACACATGTAAAACTCATTGACTTAGTTGTCCTCTCAACACTTAACGCAAGCAAGTGAACTGCTGCCAACAACTAATGTGATGGTTAAGTTGATGAGGTCTTTCAATATATGTCGACAGATTGCATTCAGAAGAAAAGCCGTTCCAATGTTACTTCTGTAACAAGATGTTTTTCCAGAAGGGTAACCTCAACGAACACATGAGAATACATACAGGAGAGAAACCTTTTCAGTGTGGGATATGCAACCGGATATTTGCTACTTCTTCCCAGAGACGCATTCATCTCAAGAGACATATAGGTGAACAATAATTGTACTGCGTATGAATATAAATTGGTAATGGTTTGTGTTATGAATACCATTTCGTCGAGGAATTAGCAACACCACCAAGCTCGTTTTTCACAACTTTTCAGGAGAGAGAAAAAACCGATTTTTTCGTCCATCAAGGCCTAATTGTCTGAAGTTTTATCTCGATATCCATGATGAATGATATCTATTCATCATAGATATCGAGATAAAACTTCAGTCAATTAGGCCTTGATGGACGAAAAAATCGGTTTTTTCTCTCTCCTGAAAAGTTGTGAAAAACGAGCTTGGTGGTGTTGCTGATTCCTCGACGATTTGGGATTTCTCTGTTTTTAGTCACACATTTTTAGTAACTTTTAAAGTAACTCTCCAACATGGATTGAACCCTCAAAATTATGTAGTTCTCCCCCCCCCCCTTTATTTGGCATTACTCCATGTATTCAGTTATTTAATGATTTGGGTAGGCTACGTTTACTTCAACGGTTTTTAGATAGAGAAAACAAATAGGAGTTTCGACTTGACAAGATAGACATGAAAATATTAATATTAACTGGATGACATAGTGTGTTCAATTACAAACTGTGATTACCTTGTATTTACTACATTTTTTTCTCAATCTTACCTTCAGTATTAGAAATGTAATAAATTCGTTTCCCAGGAGAAAAACCGTTTGTATGCGAAATTTGTCAAAAGGCGTTCCTCCACAAAGACTCCCTGATATCTCATATGAGGCGGCACACTGGGGAACGACCCTACCAGTGTGAAAAGTGTAAAAAAACCTTCACCGAGTTGGCAGCCATTAGAAAACACGTAAGGTGAGAAAGTATATGAATGGTCAATCCGTTTACCTGTTGCCCTGTGTGTTATGTAGATAGGTACCTAATACTAATATCAATCAAATTGTTTCATTGTTACAGAATTCACACTGGGGAGAAGCCGTTTGTTTGCAACGTGTGTGATAAGGCGTTTGCAGACAGCTCTAACCTTTGTAAACACAAAAAGACACATTCCAAGGCGAGATCCGACACGAGTTTACTTGTTTCGGATATTCTTCCCGATGGGCTCACAGTCAATGACCTCGCACTAGTTGACAGCTCTGATGAGAAACAGTTCTGGGCTGTCGTCAAGCAGGTGGGATGAGTAATAGTACTGAACCTGTGTTGAGAGCCATCTGTCACTTTAATTCGTAATCCGATAATTCACTATCCGACCTGAAAACCAATTGGATGTTGTTTCAGACATCAGAATCTCAAGACGATAGGGATCCTGACCAACAACAAGTCATTTACATAACATATAACGACCCAGAAGTCCCCGATTCGAAGGTATGTGAAGAAATTTGCCCCGTTTACGATCAACGAAGTTGGTATTACTGCATTGGTATTCCAAACGATTCTCTGTGAAAATCTGACTGTTACATTTTTCTTCAAAATTCGTTCACCCTTCTCCTTTCACCTGGGTCCACTGAGAGTGACTTTCCTTGAGGACCAGCTACTGATACATGTGCATGGAAAACCCAAGGTTTCAGAACCTCCAGTTTTCCTAAATAAACTGAAGTTCCTATCTAAAAATACGCGTCGTTGTTTCAGGTGAGTGAAGCATTGATAGTGAACAACAAGGAAGCTGTTGGGGACAAGGTAGATGACATCATAGTAGAAGAGCCACAAGAAGAAATCATAGCAAACGAGAGGTTGATCGCTGCCGCAAATAGCATTAACACAAATAATAGTCCCAGTCTTTCACCAACGTCTTCCCACCAGGGGTTACAAATGACTCCTCTCGAGGGTCAAGTAGTGATGGATGAGCATGGAAACCCTCTTAGATTTACTAGTGCTGATGGAGGAATTTTCCAGGTAATCAGAATTTTTCTATGGCTATTTTTTTGTATTTTACTCTATCTGCATTTCGTTCAACATTCCCTTCAACCACGAGAAAAGGCAACAACGATATTAGGGTGACCATTGGAATATATTGCAGGGCTTGTACATATTTTCGGTCTAGAGAATATGTAGGGCTTGTCCTAATTGGCCATAAAGATATGCTGCTGCTATTATATGCGGATGATACCTACCTTTTTATTTTACCTATGTCCAACTGTTCTTACAGGTCACTACTATTGATGGAGAATCACTTCAACTTACTGGGAGTGATGGCACCTCCATGCCTGTACGAATAACCACTGCGGATGGCGAGACCCTTACTCCTGCTGGCCTCAATATTTCCTCAATGGTAATATTTCAACTTGAGTAATTCAATTCAGTTGTAATGATTGAGTTTATTCGAGGGTTAGAAATTATTCAAATGAACGAGATGAATAAGTCATTATTTCAGTTGTCAAGGAACGGATCTACCTCAGTACTCAAATCTGTACCTAACTTCTTTGTTCCATTTCCTCTGGTGTTGCTGTCTTACCTCAACTAGTTATAACTGGTATTTGTTTAATAAACAGTCTTATAACCTGTCTTTGAAGTGCAGACATATTTTGACTTTTATCCACTATTTTAATAATTAAATATATCTCCAGTTGGTTGGATAACATTTTCTTCGCCCCTGGTTCAGGTTGCGGATGTTGTAGAGGACTCTTTGGTATCGGGAACTGTCGAATCATTGGAGCTTGTTGGGACAGCTGATGTGCGGTTGCTCTCTGAAGCCGCTCTGAACTTCCTACCTCTCTCATAGTTCTTTCTATAAGGCTAAGGCTGTGGAATCTTCACACTGCGGGCCAAGGATGTACCCTTCATTAAATAGGTGCTGACTCAATGTATTCCTAATCATTTTTTATCGAGTGTGGTAAGTGAGACTAGTCAAGAAGGAATTTTTCTCATATTCATGTATTATGAGAGAGTGTTTTGAAGCGGGTGCTGGAGGATTGTGAATAAAACCATCAAGGTTAAAAACTACTGTTAGTATCCATCCATCACTTATGTTGTACTTTCATATGAGATGATTGCATAATATTGTAATGACTTGAGTAGTGGATTGTTGTCAAGCATGTTGACACATGTATTGAGTGAATGTTTGGAAGTTGTTGGATAGATTGTTAAAAATTTGGATTGTTGTTAACCCTTTTTGGGCCAAAATTTTTTTTTTACATTTTATGTCTTTACTTTGCTACATGAACTCGAAAATGTAACGCGGGACATGTAATGGAGAAGCGTCACGAAAATATTTCTGATGATTTTCGCTTACAACCAATTCGTTGCTATGGAACTTTATCTTCGCCAGTTATCGTACAAAAATCGTTCACCACTCGTTGGATAGCTCTCGATTTACCTAACCATATCACGTTAACCACTGCGGTATGAGCGTGATTGTTTAAATAATTGTTTACACACAGGTGATCATTCTCAATAATTTATATTGTCAACACGAATGCAAGCTTCATATAAGTTTCTGATGGGAGGGGGCGCAAAGACATAAAATGTCCCTCGTGGTTGCGTACTTGTACGAAAGCTGTACCCACCGTTTGTGTTTCTTTGAATTCAAATGGACCTTCAAGAAGAGTCTGCAAGTCCCGTTCATTAAAACCAATCTCCTTGCTAATTTTTTTAAGACCATCCGCAGCTTTGTACGACCAGCCGTTCGTTCACAATGAGGGCTCACAAGTTGGAGCAGATCAAAAGTCGTCAGCCTTTCGGGTGTTCATACTGGCCCAGATGATTCGAACACCATGTGGTTTTCGGACATCGAGTCAATGAATAATAATAAATATTTCAAAACTCTTGAAAACCTTGTTTTTTCTGTCCTAGATATATCCTAGAATATTGGAAAAATGACGAAAAAAATATTGTTAATTATATACCTACATCCGAAATATGCATTTTTATGAATGAGCCTCCTGAGGCTCATTGGCCTCATAATGGTAACAGTGTAATAATTTGACGTAGTAAGCCTTAAGATAATAATGAGATCGTCATCAAACGACAAAAAAAAAAAAGCTTAGTAACTAGAAAGGAACTTACTTATATACCAATAAAACAGAGATCAATTCGAAACATCACATAATTATTTCACTACAAGCACGTCTTCGTCGTCGCTGTTTGGCGGTGGTAACATGGCCATGATTTTTCGGGCTCTAAATCGAAACATGATCGAAATCCTAAAAAGAAAAGAACATTAGCGTGCTGAATTTCGAAATAACTTCAAGATACGAGCCATAGAAGCCACAAGTGTTCTCGATCTCATATCCCGTACCTTCATCTCGGTCAATGAGCCACCTGAGGCTCATTTGTAAATCACGAATATCATTGCTTCCAATCATTTTAGCTCGATTCTTGTTATTCGTACACCTTCTCAACTAAATAAATAAGGAAGAAACGTTAAATGAAAGAAAAAGTACTTGATTACTTACTTCAAACTCCAGCTTCTCAAAAGGGTCCTCGTCGTCGACTCTTCACCAGAAATATGTGTGTACCGGCGTGTGACAGTTGCAAGAAGGCTATTTCTTTATTTTTCTCTGATGAAACAGTGTTGCCCTGATCGAATGAAAAAACAATCAACGAAAAATATCCCATAGGGCGGACAGTACCTTCAATCGAAGCCCATGAGCCTGAGGAGGCTCATTGGCCCAATAAGGGTTAAAAGTTGGTTCTAAAAGGAAGTACGGCTGATCATCGATATGCCCGGTCGGCGGGCGGATGTGATGCAGTACCAGCGCGTACCATTTCGACTCGGCGCCGCCCGATTGTTGAATCTACGCCATCTCAGACAGGGGACGTCGGACCTTCTCGCCCAGGGTCCCCAAGGTCGGATCCCACGCCAAATACCTCTGAAACTCAACTCTGTATTGATCAACGAGTTGCTGCACTTGAGGCAACCTCCCACGTGGTGTCTGAAAGGGTGAGTTGTGTTGATCAACGACTTGCTATCCTCGAAACCACTTCACAACAAGTAGCCAGACGGCTTGACGCGGTGGAGTCTTTGCTTGCCACAATACGCCACCAGCTTGCGGACATACACACCTCTTTGACGACAAGCCAAACTGGGAGCACAATGACCCTTCAACCACCACCCTACAACCCTCGCCCGCCTAATATGCCTAGAGAGGAGCCACTGAGTGTGTACGATGGTAAGGTTGTATGGGAGGAGTACAACGTTCATCTTGACGTCACAGCCCAAACCAATTGCTGGGATCAGGAGACCAAAAGAGATAGGTTGGCTAATAGTTTACGGGGTGCTGCGCTTACAGTGTTAGCCGATTTAGCGAGCAAGTTACTCCACCCTGATAACTGCTCTAGCTGATCACTTTGGACAAGCCAGATTGCAACCAACAAGCCGGATCCAGTTAAAGGCCCGTACCCAGCAACTTAATGAGCCTCTTACTGCCCTCCAACATCAGGAAAGAGAACAAGTGCTACAATTGCAATGAACCGGGACATTTCAGAGCACAGTGCCCCAAACACCCCAAGACCAATCAGGGAAACTGATTAAAGCCAGGGCAGAGGGGCATGCACTGGCTTCAGAACACAGCCCACATGTAAAGTCAAGTCGTATGGGATCTGCTGCTTTTTTTGTTGTTGTTGTCGAGACTAGGGTTCTTAACAACAGGGTTGGCATGCTTGTTGACACCGGTGCATCTGTCTCATTATTGCGACCAGATATACAGGTGATGGGATGAAAATTTTCTTTTGATCATACACGCTGCTCTACGAACAGGATGGATAGAATCGTTTTGAAATTATGGAAATGTTTTATAGATAATCAGGTTGGGAATGTGTCAGGTACTAAACCCACAATACCACGTAAAGAAACAAGAAACATTTTAATACATATTTGACAGAGGCTGAATGTAGATCTATTAGATGTGTACGTTAATTCAATCTACATTACACTTTTAATCTAATCAAGTCGTACGAGTGAAGTTCGATCACAAGCACTAGCAACTCAATCAACGCTCTAACATTTGTACAACAATTTCTCCTCAAATGGCTTTCTCGATCAACCAGGGAACTTCTTGAGCAGAGCTGACACTTGGTGGTGAGACATGGACTTTTCTCCAGGGATCAGCTCTCCACGGCGGGCGACGTCTGACTTCATTTTCTGAGCAGCCTCATGGACAGTGACACACTTCTGAAACGACGCCAACTCTTTGCCGCAGTGTTTCTCCTGTAAATAACGACATAAATTACTCCGAATTTGTTGGATTTAAAATAAGAATTTATAGCTATGCACTATCTAATCTTGAACATTTGATATCAAGACGGTCTAAATACTACCCATTTAACCGTTGTTCACCGTTGTAGCTCCTCGCAGAAGCAGTCACCTTCAACTCAGCTGTTCGATACGCAACTTTTTATTCAAACATCAACATTTCAATCAAAGCATGTACATATTTCCAATTCTTGACCATCCTGAACACGAATGAGATTATTCCGATATTCTAGCACCCATTATGTGTGAGTATAAGGAACAGGTACTCATGTGTATAAACAAACCCTTGAAACGCCAATCACTAACCGAAAAAATAGTCCATAAGTTTCACCAGTCAGACGATAATTTACATATTATGTCCAATGGACATTGTCCATGCGTTATCCTTACAACTAATTTACAATATTAAAATAATTTTAATAATTATTAATTATATTTTCGTAATATAATTATTATATTACGAACTGGTTTTTACGTCGACCTCCTCATTCATAGACTTAAGGAAAGTGAGGTAGATGTACCTTCTTTGGAATAACATAGAAATGTCTGACCAGGTATATCCCATGGATAATCCGCAGTCTTCTTGGGCTGGGGCTATTGCTCGTCCCCATCAATGATCTCAAAACCCAATATTCACAAATTTCTGCTACTCGAGTCAAGACAGTTCACAAGTTCAACCCAATATGTACTAGAAACTCAAATCTTAGGTCTCTACGATAAGCGGGCCCATGGTTTTGTATTTATGAGTAGTAATTATAAATTATATTTTTAATTTCTGGAAACATATTTTTATTCAACTACAACCTTGATCGTGTCTCTTGTCAATTATATCCGTCAGTTTACTGCAAAGCAGATTAGACTTTAGACAACCAATTTTTCAAAAAACATCAACCCCATCCACTTGATCTATATGTCCAACTAATCTATATGGTACGAATCAGTTGATTGGGGGTTGCGGAATGAAAACATCCCCCAATCAACAGATTAGTAGACTAGTACCACTTTGGTCTGTAGAAGCGAGCGCAAGAATGCGGAAAGTGTAGGGGGGGGGGGCTAGTGGGAAACTAGCTATTTTCCCCTTCATTTTCTAAAATTGTAAATAACACCAGTTTGAAGGAAGAACTATCCTTCTTAGATAAAATCAGGCATTAAATAAAGGGGTTGCAGTTTAAAAAACGGCCACCAGATTAAGGAGGAATATATCGGCCGAGCCATTGAGGAGGAATAAAAGTTCTAAAATGGTGGGGGGGATACACTAGTAAACCCTGAATTTTGAATCCAAGTCTGAGGGGGGGGGGGGGGGGGAATTCCGGATTCAAACGCTGGATTGCCGGGTTCCCCCGAATGTATACCAGGCCGTCCATTGGAAGCGTTTAGAAGCGCCAGGCGTTTTGAGGCGACGGAAGGTCCTCCATTGGAGGCGAATAGTCGAGCGTAGTCAGCCACTTGTAATGGACGCTTCCGATATATTTTTGCTGGAAAACAGTTATTTAAATTTGATGTCTATGCCGAGATGCCAAACAATAATAACGATAAAATACGCCGACACTGATGAATGTGTGAACAGGATCTTGAGATACTGGATAAGGTGAGAAGATATTCAAAGATATTCGCCCCATCGGAGTTGGATCCGACGCTCGTCGCTTCAAAACGCTAGCAACTGACGCCTCGACACGCGTGCAGTGGAGGACCCCGAATGCAGTTTTTCACGATGGGATCAGTTGCTCGAATACTGACGTAAACGCGTTGTCGCTTCGTCGCGTCAAAACGCTTCCAGTGGAGGATCAGCCTTATGTGCCATCCAATAAAATACAAAAGGTTTATTGAAAATAGAATAGTTAAGGTTTATTAAGTTCCCACCAGAGAAAATCGGCTGAGCCATTAATAAGGAGGAATAAACACATTTCTAAAATGGAGGGGATTGGGAGGCGAGTTTACTAGCCGGCTAGTTGCTTGTAAACTAGCTCTGAGTAATCCTATACTAGCGAGCTAGTAGGTAAAACTAAAGGTGTAAATAATTACAGGCACGTAGATAATTCCCTGCTCTGAACCTTCTGTTGCACAAGGGAACCCACCGCTACTCTCTTGCTAGACCCAACTTGTTGAAAATCTCACCCATCCAGGATGAGCGAACTGAATCGTTTATCACGTCGTCTTGGACGCGGACATTGTTAAAAGTATGCACATATTTTAACACAAAATACAGACACACCTCAAATTCGTTCTTCTTGAGACAAGCAAAGAAGACGGACATCTCTTGAATGCAGTGCGCACCATTTGTCCGATCACCTTTGGCAGACACCGAGGTTTTGAGTCTCATTGGTAACAATTCCTGGAAAATTACGTCTCGGGCACGGACGTATTTACCGCGAGGGGCATAACCCGGTACGTGGCAGCGCATAGTCGACGCGTTCTTGTGAGAAATTCGATATTAATCACTACACGGTTAAATTTATCACTTTTCAGAGTTCGCAAATTTCCTTTCACTCATCACCACCTCCCTCAAAAGTACGGCATGAAAAGTTACTTATCGTCTTATCACAGATACTGAACGGTAATATAGTATCCATAATCTTATCATTTTGGTGATGTTTTTTTTTGTAGCGTTTCATGGAAGAAGGAACATTCGGACAGACTCCCACCTGATTATGCCCTTGCTTCACAGTTGCAGCGATTGAACGTTACGAACTAATGAAATATCATACTAACTAATATCGATAAAATCTTCATCGATTTTCTTGTTCGTTTTTTTGTCAAATATTTTTTTTCCTGGCAATGTATCAGTTCCATAGATGTTGTGAACGTTCCATGTAAATTATCTAAATAAGTTATCGATGCCTCTGTAATGGCCCAATCGGCCTTTGTGCAATTAATATCGTAAATTTGATATGGATATTAGACTATTGATATTAGAATATCGACTGCTAGAGCCCAATCCCGTCATCGAAACGATTCGTCTCTTACCAAATTTTGGGAGTTGTAACTCATTTTACTTCTATCCCAACCAAGACTTCTATTTGAACTAACGAAACCTGTATTCTGGACTAAACTGAGTTGAAATGAGCACGGTGTCATAAAGAGGTTTTATACCATAGTCTTATGCTTGGGTTTCTTAAAGAGCGTTAAATTCTGCGTCGATGAACCCCAGAAACATTCGGTCCAGCAATTTAGCCACCACACGCGTGCAAAGATTGACTAATCTGTGATAAGTCGCACTTCTCTGCAAAAACACGTTTGTCGGTCTTTTTTGGCTACTGCTCCTAAACTATTCGTCCAATCCAAAATTTCTTCTTTTGTCTGAAAGATAGTTAATTTTACTTTCAGACCCCCAGAAGTGCGACTGTGCGAAATTTTGATGTCTTTATTGACAGGGCCACCATTGAATTGATGTAAGTTTCTCCCAAAAAACAACTCCGTGGTAAAAACTGGCCCACCAAAAAACCTCCTTCACCAATGTTTTCCTGTTCCCTGTCTTCTTCCCACAACCTCCCTTTCACCATCAGTCACCCACGGTTTCACCTAATATTTTTCCTCTGTTGCACCATCAGGGAGCTTTAAGCTGCTTTCAATGCTGTTGGCGGGAGCTTTTTGCAAGTCTTCTGAGAATTAGATGATACAGCTAGTAGTGGTGGTGATGAGTACCGTGATGGGTACATCAGTAAAGTAATGAGCCATTTCAGGCTGGCTGACATCGCAAAAGCAAGGCGTTTAAGAATTATATAAGTATTACTGGTGGTCTCGAGTACCTAGTGGTGGTACAACTACAGTGAAGTTATGCTCCAATTCAGGCTTGTTCATCTAGCTAAAAGCTCCCTTCGTTCTCCCTCCGTTTACCAACTTGATTGTGTTCATTTTGAATAACTAACATAACTTACATACGTCTTTGTTAGGGAATCGTAGAATTCACACATTATCCAAGGGATATTGTAATAAAACAATTGTCAATAACACTGTACAAAACTGTATATTGTCTTCTAAGCAAAGATAAACTGCTGTACATTTCAAACACTTACTAGTTTCTATTTAATAATTTATTTCATTTTTTAAATGCCAGGGGTGTTGGGTGTTAGCTAATTAGTTTCCAATCTAGTTAACACAATACAATAGATATGCACGTTCATACGCCACGTCACTCTTACGTAGACGCATTGGGGTTTTCATTGGTGAATTTTGGTGTCCAGCGAGTAAGAGAGAACTCAAATTCTCAAATCAGTCGTAACCTCGTTAGAATATTCGGTTTATCAAAATACAAGATGTTTAGGTAAAAGTACCGCATCTCGTGAAAGGTACAGGTAGCAGCCACGGCCAGGGCTGTAGATTGGGTACTGGATCTCCTTACAGTTGCACTCCTGGAGTGCTTTTGCTACCACTTATTCTGCTCTCTGTCGTTGTCCTCACTGTATCGATCTGCAAATCCGTAATCGAATTATTTAACATAGTACGATTTTAATTTCATGTAATACACAAACATATTATTTCAGCAGCGAATTTCTTCAGAGCTTCTTGTACCCAAATGATTTGTTAATCATTAACTATACACTAATAGATACTTTTTGATCACATAGTTTCGTCCGCCTACTGCTCCTAGATCTTCTTGAGTTGCAGATTGATTAGAGCATGAGCGAGACTTGTAACGACTATATCAGCGTTTTTGTTGGACAAATTTTGGTGAAAAATACCAGAGTGGACTATGAATTTCAAGTAAATTAACCTGTGGCGCCTCATTTTAAAGATTTTTCAACGCTGAACACGATGGCGAATTCAGAATTGCGATATCTAATTCCGATCTCAAACTGGAGCACTTAGAAGATGAAGAAACGTAACAAAATTTGTTATAAAACCAGTAAAATGGAGACATTTTTCATAAAACCAGTTATTTCTTCAAACATTTGCTCCTATAGCTATGCTACATGACTCTGGAATTTGTTGGCTTCTTGACATAGGTTCCCACGACTTCGTCGTGAGTGAATTAGTTTGTACCGCATTTCTTGTTGACTTCAACTTTCTGAAATCATTCATGTCAGCCCAGGCATGCCTAATAATTAGATTTTACGAAGATTTTTAATTTTATTAAATTTTACGAAGATTTTTAATTAGAATTTTACGAAGATAGCCAAACCTGGACCTCATCCATATATCAGCATTTATTAAGTAACTGATTAGGGACAACTACTGGGTTGTACCCAAACTCATGTACCATATTAATTAATTAAATTACTGTATAATTATGTTTTGCACAACTGTAGAATCATTGAGTTGGTAAAAAAGAAAAAAAATTTAATTTAACAGAATACAGGTAATCAAATAGGCCTAAGATAATCGTAATCTAAACCAAAAACCAGAATAACTGCGCACATAACTACGTGATATTCCAACCCCTATTCTTCACCCTGTTCTAGTGGTAAGTATTGTATCAAAACCTTGCATCTTACAATTTTGGCATAACTTCAACCTTGAAACATCTTCTTAAAAACGAAAAAAAATATCGGTAAGTAAACATAGAAGAGCGATAAATTGAATAAATAAAAATATTTCGTATTTCATATTTTCGGGGGTTGTTCACATGCGCAAATCTCATGACTGTATACAAACGCGGTTTGTCTCTGAATTTAAAAAGCGGTTACTCATGCTGAGTGGTGCTATGCCGACAGTAAAGAGCGTGCCATTATTCGTGGTAGTTAACCCAGTGAGGAGAACATGCAATCCATCTTCCAAGACACTGACAAGGACACCACTATAACGCCTCACATCCACCATTGAATGCCCCATAACGGATTTGTATGGAAAACCATTTTCAACAATGCTTGGGCCCAATGATATTTTGTCAAGTGCAGACAACAATACAAGTACGATAACTATAAGTACAAGTGCAACTGTACACAAATATAGTGACTCCTCTGTCACTTTGTAATCACACTCTCCGACACCATACCAAATACCCTATTTTGCAAGAGCAAATAAATCCATTTGTAGAAGACTTACAATCTATAGATTATGTTGTTTAAATTTAAATGATTCAATATGTAATTATAAAACAAAATTTGAGTGCAGAGATGAAGGATTATGGGGAGAAGAAAATTGTATGATGTGAATTGATGATTAGAATCAGATTCTATGGAAAGAAAGTATAGGGAGTGTCTCAATGCGATTTGTATCCGTATGCAGAACAGGAACTGGTAGAATTGGTAATATGGGCATTTTTGGGTTCTTGATGGACAGAGCCATATGGTAGGTGTTGTATGCGATGTGGTAATGATGAAGGTGTCCATCCAACCAATGTATTGACAATGGGGAATTGTCGGGCGAAACTGTGGTGTACGCACCATCCAATGCAATGGGAACTGGGAGAAAAACATCAACAAACTTCCTAGCTGACATATGCATCTTGAAACGTACTGTTTGGTAATGTAAGCAGTTAATGAAAGGGACACAGATTTTGATCATCTCAGATACCCTCAGCCCCAATCACCTCAATTTGCTGTAATGCCACTCCTATATTTTGTACTAATTAAATAAGTTCCACGAAAATATATTTTGCGAATGGTTCGCAGTGCAGGGTATACTCTTTATATTCATATCAAACATAGTCTAACCTGTGCCTATTGGACTATGTATCCATATGAATAAGTGGGTTTAAGCGTGAAAGCCACTACTTACTATGGACAGCGGGTGGTCTACACACTCAACTGTTCACTACAGGCGGACTAGGTGCAGGTAGGTACATGGAGTGTTCAGACCTTTGGTGGGTCAGCTACTGCCACTTTGATCATGATCCCTCCAAGGCCGTCATCCCCCTCTTCCTCCTCAGCCATTGTTGACAATCGAGCTTTCTCGTCGTCTGTAATGGCATCTCTTTGTTTTCCTCTCTTCATCACCTTCTTCCTGTATAACGACGGAGGCTAATGTCACGAAGGACGTTTGGGACAGGAATAAACAAATTGACAACAAGTAGTCTAATTATACTGACACCCCACTACATTCCAACAACCCTTTACCCTGTTTTCAGACGTTTGAGGTAATTCATTATTCACCGGCCATATACCTACGATAATCTACGAAATTCTCCAACGTCGAGCACTCAGGACCATAATATTCAGTTAATTTCAATCTTCGGGAATATGCATTTTTGGCTCCAAGACACCAACTCGTATATCATAGTATACCTACAATACTGACACTCATCATTAAAATTAGGTAGTTAATTCTTCGACCCATTTCAAGAAAAGCAAAATAATTGGGATGAAAGATTTTATAAAACCTGTTCAATTGAATGATAATGTATTGCTGTGGCTGCAAAAAATGGCACAACATTGGATTAACGCTCTGTGGTTTTGTTGTACACCCATCCTCAAAAGTTGGACATTTAACGTCCCTGATTGGCAGCTACACATTCAGCCTTTACACCAGTGAGAGAATAAGTGAGATGAGTAACTTCATGAAGGCCTACCTCAAAAGAACATTCACTTAGTGCTGTAGAGCCAAACGAGTTATTTTTGTCCCCTCCTCCCTAACTGGACGATCAATTGCCATTTTTCATGAACACCTAACTCCTTCCTGAGAAACTGGGTATGTATTGAAGCTTGATACATTTGGAGTGGGGGGATAAGGTAAGCTTGGAATTGCAGAGAAACAAGGTTTGTTAGGTGGATAACACATACTTGGAACTACTTCATCAATTCAATTTTCATGCTCATGATTGGAAACCCACAGTTTTACCTCGATCAACTGCTGTTTTGTGGTGTGAGGGGCGTATGACCAATCCACGGCCTAATCACGCGAAGTTAAGGCGTGTGCATGCCACACTACCTTCATCATTTTCATACATCTAATCTCGAGCATTGAATATGTATCAAGTCATTTAATGAATTGGTTCAAAACTGGTAGTAAAACATACTAGGGCTGAAGACATCGATGCAATTCAATTTGGTTAATTTGCATTTTAACTGTTGATGGCGCACAAATAACTAGAAAGACCATTGGCATTAATAAAGCTGCTTGCCTTGTTCTGCCTTCGGCTAAGCTTATGACATGCTATGAAAACTCACATTTTCCCTGGGCTCTTCTTTTTCTCTGTTTTATCATTGTTGAGCTGCTTCCATATTCCTGTCTTGTTGACCTCCTCAGAAATGTTTATAGAGGACAGTGGAATCTTGATTACGTTGCCGTTCGCCAAAGGAATCTGCAGGTTGTCGTTGCCCTGGTGCTCCTATAAATTCAATTATAGACAATATTACAACGATTGTTAGGAGAAAATGCCCTCAGTAGATAAATCGGTAAACCTTGGTAATAAGATAGTATTGAAATCCAGTTGTTAAACAATAATTTTGATAAAATAATAATAGAATTGAACAATTAAAATTTAATAAAATACGAGATGCCAATAACAACGAAATAATATATCGATTATTGGTTAGAAAAAATCGATCAAGTCAGTTAATACTTGTCCCAGTCAATTGGGCCTTTCTGACCAAACTAATGCAGGTTGATACCAGAATATCTAAGCAGGCAATGTCGTCTAAACATTGCATCAACCGCAACAATCGGAGACTTCAGACCTGCGATTTTTGGATCTAGTCCTGCATACCGGTTTTGTTCTTTAGACATGTCTACAGAGACATCCTGACATCTCTGGACTGCGAAGGATCGCGACCGACTCAACGACCACACACAAGATATCGCGTTCTGTGTAACGTCACAGTAGGTATCGCAGACCGCTGCAACAACCGCTTGATTGCTTCCCGCCGCGACCATACTATCATACGTGACCATACTTCAAGATATCAATGCCACCAACAAAATTATACTTATCAATGACTAATATCTAGCTTTCTGTTCAGATTTTCTATTCTCGGTTTTGTAAGATATTTCTTCTGGCAAATCCGAATTATTACAGACAACCTGCATGGCTTATCCACTGTACAGAATTTAGGTAATTTGTTGGTTATATTGTTAACATGGGACATTGGCTGTACGGTTCCCCATTAAGGTATTATTATGACGAGCATTTAATGCCATATTCGTCATAATATTGTACCATCACAATAATACCATACATTTTATGGTTATGTAGTGATAATATGATATTATACAGGGTGGCGCAGATAACTTGACCACATTTGTTTTTTTTATATTATTATTGAGAGGAGTTGATCCGGTATAAAATGAGCCAATAAACAACTAAATTGAACTCCCGTTCTCACCTCTCCGAGAGACTCTTCATCTTCCTGATCCCGTCTGTTGGTATCCGGCATCACGTCATCCAAGATCTTTAGCTCCCGGCGAGTGAAGAAAAAGTCCAGACTTTTCCTGATTCCAATCATAACCACCAGCTGACAATAAAATGTTGAATTTTATCAATTTACTTACAAATATAATGCATTTACTTACCTACATAATGATACAAGCTTTTGAATGATTGTCACACAATATGTGACATATTATGGTCTATCTCTATGCAGGACTAAGGCCAGAGATCCTTCGAGGCCTGCTCTTCCCTAACTCAATGCTTCTAGTTTATTACAAACTAAAGAAGTTAATTGTACTTATAGAGCTCAAGACACTTCCATCCAACTAGATGCAAAGTTTTGGATTTTGCAAGTATTGGTATTCCTTTTCATCTCAAACTGGCTCCTCATTGAGAGTTTTCACATTATGGATCGTAAAGATCTCCAAATTTGTTAGACTGGGAACGGTCGTTGAATAAGTAATTATTTGAAAAGTGTGTGATTGACAAAATTCTCATCACGTTGTTTCTACTAAGTCTAGCAGTCAGTTTGGGATTTCATCGAAACATGCCTAGTTGCTACGTGAATCGAGTACTGATTCAAAGATAACAAATCATTAATAATGTGTATCAAGAACGAAATTGGACGCTGAACTGAATCTTGAGGTATTCACAATTGGTTCTAAGTACTGCACTTCTCCTGAAACCGGACATGTTGTAGCTTGTTTGTATGATAGGTTAACCAACTTCCTCATCAACCTCATCATGTCAATCTGTTGGTTTCAATTGAATTGGTTTTGGTGAGATGCATCAAAATGCTTGACATTCTATTATTCGTATTAATGCTTTTGATAGCTCTGTGACATCCCTGCGTCATAAAGCACATAGGTACTCGTAGGACTCACCATTAGCGGGAAGAGTATCGAAGTCTGGCTGAAAGATTTGATGAGCCAGAGCATGATGAGGCAGGCCAACTGAATACTAGTGAACAGGTGCACCCTCTTTATCGGTACCTGTCAATGGGAAAAATTCGACTTGAATTATTGAACATGAATTTTCGAGTGATTATAACGATGAATTAGAAGTGAAAAATTACAACCGGACTGGATTGGTCCAGATAGTGGGACCTCCGAGGGATCTTGTAAGAGAACATCAAAAAAGTCCTCTGAGGGGAACTTTATTTATTGGCACACTAGGCGTAACATACATGGAATTAATTTAGTTGCCTTCAAATTAGTTTTGTCTTGTCTACAATTGATCTAGGACGGTGTTATGAAGAGAGGTCGTTCTAAGTCATATAATTGAGATCCCAGTTCGCCAAACCTTTTCAAGCTGTCCTATGCCTGCCAAGATTTTAGAAGGACAAATGCCTCAAGTGTGTGTATACATTGAGGAGTTAGCGGTGGAGGCTCATGGAGTCCCAGCATGGAGCTTTGTCGATCAAGGAGAAATCGGAAATATATTATATTATGCAGTTAGTGAGGAATTTCCTACCAATTTGCTACCCTAAGATAATTGATTCACTACGTATACAGGTAACTGACCTGACGTAGGAACATGTAATCCGGCTGGTACTTGTTGGGCATAAAGACTATGAGGAGGCGGTCAAAGAACTGGAGGCCTTTGAGGGATGCGACACCCATGTAGAGGAAAACGCCATAGAGAACGGGCATCGGGATATAGCGGAGGAGTGGTGTGATCAAGACTGACAGACCAATCATCAAAAATATCAGGATATGCGTCACGCGTTGTTCCCTGGAAATAAAATGAGTTATTTGAGCCTTTGAGTTCCTCCAACAAGTCCCCTTAAAGATAAATGTAAAAATACCTATTACGCCTGATAGAGAAACCGGGAATGTTAGTTTGATACCTGACACCAAGAAACTGTGGTTTCTCGCCAGGAGCGGCGCATTCAGACTCCAACTTGAGGGAGTTGACATGATTGATGGAGAGGACGGTGGCAGCCACAAACCAAGGAAGTCCCATGACGGAGCAGACCAGGATGAGTATGGCCAGGACAAATAGGTCCAAGTGGTAGCCACAGCCTTTCTGAAAATTCCACAAGAAACGATTCTTACTCTGTTCATAGTCATCTAAATACTCGTAGAAGGTGACGAGTAGATCATCACTCAATATTTTTGTCAATCAAGGACCTGTGCAAAACAGACAAGTGTATATAATTTAAGCAAACTACTGGCACATAAATTGGCTAATGATAACGCGAACAACCGTTTATTGTAGAGCCAACATTTATTCTATGAGTAATGCTTATGCCAGTTACTAAATGCCAGAATAAATTCTGATACGTGAGCTGCTACACTACATCTGCCGCTAGCTGCTTTTAGAGGCTGTCGTTTGCTGTTTACGCTGATCATTAGCACGTCTCTGAGACCAGAGATTTAGTAAATTCTACACCTACTAAATACAGGAGGCTATTGAAGAAAAACTAACGTATTTAGTTTGTTATTAATTATTTCAATTTTGAACCCGAAAAAAAACTGTTAAATCAACGTCTGGCGTACAAGATGATCGGATAATTCGTTTTAATTGTGATCGAAATAGAGATGAAGCAATTGTTTTGGGACAAATAGGTTGGCCTTTGAAATATGGTTACGTTTTTTTAAAAAGGTCCAAACAACTACCTACATGTTTTAGTTTTTGATGCGTTGGTAAGTACCTATTTAGATTTTGAATTCGATTCTACTTTACTCTGGTTCCTGTAGAAATAACGTTATTTTATTGAAAATTGAATGCTCGAAGATTAACAACAAATTCGAACTGAATAGCGCGTGAATGAGGACCTCATATCACCTACCACTAAACACGCATCGGCCTAGGCGACACACAGGTACTCACGGTTCTAGCCATGTCGGGCAGCTTCAGATATAGGTAGGTACCTCCGGAATCTTGACATGGTTCAGATTCCTTCTAAGCCTCAACTCAACTGTTGGGATAACCAGCTTATGCATACTACGGTCTTGGCGGGTATAGCTGAAAAGGGAAGGGCGGGGCAGAGGGACTAGAAATACGCAAAGGATTCTAAAGGAACATATTTAGTACACAGGAAATTCAATATTCACTCAATGCAGGAATCAAATGATAAGTAGACAATAATAATTATTATTAGACGTATAATTATTATACGTCAGCTTTTCAATTAAGTACGAGTCTACATGATTCAGGATCTCGATACCGCTCACAAAGAATATCATTCAACGTGAATAAACACCATAGACTTTACGTAGGTGCTGCATAATTGGGCTACATACACCCAGCCAACTACCATAATATTGCCGATTTTTGGCTCAAGGGCGGATTCAAGTAGGGGTCAGGACCCCCTAGAGCCAAAAATCGGTTGTAGGTAGCTGTCTGGGTGTAGCCCAATGACCACGAACCTTTCGGCAGGATGTTTCGATTTTCAAGATAGTGACACCTCCCAAATTTCGAAGGATTACTCAATATTTCCATATTAACGCTGAGTTCGAACATGGACGTCATTGGGGTGCGAAAAGTGTTTTATAAAATAAAAAAAATTGCAAAAGGCCAAATTGCTGAAAAAAGTCAGTTAGGTATTGTCAGTGATTCCCTAAACCTCATGACCCCCCTCCCACGCCAAATCAAAGTCTGGCTCCGCCCCTGGATATGCTGTATGAGTATTCCAAGAATACCTACTTACTCATAATGAAGTAGATATTATGGTCATTGTTGGTAAAATTTAGTGGAACAAGAACAAACATTGTCAAAACCACCCCTTTGAACGATTTCTGCAGCAACTCTCCTTCTAATAAATTCTGTATCGACATCGAAAATGTTGTATTCTGTGTGGTAGGAAACACGTCGTTGAGCAGAACTCTTCATCGTTTTGGCAACAGAATCAGTGTTTCCTCTCAGAATTACTGACACAACGATTTGATCGCAAATTACAGGCAGGGATGAGTACATTGAAATACCGACGAATCCTCCATAACCAAACTGATTTTTTGACAAGAAAAAATATCAATAAAACGTGAATTTACCATTTTTCACTTTTTCAAGGAAAAACGTTTAAATCGCGAATCATTTTAGGGGTGAATTATTGCCTGGTTTCAATAGGCTTTATTATGTACACTAATTGCTAACAAGCAATTGCTATAATATATTATCATCAATTAGTACCCAACTAGTTGGCCCATAACCTTTTACAGGCTAATCTGGCTGATTCTGAAATCTGAAAATATCATCTATGTTTCAAAGTCGACAATTCGGTACGTGGAAAAACAGTACAATTTATTCTATTATCATGAAACCACCTATTCTATAAAATCCGACGATTCCAACGAGCGGTGAACGATTACCGTGGGATGCACTCAGACGGAGTTACAATTACTTAGTTACGGATTGGTTGTACGTGAAAATCATGAGAAAGGAGGATGTCACGAAATCGTCAGCGCATGCGGTTTTTAGGACGAATCCAAAGATTTTGAAAATTTTAGTGACAGTTGAAGAGATCATATAGATTTAACGATTGTAGCAATTCAAATTTGCTGGGGCTAATATTTTCCCATATTCCAACATTTCACTTATTAATATGGTGCTCTCATACTCAGCCCTGAAACAGCACCAACGGTTGAACGAAGTGAATCCTACCTTGAGTTTATTTTCTTTCCTGTTGACGATGACAGCGGTGATCTGTTGGTCCATAAAGATGAGAATGGTCCCGAGGAGGGCGGGGAAGATGGCAAGCGGTATCGTCCACCAAGAGTTCTTGAACGGTGAGATGATCCACCCCCGACCAGGCAACGTTGGTTTGAACTCGCTGGGTACCTCCAACTTCGGCGTCGCCAAGTTCATCGCGCTGTCGAGGAACGTCATCGAGAAGATGGCGATAATGACGGAAAAGTCACTGATGAATTGCCTCACCTAAAACGATCGCGAACAAATGTAATATACTATTTAGCTTGATTGAGAATGAGATCATGCATTAGTATCATTACGATACACTACGTTTGTGTTTAAACAAAATCCACGAAGACTTCTGGGGTGCTGGAAGGGAGGAGTAAAAAGGTGGAACTCATTTTGAGACCCGACCCCATAATTTATTATGAACTTGCAAGAGCTGATTTGACACAGCAAACCACAGATGGGTTGATTTGCCAAAATCTGTACTTAATAGGTACATATATTTGGATAATTCAGATTGGCTGCATAATACAAACGTAATTATGGAATTCTTCGGAAAGAAATATAATGTAAAATCCCTCGCAATGTACGACTCACTTTCGTTGGGAAAAAGGAAGCATTCTTGAAGTCCTTGAGGTGAATTGATATGAGGAATGTTCCGATGAAGAGAAGAAACGACATGAGGAAGACATCAGGGTAGTACTCATCGTAGTTGCAGTATCCTATTAGCTCTCCTTCCTGGACCTTTTAGTATCAATAACGAAACGTTGACATTATGGTGTTATTTATTACCGACGTCATTGGACGTTGTTGGTTGTGAGGTGGTAGGAGACACCTACATGGGATCAACCGAATTCAAAATCTGTGGTATACTCGTATTTATTTATCTAAGGTATGGGACCTCAAATCAGGGGTTCCTGTTTGATGAACAAATTTGATGACTTAATTAAAGCTTCTTGTTACCTATAAAAATTTAATGCAAATTACGCTTATGCTTAACAAAAAAAACTCACCCGACAATCAGCAAGTGTGATGTTAGGAATGCTACAACTGCAATTGATGGGTCCTTGGGTGTTCAACGGGTAGGTTGTTTTGATTTTGAACGTATTTTCAACAGCCTGGAAGTAATTTAAGTCATATAATTAGATAAATAACGATAAATGACAGAGGAACCCTTTGCCATTGTTCCCGTGATTTCTATGGGGATTTATATCTTTGTTACACTTTTATACTTGTTCAATGGCACTTTTATACTTTTTTATTACTGAATTTTTCGCAGTCATAATATCCTACCTTCATTATGAAAATGAAGGCGATTAGGGTAGCAAAGTTCTCCTCTGTGAACCTGGTGATGTAGCAGACGAGAGCGCTGGCGTCGATGGCCACCAGGGTGACCAGGATGAAGAAAGTCCAGATCCCAATCCACAGCCTCAAGCACATGTAATCCAGCTCGTGCTTCCTACATGGAAGAGTATAACCTGAGTATGAACAACTATGTGAAAGCATTTGAGGACTCTGCGATGATTTTTTTGTGAGTCGGCGATATGAAGGAAGCACAATCCCAACATATCGGGGTTTCGTCCAACGCACGGAACAATACTTTCCTGCTTTGTCATGTTGGCTTCAGCATATGAGGATTGGGAGGCCACATATTATATGACTCACATTATTATTATGATTTGAAAAAGCCAAACGAATAATTAGAAACATGTTTTTGTTCTCTTGTGAAGTTGGTCGTGATTCGGTCTTTTAACTCTATCTAATGCCCATGGGTTCCCATAGGGCTAAAAAAAAAAAACCTTCCACATTTTGCTTCCTCTATGAGAGCCTAGAAGACGGTTCAAATGGCATACTAACTGCAAAACGGCTCATTGCCAAATCTGTGGGCTCGCTGATAGCCCTTGTTCCAGTGTCCAATTAGAAAGCGTCGTGTTTCTTAATGATGTTGTCCGACAATAACCTACCGACCTTTATTTCAACATTATTAAAAAACTCTGCAAATTCTTGACACAACGGTTTATTATCTTCCTTGTGCAGATCACCCTTCTGTCTATACCAGACTGTGTTGCAAATCGGCACCATACCATATTCTCACCGTACTCATACCATACCATACGAATTTCTTTCCTATCATACCATACTGTATTATACCAAATCATACATACAATAATATACTATACCATACACATACCATGTCATACAAACCGAGTGAATATTGAAATGTCATCCATTTCTGACCTATATTTAAAATTTCAAGTATCTAGCTCATCATCAAAATTTAATTTGTTTAAACAAATAGGTATTATTTAAACAATTTTACAGACAAGAAACCGAGTGAATATTGCATTGTGATCCAGTTCTGACCTATTTTTAAAATTTCAAGTCAATAGCTCATCATCAAAATTTAATTTGTATTATTACAAAAAGAAACCGAGTGAATATTGCAATGTGGTCTATCAAAAATGTGGTCTATCAAAAATGTGGTTTAAAATGTGGTCTATCAAAATTTAATTTGTATTATTACAAAAATGTGGTTTAAAATGTGGTCTATCAAAATTTAATTTGTATTATTACAAAAAGAAACCGAGTGAATATTGCAATGTGGTCTATCCCCGACTCACGGTTAAAATTTCTAGACAGTAGTTTACCGGGAAGATGAAAAACGTAGTTTTATTCTGGGCGTCTGGGGGTTGGGTCACATAACGGCCGTTTTCGACGCGAAAGTTTAGTGTTTTTCCTAAACCTTTGCGCGGTCACTGTGAACGAACGGCTGGTCGCACAAAAATCCAATTGGTCTTAAAAGATTCGTAATTTTCCAGGTCATTCATAGGTGAACTAAAATTTACACGGTTCAGTTAAATATTTTGAGATAAGACATCGTCGAAATTTTAAATTTCGTTTTGAACCCCTTCCCCTTGACCTTGGGTTATGAAAAGTTTCGAGGATCATTGTGGGGCTGGTCGAAACCCAGAAACCAAATTTCGTAATTTTAGCTCAACGCTAACTGGGCAAAGTTACGCGGACGGCGTACGGCGGACGGACGGATTTTGGTTTATTATCTTCGATAATGAACCATTGGAATCGCCCAAAGAAAAACATTTTTTAACCCCCCCTCAAAATTTGTTGGTTTACGTTTCAAGATACGTAGATTCAGAAAATCGAATAAAAAAAAATCCATCCGTCACCCGTACGCCGTCCCCCGTACGCCGTCCGTGGCACTTTGCCCAGTTAGCGTTGAGCTAAAATTACAAAATTTGGTTTCTGGGTTTGGACCAGCCCCACAATGATCCTCGAAACTTTTCATAACCCTAGGTCAAGGGGAAGGGGTTCAAAACGAACTTTGAAATTTCGACAATGTCATATCTCTAAAAATACTCATGAAACGGTGTAATTTTTAGTTCTTTTTTTGAATGACCTGAAAAATTACAAATCTTTTAAGACCAATTGGATTTTTGTGCGACCAGCCGTTCGTTCACAGTGACCGCGCAAAGGTTTAGGAAAAACACTAAACTTTCGCGTCGAAAACGGCCGTTATGTGACCCAACCCCCAGACGCCCAGAATAAAACTACCTTTTTCATCTTCACGGTAAACTACAGTCTAGAAATTTTAACCGTGAGTCGGGGATAGACCACATTGCAATATTCACTCGGTTTCTCATCTGTAAAATTGTTTAAATAATACCTTTTTGTAATAATACAAATTAAATTTTGATGATGAGCTATTGACTTGAAATTTTACAAATAGGTCAGAACTGGATAACAATGCAATAGGTATTCACTCGGTTTCTTGTCTGTAAAATTGTTTAAATAATACTTATTTGTTTAAACAAATTAAATTTTGATGATGAGCTAGATACTTAAAATTTTAAATATAGGTCAGAAATGGATGACATTTCAATATTCACTCGGTTTGTATGACATGGTATGAGTATGGTATGGTATATTATTGTATGTATGATTTGGTATAGTACAGTATGGTATGATAGGAAAGAAATTCGTATGGTAAGGTATGAGTACGGTGAGAATATGGTATGGTGCCGATTTGCAACACAGTCTGGTATAGACAGAAGGGTGATCTGCACAAGGAAGATAATAAACCGTTGTGTCAAGAATTTGCAGAGTTTTTTTTATTCGATTTTCTGAATCTACGTATCTTGAAACGTAAACCAACAAATTTTGAGGGTGGGTTAAAAAAATTTTTTCTTTGGGCGATTCCAATGGTTCATTATCGAAGATAATAAACCAAAACTCTGCAAATTCTTGACACAACGGTTTATTATCTTCCTTGTGCAGATCACCCTTCTGTCTATACCAGACTGTGTTGCAAATCGGCACCATACCATATTCTCACCGTACTCATACCATTTCTTTCCTATCATACCGTACTGTACTATACTAAATCATACATACAATAATATACCATACCATAGTCAAACCATGTCGTACCAAAATTCGTTTTGAACCCCTTCCCCTTGACCTAGGGTTATGAAAAGTTTCGAGGACCATTGTGGGGTTGGTCGAAACCCATAAAAGAAATTTCGTAATTTTAACTCAACGCTAACTGGGCAAAGTGCCGCGGACGGCGTACGGCGGACGGCGTTTGGCGTACGGCGGACGGACGGATTTTTTTTTATTCGATTTTCTGAATCTACGTATCTTGAAACGTAAACCAACAAATTTTAAGGGGGGGGGGGGGGGTTAAAATTTTTTTTTCTTTGGGCGATTCCAATGGTTCATTATCGAAGATAATAAACCAAAATGAAGTACGAGGTACGCGGTGTGGGTGTGGGAGGGGGCGCAGAGACATAAAAGGTCTCCTGCCAGCCGTCTTACGTCATACGCTCGTGCGTCATAGGCTCTGAGGCACTAGTTAGCCTCCTGCCAGCCGTCTTACGTCATACGCTCGTGCGTCATAGGCTCTGACGTACTTGTTGTCCTCCTGCCAGCCGTCTTACGTCATACGCTCGTGCGTCATAGGCTCTGACGTACTTGTTGGCCTCCTGCCAGCCGTCTTACGTCATACGCTCGTGCGTCATAGGCTCTGACGCACTAGTTAGCCTCCTGCCAGCCGTCTTACGTCATACGCTCGTGCGTCATAGGCTCTGACGTACTTGTTGTCCTCCTGCCAGCCGTCTTACGTCATACGCTCGTGCGTCATAGGCTCTGACGTACTTGTTGGCCTCCTGCCAGCCGTCTTACGTCATACGCTCGTGCGTCATAGGCTCTGACGTACTTGTTGGCCTCCTGTCAACCGTCTTACGTCATACGCTCGTGCGTCATAGGCTCTGACGTACTAGTTAGCCTCCTGCCAGCCGTCTTACGTCATACGCTCGTGCGTCATAGGCTCTGACGTAATGGCCCGCCGGTCGCTTGTGTTCTGACGTGATCTGAGGGAAAGGGTGAATCAAGGGAACAAATTTTTCCCGTTTCAGTTTATGTGCCAAAGCAAAGACATGAAAATGTCAAAAAAATATGTAAATAGGTACCTAAGCCCAACTGTAATGTCAATTTTCTGACAATGAGTTTTCGACTATAGTTTTCATACCTTTTTACTTAAGTACTTATTGCAATTTGAGACTGATAATGAGCTGTTTGCAAATAAAAAGTCTGATAACTACTTTATTACATCTTATTAATCTATTTTCAAGTTCCGATTCACAGTTGAATGTATTTTATTTAGATGTCGTAAAATTCGAAAACGATGGAATGACGAAACCTGTCGACTACTGACTCAAGTGATACTGTCGACTTCCAACACATGTAGGTCGACTACTAGTGCAAAACCATGTCGACTACTGAAGAAAATGTTGGTCACTGGTATCGACTACTACCTAGAGCATTGGGATTTTTTACAAAACTTGTTTTTCCCTTTTCAAACCATGTTGAATAATATTTCCCGCTGCCAGGTCTTTTAGGGAAGGATCTTGGGTACACAATGAACAGGTTTGCAATGAGAAATAGTTGATAATAATAATTAATCTAACATTTAGGATCTAGACATTTAGACCTAGTGATCTAGACAGAAGGGTGATCTGTACAAAGAAGATAATGAACCGTTGTGTCAAGAATTTGCTAATTCTTGATTAATTATTATTATGAATTATCACTAATTATTAATAAGTTTATAAGATTAATAAGATTAATTATTATTATGAATTATCACGAATTATTAATAAGTTTATCAAGTAGATACCTAGTAAAAACTATTATAATTTATGGTTAAATATTAATAATTTGTATTTAATTAATACGATATAATTCTAGGGTTTTCAATACTTTTTAATTTTTCTATAAAAGAAGTACCTACCTACCAACAAACATTCGAAATTACCTTCATTTCCGTAGCACGAAACGTACCTCAGAACAACAAACTCGACATCACTAAAACCATATGATGTTCTAAACAGCTAGTTAGTATGAAAATCGAGTCGACCTGTATTTAATCGACCTGTATTTCAACCGTTTGATTCAAGATCGCGTCGACAGGCTCAACCTTTGAGCCGTCATTGTGAACGAACGGCTGGTCGTACAAAGCTGCGGATGGTCTTAAAAAATTCTACGGAACAAACTCTATCTAAATATGAAATAAAAAACATACCGTTCTATATGACTTTTTCGAGATATGAGATTTTCAAATTTTCAAAATTCGTTTAGAACCCCTTCCCCTTGACCTAGGGTTATGAAAAGTTTCGAGGACCATTGTGGGGTTGGTCGAAACCCATAAAAAAAATTTCGTAATTTTAACTCAACGCTAACTGGCCAAAGTGGCGCGGACGGCGTACGGCGGACGGACGGATTTTTGGTTTATTATCTTCGATAATGAACCATTGGAATCGCCCAAAGAAAAAATTTTTTTAACCCCCCCTCAAAATTTGTTGGTTTACGTTTCAAGATACGTAGATTCAGAAAATCGAATAAAAAAAAATCCGTCCGTCCGCCGTACGCCGTACGCCGTACGCCGTACGCCGTCCGCGCCACTTTGCCCAGTTAGCGTTGAGTTAAAATTACGAAATTTTTTTTATGGGTTTCGACCAACCCCACAATGGTCCTCGAAACTTTTCATAACCCTAGGTCAAGGGGAAGGGGTTCAAAACGAATTTTGAAAATTTGAAAATCTCATATCTCGAAAAATTCATATAGAACGGTATGTTTTTTATTTCATATTTAGATAGAGTTTGTTCCGTAGAATTTTTTAAGACCATCCGCAGCTTTGTACGACCAGCCGTTCGTTCACAATGAGGGCTCAAAGATTGTGCCTCACAACACGATCGTGTATCAAACTGTTGAAATACAGGTCCATTTTCATACTAACAAGCTCTTTGGAACATCATATGGCTTAAGTGATGTCGAGTTTGTTGTTCTGAGGTGCGTTTCGTGCTACGGAAATGAAGGTAATTTCGAATGTTTGTTGGTAGGTACTTCTTTTATAGAAAAATTATTACCGACGTAGTATTAAAAACCCCAGAATTATATCGTATTAATTAATCATAATTAATAATAATAATTATTAATAATAAATACGAATTATTAATACCTAACAATAAATTATAATAATTTTCACTAGGTACTTGATAAAATTGTTAATAATTAGCGATAATTGATAATAATAATTAATCTAACATTTAGGATCTAGACATTTAGACCTAGTGATCTAGACAGAAGGGTGATCTGTACACGATCGTGTATGAAACTGTTGAAATACAGGTCCATTTTCATACTAACAAGCTCTTTGGAACATCATATGGCTTAAGTGATGTCGAGTTTGTTGTTCTGAGGTGCGTTTCGTGCTACGGAAATGAAGGTAATTTCGAATATTTGTTGGTAGGTACTTCTTTTATAGAAAAATTATTACCGACGTAGTATTAAAAACCCCAGATTATATCGTATTAATTAATCATAATTAATAATAATTATTATTAATAATAAATACGAATTATTAATACCTAACAATAAATTATAATAATTTTCACTAGGTACCTACTTGATAAAATTGTTAATAATTAGTGATAATTGATAATAATAATAGACATTTAGACCTAGTGATCTAGACAGAAGGGTGATCTGTACAAAGAAGATAATGAACCGTTGTGTCAAGAATTTGCAGAGTTTTTTATTCGATTTTCTGAATCTACGTATCTTGAAACGTAAACCAACAAATTTTGAGGGGGGGTTAAAAAAAAATTTTCTTTGGGCGATTCCAATGGTTCATTATCGAAGATAATAAACCAAAAAAACATTATAATCTATGTGTGTGTGATTTGTTGATTGTCAGTAAGAATGATGTTGAGGGATGTCGAGGGTCGGTCAAATGACGTAATTTTACCGACCCTCGACATCCCTCAACATCATTATAATCTATGCTTATGACAATTACTAACTCGCAAAAGTCGTAGACGATGGTCTCAAAGACGAGAACGGGGCCAGTGCTACCCAGGATCGTGAGAGGTTGACCAGAGAAGAAGCCGTAGCCCAGTCCGCAGACAAAGCCCGACACGAGGGACTCCATGGCTGCCATGTTTTTCCCAGTCGCCTGATAAATTGAAGTAGGCTTTCGATTAAAAAACTGCCATAGTATCTATTTAGATATTTTTCTAAAACTCATACGTACTCATTACAGATACATACTTCACCATAACTATCGCGGCTTGCATATCTTTTCATCACTACGAACAGCTAGGTTTGAGAGATTGAAATCTATATACCTAAATATTTAACCAGAAATCAATATTTCTTGTATCGCGCATAAATTTCGAAGCTTGGGAAAATATCAACCCTTCATTTCTTTTGGCGTTGCCAAACTATCTGCAAACACCCTTCGCCTAAATGTAAGCCTGATGGAAAAAACCCTCTTTGGAACGACCCCTTCTACAACTGATTCTTCGAACGAGCACTTTGCTGAACTCACCACATCGACAAGGTGCAAGCCTGCCAATTTCAAGGCAAAACCAAATTTCTTGTGAAAAGTCGAAATTTCGAATGGTCACTCAATGAAATGGTAGTCAATTTTGACTCATGTGCGGTTGCCTACTAGATCCTCCCTCCTCCAAACCATGTCGATGGCAACAATGTTGGATATCTTTTTAATATTATCTGCATTAGTTGGTAGAATACTGCAACTTTCCACTGGGACTTATAACTTAGGGGATACTCCTGAAGACATCTCACCCAGAAATATTCCATTCCCGACCTAATTATCGACCATGCATAACATTTACAGCATAGGTACATAATGTGTACTATGTATTATGGAACTATGATAAGTTATTATATATTATTACAACTCAAATCATATATACAACCTGACTCAACAGCCCCCCGAACGTGATGATGGGTGACAGACAGGCGAAGTACAGAAATATCCAGGAGGCCACGCACTGCATCGCCATTGCGTCTTTGAAATCCGACCAGTACCTATTCAAAATTAATGATTAAATGTATTAAACGTTTGTAGGTAGTGGATCACAACTGCAGGATAATACACAGTGTCAAGAAACTTGGAGCAGAAACGTTACCTTTATAATTATTATAGGGGTATCAATTAAACTCTGGTTGTCTTATGCCCAAGTTTCTTTAAGCAGGCTATGGTTCATATAAATAGCGAAAGGAACAAAAAAATTTTGGAACGCTCTTCCTCGAGATTCGGCAAAAGAGAGGTTTTTTTGTTTGTAAAGAGCAGATTTCTTCCAGAAAGTGACTATTTCCGCTATCAGGTGTCGTTGATTTTAAATATTAGCAAGTACCTACTGATAGGTGTTTTCGGATTATTTTATACAATATCGTGTACCTAATTTAATGTACCTACCAGGGAGCTTTGCGTTCGATGTCTTTGAAGAGTCCTCCGAACCATCTTCCGCTCCTCGTTAGACCAGACTCAAATCTCAACCGCTGCTCCTCTTTCTCTTCGTCGATCTCTTCAGCTGGTTTTTCTGATGGCTTTTTCCTAGTTTCCTAGTGATAAGACTTATTTTTATTGGCTTATTGTTACAACAATTAGATTAAAACACAACAAGCAAAACCACTAGGGAGTCTCCAATCGGTTGAACGTTAATCTCTTTTCGGTGAATGTATTCGACTTGGAATGGATTGCATGAAGACAAAATTCCGATCAACTTTAAATGAAATGTAAATTAAATCAGTCTTTTCTTCGCAAGTGTGATGATAAGCGTTGAGATGAGAGATACCTGGGAGGGTATGGCGGCTGGTGGCTCAATCCTGATCGTAGGATCCCACTCGCCTGGTGGGAGGACAGTGACAGCATCAAGAAACTCGTCGACTGCAGCCAGGAGATGGTTGCGACTCTTAGCGCGATAGGCGACCTCGTGGAACACCTCGTCCGACATCAACGTTGCCATAGCCCTTCCGATCTCGTGGAAACTTGATATTCCACCCTGTGAAGTCCATCACTGTTTTTAGATAAAACTGATTGTTTTGTATTTTAGCACAGGAAATTTGATTTATTCAGTCATTGCACGAACATTTGCATACCTGCAAAATCTAGGAACGCGGCAGCGTTCCGCCCCGCTATGCAAACAAGTTGAGAAGAACGAACGGTACCGAGTGTATGTTTACCAGACGTCACGAAACGCGTTTTCCAGGTATCCATATCTCGGTTCCTATTTGACCGATCAACTTGAAATATGGTGTGGATCTTCTTGGTGTGAATAATAGAAAGCCCTGAAAGTTTCAAGTCGCTAGGTCTAAAGGGAGCCGAGTTGTATTACTTCAAAAACCTCTCACCACATTTTTCTTCTTGTTCGGTTGGCCAAGGCTACAGCATTCACACCTAGCACCGATTGACTTGAAATTATGTACAGAGCTTCGTTTCAACTTTAGCCAGTGCCTTTTGAAAGATTCATGTCGGTAGGTCTAAAGGCAGCCGAGTTACATAGATGCGTAGTAATAAAAACGTCTCGCCATGGCGCCATGGGGAGATTTCGAAACGAGTACGGTGGGAATGAAATGGTTAGGACATCTCTTTAGTTGGAAGGAAAAAAGCGAGCGGGGGAAGTGGATATCATAACTTTTTCCGGGTGCTGTATAATGATATTGGCGAAACGGGGTGAACTTTACAAGGAGTAAAAAACCCCAAAAACACTCCGTGTAAAAATCTTGAGTTACTGTAATCATATTATAATTACAGTAACTCAAATAGATATATTTTACATCTCGCTCCATATTTTACTAGCGGTTCTAATTGGGGTATTTGGGAATCTCATAGTGTGAGAAAATCAGTTTTTGTATAGGCAGAATCAACTATAATTCGTCGTTTTAGTTCTTATGAAAGAATCTCCTCAGTATATTCTCTTATTCTATCAATGAGAGTTTCGACTTGACCAACTTGGCTCAAGTGATCATTTGGGTGTAGATGCAGGATTGTTGACATCAATTCCAGTAATTTCAACTGAAAATTCCTTCCGGTTATTCAACATCTATTATCACGGCTCAGACTTAACATTGGAGTATTAATACTTAGCCATATTCGACTAATGAATGTTTGCTGCATGTATACAACAATGTGTTCACATAAAATCAATGATCAATGATATTCTACTCACCATTGGCCCCAGAAGGAAGAAGAGGAACCTGGAAGGGACTGGTACCTCCGTCAGATCCCCGAAGAATGTCCCCTGGTTGAGCCGGATGAAGGCTGACAGAGGTTTATCCAGAAAGTCCACCTACACATACAAAACCTTCTTACGATTTTGGATAGTCTTCGTTTTAATTTGCTCAATATTTGGCATAGAAAATAGAAAAAGCGCTTCTTTGATAGATACTATAGAAATGTACCTACGACCAAATTCTGAAAGCGCAGCATAGCCACACAAAGAACCTTTCGAGCCAAATTGATTGTCATTGTTGTAATGAAATTAAGTTTCCACAAGATTTACTACCTACAAATGATGTATACGCATATTGTTACGATATACAAAGAAATAAGATTAAGAACTTTCGCCAAAATGCATAATAGTTAATTACATAAGGGTGTAGAGTCTACACAGTAGACTTAAAAGAACTGACTTAGTTTCATCAAGTACTGACTTAGTTTCATCAAGAAGCCTTCCTAGTTTCCCACCCGAAATTTAATACATTTGCATAATAAGATTTACACAGGGATATGACATCCAGTATAGGTGGGTATAATTGGTTACAATTTTCGGTTATAATATTATGTTCTTAATAAAATAGGCGTTCCCACCTCTCCGACCAATATGTTGGATGCTTCTGCTCCTGGAGGGATTTTCTTCATGAAATTCCAATTCGCCTGAAAATAAAAAGTTAATCGCCACAATTAATGTTAAGTAGTGCAAGATATCTTTATACAGATTAGCACTCATAGAACACCGCTGATATTGGTTAATGATGGTAAGGGAGTACGATATACTACCATCATTAACCAATACCATATAACCGTATCATTTTATGGGGTAGTGGGAAGAACCACCCAACACTGCATATAAATTCGTAAACTGTTTTAAATATATGAAAACAAATTAACTTGATGGGTCCGAATGCTCAGTTGTTATGTTATTAACGTTATGTTAAATACATAGGTTGAAAAAAAAAATTAAAAATAAAATAAAAAGTGATAATATTAACAGCTGTACGTTATTATATTATAAGATATTATCACATTTGAACAGAAATTTCCCAGAGAAGATCGGACTGGAGTTCCTCTAACTACTATTTTTTTGAAGTTATGAACAGGTAATATCTGTTCGCCATTGGTGGTGTTTCTTGAAAAGTTCGAAAAAGGAAAACGAGGAAACGTCATTCAGTTTTCTATGTAAAAACCATTCGGGGACGATAAAATATAATTTTTTCCCCCAAATAAGTAATCATTTAACTGAAAATTTACTCAAACTAATCTTACTGAAAATCAATGTTTTCCTGATTTTTCTTTCAAACTTAGATCGAAAGGTGAATTTGTCGCTGTATTTTGAATGCAAACTTCCTTTATAACGAATTCACCACAAACAATTGTTAAGTACCTTGTGATCACCATTGAGGTCACCAGAACTCTGGTTGCGAGACATAGACGCCGAACTTGGGCTCCGCTCCATCCCTTCTCCTTGGCCGCCACCTAAGTTTGATAGACATAGAAACCTAGTTATCACAAATGGGACTGCAGTTTCATTTATGAGTTTTCACGGATTTTGCCGCCGTAAGCGAAGTTCTGACAGTGACCAATGTCAAGAAAAAAATCAACTGGAAGCCCACCATGTCAAAGACCCAATTGGTCCTTTTGGCGAAAAACCGCCAAAATCTTAAATTCATCTAACAGTTGATGTAGTTTGAAATGGTTCCATACGAATTCGTTGAAGTGATCAAAAATAACAATGCCCTTCTAACTTCCATCTAATGACGAAAACAAAATTGATTGAATACAATAATTGTATTCAATAAATTATTTATACTGGGAGTATTCATATGCTGACATGAAGTGAGATCAAGGTGGGTTGATCCAAAAAATCATGCTAGATTCATGCATTTTCTTTGGTAATAAAGCATTCAAAAAAAGGACTCATACCCTCCAACATTCGAGAATTTCGTGCGTTTTGTAGTATTCTTTTCAAAAATAATTAACATCCCAATAAGGAACCGCGAGCTATCTATACTTGAAGATTCTTATTGATGAATTATTTATGAACAACCAAAAAATTCCCATAGATTAACGTAAAAAAAAACATATTTACTACGCAAGCTTCAATGTACTAAATGCAAATCAAAACCCCATGTAGAATGTAAGAATACAACAATTAGGGCTTTTCATAGTACATACCTAACAATCACTTACAAAGGGATACGTACTCGTAATATCAGTATAGTGCAGGAACATGCAACTAGATTTATTTCATGGGTACTTGTATTTATGTATGATTTACACTAGGGCATTCGTTCAAAAAAATCCGACTCTTGCTCATAAATGCAGGTTCTACGATATAATTTATGTAGGTATTGATTACATTTATATTTACTACGTGTAGGTTCTGACTACGATTAATGAATAACATGTCGATTAGACTATTAGCCAGTGGAGTGTATAACCATTGCAAGACCTATAAACAAAGGGGAGGCCAGGCCGTCAGATCTCAGACTTCCTCTGATTCATGTTTCGAATTTTGGTTAGCAATATTCATTGCATCTTCCTAGCACATCACATTCCACTTATAACCCCGGTTGGCGTCAAATTTCAACTTCCCACTTTCTACATTCGAACTTGGGCAAAATCAGACTTCCTCGAGTTATCAGTGTTTTGCCAAGTATGAGATTTTACGTTTGCGCATTCTAATTCGCTACCTTTGCACCGCTCGGTATAAAGTTCAGGATGGACATAAGCCCCCCATAAGGCCATGGAAATTTGATCAAACAAAACTCGGATAAAGTCCATTTAGACACCCCAAGACAGAAAATGTGAAACTGAAGGAACGACTGTAAAACGCGGAGTTTCAACTGAATCTACAAGTGCTTTTTCAATTTAGGTCATCAGCGAAGTGCTAATTTTCTTTGGATATATATGTATTTTTGAACTTTAAAATGTCATCACTCATCATGCTAAAAGTGCCATGGTACTCTTGTGCGAAAAGTCCAACCATGCAGTATGAAGTAATTCGCGAAAAGTCGAAGTGACGTACCTACCTATGTATGCTACCCTTCTAATGACCACATCCACTCATTCTTTGGTTAAGAACCATTAAAAATCAACATTAAAAAAACTTATTCTCCAAATATGATCTATTATTTAAGTAATTTTTTGTTGCATAACATTACCACCGTTCCCAATTTTTGTACATTATGAGGAAATTATTGGTTTATTATCTTCGACAATGAACCATTGGGATCACCCAAGAAAAAAATACCCCCCCCCCCTGCCCCAAATTGAGGGTTTACATTTTAAGATACGTAGATGCAGAAAATCGAATACAAAAATCCGTCTGCGCCATTTTGCACAGTTAACGGTGTGCTAAAATTACGAAATTTATAACTCGAAAAATGCAAATGGGACGGTTTTCACACTTAGAGACAATTTCCAAACTAGCACCATAACAACCCCCACAAGTTCTAAGATTGATTCAGCATTCCAAAGTCCACGAAAAATTACAACTGCAGCGGCGGTGGCGCAATAACAATTTCGACATAATTTAAATGCTCCGAGATTTTTTTGGCATTCCAAAAATAATGCAATAAAAAACTAACCAACCTCGTACTGGCACCAGTATTTGCTCGATTACTATTTTGAATTATATGTCATATAAGTTCAAAAATCGATTCAACATTCCGAAATCCATGAAACACGCAATTTTGCCAGTCGTCACCTCTAGCCGCCGAGGTTTATTTAGAGTAATCGGGTCCTAGTAGAACACCCTCAAATTTTCACGCCGCTAAATCCATTTGTGGGATCGTATCCTGTGAAATCACTAACAATTTACTGTATTCTGGAATTTTCCAACACAAAAACTCGAATTTTCCGCTAATTTCTCACTTTATTGGTTTGCGTTTGCTTTTGTAAATATTACGCCGAATTCGGGGTTTTGGAATGTAGCGATTTTGAATGGGTGGGCTATGTACAGAAATATACCTATGTAATCAAAGAGTGGGTTCTTGAGGTTCAGTCAATACTTATTGATACAAATAGAAATAAAATCCTCAATAAAAGGAATGATTTGGACGTACTGACTACATACGACTAATGTCACCAGCTCTTGAGCCGGCAACTCCTGACGTTTCCAATGAATGTGTCAGTCGTACAAAGCGAAATTTTGTACTTGGTATATAACTTACTATAAATGACGATTTATTAGTGACGATCACAGTGACGACATTTCAGCTCGAATATGAACTCATTGCAGTACAGACATGGATATGTATAATTTATTATATATTTAATATATTTTGTACACTTTAAATATCATAAACTGCATATTTGTAATACGTTTCCTAGGCCTTGAAAATAATAATAAACTCCATCGAAAATTTCACTCATCAAAAACCTTCCAAGAACCCTAGCTCGAGAACCCATTCTGTGATTATACGTAGATCAGCAGTCAAGAACCACACATCCTCATAAATGAGTGAAGTGATGGGACGATCAAACTAAACTTGTGTTTTGTTCACACATGAGGAATAAAGTGGTTGTATTTTTCATGTGAAATTGAACTTACTGTGATAACAAGGGGCCTTGCCCTTAATCGGAGCACCTCTCCCACTTTGATTACCGGCCCAGCCTCCTCAGAGATCGACAAATCGTTCATAGGTCGTGACCCAAAATTAAAATGTCAAACAAACGAAAAATGATGATTGCCCACAACCATATTTCCAGCTAAGGGTGAAAGGGAATCGGGGTAAGTGTTACCAGGTCCAGGGAGGGCTAAGAACTTTCCTTCCGCCTTTGGGGCCTGAAGAGCCGACGCCGCCTGCTCCTCAACTGTTGAACGTGAAACCAATCAACCCCCACAAATCGAACTTTTCCCTCAAACTCATAACTTACACAGCAGGTTAATGTCTATCACAATCAATATAACATTACCTACTAATTATGTAGAATAATCCCAAGAGGGTTTCGGGGCTTATAAAATGTTTGATATTTGGCTAATTATAAAGGATCACCATCAATGTCCTATAGAAATAACTTAATCGTCTACTATACATGTTTACGACAAAGCGTTATCAAGACACCATAGGCATCTAATTTCACCACAAAAATAATTTCAGTATGGTATGAGTATGATCATATACGTGTGTATCATGAACCAGCGTACGATAAAAAGAAATAAGAGAAAGTCTTCCAGCGTCCCGGACCCATGGACGACATAAGAATTCAAACATAAACTCGTTAAAATAAAACTATGTGCAGCTGTGTTTAATACTTGTGAGTAAGTGGGATTTTGTGATGGGATTTACGAAGTGAGCGCAATGATGTTGGATCGATCCAAACAGGCCATTTTATTTTTCTGAGTAAGTAATTTTGAAGTTTTTGTAATTTATACCATTTGAGTATTTACCAATCTACGTCACCTCAATATTTAACACATTGGCCTTAGGTACTATTCGTATTTAATAGTGTTAACGGTTAATTTTCCGACCCACTATTCACACTATTTGAATCCCTCTCAAATGCCAACTTTAAACTATTTTACAACTTATATCACAGCCCGTTAAGACCACGAAATATAACCACGTTTATAATCTCAAAACGGGTGTCCAAACGTTGTGCTGAAGGGAGGAGTGGTAAATTGAACAAAATGAGTTTACTCGCACATTACCGCGGGACAAAAGAACAGCAGCAAGTGAGCTTATCGCATCTCTCTTTTATCGGTATCAGGGGTTTGTTAAGTTCACTTGGACATTATTTACTAAAATATGTGAGGCGGAATATAATATATTATGTTGTCGGCAAATTTAATTTCGAGAAAAAGCCTAAAGCGCGGAAGAAGGTCGAAAGTATCGATGTTTCACTTTTTATCGATCATTGATCCTTGGACCCCCTAGAGCCCAAGTGATCAAATCCTTGGAACCCCTAAAAGATCGAATCGAATCGAAAGTAACCCATAAAAGCAAATATCGATTTCAAGAAAAGGCACCTCTTGGTAAGTGGAGGGTACAATCCTTTCAAATCACCTGGATTTTTGTTTATAACATGTTAGGTGCTTCCAGGGTGGTTTTGTGCGTCCTATCGTGAAGAAACTTTAATTCTCTGCTATGCCAAAATTTAATTCTCAGCTGTCTGAGCGCGTTGGCGAATTTTTTGTAGTTTTTCGAAATTGTTTTTCCGTTGTTTTCTATTAAATTACATACAGCACAATGAACTTAGTGAACAGTAAATTTAGCAGTTTGAGTCATTCGGAAAAATAACAAGAAGGTAGCCTCTTGAAGTTTAACGTCATTTTTCTCAAGATCCACTGTTTCTATTATAAAACATTGAAATACTGCAGCGTCGTTATTTTTGGTCTTGAATTCTTCATAAATCTACACAGATTGAAAAAAATGGCAATAACTTAATTTCGACGAACGCCGACGAGAGGTCCCTTTTGCTTTCCACCGAACATATGATCAATCATCACAGTTGAATACTCGCTCGTTCGCCGAGCACTCCTGATGCTCAAAAATAAAAATGAAACATCCCCCAAACCATAGATCACATACATATAGATTGGTTAGACAGAGATAAGTCGTCATGTATGTACTTTTAGTGGACACAAATTAAGTTGAATGAATTACCACTAGAACAAAATCAACGATTAGAAAATTCGGCTTAATATTCAGCAATTCCTTGCTCCTACAGTTGTACACAAGTACAGTTGTACTAATTTCCGGCGCACCTGAACAAACCCCGTTCATTCGCATACCTACCAATACTCCTGAAACCCTTCAAGTAGTTATCTCTTTATACTACAAACTAATAAAGTTTGTATTAAAATCATTTATATAAATTGGTATTGGCATTGGCTCAATACTAGGTCTTCGCAATACAAGTAGTTATTTTCAGATAGAAGGTTACATGATTTTAAAACCAAATGGCAAATAGTAGAACTTTTTTTTGGATCGGTGACCGCAATGTACCTAAAACAATTTAAGCATTGGTTGTAATTTTCCCAATTCATTGATGTGCTCACTGTTTGTCCAAAGTTCTGGAAAATCGGTATATACTGGTATGTTCATAGTATTGTAAATGTATGAGCGAATTTCAGATTTGTCTTGACGAAAAAAGAAAGAACCAGAATAATGATCAAATTGAAAAACCTTCAGCAACTCATCATTAATAAAGCAGATAACGAGCTCTCACTTTTGGAAGATGAATGGTTTTTGCCAATGTCGGCTAAAGACCGGATGATGGGGAGTCGTGAATGATGGTCTTTTTTCTTTTCGTGCTGATGCCTGTGTCGCCTGAGAAACGCTTCCCTCACCTGTGGAAATATATGAAAGTTTTATTCCCTTCATCTCACCAACGCTGACAACTACTGTAGAGAAAAGTGGGGAGGAGTGAGAGGTAGGTATTGTTGCGTATCAATTGATAATGATTATTTTTGTAATGATTTCAGAATCCACCTTCTGTCGTGTATCAAGAGTAACGACGCCAGCATTGTACATGTTGTCCAAGAACAAGTCCGCCACCTGAAACGAGTTTAGAAAGTGGACAAATAATTAAATTAATCACTGTGTAATTATTACTGTCTACATTTGTCTACTACTGAAAGATTAATATTGTCTTTTCTTACGGATGCTCGGATGTCCTTTCTTTCAGGTACCTAAGCCAATTTGCTTTATTATTTCAATAACGAACCATTACAATTCGTTTTCCATTCAAAGTGTCATATGAGTGTAAAATTTGTAAATTTGTAACATGAACTCGTATACTTCGGTCAATTTCTTGTCTTCAGCGAATTTCCAAAGAACCTTTGATTTATAACGATTTTTGAAACATGACATACAAATTTTAGCATTTAAAGTTTGTTGTGTAAAATCTAGTTATTCGGAGATTGGTCTGGTACCTGTTCTAAGCTTTGTGCTTCCATGTCTAGGAGGACAGTGCCGTTGAGGAGGAGGCTGCGGAGCTCAAAGAGCGAATGCAGGGAAAGCGTGGCCACGTGGGGCTTGGACCACCTGTTGCCACCTTCCTCGACGTCTTCCTCAAACTTAATCCACCTGAAATAATCAGCGATCTTAATTGAGTTGGGCATCACTAAGTCCGGAGGGATAGAAAATATAAGAATAGACTAAACCAAACACGGTTCTACGTCCAAGGTCGGTTCATTTAAATAAGTTCGCAAGAACAGGCGTTTATCGACCTAAACTAAGCTTACAGGACATAATTGTGGGACGAGACACTCGACATTCGAGAGGCATTTCTGGTTTGGCAATCACGGGATTTACCTGACCATGCACTGGATGAGTCTCACTAAACTCTTCCTAGAGTAAATAACCCGAATCTACTCTGAGGTTATCAATGAAATCGACGGGTAATGAGCAGGCAATCCCTGCAGTTGGAGTTAATGAAATTGTGCTGTCTTAGTGCCTGCGTCTTGTTTATCGTAGAAGGCGATTAATAGGTAATGTGCTAGGGATCCTGCGCCTAGTGTGAGAATTTTTTATAAGGAAGAAGCCGTCTGCATCTAACTGTAAAAGGGGGTGAATGATGGCCACTGGGTTGAACATGGGCTACTTCCGTGCTCTACTTAAATGTGAACATTCTCATGTCCTAAGAATAAAAGTTGGTCAATGAATTATTGTTTAATATAATAGAGAAGGAGCGCGTAAAGTTCATTTTACACGAGTGCACTTGAGGAATAATTTAGCAGAGTTGACCCGGTCGAACTATACCTGGACATAGGAATAAATAAGGTGAATGGACAAACAAACTAGAGTTGCGACTGCCCTATCTAGAATTGATGAATCCGTACATCGATTTTTCACATCTTTTTCACATTTTTTACATCGTGTTTTTCCGTTAACTTTCAAGTAATGAGCAGGTGGCAGAATTTGCTTTAATTGACTCAGTTCAATGGTTATGAACAAAATAGAGAAAACGGAGATGAGGGAAAATTTTGGTAGATACCTTAGTTATCAATGGTTTTACAATGTACATCACTTTTTAAGACTACCTGGCAGTTTCCTTCCACTCAGGGACGTCGCCGTCCCCGAAAATGAGTTCCTCCATCTCTGAAAAGAGCGGGTGACTCTCGTGAGTCGTGTCGTCAGCATCCTCCCCAAGGATGAACTGCACGCGCTGGGCCGGCGGTGTGACTGTTGAAAAAACCATAAAACAAATCGGTTTGTGATTGGCACCTTAGTCAACCCAAGACGATTATCCTAGGTTTGGGATATTTACTCTAAAATAGTTTTTGTTAAATTGTTTCGAAACAATTTTTTAAAAAACTATTTTAGAGTAAAGATCCCAAACCTAGGATAAACTATTTTAGAGTGAAGATCCCAAAAGGATCCAAGGACACGTACACTGAATTGATATACTTAATGGTGAATTAAGTTTTATTATAATTTAACGTTTCTCAGTACGTAAAAACACTTGGAATGCAATAACTGGAAAACTACTGAAAATTATAAATGCAAGCAGTGCATTACCAAAGATTTCATAATTATTTGACGAGCCTCTACCATTGATGATAGTTTGCATGATCCCTAAAGGGAACCTTAAGCTTATGACGGATTTTATTAGTGAGCTTACTTAAACAAATGTACCACTTATATGGGAGTATTTGTGAACCGTCAACATTCCACCTTGTTCGGACGGTTTTATAATTGAAATAAAGTTGGTTGGATACACACAGATATTTGCAACGATTTAGAATTTCACCACGTCAACCAAGCTGCGTCAAGCAGGTCAAGCGGCACTTTCCGAGATTTTCGTCTTCCACTTCTCCTTCCATTTTTGGGATAGAAACAACAAATTGAGGGATTACGAAATTAATCATCAACGTTCTAAAATGATTTTCATCACTGACTAAGGTGTGCGGTTCTGATCGTCGTCTTTACTTGGTACCAAAAGCGGCGAAAGCTAAGCTCTAAGGCCTACAGGCAAAAGCATGATGAGCGGACTAGGTACTTATTACACAAATCACTAGTTAAGCGTAGCTATGCCTTTACTAAACATACGTGTTCGGTTAGTGAGTAGGTAGTTATTTCATATGTCTAAGAACATTCACCAGTGGTAGGATGTGGTGCTCGTGGAGGCACTGAGAGTAGACCAATCTGCACTAGCCGACTTACCACTGTGCGAAGTATTAGTTCGAGCTTCAGGTGTTCACTTATTGACCTACAACTATAAGTGAAAGGGAATAATTGTGCTGAGTATGCGAATGTCCGTCTAGTGAGGACGCCTGACCGAATGGTATGGCTAGGTAGGATCAGGGATGAAAAGGTGCACTAGTGGTGCATGCGTCTGGCTCAATTTCATGAGACTCTTAGTTTATGACGTTGCAAAAACATAATGATGTCCCACATTATAACTTCTACTCAATCATAACGAACAAGTTAAAATGCAGGTACTCGAGATTACAAATTGCTTTGGCGTCATAGGTAAATAATCAAGTCGTATAATATACGACATGCCTATTCAACTTGATTATTTATTTCTTATATTACATTATTATTAATTATATTATTTATTATTACTTATATTATTACTTACTACCTACTACTTATATTATTATTACTTATAGCTGTTGGGCCTACTTATATTATAAGTAATTCATCTTCAAGCTCCCACTGACAATTTCACTCAGTGGAATTTGACTGGATGCGATTCAAGTTTAGAAGTCATGTTTCATTTTATTCGACGAAATGTGATCACAACATGAATGCTAACAGCAGCATTTCACGTATTAGTAATACGGTATTACTCACGCTCCCACTGAGAAGATCTCGTCTCTGAGGTCCTTAGAGGTCTAGATGGGCCTGTCCTCAACCCTCCAGAGCTCAAATTGGCGAAGTACCGTGACTTGAGGAGACTTGGATGGACTGTGTAGACGCGATGGAACTTGATTTTGGCGATCGCTGGATATGTGATTGGTTCGCTTAGGGTATTTCGAATCATCGCGGGAATGCGCGGAAAAGCGTGAGGGTAACCCAATATAACTTTATATACAACGAATAGTGGATTTTAGGATTCAATGTACCATGGGACGCAAAATAATATAAAATAAAAAGTTCAATGGTGTTTAGGTGAATCTTAGTCGATTCCATAGGTTTGTTATTGAACACGATAGACCATAACGTGTGGCACGGTTTAGTAGGTAGGTTGCTTCTTTGTATCCAACACTATCGATCATTACGATGGACGGGCAATGAAACTGATGCAGATCTACGGAACACTCCCACTGGGAATTGATGATACGTTCCATGAAAACGTTCAAATCAGGTAGCATCTAATCATGCTAATCAAGCAAATTTTCAAAGTAACAGACCCGAGCTAACCGTAAGTGCTTACCGTATTAAGACTTGACCGAAGACTATTAGGACGATAAGTGCGAACAAGGATAAGGAACACGTGTTTATTACAGGCATCATTGCTCTAAAATGCCAAACATCCGTACGCGTGCATTTTTAATACATCTTATAAAGTTTGAAGATCAATTGCAATCCAAAATTCATAAATAATTTTTTTACGGATTATGGAAAGCACTTTTTGTGGTCTTATGTTTTTGCAAAGTGTACACTCCACATTTCCTATGAAACCAACAAACGGATTTGATTTGTATTTGGTAAGTATTTTTCAAAAAATGATGCACAGAAATTTTTAGAATCCACTGTAACATCGAACTTTCTTTGAAAATTCTATAAATACACGATTACCCCAAAAACGACACTTTGAACAGCGCGTCAAAACAAATAAGACCATTCAGGAAGAATTAGCAGCGCTTTTCCAAATCGAAGGTGGTGGCGAGTGACTTCTTACGAGTCATAAGACAAGGTATTATACTTTTTGTCATAAGATTTGTTCAACTGAACCATGGGCAATTGCATTATTCAGGCAATAATAACAAAATATGAATGAAAATATTGAACTAAGCACATTTTCTCTGAACCGTTTGGGAAGTGCGTAGGACCGTTCCTGACTAAAGACTGAACGCAGTCGAGACCCACGTTCGATGTCAATCTGAAACCGTCAACCTTATTATGACTGAGTTTATTTTATTGGCCCATTCACAACGGGATTGATCTAAACTGTATAATTGAATTATTATAGGTTGGACGAAGCTCCCTCTCTCTCCACAGTAGAAGGTACTTTCACCGTCGCTGTCCAACTTGGGAGGATGGAATGAGGTGAACAGGGAATTATTTGCGAGATGATGCGAAGTATCAAACAAGTTTCTTTACCCAAATGCTGCTTAATGGCTGCTAACAGATATCAGAGCAGACGGTACCAAGAGTAGGCCAGTCAAAATTGTTCTATCTTTGTCTGCAAAAGGTGCGTTTAGTGAATAGGAACCGAGTCCCGAAATTATATTCGAAGTCTATTTCAAGGTCGCCATCCTCTTAATGTTTTCATATAGCTATTGCTTGATGTCACGAATAGGCGATGTATCAGCCATTTTCTTGGTTATTTGTGTATGTCTGACATTTTTCCCAGGGAGATTACTCCGAGTGGCTGAGGGAATAACTAATTAAAATTTGATTCGTAATTGCCAAAAACTGGCATTTAATCCAACAATGGCAGTTGGAGTGTATAAGTATCATTGGAATTGGATAAGATTATATTCGAGTTTCACACGAGGGAGTGATGAAAACACAAATATTTACTACAACCTTGATAAGGCAATAAAGTTGATGTGAGATTGGGGTTTTCAAGATTTATAGTAGAGCAACCTTCAGCCCCAGGGAGGCAACCCTTCAGGCCGCGTTCGCTTTCCAATCTCCTGCCCTCTCGTTCCTTCCGTATTTGTTCATCATGAAGAAAGGGTGCTTCCATCCCACTTTAAACACCCTTCATCTAACCCTACCGTAGGCTTTTTATAATATTCTTGGAATCAGTATCAATCACATTTGGGAGCTACATAATATGTTCATTTCGAATCAAGCTATTCTGAGCAAGATTATTAACTCATCCCCAACAGCTCTATGTTTATAGGTATTAATATAAAATATTTAGCATTTTACGTTGAGCGCTCTCGCATGCATAAAACTAATAGTTTCACAACTGGGGAGCAATAGCCATCAAATCAACACGAAATCAAAACCTCTAACCACTTACACGATCCACGTCAAACCGTCCCGGTCGATAATGACATCTGAACGTTAGCGCGCATTCGCAGATGTGCTATTCCCGTATCCTATGATTGTCTTGACATTGATTTGGAGTATCATATGCAGATCAGTTCCTACTATCCTCCAAACGAAGTTGATGCAGAATATCACTAGGAAAGGTCTGTGAAAGACCGTACATTCAAATTTGACCCTGAATTTTCCTTGTAACAACGAGAGACGCACTGGCAGACCGAAGTACCGAAGGCCGAGTACTTTCTTACCACCCTTCTTCTGGTAGAATAAGAATCTTGTCTATATTTTATCAATCTAAACCACAATTCAAAAACGTTGTTGCTTCCAGCGTACGACATTTAGCTTCGAACCTACACCAAGCCACCACCTGATACAGGGCACTTACAGAATTCACCGTCCTCAGATACGCTGATCCTTCGGCCGAGGCTCGGTCGCCGTGACCTCAGTATGCTGGCTGTGAACACGTCCATACACCCTTTTCACACATACACTATTTCATCATACTATGAAACATTCTATTTTACTCATAGGTATATAAACAAATCCCTTTTGATTTGACCGATATAATGACTAAGCGTTGTAACATAGACCTAGTCCAGTGAACAAGTGTCTCAGTGGACCGAATGAGAAGTCCACAAAACCCTGTCCCATGAAGACGGTCAAAGCGCATGAAAACCTTCATGCAGGTATTTTAATTGCAATAATTCTGGCTGGGTAAAAACTTAGCTGAAAATGAGCACACTAATATTTCCAACTAAGCCAAACCGTTTCCTAATTTAAATGATTCCTATTTGATAAGTCCAAATGGTGATCTTTCACCATTTTATTATCTATACTATATAATAAAATCGTGTCTGTCTGTCTGTTTGTTTGTCTCATCATCCATTGAGAACGGCTGAACGTAGAAAGTTGCGGCTGGTACCATTTGACGCAGAATTTATCTGGGAAGGTTTATGAAAAATCCGCGTTTAAATCTGTCCATCCGTTGAAACGCTATGAATGAAATAGTACTAAAAAACGTGTTATAATCACTTCTATTAGGACGTTTATGCTTATAACTTTTGAACGGTTGAACAAAAATCCGATTGTAAGTAGTCTCTGGATTCAGCTCGACGAGTACTTTCAAGTGGTACTTCAATCAGGATGTTAGTGAGAGGGGGGGGGGGGTCTACAGGCATTCAAAACTACTTGACCAGTTGGAGTGCAACTTTGCAACAATATCCCCACTGTATCGTGAGTAAAGTCTCATAAAGATGTCAATTACATTTACTATAATTGCCTATGGGCGCCCTGTTTCGCCGTTATTCTAAAATTGTATGGAATTTGAAAAAATGTTGCAATGCCAAGGAGCCTATCACTTGAGAAAAAACTCAAAACTACATTTAAACCGAACTTTTCATTTGCCGTTTTATTACGCGTTCGCACTTGTGCTTGTGTAAAATGACATAAATATGACAGCTTACTTTTTCTCATCTCGCAAAATAGGATATAAAGAAGGCAGTAAACTTATACGAGACATATTCCGGTATGGATTCAACCGATCCGTATCCGGAAAAAAAAATTTTAATTAGCAGTTGCATTATAGGGGTGTTCCGCTATATCACCACTAGAGTGCGAGTGTCCATCACGAACACAATCCCATAATTACTAACACCCCGTAACTGTAGGTACAAATAACTATATGTAGGTACTCGATCTTGTTTCATGTGTAATGTGAACCGCCTTTTTGAACCGGTACCACATACTTCGCGATTAAGTAAACGAGGGCGTAAGAGTGGGCGAGTGTAAGGGGAGATACACAAATCTATAGATAGATCATGGAAAAATGGCTATAGAGCGATAAATTGGGTATATTATTTTCCGATTTAAATTGGGTTTATTAAACAGTTAGATACAGATAAATACCTGGGACGTCTGGTTCCGGAGTGGCGCCTTTGACGTCGGCATTTAGGCCTTTGTGGTGGTGCTTGTGCCGCTTATGCCGCTTCTTCCCTGGAAGGCTGACGCCGTAGTACATGCTGTGGGCTCTGTGACCTGTCAATGAACAAGAATCATTTTAGGCTTGGGGATCATCATGGTTTCTTTTTTTTTTGTGTTCCCCAACTTCAGATCACGTTCTGAAGATTATACCTATTCAAGAAACTGGATTTTGAGATGTTTTCATACCATACAAACTTGAATATATAAATCTTTTATCGATAACGTAATAGGATGGATTTAGAAATTATTTATCCTATCATGGCTTTACTTTGGCTGCTATTCGTGAGTCAAATTATAATGAAAATTACCTTGGAAATCGAGTTCAGTGAAGCTCTGTTGTAGGATGGATTGGTGAGCCCCAGGGTCTTTGGGGGCTTCATCGTCACCTGAAGAGTTCTCCATATTCCAGGGTCTGCAAATGTTATTAAAAACTACTTGAACAATCAAACAACGGCCCATACAAAACCATTATTTTCTCCAATTAGTACCTAAGCACTCACGAGATAGGAATTGCAAGTATTTAATGCCTACCACCATTTATACATGTAAATAAAAGTGATGTAACGAAAGCAGCAATGTTAGGTTGGGGTTTAACGTCCGACCTCACTCCGGCGCCGAATACATGATCGGCTGTCATCTCGGGAGGATAAAAATTTGTTGTGATCATTCTGCTCCTCAACCTCATCTCCCTGGGTTGGATCGAGGGAAGCTAAGATTCATACACGTGCAATAAGTATGTTTAAATAAACTCTTTCGTAACAGATTCACACGTAGATCACGATCAGGATAATCGCGTAGCCTTGGTTAATATTAGAGAGTGTTAGATAATTCGGACATGGAGGTACGCATTTAAGTACATTCAAAGACTATCCAGCAAGGGAAGTCCACTAGGTTCATTTCATGATATATTTACAGACTTGATGAATTCCACATCTGTTACTCCCTCGTAGAACAGAACACTCCAAATGACCTACACGCGAGCTGTTCCTGAATACTCATGTAGTAATAGTTAATGTTCTATGATAATGTGAAGGGTAAGTCGATCTATTCCGATACATATTTCTAACTAAATGGTAAACATGTGAGATCATTGTGAAAGATAACTTGAAACACAGGAAATGAAGATAATATTGCAGTATAATAGAACTCAAGGCAACTTGCAGGAACAGTATGTGGAGTCATCATACTTGATGGGCCATAACGAGGTTGTAATGATACGAGAGGTTTTTGTATTGAGTCAGTTCTTTAATATCGTTATTTAATCAGAGATTTAATATTGTCGATTTTCGGCTAACACGTGGAGGGGGGTGCATGAGCCCATCCTAATATTATTATGTACGAGGCACCTGTGGCGGTGGCCGTGACTCCGATTAAGTAGGCTGTGAATCCGCCATTAATGCGATTATAGTTAATCCGGGTGATCGCGGCACGTTAAACCAAAGGTTCTGGTCGACGCAAAAGTTTTGGGAAGGGAGAAGGGATGAAGAACAACCCGGTGAATAGTGCGCTGAATTGATGAATTGGCTCCGAGCTGTGTTTCGATTTGGAGCATCGCTTTTATGGCAAGAGTAGCGATATCAACATACTGAAACTTTACAGGCAGAATATTTCAGAGTATGGAGAATTGACCAAATTAATAACCAGTATCGACTTCGGGGTAAGAATTGAGGGGTAGTTTGGGGGTAGTTATGGGAGCATCCTGAGCATGTTTTTTCGGCGTTACCAGCGTCGATCGACCGTTAGCCGACGGCTTTCTCAAGAGGAATGTTCGGTATGATGAGGAAACTTGAGAGGAGGAAGACCATATTGTGCTGAACATGGATAGAGGGACTGCCACGGAAAATGGTTTTGTTACTGACGATAGTTTAATCACCGGAACCGGTCTAACAGTGTGCTCATATTTTAGTGGAAATAGACGATTTTGTCAAATACTGTTGTTTTCCTTCTCAATTTCTACTTGCTGGTCCAATTTTTGATTTCTTATTTAATGATGAATGTCCCATTGTTGTAGGTAGCAGGCGGGTCAGTCAGGAAGTGGAGTGTGAGCCAAGAATATACAGATATCGATATTTTCCCTAAAGGTATGGTTCTATGGTATACAACTATACTGAGAAGCAACTATAAAACCAAGCTGCCCACCCACTGGGTAGGCACTTTCATGCCATCGCACTGGACTCGTTGGGTTCAGTAATCAGTTCAAAACTGTTGAAACGAGGATTCGGTCACGCAGACCCCAGACTTGCATGTGACGAGTCGAGGATTGATCAGGCGCCAGGTGAAAACTTCCGACCTTCGTTTTGTTCAAACTATCAGATACCTAACTAACGGTAGATATCCAATCTGGGAAATTTGCTCGAAAATACATTTTAGGATAGGTGGACGAAAAAGGAGTCGGAGCAGTGGACAATCGGAAGGAAAAGTAGCAGCTGCTTATCTATATTTATGTTTATTTGGATGAAAAACAATTACTTTGCTCCATCATAAAAGAAATACAAATACTGAAATATTAAAACCCTCTATTTAGTACCCTGTTTTTCAAAATTTTTTCCCGGGGGTTTACCCTGCAACAATGCTTGTTGGTTACATTAGTCCCAATTCACACATAAGAGGTGACAAGGTGAGAGGTACACTGCTTCGACATCTTTTCTATGTAAATAAGTGGTCCAATTCTCACAAGGAGGTGGCGCACGGGCGTTCGCCTCCTCACTGCTTGCACACCTCTTCGTCACTGCTCGAATCAGTTTGGAGACGCGCACCTCTTGCAAACATCCTATAAAATAATCATGCGCAACGATCCTGAGTAGTTTTTTTTTTTTTTTTTACAATGGCCAGAAGTTTATAAAAAAAACTTCCCCAGCTGTACTAATAACCCAACTCTACTGACTACAACTGTACTAATCCCAAATGTACTTCCCTAATGTTCTAACTCATAGGTTTTGGGCCCATCGCTCCATGCCATTACCGAACCAACGGAGTTTTGAATCCGATGCGAAAATCGGCTAAAATCCTATGCGTTGCAATTCTGCCGATCAAACGGAACATGTTCCAAGCACGCAGAATCAACGCTGAAGGGCTATATTCAGGAGGTGGCGGAATTCAAATTTAATACATGCAGATGGCTCGCAGGACCTAGCTGGATGTGGTTTCTTCAAAGCCTCCTCTCAGCTAAGTGCTTACTTCAAGATCCGCTCTCTCGCAACTGTATTAATATATTCTTATGCGATAATCTCCGCTGAGAATTCTCAGCGGAGATTATCGCAATAATTGGAAACACACTCTGGCTTCACCTAACACATCCGAAAACGTAGTTGTCGTGTCTGACTCCCTCTGCACGATAACTAAACATAAAAACCTCGATATCGCACCTGATTGGAGAAGTTCAACTTCTTGTTTCGCGACTCGAGAATCTCGACAAACAGTTTCAGTTATTTGGACAATGGAGCATATTAGCGTATCTGGCAACCAGAAGGCAGACAATGCTGCAAAGAGAGGGACAACGGATGGAAAGATGCAACAAGTGTATCCCATACCGGGATGCATATCAATGAGTACAAAAACCACTGAAAAAACACTGCCATCAGTTCACCACCTATTCCTCAGGTGGGTACTACAGAGCCCTGTTCCCAAATTTCCCACGAAACCTTGGTTTGATGGGTAGACTGGTGGCTGCCATCACTGTGGTGAAGAGGAGGATAAGCTTGACCACATACTAATTGTCTGTACACGGCATGCAGACAAACGCTAGAAGCTGTTCTCAAATATGTACAGGGAAATAACTGCACCCTTCAATCTCACGACCATCCTGACAAACAATAAACGATAAACGGCGTATAAGTTACTCAGTGCCATTGAGAGTTCACATTAATCTAAGCATTATACCTACATGCCTTAGAACATATAAAAGAAATAATGTAACTTGTATTACTTGTATGTCGTAAAAGTTATATTTTATACTTGAGCCAATAAAAAGTATTTGAAATAAAAACTGTTATAATAACACACATGAGACATCCTGTAAAAGTTCTGGAACCTTTCTGGGTCCATATGCAGCTCTCTCAAGTCGTGAAACATCCCGTTCCTGGATTTTTTAACCTTAAAGGATGAACCCTAAACTTTCTTTGGGTGTTAATGTTTGCTTACAACACAAGATCGAGGACATCCTCATCACTCTCGTCGTCAGTCAACATTTTTCACCAATGTACTTGAACTGCCAATGTGTGAATCAAACTCAAGGGTACGACGCGTCTTCACCCCGCATGCACTCGAAACTCGATGTATTCGATTGAATTAATACAGGTAATGAATAAGTAAGATTAAATCAAATTTTGATACAGAAACAATTACTTAGTGAAAATACCATCATCAGAATATTTGCCCGTACCATGCTATTTGAACGCTGTTATGTAAAGTCAGGTTACATTGAATTTTGGGCTGAGACAAGAATTTCAAGGCCAGGCATGGATCCACCAGTAAATTTGCATCAAATATCACTATGTAGTATTCAGTAGAATAGAGGAATGACAGTCGTTTGAACACCAGACAAAGAATACCATCAACCACACATCGCCAAAGTATGAATAAATAATACTATAAATAACTATATAGGTAATTATAACTACATAAATAATTATATACATTTCTATAAATCAGATGTCTAAGGTCTGTCTATATTTTGCAACCCAATCGTAAAATTGGTGTCAACAGATGATGGAGATCGTCAAAGCCAGCTTAGGACCCCTTCAATTCAAGATGAATTCAATCCCCGGTGAATTTGGAAGTTCATCTATTTTTATAATTCCTCGTTTATTCATTGGAAAACCTTGTACATAAACTTCATTGTACAACGTGTTGCCTACAAACTAACCCTCGCATCGGTATGGGTACTGTGGCCTACTTTAAAAGCACTATGAGTACTCACTTCTCGTATTTCAGTGGTTTCACAGAACAAAACTCAAGGGGGGCACCAGTAGTTTGTATACATTTTCAGTTTGAACTCGAAATTAGTAGGTACGTGATTACGTATTACTAAAAACCAGGAGCTATAATGAGAAATCAAGAGTCTATTATTCAAGGTGATAATTAGAAAAATAATCGCATAATATACCTAATCCAAATGAAGATTGACTCGACAGGTCACTTGCGGAAGTGATTGTTGGTCGGGGGCCAATATGGAATCGTCTGTTGAGCTACGAGCTCTTTGAATAGAGGAAGCGGACTTGTTGATTTTCGCAATCATAAATCTTTTTTCCCTCTTCCTCTGCTTCTGTTTCGTTCAGCTCGAAATTTATCATTCATAAACGTATGGATACATCCATCAATTTTAGTTCGATTCTTTAATTGGTCAGTTTGAATTCATGGAATTTCTATATAGCTGTCCAAAAAAGTGTGGATTTGGCGTTATGATCATGAAGTACATGAAGTAAGTTTGAAGTGAAGATTATCAATGCTTTCTAATAGAAATACCACGAATGCCACGTAATTATTGAGAACACTCGTCGACAGCTGGATTATTATTTCGAAATTCGTGGGTTTACGTCTTAAGACTCGTGGAATAAGAAAATCGAATTTCAAAAAAATCGGTCCGCCCGCAGCCCTTTGCCCAGTTGGAATTGTCTTAAACATTTGAAATTCGGGTCGCACTCACGGACAAGCCCGAATATGATCCTTGAAACTTTTCATTGCCCTGATTTTGATCTCGAAAATTTCAAATGGAACGTTGTTGGAACGTGTTCTGTACAAATATGAATAGAGTTCAATTCAGAGAATTATTTAAGACCATTCGGAGATTTTGTACGACTAGGTTGTCGTTCGTTCATAGTGAGGGCTCAAAGGTCAGCCGATAAAAATCATTAAACGAACTGGAGCCAAAAAGCAGTCAGTTTGACTGCTCGAAACGTCTAAAACTTTTATTGGTTTTATTATTCAAAGAGGAAAGGAAAATGTATGACTGCTTTTCACGTTTCCAAGTGCTTCACAATTTCTCGCAACTTCAAGTCAGCCATTTTGCCTCGAGAAAATAAATCCATCAATCCAGTCAATATTTCAACCCATTGCTCCATTTAAAGAAAATAATAAAAGTTGAGCAATAATTTGCAGCGTTTTCATTAGGTAGGTACGAGAAATGTCCCTTTATTCACGACACTAATAGGATTCTTGTCTCAAGAGACTCGCTTTCCCCTTCATTATTGACCTTGCTATCTGTGAACTGTCCACATAAACTGATCTGAGTGCCTACATTAGCAACCTTTCGTCAACCTTGTTTACTCAATGGAATTGGGACTCTACTCATTCGCTCACATTAAACGGCTTTTGTATATTACTGTATCGCTTCATGTATATTTCCTGTACATGCCAGATTCAAGATTTCTATTATTGGAGGAAATAGAAATATCGAGGAAATTTAAATACTAGCAGCCAATTTTAAGGGTGAATGGGTAAGGGTGGGGGATTTATCGTTGTTGATATTTTCATGTCTACAAAAAGAAGGTAATTTGGACTTTTTTTGGTAAGCACTTCTTTTCTATCTATTTCATCTTCAATACAATGGTTCAATGAAATAGTACCATCTATCTATTAAATAACGTTGAAACAGGAAAGAAGGACTCTTATGCATAAGGGAACTTAATTCCCCCGATTTCCCTGAAATCAGATTAACAGGATAAAGGAGGTTTGCATTTCACCACCTCACATAAGCTTCTATTTCATGAAAGATACTCGACATACGTGAAGTGGTGAAATGCCAACCTCCTTTATCCTTTTAATCTGATTTCAGAGAAATCGGGGGGAATTAAATTCTTTTTCCTGAGGTGAAGTTTGGAAAAAGTTGGTTTTACACCAATGACCCAGGAAATACGAGTGAGACAGAATGCTCTATAGGTATTACAATCTTTTTCGACATTTTTCATGACCTTTAGGGGTAAGACATGTTTATGTCAAAAATGACAGTTAGTGAATAAAAATGCGTTTCATTGAAATTAATTAATGCCTGTAAAATTGAGGAGGGTTACAAGCTTTTTAGACCAGGCGACCAATTTACCAGTGACTTAGCCAGGATTTCAATAAGGGGGGTCCAGACTAGTGGTAGTATAGGGCCTGCCGGAAGAGGAATACTCAATTCCTCACCCTAATCTACTCGTCAATTTCGTGTTACTGGCAATTTATTATTCAACGTCTTTACGATTTATTTTTTGTTGAGGATTAATTTGAATTTCTATTGTTGTACAATACGTAACTAAAACAAATATCCAATGCCAAAAAATAACCCGGAAGGGGGGGGGGGTTATTTTCTTGAAGTTGCGATCTGCCTGATTGGTCAATTGGATAAAGTTGGTGCAACACCAAAACAAGAGATTTGACTCAAAACCCCACTTTTCAGTTGGTTTATTTAATGGGGTAGAATTGGTTTTGAGCTCTACCGAATTCTTTTCGGCTTCAAACCGTAACTAATTGGCATAGAACATGTTTTTACGGGCATGATTCGGTTTGGAGCTCTATCCTGTCCAGGAGCCCTATCCATCCAAATATCCTATACAGTGTATAGTATACTCATCCATGACGTATCCCGGTCGATGCACCATGTCGTCATTGCCGTCCTAGCAATTCGTATTCCCTATAACTTGTAGAAATGAGTTATCTACAAGTGTACAACATTCTTATAAGTCTGATACCTATAAGATATAATATGATACGTTGGTCACACTATATCATTCAAGGTTTAGTAGTTACACGTAACCATTGTAACGTAACTACGGCCCGTATGCAAGAACGCACCTTTAATAAAAGGTCTCCTTAAGGGAGCTATGTATAAGGAACATTTCTATTCAAGTTACGATACAGAGACCTCCCTTTCATACTGATAACAGCTGCCTTTAAGGAGACCTCCTTTTACGTTCCTTTCGCGAGTTTCTAATGCAGAGATCTCCCGACACCGACATTTCGAATACCTATCACAACAATCAATTCGAAAATTATCTCTTTGAACTACCTATCTTATCATGTTCACGACCGAAAATCAACTCCTTGAAGCTAAGGTACCTCGCGACCAGCCTCATAAGTTTCGACGGCGTCTTTCTTTTCAAGCACCAATTTCTTGAGATTTTGTGTTTCCTTCAAGCCGAAACACTTCCTTTTGTTTTCACTCATTTTCACTAACAAAGAAACGATACAACCGGTCAACAACAATGAAATCAACACAACTGACAAGGACCAAGAACTGATAAGGAGAAAGATTGAGCTTGAAGTTAGTCTAGGGGAAGCTATTGCAGCTAACTGTCCCTTTAACGATCCTTGCTAGTGACGTTCCGATATTCCTTTCGATCCGATATTTGGTATCAAATCAATATCGAAAGCACGGTATCGATACTCCGATATTATCGAAAGGAAATATCGATACTGAAAGTATCATTTGATATCGATAATTCTTACTTTTTTTGCAATACTTAAAATATAAGTAATTATAAGTATTACTTATAATGGAAATAATATACCCTTGGGTAGATTTTGAAGTTTTTATTGTTATCTATATTAAAAAGTACAAAGAGTGGAAAACATATTGTGGCGAATGTTTAAAAAACCCCACTCTTCAGAAGTAAAGTTCGCCAAAAACAACAATCTGTCCAAATGTTCCGTTGAAAGACGAACATACATAAACAAACGGCAAACGCACAGCACAATGGTGGTAGCCTGTTTAATGTCATTTAACCTCCTCCTTCTTCTTCTACTTTCTTCTTCTCTTTCTTAGGTGTCACGGCTGGTGCTATGTTGGATAGTAATCTCCTTCCGATGTTGTCTGGATTTGATATTTCGATTTGATTCATTCGATATCCCGATATTATCGAATTCCCGATATCGATACAAATATCGGAAGTATCGAAACAAATGTATCGATATTACTAATATCGGTAATATTGGAACGTCACTTTTCGTCCTTGCTTCCCTTTTCGGGTTACGGATGTCGATCTCTGCATTCCGTTTTTAAAAGGGACAACCCTTTTAGCTTCCTTTTAAGTTTAAAGGAAGTTAAAAGGAAGGAACGGTCATTTTACTAAAGGTGCGTTCTTGCATATGGGCCTACGTATTGTTAGATGTTTTATGATCCCAGTCTCTGCCACGGGGTTTGTATACCCCGCGGGCTCCTCCTCCTCTATACCCGCTCCATTGGCCTACGTATAGTATAATGCGTATATGGTATGTTCTGTGGTATGTGCAGAGACCTAACGTGGCTATGTTACCGCCCATTTTGGCGTATCATGGCCATCAACATGGTCATATGGGTTGCCTACGCCATCCCCCTTGGCGGTATAGGTAAAAGCCAACTTAGGTGGCACTGTGGTATAGGTATAGTATAGGTAAGTACAGATATGCCACTGGCGTTCCCTATTGTTCTTCTCCTACTATGTTTCCTCTGTTATTATATACCTACTAGAAAACATGTTCCATGTTTCCTTGCTTTGATCTAAACTGTAACGATCCGGGGGTCTGGGAAAATCCCCCAGATATCATTCTACAATAAATGTACCATCATGAACACAAATCACTAGCGGCTAGACATCCCCAACGGCAACACATATTCCACTTCACTTCCTCATGATGTGATAAAAGATACAACGTAGATTAGTTGCATGTATATGCAGGTTACAATGAGTAGATTTTGATCGGCAGGCCCCACCTCGAACTGTCCAATCACTCGACGGCTCGAAGTCCGGCGACAGAAGGCTCTTTGTCCCGACAAGGGAGTAGCGCTTCGCGTGGGCGGCTGCTCTGAAGGCGATAACGTCGACCAGACCTGAAAACCCCCGCTCAAATCAGTGTTGACAACCGCGACTTTTTTTTCCATCGACGTCAACTTGTTCAACTTTTGCTACGTGACATTGGCATGTAAAGGACGCTGTTCTCGTGGGTTTGATTTTCACGGTAATTTAACAGTCTCTCTCTCAGTTAAAACACACTGGTTCTCGGCCAATGCCGACATTTGAATAATTTAATGTCCATTCCATTCGGGTGTATATACGTGTGTGGGGAACGAGAGAATGCATTCGGTCGACTGGTGGAATCAAAACTCGATTTAGAAAAAAACCCAAAGTATCATAACAACTGAGCTTGGCCCATCCATTTAATTTCCTATAGTATTATATCAACTGTTTGTAGAGTTTTTGCTCCAATGGCTGTAACTCAGGAGAACACTCAATCACTACACATGTCACACCACAAGATCAAGAGGTTTTGTTCTATCAAGGTGCCGGGTGACGTTGCTGTTGTCTAGGACTCAAAGAACTTCTGGATTCATGTGTTCATAGAGCCTGTTTAATCTCCACTCTCACTCGACATTAAACGATTAATCTATCTGAGCTTGAAACGACGTTGATGTTGGCAGTTGATGCGTCCGACTCTCAGGCACGAAGGATCAAGCTTCCCAAATCGAGCTCTGCGAGTTATTACCAATACTCCGCGGAACGCCAGAAATGCAAAACTACGTACATTAAGCTATTGATGTTCCCACACCGCAGAAGGTTCTTCAGGTCACGTACACCCAATCGCATCAAAGAACGGGGAAATCATCCCAGCAGCAGGGATTCTCAATTCCTCCTGACCGCCAGAATCTGAGACTTGACACCATAGGGATCTTCTGCTGACACTGTAGGGATCTTCTGCTTAAAATATGACGTATCCCAGCAGCACACTGTTCCTCCACCAAAATCAAAATGTCCCTCCGCAAAACATATTATAAAATAATATAAAAATATCTTTTTGGGAGAAAATCATTTGGTTTCAACTCCCTCCCCTGTGCCATTATTATTTATTCGTGTACCATCATAACTATAGTGCTGATGCATCAAAGTTCTCAAAATAGAGAGAAAAAAAACCATGCTGAGGTTTGATACTCCTAAGTATCTTGTTCTGAAAAGTTTGAATAATCTTGCTGTTTGTTTTTAGTAGGTACAGCCCCAGAATGCTTATACATATATGTAGTGATATTGGTCACTCCTGTATCAGACATGTTTCAATCTTACTACTGGGGCTGAGATTTGGTGTTTTAATTGAGTTCATAAAAAAACATGTTGTGCAAACAAGTTGTACAATTTTTCTCCTGTTTCTGAATCAAATCTCTCATTTCTGCACTTCTCTATGTGAACCTACGCTGTATGTTATGTATTGTACCTATTTACAATAGCGTCAGCTTGGAAGGTAAAAGTGAATGTGACATAAGTGACATTTTCCCCGTTTTGTTTCAGGCATCTGTGTGGACGTCATCGCTGTTGAGGTTCTCAGGATGTGGGGGTGGGGCCTGAACTTACATATGACTCTCCACACTTCCGAAGGTCGGGAAGGTTTGTGTTTTCACTCGACTTTATTTCGAATCTGGTCACACCTCAGGTTCGTCCAATACCACCATCAACGTAAGAAAGGCGATAGGGTGGAAGTGGTAGAAGATAATACATTCACCAATACACCTTCCTTCGTAATTAATGAATGCCTCAACAATATGTTTGTCGGAGGCCAACTCTGAATTTCGAATTGTTAACTGAATTTTACTGATTTGTCACGCCACAGCCTCATACAGACGTCATGTTACCACAATGTATCACATACGCACATAAGTATAAGCAGATGAGTGTTTCAGATTGTATTAAGATTCGTATTTTCAAGCAGTACCAACATTGTTTAAGCTTGTTGCGTTGCGTAGGTGTCCCTCCAAGAATAAAACATTTGTTAGTGTCTACGGCGTTTTCCAGTTGAATGAAAGCTTTGGTCAAGTAAATTAACCTTGTTTCAAACCACATGGTACATAAAAAAAAATTTCACACAAAACAAACTTTTTGTTCGAAATATTTTGTTTTACGTTGCTTGAAATATTTTGTTCAAGAAATTGAAACATTTTTCTGAATAAAATAAAACTGAATCTTTGAAGCAATTAGCCTGCTTGAAAAAATATTTTATTTGACTGGAAATTGCTGTTTAGTAGGTAGGAAACGGTTTATGGTGAATATATTGTATCTGTAATATTAACGTACATGGGACAAGACGGATGTGTGGTATTAGGGGGTGAATTAAGTGTATATCAACCTACTTGTTGGTCGGATGTGTCAACGGGTGACTGGATCAGGTGATCCGCGAGGTCCACGGAGATGACGAGAAAAAGACAACCTGACTACGGAATCAGCCGCCCGCACCAGCCGGCCAACGACTGAGAACTCAGAGGACCGCGGCTGGGGCGAGTATTGATCCATTTCGCGAACGCTGATAGGTCGGGGGGTACTTTACGGTGTTTGCCGACAACAGAGAGGCAAGGAAAAGGGCCAAATCAGCGAGTTCAAGACAAATCCACGTGTTAGGTATGTCGCCCGAGACGGCACGTCGAAATCCCTTTGTTTCTGACGGGCTATTCTCGATACGGACGTTTGAGAAGGTTGGACATGTGCCCGGAAAGGGTTCAGCTAACAAAATTTTACAAAACTCAAATCATGAAGTGATAGACAATAATTGTGATTATAATAATATATGATGAACAGATACTCATATATTATTATAATAATTTATGATGATTTGAATAATTTATAATGAATAGATACTCATTAAATGATTATTTATTTAGAAAATTACTTCTCGTAACATTAGGCATCTAAAGGCTCAGCTCACCGCCAACAAAAACAACTGATCCCTCTACTTAGACATTGCTTGGTTGCCTGGAATGACTTACACTTATTAGTGAACATTCAAGGGGAACGCCTACAGCAATGACATTTTTATAACAATACCTATTGTTTGGATTTTTTCCAAAACAAACAATCGCCTTCTGACTAGATATTCTGAAACAATAATTTAATAGAGAAAATACTGCAAAATGGTTTCAATGATCAAACACCATCTCATGAATGAAAGAGAAAAAATTTTTCACTGAATTTTAAAATTTTTAATTTTTCCAAATTTCAATTTACATAGAATTTGAGCACGTAGATATGAGGACAAATCTATAAAATGAATTTAGGAATTTTTTTGGGGAATGAGAAATGAACAAAATCCAAGATAATTGGAAGAAACTGAAAACCCCCAGGGTCTGCAGGCCCTTAAGAACAATCAGTCACATATTTTTACTTAACATAATAGTCGGGAACATTAAACATATATTAGGAATTTAAGCATTCGCTGAGCCAAAATCCTTGGTAAAAGTTAGGCTAAACTTGGTAAAGCAGTATCACAGTCAATTGTATCAGTCTGTGAAGTGTAACCCTGCTTATTTGGAGTTTCACACATCCTTGCGATTTTAGAGCTTTTAGCGTCCGATTTTCGACATTCTGACGGTGCCACGGTATGCGCGACATTCGGAATGAGAAAGTGTCTCAACTTTATTTTGTCAAAATTGTGGGTTAGGCTGTGTTGTTCTTAAGCGACAAAAGCCAAATACAATAACGCCTCCCTAGTAGGTGGCCTGTAGGTGTACAGTTTCCTCTCACACTACAATACAGACGTCTACAAGGTAGATACCACAAACTATAATAGTGGGCGGCGGGATTATTGGGGGACTATGTTATTGAACCATTCCCAAAATACCAAAATTTTGAAGATGTGGCTGTATGCGGATAGAAAATTTTTGACAAACGGGGTACTAAATAGAGGGATTTAAACTAATTTTAACACTTTTCATAATCGAAAAGACTTCATTTTTAAAGACATTTTTTTTTTAAATTCAATGTCCTATTATTTTCGGGTTTTGGGGAGTTTTAGGGGAGAAAGATTACCCATGAATTCCCAAGATGAAACTGTCTGACAAGTGACAACTCATTTTAAAGGTTGTTTTTCGCTGAACACGATGGTGAAATCAGAATTGCGATATCTTATTCACGGCAAAAATTGAGACAACATTTATTATAAACCAGGAAAATGTTGTCATTTTATATAAATCCATTTGTTCCTTCGAAAATTCGCTCTTATAGCCACGTTGCGTGACTGTGGATTTTTGAATTTTTTATAAAACACTTCTTGCACGCCAAAGACGTCCGTGTTCGAACACAGCCTTAGTATGAACCTATCGAGTAACCCCTCGAAATTCGGGAGGTGTCACTATCTTGAAAATTGAGATATCTTGCCGAAAAGTTAGTGGCCGTTGGGCAATAAGGCTGGGCATCACCCAGACAACTACTATAATATTGCCGATTTTTGTCTCTCAGGGTAGGGGTGGTCGTGGCACTTTGCCCAGCGTAGTGCTAAAATTACGAAATTTGGTTTACGGGTACGGAACAACCCCACAATGATCCTTGTAACTTTTTATAACTCTAGGTCAATAAGAAGGGGTTCAAAACGAATTGTTAAATGTTCAAAAATTGTTTTGTTGTTGAAAAATTCACAGGTACCTATCCCGAAAAATTCGATAGTTTCGAAAAATTCTAAAAAGTATAGTTTTCAGCTCACATTTAAATAGAGTTTTTTAGAATAGAAGTTCAGAATTTTTAAGAGCATCCGGAGCTTTGTACAATGAGGGCTCAACTTTGGAGCAGATCGGAAGTTGTAAACATGAGGGTGAATCATGCGGCAGAGTTTTATGATGTTCAAATTTGATGATTGCACAGTGCTTGGTACCATAGTCAAGGGAGTTTGCTTTTCCGAATTTGATTTCCAACGTTTATGTAATTATGTGGTTATCCCCGTGATCGCCGAGGAACACAAATTATACAGTGACAATCGACGACTCTGACCGGCAGGTTTGCGCTATGGATGCCTGCCACAATAATTATCGTCCCGGAGAGTTAACTCGTAGATTTATGGGTTGGCAGCGTCGCACGCTAATACTGCCCCTACCCTCTCTCCTGTACCTTCTAACCAGAGAACTGGGCATATCCTCTTCTACTTTCCCTATTCATTACGACCTTCGGTTGCATAACCCCCTCATCATTCACTAAACGTCAATTAGTAATTAATTATTTATATGGCATTATCTAGAGCGTTACCTGGCTGGGTTACCTTACCAGTGACCAAACATGAGCTTACTCTAAAAGCCATAAACAGTAAACGTCAGCAGAGCCTAAATACTCGAATTAACCTGTAGGTAGGTACTTGGATGACAGATGACAATGTTTATTTCGATTATTTTTATATTTTTATACGTTTTGGGGGGTTCGTTTTTCACAACAATGTTGTCAAACAACTTTGCAAACAGCTATTTTTATTGCGATAAATTGGTTTAAGTCTAATTGGAGGAACCCATAAATTATCATTTATATACGCAATCAGTATGAATTTCCTGCTACAACAGCCTAAAGTGTTGCTATACATAAAATTCTGCAAGATGAATAAGGGGCAGTAGAAATGCTTATTACCCAATTTCAACAAGATCCTTTCGAATTCGTTGGTAAACGGCCTAGATGCCTAGTTAGTTATATAGCTGTACCCACAGTTGTTGTCAGGAGGTATTTTTTAAAATTCATAATATGAACCTCTTGATTTATGTTGTAGAAGCTCAAGCCTCCCTCGACCCAATTTGACTCGAAGGCGAGTCGATGGCAAAGAGATTTATGAAAATTGCGACTGGAATATCGGGTTGAGTTTTAGAATGGTCTGAACCGGATCTCATTTAGTGGTTATATGTCTACGGGTTTGACAAACCTATCATTGCAGGTAGAAACCTACAAACCTTTTGGCCCTTTAAAATATGTTCAAACTCGATTTAGTTACAAGTAGGAAGGTGGGAGTGGTTTTAGCGTTCGGGCGCTGATATACCTCTCCTTCACGACCTAGAAGTCGTCGGGTTAGCATTACACCCCTCCTGGACCACAAACCGAAGCCATGGAATGTATTGTACAACAACCAAAAATTTATTTTCCAATAATGAAATTCAAAACATTCCTACAGTAGGTAATTGTTCTAGGTACAATTATTTTTCTTGTCACAACAAATGTTGACCCGTATCTTAGTAATCGAAAGTCCTGAGGGACCTACTCACATGTAGGAACGCTAAAGATTTGCCCGTTGAACTGATGAAATTTCTAAGAAGGATCTAAATAGAGAACCACCTTCATTTTGTTGTCACAAAAAGTAACTCGAAAACATAACCTGGTAGCGAATTTTCGAAGAAAATGTAGCTATTGTTCTCGGTCCAAAATTTTCAAAACTCGAATTTCCGAAACATTTTCATACCAAAATCCGTTTCAGACCATCCTGAATCCACTGCCAAAAGACACCAAAAATTATATGTATATAAATATTTATATATTTAGATATGTTCGGTTGTGGAAATGAAAGCACTCGCGGAGATATACTGGATACATTTTCACAGGAGGAGAAAAAAGAAGGATAGAAACACTTAATATATACAATTGTAAAGCTTACAATTATATATATATATATATATATATATGTTTATGTATGTGTCACTCCAGACGATAACTCTCGATAGAATTGAGATAAAAAGTTCAAAGTTGCACATAAAATCTGTCTTGGTAATCATAGCCATGCTGCATGACTGTAGATTTTGGAATTTATGGGTAAACCCCCCACCCCCCTAAGAGTCGCACGATTCTGTCCATCTACGAACTTAGCCTTTTGATTGCCAAGACAGATTTTTTGTGTAAGTTTGAACTTTTTATCTCAATTCTATCGGGAGTTGTCGTCTGGAATGACACATACATAAATATATATACATATGATGTTTGGTGTCTTTTGGCAGTGGATGATCTAGAACGGACTTGGGTATAAGTACAATAATTGTACTTAAAGAATTATTCTTTTTCGAAACTTCGAGTTTTAAATATGTTCGACCGAGAACAATAGCTTCTTCTCTTCGAAAATTCGCTAAAAAGACCGGTTCCATCGACGTGGAAGATATTTTTCATCAAATTCGTGTAAGTTATTTTGTTTTAATTAAAAACTGTTATGAAAATGTGAAGTTTGATTTTTTTTAGCCCTTTTTCAAACCATTTTGTAAGTAATTTGAATTGTTTTAATGGTCCCTGAGGGTTCGAATCATCCAAGTTCCACTTTATTGGTGTCCTAGTGCCTCTAAAGCATACAGTTACTTACGGTTCAAAGTACACATCCTGGAAAGTGACGGATTTCGTAGACCCCCTGCGACAGAAGTCGTAGATATTTTGATCGACCTGAACATTCACGAGCTCCTTTCTCAACGCCGGAGGAGTCCGCGGTGCCCGCCTCTTACCAAACATCTCTAACCGTCTCACCACTCGACTGTCAATGAACTGCGAAGGGGGTCTTTAAGAGCTACTACGAGATAATACTCCAGGAAAGGATATTCCTTCTTAGACATTAATTACTTGGATCGTCCAACAGCTCGTCCCTGCATGAACAAGTGGTCGGCACAAGTAAACTGAGCTGCGTAGGAATCGCGACCATCATCGTTCAAGGTCGGCAACACTTAAATACAAACACCTACTAAAACAAATGTAAGGACAATATCTAATCCTTGAGTTTGGTACAAAGTATAATGAGTATGTGTCTGAAATTTACTAGAAACCCTCCAAAAACCTCATCGTTTCAGATTATAACGTTTTTCATTATCATGGAGTATAATGTTAGCGCCCAATCGTACTTTATTTTTATTTGTCGCGTTTTGTTGTGGGCAAATTAGTGAAATCAGTGGCCCGTGATCCCAAGGCTTTCCCCCTTTCATGATGTATCAAGTCGTCCCGCCAGTCTCTCTTCAATTCCTCACCAGAGTGCATAGCTTCATTCGCAGTGCGTGTTCTGTCAGTTCTGAACGGTTCTGCGCAAGCGCAGTCGAGCTTTATTGTTTGCAGTGCCAGAACTTCCAGTTCCAGAACGCCGAGTTCTACGTTTGCAGTGCGCGTTCTGACAGTTCCGGAATTCAAAAGAACTGGGGCGGAATGTCCCGGAACCTGCAAAGGGACTTTACAGTCAGTGGGTCGCGGTAAAATTGCCAGGTTATAGTAAAAAACAAGGAGAAAATTGCAAAAAATGTTTCATTCAACTGAGTTTAAATGATATTTCTCATGAGTTCGGATAGCGTGAAGCCCGTAGCTGTCAAGAATGTTTTTGTCAGCATGAAAAGTACGGATTTTTTATTCCGCTTTGATTGAATAACTACAGTAATCTCTGAAAAAGTTGCGAAATGCGCATGCGCTTGCGTTATTGTTCTGAAAACATTCGTTGACTGACAGAACCGTTCAGAACTGCGTTTGGGTACCACTGCCAACGCCAAACTCGGCGTTCTCGTAGTACCAAAACTGGCAAAACCCACTGACCTATACTAAAAAAAACCCTGACTAGGAAAAAATAACCCTAAAGAAAAACGCTATACATTCCTTTCCTCCAAAAAAATCCCTGTCGCAGTGTCTTTGGAAATACGATCATACATAATATGTTCAATATGCTCATTGAACAGAGAAAGCATCTCCTCTATTGGCTGAAACTGAGCACATGTAATGCCTTCTTCACGGAGGAAGTAACGTACGGTGAGGATGCTCTGGACCACATCAATGGAAAGCCTGTTCCTCAGCTTCGATTTGATGTGATTGTACACAGAGAAGCGTTCAAAATGGAGAGCGACATCAGCGACAGTGCTCAAGGGTGTAGGCAGGATTTAGCCGAGGGGGGGGGGGGGAGTTCTCAAACTTTCCAGTACGACCTCCGCTGTATGAGAATGTCAGAATGAGAACCTCAGGATGTATGAGAAGCTTCTAGAATGTAAGCTTCTCAGAATTGACTTTCGCACTCATCCCTATCTTATGTTCAACCCCAAAAGTGTTTTCAATACTACCTAAGTACCTAGAACCTTCTCTTACTAGAAATTATTACTCTGGCTTACAAAAGAAATTTGACAGGTTTCATAAAAGACATGTTTTTAAATTCCAATAATACCCATAATTCCAATTATAATTCCCTGCCCGTACCTACGCATTCAATTCTAGTGGTCCTTTTAAATAAGTTCAGCAAAATTTCTGCACAAAAATCTAGTGGAGGAGGGGGGCTCCTGCCTCTCCCCGTCTACGCCCATGACAGTGCTAACAGCACAACGATCCGGAAACGAGGTTTTTTTGCGCTGTCGACGTCGCCGTACACCTCAACCCAGAAGTTCGTCACAGTGGAAAGATTAACCCACATGTTTAGACATAAAAATTTATGTCTAATTATTGTCCCGCTTCGAATGCAAGTTGGAACGAGCACCCATGGCCATGGCCAAGCGACCTTCTTCCAATGTCCTTTGTTTAGCAACACTGAAACCCGGGGTTTCAGAGTCGCTACCTACAGTGAAATTCACCCTCTAAAAAAACCCTGTCAGCAAAAAAAAAAAACCCTAAATCTAGGGGGAAAATCCCTGACTTGACAACCGTGGTGGAAATGGTTAAAATTGTCAATAACTCCGTTTTTATATAAAATAGGTATCAAAATTTCATCATGAGTGATTCAGTAAATAATTCCAGTAGAATGGAACGTGTCATCAATTATCTATCGACAAAAAGCATCAAGATATAATTTTTTCTGGGGCTGATTTTTCCTGCCTACAAGCATTTGCTAGAGGCATAATGTGCTCTGATATTGATATTATCACGTAAGACACTGAAATAGGCACAAGAAACAGGCGCTGAAAATACTGCGAGACTGATCAATTCTTAAATATGATAACCCATCCAAAGTACAAGTACTACAATAATTAAGTAATAAGTAATTAATCTCAGCAATAGAACAACATCCTGCAAAGGTTTGAAAAGAAGAAACAACGAATATTTTATACACTGGGATTTGTAATTCGAGTTCTGATCCTCACACAACAGTTTCAATTTTATACACTGCGATTTTATACACAACGAGTATTTTATACACTGGGATTTGTAATTCGAGTTCTGATCCTCACAGAACAGTTTCAATTCCTCAACATCACAGATAGTCCGAAATTTGCCCACGTTGCAGGTGTTAGCTGGGTTTCCTGATGGGCGAGCATTGGGATGGAAATAATCCCCAGGAACCCTGCAATGGAAGATCGAATAAGGTCAAACCGTAGTTGTCTTCACAATAACTGGAGGTACCATTGTGACCAGAATAAAGCCGGAGTGGCATGACAATGTGGGTCTCTCTTTAGAACAATTAGCCAAGGCGACATATAACTAATAACTTATAAGTAATAAGCTGTAGGCCTATAAGTAATAAGCCTTAGCTGCAGTTGCGTGCTATGTTTGAACATTTACCAAGGCCTATACAATACATAGACCTTGATAATACATATTATGTACCCGACGCACCTGGAAGGATTGCAGATGGACGTTTTGGGGAGGCAGAGGGCTGTTTCTGCAGTTTCTAAGGGACAAGGCGAAGAATGCCCAATACCACCTGATTTACAAACACCTCGATTGGTATGTGCAGTATATGACGAAGAAAAGCCCACACGATGCCGCGATGATAGCTAGGGACCGGGGAGAGTTGCTAAACGTCAATAATTGTTGAAAGCCGAGGTAACCTTGCGGTTGGAGCATTTCATGGCGGAAGGTCCAATAGCATATGCCAGACTTGAATGCTTTGGGCACTTGTCTCCATCGAGACATGAATTCTTGGACGTGTTAACTGGTCCAAATTGGTCTCCGTTCGCAATGCTTGATACAGGAAATTCGTGGTTTTGGAATTTAATTATAGTTAAGAAAATATGTACTTTTATTAATTTATCCATCAATAAAGTTGGAAATTAATAATAAGAACCAATAACATATATATTTAAAATAACAATAATAGTACCTAATAGGTAATAATAAAAATGAATAAATAAAATTTTCGCTGTAAATAAGATAATAATAGTAATGGCAATTCATAATTATATTACATAACCCAACACCCAGAGGGTGAAAAATGCGAACTCGGATAATCACTGTTTCTCTATATACTGGGACATTTATTCACTCATACCATGTTAACTAGGATGTCTGGTCAGAATTTTCACGTCAAAATAGAGCACGCTAACGCACCTCCAGGTAGCGAATAACGAAACATACGGGTTTTTGATCTCCATTCACTTTGAATACAAATGTTTCTTACCATAAAACTTCATGTTTTCTTTCTCATCTGCATTATTTCTAAAAGCAGTCTATGAAGAAAATCGGGTGTCATATTGACGACGTCACCGCACCAATACTTCAGAAGATCCAGCGACTCGAGTGTCCCGATGATGTCTGTGGACGTGATGCCAGTAATCTTGCTCAGTTCACGTACAGTAATGCACCCTTTCGTGTCTTTTAGGGTTTCCAGGAGGACACGGGACCAGTATGAGCGGTAACACAGCCATCCAAGGTCTGACAATGGCTTTTCAGGACTCCCAGCGACACCTGGCGACACGATAACTTTTCAAAATTGTCCATAAGAGGCAATCCTATATATTTTAAATAGGGTCACTATAACAGTTGTGAGTAGTGGTAAAGTGCAGTAACCCCTTTTAATCAGGTGTAGAGTTAAGAGACAACAGTTATTTTATAAATTATAAAGTTACATTATCTATTATATAAAACTCTAAGTTTGTCTGTTTGTGCTCCATAGTCGACCAAACCACTGAACCGATTTTGATAGGGGTTGCTTCATTGTGATCAGCAAGTTGCAGGGATGGTTTCTGTCGACATTACATTTCACACACTCGCTTCCTACATCGTGAACGAGGCTTTCCTTAATGAAGATACAGATATGCGGCTTCCACGACAACGTATTGTCAAGGAACATTCCCAGAAACTTGGCTTTCATCTCTATTCCCAGTGACATGACCCCCAGCCTGAATTCCTGCGCTTGCGTGAGAAGACGCATACCGTTGACTTTTCTACGGAGATAGACTAGCCGTTCTTGACACACCAGAGCTCAATCCTTTCATAAGCCTGCCGAATAAGATCCATAAGCCTAGCAAAATTATCGCCAGTAACATACAGACATACATACATCGTCTGCATATTGCAAGATTTGCACACCCTCAGGAAGCATTTCCCCCATATCACTCACGTATACATAATGCGAACAAATTCGGCGACGAAATTCCACCTTGGGGAAGTCCACTCCTAGCTGTCCTCGGACCAAAAGTCGCTTGCCCCACCCGAACTTGCACATAGCGCTCGGCACTATCGATAGTTTTCGATCACTAAATCACATCTATTTGGTCACAGAACAAGTACCTAGTAAACATTTTCCTCAAAGTAACGGTACAGCCGAAGCAGCTGTTAAAATAGCTAAGATGCTCCTCAAGAAAAGCCCTGAAGATCCCTACTTGGCTTTGACGGCGAACTGCAACACTCCCCTTTCTTATGGCTTCTCACCCTAGTGAACTGTTGATGAACAAACGACTTCGTGAGCGACTCCCAACTTCTCCAAGACTACTAGAAGAAACATTGAATTTTGACAGAGTTAGGGAAAAAGAAGATAATTACTGATAGACGTGTATAAACCCAATGATGACTCTGTACACAGAACTGTAAAGTTGAGGAATTTGAAGGTTTGCGACATGATTTGGGTGACCGACATGAAAAGACACGGGAAGGCTGTAGAGATATGCAAAGAGCCACAATCATGCTTCGTAGAAATGGAAAAGCGAGAAGAAGATGATACTCCTGGTGGGGATGCTGACGGGGCACGGTTGCTTCTTGAAACATTTGCACCGAATCGGAGTATATGCGTGAGGTCCGTTATGGAGACTTTGCAGAGAGGAGGAAGAAACTGCGCCTCATTTCCTCTTTGACTGTCCAGCACTTGAAGCTCGGTTGTACAGAATCTTCAGGTCCCTTGTGACAGTAGAGATTGTATTGGCAAACAACCTGGTAGAAGGGATCATCAGTCTGGTGGGGGGACCCAGAGCCTATAGGTTGGTCTACAGCGCAACGCTCCGTACAATAAGCCGAGATTTCAGTCCCTGTTTGTAATCCAATCTGAGGTGAAATAATAAATAAACTTTTATCGATTATACTCTGTACATGAGGGCCAGTTCCGATAAGAAAGTGATTTGAACACCATTTCGATTACCTTTTGTTAGACAATAATACAATAACAATTGCAATACACAATTATGGTGTATTATGATATTAGAGCGTGGCCTACAGGTCGTTGACGGACTCAGGATCTCTGGGCCGATCTAAAAAACCGGATGCTAACCTCTTAGATTGTGAAACGATCTAGGTCGTTGAACAATCTAAGCTGATTCAACGTGTGACGTTAACGTGGAAATGTTCTCATAATGTTACCCATCGGGAGGATAGGACAATGAGAAGCAAACAAGCAATTTAAAATTTAAAAAAATAAAATTGTTGAGGGGATAGTAAAAAACCTAATTTCATCCCTTCTTCGAGAAAGGGTTACGTGGGGAGGGTTACAAACATGAGAGCTCGTTCACGAATGATCAGCCATTCCGCAAGTTAAGACAGTTCTTTAGGTTAAAATAAGTTGGCTTGGTTGAAGCTATGGGGATGTTTACCACACTAACTAGGTACTTGAACATTTTCAATAAACAAACTTTAAGATATCGTCAGAAGTGTTGGTCAGAATGGGAACGGGAAGGGGAAGAGAAGAGGAAGATTATTTGCTCTTCCTCACTCATATTCATATAAATCCACGAATCGTCACCTATCACCAACCTTCTTGTTTGGAGAGCTCGTAGCTGAAAGCAATAAGATGCTTTCCGTATCCGTGTCTTTGGAATGGCGGAAGAGTGAGGATGCAAGCCACGTTGTTGCCATCTGGGGAGCCTTTCTCTTTGGAGAAGTATCCAACTATGTGCGAACCTTGCTTGTCAACCTGAGAGTGAAGATTTTCATAAATATTAATTAGTATTGTGAGTTAGTATTTCGGATATCAGGATTTAGGGTGGAATTCATAGTCGTTCGTCCACTCAAGGATGAGCGGTGCTGTTTATAGACAATCAGAACACATTTGGAGGCCGATCTCAGCTCACTCCTCGACCCGAGGAGTCCTTGAGCTTCGAGGAAGAACTGGCAGCCTTGCTATATAACAGTGCAGATTTTAGCGCTCGTAGCGGTGAATAAGTTAGTTAAAAGCATGAAAATCAAGTGAAGAGTTGCCTGGTTACACAAGGCGAGGTAGAGACCAAAAATCAGTGTTTTTACTTTCCTGAAAAGTTAGGATTTCGGAGATACGAGGGTTCTCGTCTTCACCGTCCGTTTGTGTTTTCAGTGCGTATTGCGTTTTACATATGAAGAGGGTAATTTTTAGCGAGGAAGAGAAGGGATGGTTGAGAAGCTTGGTTATGGAGAATAAAGGCGGGTTCACATGGAGCTGAAATTCCGGATTGCAGTTTCCGCGGGAGAGGTGTGGAGGGGGTACGGAAAGTACGGAGAGTCTTGTGGAAGTTAGGGATGCGTGGAAGATACAAGATGATACAAGCCGTCTCCGCTCGACCGGAGCTTTGTGGAAGTAGGAGACGGCACGGTCTATCATCTTGTGTCTTATCACTTATCGAAATTCATGGTTTTAATAATCATTAAATACGTAGTTATCTAAGTAGATCCCTGTTATTTGTTCACCTTAGTAATACCTACCTCATTTATTATCTTTACCTCAGTAATAACTTGACCGTCAAACAGGAGTTCATGGAAGAATGAATTCCTTCTTCCGTGACAGGAGTTAAATAATGTTGGAATGCACAAATTAGACATTTACATTTGAATAGTCCGCCACATTTGATGTATTGGGAAGGCCTTGTAACCTCCGGATAGCCTCCTAACCTTACTGTCTCGCCATCTCGAGCATTTTTACCTCCGAATAAATCTACTAATATTTAACCGAAAATGTGAATTTATAAAACCCTTCAAATAACTGGAGGCGTCTTTACGTCCCAAATATCTATTTTCTATTAAAAAAAAATAACAGTCGTTACAGCTGCTGCTTTTCACATGGCTTAGTCGTTGAGAATTTTTCGTATGTCCACTAAATGGACAACAGTAAGAATTTCGTGCTGTGGTTGCTGGGGAATTTTAGTTCACACTTATTTAGAGTTTATTAGTTAGAATTTTTAAAGATCATCCGCAGCTTTGAACGACCAGCCGTTCTTTCGGGGCAATCCGAATTTTTTAAGACAGCCCTAATTGCTGGCCTAAGTGGTCTGTCCAAAATTTGAAGATTTCTCAAAAATCACCGTTTTTTCATTCGTATTTATGATGAGCTGTTACAGACTAAATGGGTTTAAAGATCTTATAGTAGATGAAATTGCCACATTTGGCCATACGTCACCTCACAGAGAATGTAGAAGAGGAAGCGCTCAATATCGAAGAATACAGTTTTGTGATCGATGAACAGCTTCGCGAGTAAGCAAAGGTTTTGACAGTAGAGGAGATCTACTGCGGCATCCGTTTCATAAATACTCAAACTTCCTGTCTGCTGTATGAGCCTTCCAGGCGGGTGTCTATGCGTGCAGTCGCCTGCATCCAAACACAGAGAAATTATAACAAACGTTCAACTATCGAATATTGCATTTAAATGAATTCTGAATGGTGCTTGAAGTGCAACTCCTAAGAAAACTACATACCAAATTACACTTTCATAGTGTGAACAGTATAGAAATTAGCTTTAGGAGCCACTCAGCTAATCCTGACTCTATGGTGCTTGAAGTGCAACTCCTAAGAAGGCTACATACCAAATTACAGCTTCATAGTGTGAACAGTATAGAAATTGGCTTCAGGAGCCACTCAGCTAATCCTGACTCTATGGTGCTTGAAGTGTGAGTGCTAAGAAGGCTACATACCAAATTACAGCTTCATAATGTGAATAGCATAGAAATTAGCTTTAGGAGCCACTCATCCTGGTTATATGGTGCTTGAAGTGCAAGTCCTAAGAAGGCTACATGCCAAATTAAAGCGTCATAGTGTGAATAGCATAGAAATTAGCTTTAGGAGCCACTCAGCTGACCTTGTTCTATGGTGCTTGAAGTGCGAGTGCTAAGAAGGCTACATGTATACCAAATCACAGCTTCTTAGTGTGAAAAGCATATAAATTAGCACCAATGATCATCTCTATCAAACATCAACCAGGATACTCACCTAAATGGTATCTATACGATTTCTCAAGCTTCATGTACTTGAGACAAAATTCACAAATGAATAGTTTGGAAAGGCGCCCGTACTCGCCGGGGTACGGACTGAAGTACCACGTATCGATTTCATACACACCCAACTGAATAGAGTTTATGTACTTGACTCGCGACGGCTCCTGCTCGCGCTCCTCGGCCGTAACACGTCGCTTACGGACGGCGCCGGCGGACTCGACGACGGATTCGTCATCGGAAGTTGGCGGCGTCGTGACGTCGTATGCGTCGTCAAAATGCGCTATAGAGCGGATTCGGTCCTCTGGCACCCACTCGTCGAGACGTTTGTCAGCTCCGACGTAGTGAACGTAGTAGTCCAACGATTTGTTTTCCGTGCGACGTGTCTGCACGACGCGTCCGCTCAGGAGTTCCGTCCCCTTGACGACTTTAACGCGTCGCCCGACGCAAGAGCCGAGTAAATGGTCCGTTTCGCGCCGCGATTTCTTCATCTTTACTCACATGAAACTTTCATTTAAAACACCAACAACCTAAACTCGCGAGAAACGCAACTCATAACTTTCGACTTCCCGTAGTATCAGTATCATAACACTGGGTACAAATCTATTATCGATTAAATCGCACAATCGATTATTCACCAGCAATTTTTTATATTCCATAATCGATTATACGCGCCAACGAAACATTTTCCCAAAACTTTGCGCCCCAAATTTTCCGGCCTTTTGTTTCAAGCTAGGAGTTTGGTCAAATTTCATCAACAATTAATTAATCGCAGTTTTAATTATTTTACAATGACCTCGCCCACAGCTTTCATAAGAATATCTGTGGATTTTTCCATGAGAAAATGGAAATAATCTATTATTACTCCAAATCGATTAAGTCGATAGTGAAATCGATGTCATAATCGATTATTGGCCTACGATCTCTCACCCCACGAGTAAAAACAATCATGGATACTTGGTCCAAGCTACATGTGGATTTATAGGATCGTGGTTTCGATCCATGAAAGTTGAGCAAAGCCGCCAACAAAATAATTCTTAATACTCTAGAAAACACCGATAGGTATATGGAATTATATCCGTATACCGTTGATTGGGGTGAATCGGGTCAATTTGTTGGGCTAAACTGATAAATCGCCAATATAATTTCAAACAATTTATTGTACATACATTCTGTCCATGCATGTAATTTTTATAGAAATACCATGGAAGAAGGAACAACTCATCACTCTGGACGCTGCAGATCTAGGTACGGTCTTTCCGTAGAACAGCTGATTGATTCAAACAACATGGTTTGTCCATCGAGTCGCTTGTTTTAGCGAATTTTCGAAGATTTTGTTCGCGGTCCAAAATTTCAAGTGCTTCATCTCAAGTATCAACCATGTTTAGAAAGATGGAGAACTCCATATTCAAAGTGCTCCCGTTTGACAACGGAATCAGATATCGGAATTTTGATTTCACCAACGTGTTCAGCGTAGAGAAACCCTTTAAAATGAAGTATCACTTGTCAGACTTTTGGGAATTTACGGGTAGGGTAATCCCCCCCCCCTAGAGTGGCCCGATTGCCAAGACAGATTTAGAAGCAATATAAAGATGAATCAGTCTTAGATTGTAGTAATATAATAAGTGAATAAATTCACTTGATTAAAAAGGGAATTGTCATAAAATTCTGAGTAATCATACAAATTTTGCAATATACTGCATTATCGTTCGATATTTTGTTGCAATAATATCGCTGTATCGTTATCGATACCAAATATCAGAAGATCCTGGTATCAGAACAACCCTACTCGCAACCTCCCCTTATTCTTCCTTCACTATAAAATGTTTCACATGGATCTCAACAGCACAAGGTGCCGTCACAAGGCTGGTTCACATTGGAGAGGAAAGTCCGGATTGCGTATCGCTCTGTGATTGGTCAAGGCCATGGAAGTACACTTCCAACCTTCGACGCTGACCAATCACAGAGCGATACGCAATCCGCTCCATGTGAACCCGCCTTTATTCCTCAACGTTTTCCTTCATTGTGATCACAGAGGACGGCTATCCAATCAATACATAAGACACATAATCAATACATAATACATAATGAGTGCTGTACATAATACATAATAATCAATACATAAAGAGTGCGTAGTTGGATTATTCAAGTTCCAAGACGACCGGAGATGACCTTCGCTTTTGGCAGTCTATCAAAGTTGAATAAACACATGATTTTTCCAAAAATCCTCATAGGTAATCACTGCTTACTCTAGGTGATGCACCAAAATAATGTGAAAAAAAATGATCCGGTACACCTAAACATGTGTACAATACATGGTATATTTCGTCTTGTGGAATTTCCCCGGTTTTGGAGGCATCATCAATCATCAATAACTGCTGGGTACACCAAAACCTCAATTTCAAGCATAAGACAAATAATAATTATTGGTCTTATGCTTGAAATTGAGGTTTTGGTCTTATTGTGATAATTATTATCACACTCATTGCATTCTCAACATTTTTTGCACGCCCAAATGGGAAAACTAAGGGCTAGGTTTGTGTCAGAAGGTATCTAGGAACAATATAATAATGGAAAAACAATTTTATCAACGTTTCAATGTTTTGAGGTTTTGCATGATTCCATCCACTGTCCTGTGCCTCATGCCCTCACCGCCGCGTCCCGACTTCTCCATTAAAATACACAGAAACGAAAAGATACGTCAGTTTCCTGTCCTGTTCCTGCACACTGTGCGATGTGGTTTAGCCGAAATGATAAACCATTAGTCTCCCCTCTCGAAAGGCTGGTTGGGGTCCTGAAAAAAGGTATAGAAACATTGAAAAGTAATTTTGGTAAATTCCACTGATTACTGGGATCATTGTTGGCTTGAATGAAATAATTTTCTTTTAAGAATTATTCTTTTAAGTTGGCTTGAAGGAAATAATTTTCTTTTAAGGCTCAATAGCCCTTGTATAGTTCTAAAATCAGCCACCACGTAGCAGCACCAAAATGAAGGAAATTTAGATAGGGAATAATTCGAGTTCTATTGAACCGATTTTAGATCTGAAAACGGCTATGGACGTAAAAAGAGCGTAGAATTTTCGGAAATTAGTCGAAATGAGTCATAATCAAAAATTGAGAAAGTTGCGATCGTTTTTTTACATTTCCAAGCCATTTTTTGAAAAACTGAGGTAGCTCTGCAATGCACTGCATCGTCCTGAGTCCAAAACAATTTTCAGATTTCAAATCGGTTAATTAGAACCGACCGAAACGCGATTTTACGGTGTAGGAGAGGCAAGGGGTGGAGGTGATGGAGGAATCGCGGTAAGGGGCGTTCTCTTCGTCGAAAACGATATGGAAAATAGTACAAACACGGTGCGTAATAGCGTGGAGTTTGAACTACGTCCTAACTAAGAGTACCTAGAAGGCAACAAGGCGATGATTTGGGGAACCAGTGAGTGGGGGAAGCCTCACACATCGTCGGGTCCCACTAGGCCCCTCTAGTATATTGAGATTGGTCCCTATCCGCAGCGTTTCTGACCCTCGAAAACATTTAAGTATGCCAATAAGAGAGCCGTCTACATTGAACCAACCATGATACATTATGTTGCTACAATCTGTATACTAAAATCTTCATTTACTGGTATATAAAAGAAGTACCTACTCATCTTCCTGTATATTTGGAAATTTATACTTTCTTCACCCTATCACCAAAGCTTGAAAAAGATAGGTAGTATTGCAATCGGCTTGAAAACCAAATTTCGAAATGACTTCCGAAAAATTCCTTTATCAACATATAAACCCGTTTCAGAACATTCTAAACAAATTTCTGTGTGTGTGTATGTGATTATGTATGGAAGTCGTCACGATTGCGGCCGGTAGGAAGAATACATTTTTATAATGTAGGTAGTTTCTTCATAATATTTTAATTATGGTTTATAAAATAGTTTTATCGTAATATTGAGATATACTCAATATTATACAATACACCACATTACTAAACCAGTAAACTTGTACAATAATATACAAGTATACTGTACAATATTATATGGTAATAAACAACGCCATTCTTTTGCCCGCTGTTCAAATCAACTTGCAAAGGGAAGTGGTTCCCCAACCTCATTGGGATCATCTTATGTGTTGACGTTCCCAAGGAAATGAATGATGACCTTGGTTTACGTGCTTTGATGCCTACCGGCGCGACGCCCGCCCGTTTGTTGCCCCCTTCTCCCTTGCCGCGATTCCTTCATCACCACCACCCCTTGCCTCTCCCATTCCGTAAAATCGCGTTTCGGTCGGTTCTAATTAACCGATTTGAAATCTGAAAATTGTTTTGGACTCAGGACGATGCAGTGCATTGCAGAGCTACCTCAGTTTTTCAAAAAATGGCTTGGAAATGTAAAAAAACGATCGCAACTTTCTCAATTTTTGATTATGACTCATTTCGACTAATTTCCGAAAATTCTACGCTCTTTTTACGTCCATAGCCGTTTTCAGATCTAAAATCGGTTCAATAGAACTCGAATTATCACCTATCTAAATTTAGGGTCGATGGTGCAGCCATCTATTGAATTTTCTTACAAGTTTTTTTTGGGCTATTGAGCCTTAAGAATTATTCTTTTAAGTTGGCTTGAATGAAATAATTTTATTTTAAGAATTATTCTTGAGACCAATATTTCAGTAGAAAACGGTCGCCAATGTTTCGAAACGACGTGTTCTTGCCCACAATATTTGGATTTTACCATTTTATTTATCATTATTTTGTTATGAAAATAATAACTATAGTCGATAATAATTTATAGTAATGAGTAAAGTTGATAGATACTGACGTGGTTTGCTTGATGCCCCTTCAGTATTCGCCTTCCTCTTCTCCGCCCGCTGGGCTCCACTGGTTGAGGGCGGGAGATCCTTTTCTGTGCAAAGAACATATAAGTTGCATGAATTTGAGGTAAAAACTATTGTGAGGGCCTACTTTCTGTGATGCAGTATAGTACTAAACTTTTCCTTCCGATGAGGATGATACTAGCTGGATTTTTTGTTCAGTAGGTTTGGAGAAATTATTTTGAGATAGCGTGAAGGATAATCTGTGTTACCGGGCGTATTGGGCCCCGCACTCCAGATTAGAGGTAAGGGTTGTGTGTATCAAGTATTACCAGATGTGTACATCCGCACGCCTTGTTACACATATGAGAAGTTAAATAGGCGGTAAAAGGAATGACCTGTGTTACCGACGGTTGTTAACTCCGCACTTCAGATCGTAAGGAAAAAAGGGTGCTATATAAAGGTACACATGCGGTGCTATATAAAGGTACACATGCGGTATTCGCCTAGTGGCGAATGTTTGGCAAGCACCTAGCCGCTTTGCTAGGTATTCGGCGTACTACGAGCACGTTGATATACACATGCGAGATTCGCCGAGCATGGTGCTCATGTGTATACCGGAGCGGTGCTCGCCTCTAGGCAAACATTCGTCTCTTTTGAAGGGGGCAAAAAACCGACTAGTAACGGAGCACGCGAACACCCACATACACTACTAGGAGTTTGGCGAGCATTGACTAGGAGTTCGGCGAATACCTCATGTGTATCCCCACCTTAACAAGCGTTACCAGATACGGATATCTACACCCCTTGTCATATGTATATGTATACAGGAAAGAGAAAGATGGTACGAAATAAGTTAGCAGTCCCTACCAGATATGTGTATCTGCCCACCCCGTTCAATTAATTCGAATGGGAGGAAAAACAGACCAATTTTTAAAGAGAGTTGAATTGTTGATAACTGAGGTAGCTAACTTTTGGGGAGAGGTTTCTGGTGAGCTGCTCTTGGTAGATATTTATAGTGATAATTCTATGCCGAATATAGTGGTTCCCCACAACTGTGTTTTCTATCCTACATGAGTACATAATATGTATATGTATATTGTATATTATACAATATTCTCACGAGAAAAAAATTACGTACCAAAAAATGATGAAAAAACGCTCTAACTCGTAAAAATACGCGTATTTTTTTTAATTCGGTGAACCAGCCAGGGTCGTACTGAATACATTGTGAAGAGAAGTTCCAAATGACATCACGTACACACACGCACCTTTCCAATCGTTCATGACCAAAATTTTGAACTGAAAAGTGGTGTAGGAGTTTTCGAGAGTGGCTAATCCAATACTGAGGCCAACGATGATACTTATTAAAGTGAATTATAGGCAACTCTATTGATGAATACAAACCTCGTCAATAACCTTGGGTAACTCCACTTCTTCCTGATCTAGTTGCTCAGGCTCTGCGCTTGTTTGTTCCATGATTGAGAATTCCAGGTCCCTGTGCTCATCATGCAATATTGTGTTGTTCCAAGTGGATTCGCCATTTTCTGTACCAGTAGCCCCCTAAAACATGGGATGAACTTGAACATACAATCTAATCTAATGTAATACCATACAATCAGAAATTAATAGAATGACATACCATGCGAGGCAGCTGGTTAGCTACAGATGGTAGGGTAGTACTTTTCTTGCGCCTTCGAGCCATAGTTCTAAGATACCGGGCCACAGAAGCGGTTTCGATGTTATTTTTCATCCTGTAATCATACCCAAGATCCAGGGTCGGAGCCCAATCTGGGTGCGAAAAATCAAATAGCTTCGACGGTTCCCCTGCAGTAAAAAAAAAAATTGTTAGGTACCTACGTAATCCTATAAAACTACGGAGTTTAGCATTTCTAACACGTTCAATCAAGTGACATGAGAGCAAACTGTCAAGCAAATAGTGAGAAAATTAAAGACTCAATTTTTCAGTTTTCCTCAGGTTTTGTCAGTAAAGGTACCTACTATACATACCTAGGTCTACCTTGGTACTCTAGAAGCCATGAAGGTTTGGCGTAGTGATTGTACATTTTACCCTGTTGAAAATGCGGCCCTTAATTAAAAGTGATTACATTAGGTAGGTAGATACACACACATACCGTTTCATTCAAATCAGAAAATTGAAAAAATTCAAAAACGGCGATTGGTGAGAGAGAACATTTTGAAAAGAACTGCATTGTTCACTGGTTTTATGACATTGCCTTTTTTTGGTTCGTTCGGATGCAGTACACACACTCATTCCAAAAGAGATTAGATGATGAACTTCGGTGTAAGAAACAAACGGTTTAAAGTAACTTACCGTTGATGAAATGTCGGTGGCACACTTTGACGGTACCGTTGCTCACTTTATTTCCTCCCCACTTGCGATTAATGCGGGACAACCACAACGTTCTTCTGTGAGTGGAAAGTTCTTTGGTTGTAGGACATTGGTTTAATATGACAGTCGGCAGACCAAATAATCGAACACACTCGTCTTTCGAATATCTTAGGCTGCAACCAATTACTGCGCAAGCAGGCATTGCTAATGATTAGATTTGATTCAGCTATTATGTAGTTATCTACTGCATACTACGTAATTATTACAAATATGCAACTTCATTGAGAAGTCTCAGAACGAAAATAATCAACTTCACTGGTGTAAACAACATTCTAGGGGGAAATTCCAGTAACAGTTACTCCAGTAACAGTGGAGTGGGTTGATATCTAGGATGTATATGACCTAACATGGCCGACAAACACTCTGTTGGATGCGGAAAACCTAGAATAACCTATTCTACATGGTTCCTACCCATGGAAAAAGGAATAACATGTAAAGAACTGTATATATAAAACTGTAACTAACGATAAATTGTATATACTTTGTCTTTTGTAATTAGTGTTATTTACAGGTCTATGTACAAATTTATTTTTTTAGGATACAGATTCCTTATAGTGGGAAGTGGTGAGTGGGTTCTCAGATCCGCCTCGTGTGGTGGGATCCCCATTTTTGAAGGGTGTCGGACAAGTCCGTTTGGGTGGGATCGAAGTTTATCAGTGAATTTATTTTTGAGCTTTGTGATGAATGTGTAAATTGAGTGTAGTTTGTGGAGGTTTTCAATTCTACAGCGTCGGGATCTGTGGGTTGAAAGGCGGATGCATTTGTTTTGAGTAGGAATTTGTTTATGGAGGAGGGAGCTGCTGTTATATATTATATTGTATATTAAGTGTCCATAGCACAGAAAACCCTACTATACTACGTATAGTCCATAGTGTCAAGACCCACCATCCAGTCAAGAGTTTTGTATGAAAAATTTTCTCTTACCCCAATCATCCCACCACATACCTCACTCCATGTCTCTACCCTCCATCATCCCTCTCTTTGTTAAACCTTTAGAGCCGTCAGGACGGTATTGTATAAGCCCCAAACTTTGTATGCTTATTTCTACCAATAAATTATTCTTGATTCTCGATTTTGACTCCGCGGTGGTGCAGTGGCTAGTATTTGCAAACCGACGCTCTGTAGGACTCCGGTTCGATACCGGCCGGAAGAAACTACAAAATTAAAATATTTCTTCTAGAAATTGAGCGCAATGGTAATGAACTTCTCAGTGGAAAGGTATCTTTCCACCGATACTTGAGTCGCTGGCACACTGTGGACAATTTTTTGTCTTCCCAGGTACCTGCTAAATGCCAAAATCGAAATGTAGGTATTGTGATTCTAATAATGAATAATTCTGTGATTTGTGGCTTTGTTTGCAGTTAGCGAAGTTGAAAAAACCGAAGATTCTAAAAAAGATGTGTTCTTGTGGACATTGTGATTTTTCTTGCCCAAGCTCAAAACAATTAATTAGTTAAAACGAGCTTATGGAGCATAAAAGTAGAAGGGAATATTCTCATATACTTCTTTTTTTAGTATTCACGACCCTATTGGTCCTAGCTGGCGGGTGCCAACTTGTAGGGATCAAAATTTACACCTCTCAAAAGTTGAAAAGGGACCAAATTTAAATTTAAAATTTCAAGACTAATTTGTTAGTAAAGAGATTCTCCAGGGCTTGAAACGTGACCTTACCAGTCCTTCAAAGTTCCTCCTTTTGTTTCTCTAGTGTGTGGGTGTGGGGTTGTGTTACGGGTTTCAAGTGTGAGTTGACATGTGTTTTGGTTTTTCCTAATAGAAGCCCGTTTTAACCTAAAATACAGATAGTTGAAGAGCAAAATGGTTTCTTTTCTAACTGAAAATCATGTCCCAAAGTTATTTCATGAGTTATTAAACATCAACAGAGAAATTCCTAAAATTTAAAAAAAAAGTTACATTGATTGTTCTTTTCTGGAACCCTTGATTCAATTAGGTTAATAATTCACACATTCATTCTGGAGTATAAAATTTTCAAACTGACCAAAGTAAGGATATGAGCCTATTAGTAACTTTCGTTTATTTCTGTCGTCAAACGGGAACAGGTGTTTTGGTATCCTCGATTGGCAACATTGGTTTGACCGATTTGACATTGACATGTTGTTGAGTAGGGAACGTTTCGATATTACAAAACATCGATATTTCAATGAATAGTTATATCGAATGGAAATATTGATCTCGCGACGCAATTGGATGAACTTATCGCTACTTCCGGCTATCGATAGTATCGAGAAAACAAGTCAGTGAATCAGAAGCGTGATCAATGAAAATTAGAAGTGTCGTGACTTTGAACTTCAAGGGAGCTCTGATCTCAAGTTGTAGCATATCAGATTCTGTCCACCAAAAATCTGTACACGAAGTTTCTTCAAAAACCGACCTAAGACCAAGACACGAAAAACTGTCGAAGTGGTCACTTATTTTGTGAAATATCTTCCAAAGTACGCATCCGACGTCAAATGCCTTAAGAAAAGAAGTTGTAGTAGGTAAATGTGATTAGCTTTTATTTGAGACCACACTGGTATCGGTAGGCTGCAGATGATAATTATCTGCAAATTTAAATTATTTAAAACGGTTATACGTGGGTTTCGACGGGAAATGCTCAGTAAATATTTTCTCGACTTTGGTTTTAGGAAATAGGTCTAAAATAATGTAAGGCTTAAAATATTAAGTGTAATAACATAGATAGGTACTTAGTCTAATACTTATTAAGGTTTTCATTTTTGATGACCATTGAATGAAAGCTGTATACAGGACCCTTGCCAATACTAAGGGAGCTCGTGGCGGTAGGTAATATTTGTTTTGGATCGTCAAAAGTCTGCTGCCGCTACACCACCTCCTACAACCACCAGGACTCCCAGCGACCACCAGGGACGATGCTGGTTCACCATACGATCACCAGCTATGATTCAGCCGAGGAAAGACCATCAAGGGTCTCACGGCAACACCCCGCATCGTCACTTTTGGCCAAAATGAGTTATGCATACCATTCGAAGCGTCTTCCCCCGGCGGATCGATCTGACTAAGTATAAGTTAGGTAACACTAAATCTCACGATTTATTCTATTGAATTAGGTACTCAGTAAACATAGTCATTGGCAGATGGTTTTTTGGCTCTGCTGAAAAGTAGCCCAAATGACGATGTGGGAAGTTGCCGTGAGACCCTCGAAATGCACCGCCCTGCTGAGCAAGTAGAAGTTGGTCTACACTGTACATAATATTATACCCGTGAGGTCCCAAGGGTACCTACCTAATAAAATTTACTAAAACTTTTTTCCATATGACATTTGACGTTGGATGCGTATTTTTGAAGAACTTTCACAAAATAAGTGACCGATTCGATTGTTTTTCACTCTTTGGACAGTTAGACCTATTTTTGAAGAGCAGTACCTCGGAAAATAATGGTCGTACAAATCTCTCTCTCAAATAGTAGTCTAGTCTCAAATATGAAGGAAATGTAGTCTAGTCAATGGTGTAGGTACATACTGACCATTTCGTAAGACTAATGAAATATTGACCGAAAACCGAAAAAGTGCAAAAATTTGGTGTTTCCGGTTTATTATCTTCAATAATGAACCATTAGAATCGCCCAAGAAAAAAAAATTACACCCCCCCCCACCTTAAAACTTTGAGGGTTGAAAGTAGTATCTTGAAACCTAAAACCTCAAATTACGTAGATTACTACATGGCCCTAATCAGAAAACCGAATAAAAAAAATCCGTCCGTCCGCCCTTTGCCCAGTTAGCGTTGAAATTTGGTTTACGGGTTCGAACCAACCCCGCAATGATCGTCTAAACTTTTCTTAACTTTAGGTCAATAGGAGGGGGTTCAAACCGAACCTTGAAAGTTTTGAAAAATTCATATATGAGTTCGAGATATATCTCGTAACATTCATATGGAACGGTATAGTTTTTAATTCACATTTAGATAGAGTTTGATGCGACCACCACACGGTTTTCAGATATAGAATTAATTAATAATAATTCATAAAATCAGTAATAACTTACAATAATCAATAATCTGCACAAAAATATAATTATATTTCATTAATAATCCGCTGTGTCAAGAATTTGCCGATTTTTTAAAAGTTATAGCTAGCTGCTTTTTCGGTTTCTTACTATTAATTTGGTTCCCAAAAACGCATAAAAAAAACTTGTAATGACCGGACCTTTTGCAAGCACGGATGTACTTACACCTTGATAGGAGAAAATTTTGAACCATACGAGAAACCGATGTATCGGTACATTCATCGGACGATATATCGATACTCACTTAGATCGATCATAGCGCAACGATTCTAGTTGACGTGACGAAGTGCTTAGTTGTTGTCGAAGAAAGATTTCCGTTCTGTGTTGCAGTGCATTTTAAAACCCCTTGTTCACTGGTCTCCGCCTTCAGGTTGGACCAGCTTAGTGCGTTTTAGTGAGAACTGCGTTGTAATTTGAATTCGAAAACACCGAGATGACGATAGTGACGAAGCCCTTGAGTGAGAAGAAAAACGAGAAAAACTCGGAGCCCCTTGTTGGGGAACCCATTGTAAGTTCTAGCCTTCCTTTATCCTGTACATCCGCAATTCGCATTACGTACAATTTTTCTTCATCTTACGTTTATCGAACAGAAACACGGTTTTTCGAATGTAACCGAGTATTTTGTGCTTGAAGCGTTAATTATCGTTATTTTGTGGTCGCATGATTGATTTTTTTGGTCAAATTATTGTGACTCCTAGGTATACCTAAACAGACTGAGTAGCCCGTGAGAAATTCAAGTCGCAAAATCAAATCCACTGTTCTGAAACCGTACCTACCGGGATTTCTCAGTATTTCGCTTTTTAAAAATCGAATTTAAATTTTGCACCCAAACTTTAACACTACACGTTAGGAGTTATAAATACAGCCTGTACAGCGGCCGGGTATAGACATCGAGATGAAGGGCCACCGTGAGGAGCCCCAGCTACGACCACTAAATTAAAATATTCTGCGTGTAACTTACATAGGTACTGTACGTGGCTCTACCAGATCTTGTTATCGCTGGATAACCGCAACCAACGACTTGACGTCTGCGATATTCTCCATAGCAAATAGCTCTGATTAGTCCAGTAATATTAGACCTGAAGGGGTAGGTAGGTACCTCGAAGTGACCTGGGGAATGCTGGAAATCGTGGGTGTTCTGATAAGACCAGTATTTTTGATCCTACAGAAGATAGAAAGCCGTGAAATTGTACATTTTAGACAATATGGGAAACAATTGTCGATTTGTACCCTATAAATTGTGATGCTCTTCAATTTGTTTCTTGGTAAGGTTTTCCCAGGATGCGTTGATGGTGGCAACCCATGAAGAAACGTGGTTGTTACTTGAGATGATCTTCTTGTTAAGTCTGCTCTAATTTGATAACGGAATGAGATACCGTAATTCTGACTTAACCGTGGTGTTCAGCGTTGAAATGTCCAAAAGCTGTGAGGGGGGGGGGGGGGGGGTTCACCCATAAATTCCAAAAAAATGTGACGGTCTGTCAACAAAGGTTTTTACACGCTGAATAAGATGGTGAAGTCACCATTGCGATACTTCGTTCTCAAACTAGAGTACCTACTTTGAAGATGAAGAACCGTGGTTGATACTTGAGATGTTCTTCATGGACATCATGTTCTTTAATGAAGACATTTTACATAAAACCAATTATTTCTTCGAAAATTCGCTCTTATAGCCATGCTGCATGACTGTGGATTTCACTTTTATATTATGTACTAAATTCATTTATACTTGTGAAAAATGGGTATTTTAGAGGATTTTTGCGGGTTTTTTGGCAAAAAGTATACTTTTTTTACAATAACGAAGCAATTTATCACAAATCCAATTTCATATTCGTATTCTCCACCCCAAAAAGCTTTAAAAATTATAGAAGGCAGAACGGCGAAAAAAATCTCTGTTGACACAGAAAGTTTCTAGCTTCAGCGTTATAAAAAAATAATGTCAAGCCCTATGTCTTGAAAACTAGACGTTTCAGGGAAAAACTGATGTCAGATTCGAATTCAGCGCATCCGGATATCCCAAAATTGTAGTTCACTTCCGTCTTACTCCCAAAACGTTTAAATTTGTTGGCTATTTGGATCATCACATACGTGGTGGAGCTACAAAAGCCTTTAAAGATTCGGGGAATTTTTTAACAGTTACGAGGTCTCATTAGATCGACGCCGCCTGTTTTTCTGATTCCAACGGTTCCAAAACCCCAAACTGAACTTTCGTCACTTCCGAGGTACCACTTATACCGACGTTTTGATGTACCTAAGTAGTTTTCGGTGCAACGACACACTGTTTGTCAGATGTCTAATTTTGGTACAAAACCTCATACTGTTCAAAATTGACCCAAAAAATGAATTTTCGCCACTTACGATGTACCTTCCACTTATAGGCCGACTTTGCTGCATGCAGTTTTTTTTGCAATGGTGCACAAGGTTGTAAAATGTCTCATTTCGGTCAAAATTGACCAAAAAAGGAATTTTTGTTACTTTCAAGGCGTCACTTAGGTATCGGCAGACGAGATTCCTCTTGTGATATTATCAAAATATTATTTTTGGTGCATTAAATTGCAGCATGAAAATTATTCGACAAATACTTTTTGGGGAAAATCGACAAGGTAGTTTGCTTCCTACGTTATTCCGCCTGTCGAGGGAAACCCATTTTCACTCTTCTAATCGGCTTAGGGGAGTTTGAGTGCCACGTTATTTGTTCAGTGATCGCCTTGTCGACCTTGCACATGTCGTGATAATTTTTCCAGCAGTCACTGCGGTGATGATTACCATAATTTTATCAGTCTGGCATATCCTCTGGCCCAATCTGTCTGCTGTTGAGCTCTCTTTTGTTTGTTTTAATGTATTCCATTTTAGCGTGTTTTTGTAGTAAATGCGATTTTCGTAAGCTTAGTAAGCTGGGAGTTGGCTTCAATATTTTCGATGCAATGTTTTTAGATAGTATTACTATCTAAAAATATCTAAAGTAATATCTAACATAATATTATTATGTTTGTCACGTTGGCTAATCTTAAATGTCAGTTATTACAAAAGTATACAAACACATCGACGGGGTTGAGAACAACAATTTATGAAGTAGGCAAAGTACTTGAAGTTTGCAAAATAACAATTTTCATTTGAAAATTCGCTGAAAATAGGTAGCTAATGGGCTAATCTACTCGTCGGATTTTGCTGTATTTGCTCATTTTAGTACTCAACCTCATACTGTTAAAATTGACTATGTAAACTATATCCAAGGCTGTTGGGAAAAGTACAAACTTGTTTTTTTTTTTTTTTTTTTTTTCACAAAGTAAGTACAGGGTTTAAGATTTTTGATACATTATTTTTTAGAAAATATTTTTGATACGTATGTCACATTGGCTAATCACAATTTATTAAGCAAACTTGGCAAAGTAAGATTTTCATGTAAAAAGTCGCTGAATAATAATGGGTACCTACCTAATGGGCTGTTGTAATGTTGAGGGTCTACTCTTCAGATTATGCCTTTATGTAGTTGTTGGTGCAACGATTCATATGGTTATCAAATGTCCAATTTTCGTGCAAAACCACAAACTGCTCCAAATTGACTGAGCGAGACATTTTTGTACTTCGGGACGCTGAATTGGTTGAAACTATTTTCAAAGCTACAAGTTTTTAAAATTGATTACACTCAGGTACTATCAACCGAGTGCATGATTTAAATACGTTAAAAGCCCAATAAAACTCATGTAAAGAAAGAAATTGGAAGGAATTACCTACATTTCTTGAGACAAATGACTGAATAAGATAAACTCATCTGCAGCAGAATAGGGCCTAGAATTCAAATACATACATTCTCTTCTTTCATAAACTGTATCAAATGCTTCATTTTTTGAAACAATTATATTTTTATTTATTCACCTTTGGTCTGACCTTTACTGATAACAGTATCAAAGGACATCGTGATAAAATTGAAAATGCCTCCATTAGTTGCTATACGAGTTATCTCCCTAAAATTACTGCCCCTCCTACAAGTGTAATAATTATTTTGCGTTCAGATAGTAGTGGTAAGAAAATCATTTACTGAGCGAATTCGTGACAATTATTTGAACTTCAACTCTCCAGAATTACAAATATTGAAAAAATTTTGCAAAATCTTTCTTGTGCAGATCCTCCTTCTGTCTAGATTACTAATGATCGAATAATTATTATTATGAATGATCATTAATTACTAATAATTATTATCAAGTAGTGTAAATTATTATTAATTAACTCGATATCTGAAAACCCTGTGCTGTTCGAATGAGCCAGTATGAACATTGAACAGAAAGGCTGCCGCATGATTCACCCTCATGTCGACGACTTTCAATCTGCTCGAACTTCGAGCCCTTATTGTGAATAATGGCAGGTCTTAAAAAGATCAGGATGGTCTGAAAAAGTTCTAAAAATTAAATGCTTTTTAAATGTGACCTTAAAACTCACCATTCTATTTGAATTTTTTGAGATATGAGTTTTTCCAAAATTCAAAATTCGTTTTGAACCCCTTTCCATTTACCTAAGGTTATGAAAAGTTTCAAGGACCATTGTGTGGTTGTTCCGAACCCGTAAACCAAATTTCGTAATTTTAGTACAACGCTAACTGGACGGACGGATTTTCCCCGAATTTTCTGGATCTACGTATCTTGAGGCGGGGGGGGGGGGGGGGGTTCTTGGGCGATTCAGATGGTTCATTATCGTAGATGAAGGATTCCAATGGTTTATTATAATAGAATGGTTTATTATAAATAGAAGCTACTTAGGCAACTAAAATCAGATTTACGGTCATCACAGTGCCCTGCCACACACTTACCTTGTTCATATTGAAATTGAAAGTAAACTGTGTCCAAAGTTGAGTGTTGGTTTTGGGGTCTGAAACTTATAAGGTACCTTATGTAGTACATGATGATATAGACTAGCCTTAGGGCTTGTGTCATTACCACCACGCCAAAAGCGTAGATCTACTTTTTCGGTCATTTTCGTTTTATCAAACTTTTGTGTACCCTGAGTTTGGTACAACCGAGTAGAGTACACCATGCCAGAGCCGATATACGTAATTCCCTGTGGACTTGTTCTTACCGGATCCACGAAACTAAATCCAGGATTTACTTAATCCAAAATTAGCTAATTGCAGGATTAACTAAATCCAGCTAATAATACATGATTGAATAATCCCAGGATTTAATATATCCATATTCATTAAAACCACGATTCACTAAATCCAGCATTCCTCCTGGATTCACTAAATCCAGGATTTACTCAAACCAAGATAAACTTTATCCACGATTCCCTAAATCCAGGATTCCCTGAAACCAGGATTTAGTAAAACTAAGATCAATTGAATCTAGGAACAACTGGACCCACGATAGTAGTACATTTGCCCCGATGCTACTGATCCATATCGTCCATTTCGTCCAATTTCGTCCATTTCGTCCAAAAACAAATGACACTTTTGTCAGCACATGCGCCAACGTAAGATCCTTATATCTTTTACATTTTCTGTTTTATTCGTTTGATTTTGATGATGTTTTAAAAATTACACCCAAAACCTCATGAAAACTCCGTCTTAAAACATAATCAAAATCAAACGAATAAAACAGAAAATGTAAAAGATATAAGGATCTTACGTTGGCGGATGTGCTGACAAAAGTGTCATTTGTTTTTGGACGAAATCTATATTAGACCATCTGGAGAACAAGCCTCATTACTCCTTCGATTATCATCTGAGGGATTTAACTGTAGTATTGCGGACTTCAAGGAATCGTAGACATACAGACAAGGCACCGATTTTCTTACATACAGACAAGGCACCGAAGGCCTAAACATGTAGACATACAGACCAGGCACCGAAGGCCTAAACATGTAGACATACAGACCAGGCACCGAAGGCCTAAACATGTAGACATACAGACCAGGCACCGAAGGCCTAAACATGTAGACATACAGACAAGGCATGTAGACATACAGACAAGGCACCGATTTTCTTACATACAGACAAGGCACCGAAGGCCTAAACATGTAGACATACAGACAAGGCACCGAAGGCCTAAATCCCTTGGCAGAATATCTACAACTAGTTTGCTCACTTGAACATGCTGCGTGACATTAAATGTAAATAAATTTGACACACTTTTTATACTCTCTCTTGGGCCTACGACATTGAATATCCGGAGAATAACGGAACGCTTGATCTGTGGCTTGATAACTTGAGAATTGAGGTTTTCTTGGTGCAATTATTCAATGAAATAAGTCCCATTTCCTTGAAGTCCAATATCTATAAATCTCTGTTGAATTAGATTTGGTGATTTAAACCAATATTGAACTACCCAATTAGTATAATTAATTACACAAGTTTTCATCGTTTAAGAGTTCAGTAACTTCGTTCCGCCTAAATGGCTAGCGAATAATGAATGAAAACTTGGATGCTGATGTGGTTGAAGTAGTTACACCGATCTATACACACTTGAATTGACTTTGTCGTAAATAACCTTGACGATTTTATGGGGCTTATGAGCGTGGACATAATTTGCTAAAATGTCGAAGAAGAAAAAATTCCTCTTGCAGCTTTGTCCGATGAAAATGAATGGATTTTTGAAATTGTCAAGATCGTTGTAGTGTAGGTCGATCTCGGATTAGCTGTATTTGTCTCAAGGTTTTGTATTGATGGGAGGGTTCTGGTGGCAGGATTTCGTGGTTTTCTCTTTTGATCGGTTGACTTGCTCGGACGCTTCTTTGTTGAATCACTTTATTCGAATAAGAAATTGTTACGGTTCGCCTACCGCCCCAGACCGGACCCAGCCTCTAGAACAGTCGGTACTTGTATTTTGCAATCAAGCCGCTTTATCCATGTCGAACTTCCTCCGAACTATCTAGTCCACGCACTGTCACGGTGTTATAATTCCGCTTGGCATCAGATATAAAAATATCCCCCCTTCCCTTCGTTCTTATGTCTCTATGTATTTTTGGTCGCTGAATCCGAATCCGGGGTCAAAAACAGTCGGACACCCCAAAAACAAATTTTATAGCTAAAAAACACCTCCAGAATGGGGTAAACACTCGGAAAACGTTGAAGTGTAGGCAGTATTATCTTGATGAATCCTGTTTTGGTTACTTTTAGTTCAAACTTGATGTATTAAATATAATAAGGATGAAAAACAAAGGATTTTCCATTGGCTTATTGTTTGTGAGAATCCATACGTGGGGGTTTTGAGGTCGCTGATTACTAATTCGACTTCAAATATACAAAATTCGTAGGTGGCGCCACTATGCGAAGAATCGATGAACTTTCGTCGTCGCTGATTCAGAGTTACAAAGTTCAAGATCTTACAGTAAGAAGGTAAGTAGTAAGTGTATGAAATCAATCTCAATGAACTGCCTTTTTGTTACAGAGTCGAGCTGAGCGCGGTGATCTTGTTGGGGGTCGAGTGGCTTCAGTGTGCGGGCGGCGAGATGACGGCACTAGAAGTCGCGCCACCTCTGCCTCCACTGCCTGCCTCTTCCTCACTGCTCTTCTAGTCATGTCCTGCGGTATCATCACTGGCCTCTACCTTTACTACCACTTCATTCGTGCTCAGGTACACACCACAGTCATGGGATAAGGGAGGTCTGCTTATCGTTGGGGGGGGGGGGGGATAATACGAGGGGTGATCAAAATGTTCCAGGACTTTCTAAAAAAACGCTGTATTAAACCTAATGAACTAACTGTGAAGCGGGGCTGAACAACGACAAAGTCTCTGATGTTTAATACATCATGATCATTATTGTTGATGACTTTCTATGACAATGCGATTCGGAACGTAAATTGATAAATATCTGTTTTCTGCTAGTTCTTTCTGCTTGTTCCCACAGTTTTGACGAAACTAGATTAGATTTATGATTTTTTGAGTTGCTAAACTTGGGTGTAAACTCTAAAACTAAAAAAGTGTATCTTGGGACACTGCTCAAGATGAGTGTACATCTGAGACAAATCAGTCTCGAGAGTAGTCATGAGACTCGAATCGCGAGTGGACATTGACCTGAGAGCAGTATCGGAGACAAGTCCGAACAAGTCTCTGAGACTGCACCCATCTCAGGTGGACACGCGATTTCCTGCTCTCGATAGTTGGTCTTCCGCCAGCGCCTTAATATTTTTTTAGCTCTTCGAGACTTGACGCGTTTTGTTGCATCTCGAAATTTTGTGTCATTCTTACCAAATCCAGAAGCAGTTCGAATTGCACTGCAGACATCCAAATAAAATTGCGAAACTGTTAGGCATCTTCCAGTTGTAATTCACTCACAAGTGTGGAACAAACCCCCAATTCAACCCATAGATCCACCCATTTCCTCACCCGACACTCCCTTTTTTTTGGTTTTCCGCTTTTTAGCAATTACAAAAGCAAGGGCTTGCCGCGAATCCATTCAAGACAAGATTATGTTCCAACACTATCAGGACTGCACTCACTGCGCGGAGTCTCAGGTGGAAATGAAATATTTCAGGTCTCGAGATTACTGAGGCTATCGAGTCTCACGAATCAGTGCGGTCTCAGGTGGACAACCTCCTGAGACTGGTCTCGAGAGCAAAGCTTTGCTCTCGAGACTTTGTCTCAGGTGGACACTAGGCTTTAGACGAATTTCAAGGAAGGTGGGGAAAATTTGAAATCCAAGTGGGGAGTCTGGTGACTTGTTTGTTTGGTACCTCCTAACAACTTTGGTTGGGTCGACTCTGTAATTGTGGCCATTCAAAATGTATGAGATTGGATGGACAAGAAATATTCCAAGACTCTATCGTCTCTTTGTACTACATTTCAGGTTCACAAATACCAAGGATGTTTCCGCATCAAGCTCGATGATCAGGATTACAACAATCTCCTTCCTCGCGATTCTGAATATCTTCCTCGTGATCCAGAGATGCTTAAAGTGAGTGGTTCTCAAGATTGCTATTACCCACTCAAGGTAGGTATAGTCTATTATAGGTCACGCTATTAAGAAACGTCCTTAATTGACTGAAAAAGTTGATTATCATTATCTTGCAACACAAATACACTGACTTGTTACTTAGACCTATCAAGTACAAACTACTTGAGGTAATACTAGAGGTGTTTCATGAAACCATAATGAATTAGGACGTTTTGTAATTGCTGGACCTATCCATCAACTGCATGAAGCTGTAGTTTCTCGTTCTGTGAGATTGTTTTGCTTTAGTAACTGAGTAGTTAAAAAATCAGACGACAAAGATGTTCTACTCGTTTGGTACTAAAAGTCTCATATTTGTTGGACAATACAAAAGACTTTGCAGTTCCTATGAATAAATATGATAGCCACCTTGTTTTCGACAGGATCATACCTGCGTCAAACAAGTGCGTATCCCTTGTCAAGTTTCTCGTTTGCCCCTAGATTCACGAAGTGTGCCAGGGGATTCAATTTTTCAGGGTTCGTTTGAGCTGTCACGGCGTATATAGACGTAGGAATTCAATAACGTCGATTGAAGGCATCTTATGGGTCATTCTCCCAGTTCATACAAATTTCATGGTTCTGATATCACTTGGAAGAATTTCGTTTTCAATGATTTTCGTCCATGAATTGCTCCAAGGTAGGCTGCTAATTGTGTTTAAAAATACTTCATAGAATTAATTTTTAAAGAATTCATATGATCATGATAAAATTAATGACTTAAATTAATTAGTAACTGTAAGGTTGTTGATAAGAGACTCGCATGTAATGACTAAATTTGATGTAACCCCCAAAACCTATTTCCCTCACACTTCCAACAGTGAGGGTGATAGAATTTAAGTCATTAATTTTATCATGATCATAATATGAATCCTTTTATATTATGAATTCTTTAAAAATTAACTGTTATCGAACTCACTTATAAACAAACCAATTAACTGTCACTATGGAGGACAGACAGACATACATTCGATTTTGACATGTTATAGATATAGATTTTCACGTGACAAACTTGCACCAAATTCCACACTCACTGTTTGAAAGAATTTAAAATAAACTGACGTTGAGTATCTACATTACATGCAGATACATCGGTCCATGTCTCATTTTCTCCCCGTAAAAGATAAGTTTTGTGTCTCAAATAAAACAAAATAACGATAAAAGCTGAACTTGGGCCTCTTCTGCTTTAATTGTAAATCCTAAGGAGCCTACACATGGCAAATTACATTCATAGAGTGAATAGCATTGAAATTAAGTGTTGGAGCCACTCAGCTGATCCTGACCTCCTGACAGCCACTCAGCTGACCTGGGCATCGTCATGTCATCCATGTCAAAATTGCCCGTTGCTGTTTATTAACCATTGAGTGCAATTGAATTATTGAAAATTTCACACAGATACTTCAATGTCATTGAGGCGTAAATTTGTATGAATTCGAAGAATGACCCATTTAGTTTTGTCCCCATAATATTTTCATTGTTGGAAAAAAAGCGATTGGAAAGAGTGATGTTCAACCAGAACTGAGATTCCTTTGCATTGCTATAAACTCGTATAAATTACTCATCTGTCATCAACATAACTTTGATGGGCACCTTGGTAGTTACTTGTTTCTATGTTAAAGTGTTTCATATCTTTCACATTGTAGTTTATGACTGTACACACAGAAAAACGATTCAGTGTGAGCATGTGCATGTTCTACGAAAGGTTTCACAATCCAAAGATAAACTGGTTCAAAATATACGTTAGATAATATATCGTGGGTGAAGTGGCAACATGACCCCTTATAACCCTCATTTTCCCTTATTTTATAGGAGGCACAAAAAACTTATTTCTCGCCTTATTACTATGACCGAAATTTTGCTAAAATTACATAACATTCAATTTTTGGCTGGGATAGGGCATGAAATTTGAAATCTCAGTAGTGACAGGGTATCGCTTTATTTGAAATATCATATCACTCCAACATCAATCTGAAAATAAAATAAAACTTACCACAGGTAAATGAGGGGGTTGATACAGTAAGACCCCGACAATCCGGCAGAGTCGGGGATCTGACTGTGCCTGATTATCAAGGTATGATTTAAAACGTGATTATGAGAGGCAATATAGCGTAATAAATATTAATGTGTACGTATTATAACCGGACGCTTACGACATGGCTCGATTCATCCCGAACACTTCCAGCATGGTTGGAATTCCGGAGTGAAGCTACTGCTGGCGCTTTTGTTGTTACTTTGGTTTTAAGGCTAGAAAATTTAATATTGGCTCCAAATTCATTGAGATTACAACCCAAAAACTATTGTGAAACTCAAATCTTGGTATTTTCATTCGCTGTTCTAATGATAATTTTTATTCAATGATTGTGATTCAAGATGGAACCTAACTTTAATTGAAATTTCTTGACAGTTGTCTGAAGAAGCGATGCCTGGCGTCAATCTCCAACCGTACTTTAGAGAAGATTTCGAAATTGATGACACCTACGAGAAAATCAGCGTTCCGGATTTCAATGGAGGTCGCCACAGCAAATTTATCCACGACTTCAAAATTGTAAGTCATCGTTCAACTGTATTAAGGTGGAACTTTATGGGTAAACGACTACGAGAAGAAAAAATTGATGAACCCTCATGTACATGAGGAAGAGAGTCAATAAAAGTATTGCTCTCCCGACCTCCAGAAAGGTCTAATAAATGTGCGATTTTGTTGAAATACCGTAAACTAGGGGAACTCGGTGATAGGTTTTGAGGTTTTTCCATGTTTCACCCTTGAATCACATTTCCTGGAGCTGGATTATATTTTTTACAAATCCGTCTACATCTCAACTTCGGACTGCCACCAAAATTTTCGTTCTAACCCCTCGGGACTTTTTCAGGGACTGGATCCGCCCCTGTCAACGACTGCCCCAATGTTACCAGCTCATTCACCCACATTTTCATTTTTTTTTTAAGTTGCTACCAAAGCGAAAATGGAGATATCGAAGAAATTCCAGCGATAAATTGAAGCTAGTTAGTTGGCAACTATAGTTGCTTATCATCAGATAAATACTTATCTCAGACGAAAGCACAATATGCGGCCCAACCAGATGTTTGCGAGTTTTCTGAAATCTTTGTAAAACCGAGGTAAAACTACTTTGAAGTTTCACAAACATCAACACTTTTTGCCACATTGGCTACATTTTGCCTCGGCTCTATCGTGGACAACTTCAATGAGAAAGGCTAGTATAGTTTTCATATGGAGGAAGCGATAACAGCGGCTTCTACGTTTACTTATTGTTTACTAATTGTTTTGTAACAATGTTACAGCACCTGTCACAAAGTTCCCCCAGTTTACGGTATTAGGTGAATACACCGATGGGTACACAATTGGCGTAGTATGAACAATATTATAATAATAGGTAATTGGCGAAGTTGCAAAATACCTTTACCTCTGTAGGTAGTTGATATTAATGTAGGCATTCTGATGATCCTTGTGGTTTTTGTAGAATAAGACGGGAATTGTGGACGTCAATGGGAAAATATGTTTCGTGATGCCACTCAACCGAACTGAAGTTCTTCCTCCCAACACTCTTCTTGATCTTGTCAAGAAAATGCACAATGGTAAGTTGATCCAATGGTTTATTGATCCAAAGGCCATTTTATTGATCCTCTATGGTGTACGAGTATTGGACGCAAGTTCATGTAACATGCAGAATATTACCTATAGGTACTTGAATGTACTTTGATACTTGAATTCCACCTGAATGCCAAAATCTGTAGTTGACTCAAGTACAGTACTTGAAATGTACTTAACCATTTTCTGGAATTCCGTTTTAGCGAATTTTGAAGAAAAGGAAGGAAGCAATGAGGAGTACCCATGGGTCTCTTTGTTATGTTCGCGAACAGACTGATATTGTAGTTAAACTCTTAAAATGTAATATTTTCATATTGGGCTGCCTAGCCCCTGTTGTATTAAAAATAATAAATAATATTGACTTTCTCCTTTCAGGGTACTATGAGGTGAACACAGGATTGATTCGTGAGACTATGAAGGTGGTGACCCCGCAAATAGAGGATCGCTCAAATCTCGGAACGTATATTCAGAGGGAGTGCAACGACTACCCTATTTATCGGCTTGAGAAATATATCAGTGGAGGTAATCATAAAATATTCAACGGTTGCATTGGTGAATTGACTAACTTATTTCTACTTGCCTCATTGCATAGCCTGGTGGTGTCATATAATTCAATGTGTTGAGCAATTATTTGTGATAGTTCAAGTTCTTGACTACAGAGACTCTGGTGAGTCTTATTGGGTGCTTCAGACAATCACACAAACCATAACGCCTTATCTGCATGCGCGTTGTTACTTGGTGGCACTAGATTTGTTTGTATTCACAATGAAACGTTTGACTTCATTGTGTGTTGGAATAACACTACTCGAACCAGTTCATCAACTGATATTAGACAAAATCGGCTGAGCTGTACATAAGACTTCTAGTACAGATAGATTTAGTGACAAGAGAACCCCAGATGCTCTAATGTCGTACAATGCGAATCGTTCAACCAAACTCTCTCATTTTGTCCGGTCTATTTGTAGATGTTCATGATCCTGGATGAAATTTCACACAATTTAGGGGAAACTGCTGCACCCTGTCTCCTGCTATCAACTGTGTTTCTCTTGTTGTAGTATACAAACGAAGTGCAGAACCCGAAGTCAAATTCATCGAGTTCGCTGGCACCACCAAGCAGATCGACATCATCAATTACGACGAGCTTCTGGAGCACGTTGACAATGTGCCGAGGGCCCTCGCATAATCACCTCCAACTCACTATAACTGTACTATGTACCTACCTTTACAATGCTAAGTATTTTAATCGACTTCTCAATCTTATCGTCTAGATTATAGCGTTGTTTACGTTAGTTTAATGGCACAAATTTAGGCATTCCTGTGCAGTTATATATAGGTATGAATTGTTCTAAAAAATATTTAGCGCATAATTGATTTTAATTTCTCCCGATGAAAAAAGCATCCTAGATAATGGTAATATTGTATAATATACACCCTTTTACTGCAGTTGAGCACTACTCAAGGACATTTATGTGTAGTTTTTGAAGTTGTTCGCGTACCTTCAATATGTTTTCAAGGAATATGTAAGTGTATTTTGTGATCTGTTCTCTGTAAAGTTGCTACAAATTAACAACAAGAATGTTTCGAGTATTAATTGGTATCGTAATCGACTAATCCACTATCTACAGTTGACAGAAAACATTAAATAAATTAACTCAATCATACAATTAAATCAATCATGGTAGGATTGCAGGGTGTGTGATGGTCTAGTAGGTCCCAATTCTACCAGTGATATACACTTTATACAGTGATATACACGTTACGATCGAGAGGCGAAATCAAATCTATTTTATCAAGAAATGAACCCTATTGTACGTATCGTACTGAACCACGAAAAATGCTTGAAACGCGTGTTGGTTGGTTTTTGGTACTCTTTCCAGCTTTTGATGGATTTCGAATTTTATGAAAAATTAATCGGAGGGTAATTTACAGCTTCTGACTATTTCTTGGTCGATTTTGTTCATTCTAAGATGAATTCGTTGTGCTACCCATTTGATATATAAAACAAGTTCAAATTATTCTAAACATGAAATGGCAAAATGAGCGAGTTTATTGTGACACATGAAAAGATCTCACGACGAGGAGGCAATCACTGATAGCAGAAGATACAGTACCAACTACAATCACTTTATATATTCGAGTTATTTTCATACTTCTACCTTCGTTCATAATATTTCACTCCAGCATAAATGAATAAACTATCAATTCTAGAGTTTGGCGTTGTGAATTTCTGGAGATTTCGGCATGAACATGCCTTACAATTAATTTCACTTCTATTAGACGTGCTGGAAAAATTTTATGATGACATGAGACATCTTTTCTCCCTCCCAGTTGCACTGTAGGACAATAACGCTTTGGGTTTTCTATACTTATCCGTTATTATTTCCTGTTTTCTTGGCTGTGTAACCATTCGAAATTCTTTATAAATCGGCAATGATCAACAAATTTCGTGCCCACTTTTCATGGAGGTGAGGGGTTTGCCCTACAGCATTTTTGTCTTGCTTATTGTTACGTTTGTTGGTTGTAACTGTACAAATACATTTTTTGGAAATAATTTGCTTTGTTCTGTTTGCCAACCCAATTGATCAACACCACTTTATACTGCACAATCCGTCGAACTATGAAAGCTAATGGCATCAATATCCCCCAGGGATTTGAGCTGTAATCACACAAGCTTTTGAGGAAATCAGGCCAGAGGCATGTGGCCCAGTTTCAACATCGGACGCCTACAGGGTTTTCGTTGTCACTGTGGATTGGTGGGCTGTTGATAGCTGCCACAATCACCATAATTGGTGAGTGGTTGACGAATGGGGGCTGGGGTTGTCTGTAATCCTTAAAGCTAGGTTTTCCTAATTAAGCAAGTTCCGTCGACACAGTTTGCCACTTTCATGACGTAGTCAAGCAGGAAGAGGAAGAAATTGTGGACGATGTCCAGGAATAAGAGTTCCTACTTACGAAGTGAGAGGTGTCTTCAAAAAGCGGGCGAATGAAGGAATGTTTCATCACTTTGATTAAGAGTCATCTCCATGAAGAAGAAGAGAAGTTCCCAGGGCCGTCGTCATGGGGGGGGGGGGGGGCATCCCCCACTGCTTTTTCGACTTTTTTCGAAATTTCGGGCCGTGAAGATAGAAGCAAATACTTAATAGTGAAAAAACAAATAATCACGAGAGAAAAGAAAGGGAGAAAGAATAAGAAAAGAGAGAGAACCAGGAGAAGGTTGGGATTTCCGAACATGCATAACTTGGAGTTCCCATACTCTGAAATCCTGGGTTTTTGATAAGTTCAAAGGAGATTTCTCCCAAGTAAGGTTCAAAAAAGTTTGATTTCTCCCAAGTAAGGGAACAATCCTGCTTGTATTATCCCAACTTGAATTAATCAAAATTCTCAATTTTTCAATAGGCTGCATGAATGCTTTGCCTATCGGGCATAAGCATTCAGCCAATCTTTAGCTAAGTAAAAAAATGAATAAAATTTATTTTCTCATAATATTATATATTAATCATCATAAATTATAATAGGTATATCCAACCTAAATATCATTTAGGTTTGTTAAACCACAACAATTTAGCTGTTAGGTTAAATTTTGATATACAGGGCAACTTAAACGCGACTGATTGTGTCGATAATTTATTGTACACTTACTGTTTATGCGACTAAAACAGAAATACATTGCACTATGGTACATTTTTGTGTTGAAGCCATAAAATACTTTAAATACCTTTACTTTAAGGGTATTTACATTTAATCCGATTGGAAACGAAAAATGGATCGAATACTTCAAAATCACTCTCAATTGATTGTAGTAGTTCTCTAATGCCCAGAACGCATCAAGGATGTGGCATATTATTGAAAGGCTTGTCGAAAGCAAAATTGATGATCATGTCGAGAGCCCAGAGGGGCTGATCTCCAGGCACCATATGGCCAGCATTTCTGACGAGGAGTTCTGTGAAGTTGCCAGCAGTTTTCGAATAACCGGCCAATTCTTGTCCCACGTACCACTGCTTCCGTTCTGCTTTAGCGTACTCTTCCGCTCCTTTCCACTTGAGCTTCCTCACGTAGTTCATTGTCAGAGGGTAAGCGCAGATAATGTCCAGCTGACCGTTGTAGATCAATACCTTGTAGTGGTTCAGCAGCTCTTCCAGCCAGGGTACTATTGACAGGAGTTCGTCGACCATCAAGTGACGTTCCACGTCATTGTTTTGATCGTTGAACGTTAGATTCCCAACGTGCATCCTTCTCCTGACTTCAGGCTGATTGAGGAAGTAGATCATTCCGTCGTCACTATCGTTTTTTTGAGCTTCAATGAAATTGTAATAAAAAGTGATACCAGTCACGTTCTGGACAAGTGCTGGGTACCCTGTCAAATCGGCGTCAAAGTAGTTATCTAATGCCCAGAACGCATCAACATATTTTTTCTGCACAATCAGTGATTTTATTTGTTTTTCAATTTTCAAAAACCTACTTCTTGTTTTCTGATCAATGAAGTCTAAATTGTACAATAAATTAGCGTAGTCGATCATATTGTATGGATCAACCCAACCGTCACCAATAGCGATACCTTTCAAGTTTATCTTTTGTGCTGATCCAGGATTCGATTTGTGAATCGTATACGCTACAGCAGGGATGAACTTCCCAGCGTAAGACTCACCTGTTATAAGAAAATCGTTCTTGCTATACTCGGGGAATAGCTTGAAAAACTGGAGCAAAGCCGTGTACAAGTCTTGACCCACTTCAGCCATATTGTTGGCGTATCCGGCTTCACCCCGGGTGAAGCTGTAGCCCGTCCCGACAGGCTGATCGATGTAGATGACGCTCATTTTCCGCGTCCAGTAGTGTCGCTTTCTTCCGATTTTGTGGTTTTTCAAAAGTTGAAATGGACCGTTTTCTTTGAACGTCGCGTATAGGGACGACGCCCCTGGGCCACCTTGCAACCATACGGCAACCGGCGCCGTTTCAGGGGATTCTTCCGCTGGGAAGAACCAGAAATAAATGTTGGAGTCTCTTTTTTGATCGATGGTGAGGAAACCCGAGTAACTGACAATGTTATCTAAAAGTGGAGGCACCAAAGCAGCTTTCCTCCCTGCTGCCAACCTCCCAGACTCAATGTATGGAGTCAGGTACAACGGATTGCCCACATCTTCACCGACGTCGCAGAACCCTTTGGTTTTAGGGTAAGGGTTGAGCAAAAACGCGCTGACGCATCCAAAGTAACACAAACCAATAACCACCGATGCTCGTTTCATTTTGTTACTGCGTGATGAAGTAAATAATTAGTAACTTAGTATGCAGGGTGTTTCATTTCGTGACGTCACAAGCTAGGAATCGATTCTAGAGCTAATTCTCTGGTCGAAAATGTCTTGCAGCAATTTTGTTACTCAGTTAAAAAATGGAGTTTTTTCAATTTTATGATTATTATCGTGTTTTCGACTTTATCACACTAAAATGGAAATAACTCCCTTAATTTAAATGAAATTTCAAATCTGGTAACACCGTTGGAAATAACAAAAAATTTCTTATCCCCCTGATGAAAAACAATTTTTCATTTGAAAAAAACGGTGAAAAATGAATTTGAAAAGGAAAATCGTAGAAATCTCCACTTTTTTCAAACGCTCATAGACCCCTATAATCTGGCAAGAGAAGTTCCGCCCAAATATCAGCTTTACAGTGGTATAAACAAAAAAAATTGCAATACAATTTTGAGGAAGAAATTCACGTTTGAATCAAGAAAAGCGTGGTTTTTCTGAGGAAAGTCTGATTTTTCAAACTCCATTTTTCAACTGAGTAAACAAATTGCTACAAGACATTTTGGACTAGAAATTAGCTCTAGAATCGATTCCTAGCCTGTGACCGTCACGAAATGAAACACCCTGTACAGGTACATACCACTTGTATATCCTAAAAATTAGAAATAATCGCCCGGCTAGTTATTAACGGTCTATACCATTCTACTGTCCCACGTTTCTAATGCACGACATACCGGAGAACCACCAACTGAAACAACTTTAACGATAACTGCAGTATTTATCTCATTAGTTCGACAGACCACCCAAGTTTTATATCTCTTTAGACTATTTATCTTATCACGGTCTCATTTTGATTCCCTGTTACTACTTCTTCAATAATCATTGGAATGTAACAACGGCTCCCTGTAGTTATGCGAGGGAATCCATTAATCCTGACAGATTAGTCGCTTTCAGGTGTCGCTTGAATTATTTGAGTTGGTGATTACGAGATCACGACGATGGAGACTCAAATAATTCGTGCAGATTACAATATTTTTCACATTCCAAGAAGAACCTTAAAGTACCTTGACATTTAATACAACAATTTTTTGTGGAAATGTATTGTTGTTCGCTGTTTGTGCGGTTTCTTACGATAAGAGTTATTTAGTGATTTTGATTGATTGTTTTCCATAATAATTAATAATCGACCAAGAATGAAAAATGTGAACCCCGCTAACAATTTGTGAGCCAAATACAAGGCTACAAATACTGAGGCTACAAGTCGAAGCGACACATGCGGTATTTGGCAAACATTAAGCAAAAGTTCTCCAAATCTCCGAACGTGTGGCCGGGCATTGGTGTATTTGCCAGATACCAAACATTGACAAATCTTGTCACACACCGAGCATTTTCTCCAGCCACACACGTAGGGCGAGTATTTGTCAAATCTGGGAAGCATTGCGGGTGTGTATTTCCCTCTTAGCGCCGGAGTTTAACGAGAATTCGGACAAAACCCTGTGATTCACATTCACGCACCCTGTGATTCACGCTTTGTACTAGTCCTTGGAGGAAGATCTGTTTCGAGACATTGGTATTTGTGGTATTGTGCGGCGGTCTCCTTCATCAAGAAGGGGAAAAAAAAGAAATGGAAACCAATGAAAAGACCATGGTGGATGTCTCAAAACAGTCTGTCTCAAACATCTGTCTCAAAACAGATCTTCCTCCAAGGACTAGTACAAAGAGTGAATCACAGGGTGCGTGAATGTGAATCACAGGGTTTTGTCCGAATACTCGTTCAACACCGGCGCTAGGAGGGAAATACACACCCGCAATGCTTCCCAGATTTGACAAATACTCGCCCTACATGTGTGGCTGGAGAAAATGCTCGGTGAAACAGCAACATGCTATAAGTCAATTTTTGGCCAAAATGAGTTAGACATCATTAGACATTATTAGACACCATTCCTTATTCAAATTTTCGCGCCGGATCGACTGGAGAAGTCAGGAAGTTATTGATAGTGTTACCAACAAGCTATAATTCAGTTTGAAGCCAACTTGCTATAAGGTCAGTTGTTTTACAGTGCAGTTGTGGCGAGGCAACGACTCAGCATGGAAGACGACGAAAGTTTTGTAAACAGTTTTCTGTCTCTCCTGAAAAGTTGGGAAAAATGAGTTATAGCATGTTGCTGTTTCACCGATGCGAGGAGAAAAATTTGACTCTTGGTGGGGATGATGACGGGCACTGGTGCTTCCGGAAACATTTACACAGAATCGGAGTATACACGGGAATTTCAATGGGCTAGAATATTTGGAACTTGGAATACACTGATCATCCTAGAAAACCTTAATAGCTAAGAAACTGGCTGTAATGTGGAATTTGCCATTTACGTTGAGACATGAGGCAATTTATCTGCCAAATTATACACACTAGATTACGGTTCTTGCTACCTTCTCATCAAGTTCGTGTGGCACATTTTTCAAGGGCTTGTTGTATGCGAAACTGGTGATCATGTCGAGGGCCCAGAGAGGCTGATCTCCTGGCACCATGTGACCTGCATCGCGGACTAGGAGCTCCGTGAAGGTCCCAGCAGTCTTGTAATAACCAGCTAAGTCTTTTCCCACGTACCATCGCTGCCTCACAGCATCGGCGTAGGCATCGGCTCCATTCCATTTAAGATTCCTCACGAAGTTCATCATTAGGGGGTAGCCGCAGATGATGTCCAACTGTCCGTTGTACAGAAGCACTCTGTAGTTGTCCATCAGAACCTCCAGCTCGGTGATTGTAGAAACAAGATTATCCATGAGAAGATGCATATAGACGGTTCCTCCTCCGTTATACGTTCCATTACCCACGTGAATGCTCCTTCTAACTTCACTTCGGTTTAAATATGCATCCATGTCGTCTTGATTAATTCCCTCCAATTTCAAATAATTATACACATTCTTAATACCAGTCACATTAACCACAAGTGAATTATCGGCTTCAAAATAACTTCCAAAGAGGTAATTGCCTCGTTCGTAGTCACCTTTTTCAATCAATGCCCTGATCTCTTCTTCAATCTTGGCAAACTCTTTTTTAGTTTTGAGGTCAATCAAATCCATACCGTAGAGAAGAGTGGAGTAGTCAATCATACTGTAAGGATCGACCCATCCGTTCCCGATCGCCAATCCTTTCAAATTTATCCGCTCTGAAGAGTTCTGATTGAACTGATGTATACGATACCCCACAGCTGGAATGTACTTTCCTGCGTACGACTCTCCAGTAAGGTAAAATTCGTTGTTTTTGTACTCTGGAAACAGTTGAAAGAACTGCAGTAGGACTTCGTACATATCACGGCTCACGTCATCTTCAGTATTGGCGTACCCTTCTTTGGCTCGCGTGAAGCTAAACCCTGTTCCAACTGGCTGATCGATAAAAATCATGTTGAGTGTTCGCGACCAATATTGCGGCCTTCGAACGACGTTGGAACCATCGTCGAGAGAAAACGGTCCGTTCTCCTTGAATATCGCGAACATCGACGACGACCCCGGACCGCCCTGTAGCCAGACAGCCACAGGTGCGGTATCAGGGGATTCCTCAGAAGGGAAAAACCAGAAAAATATGTTGGAGCCGCGATCCTTGTTAACCGTCAGATACCCAGAGAAACTGGTGATATTATCAACGAGCGAGGGGACTTCGGCGGCTCTTTTCCCTGCCTCGATATTTCCTGATTCGATGTACGGAGTCAGATACAGCGGTTCCCCGACACTGTTTTCATCACGGCAGTTGGCTCGGGTCCTGGTGTTTGAGGTCTGGAGGGACGTTCCACTCCCAACCATCACAATTACGACTCCAACTGTTAATAAAAACATTTAAATGTATAACAACAAAATCCGTGCGATATATAAAAACCTACTACAGACGTGCTGTAAACATACCACCTCCTGCAGGTAAGTACGTACCAAGCAACTTTGGATCGTACAGAATCACTTCTGGCACAACACACTCAAAAACTAGAAATGCCACTATGACTGGGTTCAGGTAGAAGGTATTTACAGTCCACTCACCATTGTAGAGGCGAAGGCTTTGGCGATTTTCCTTAAGTACCTACTTTACTTAAATATTATCATTTTAGGTGATTACACGGTCTATCTTATGTAATCCTACAGGGTTCACTTAATTCGACGATAATCGGCCGGTGACGAACGCGGCACTAATGAAACTACATCAAGGTCAATGTTGACAGTGCGAAGTTGGTAAATTCTTTACTCATTATTAAGTATTATCTAAGTATTGATTTTTCAAGAGTTTTAGCGAATTTTCGAAGAAAATGTAGCTATTGTTCTCGGTCCAAAATGTTTAAAACTCAAATTTTCGAAAAAAGGTTATACCAAAATCCGTTTCAGACCATGCTGAATACACTGTCAAAAGATACCAAAAATTATATGTATATTTATGTATGTCATTCCAGACGATAACTCTCGATAGGATTGAGATAAAAAGTTCAGATTTGCACAAAGAATCTGTCTTGGCAATCGACAGGCTAAGTTCGTAGATGGGCAGAATTGGACCACTGTACGGGGGGGGGGGGGGGAATTCCTCATAAATTCCCAAAATGGAACATTTTGACAAGAGACACCTCATTTTAAAGTTTTATTTATGCTGAACACGATGGTGAAATCAGAATTGCGATATCTCATTCCGTTCTCAAACTGGAGCACTTTGAAGATGAAGAAACGTGGTTGAACCTTGATATGATCTTCATGTTAGTCTGCTCTAATCTGATGACGGTATGCGATATCGCAATTCTGACTTCTTCGTCGTGTTCAGCGTTGTAATCTCCAAAAGCTGAGGGGGGTTTTGGGGATGTTGGGGGGGGGGGGGAAGGTTCACCCATAAATTCCAAAAATGAAACGGTCTGTCAAGTGACACCTCATTTTTTAGGTTTTTACACGCTGAATAAGATGGGGAAGTCAGAATTACTATACCTTATTCCGCTCTCAAACTGGAGCACGTTGAAGATGAAGAAACGTGGTTGATACTTGAGATGTTTTTCATGGACATCATGTTCTTTAATAAAGACCATTTACATAAAACCAATTATTCCTTCGAAAATTCGCTCTTATAGCACTTATATAGATTTTTATTGCGTGTTTTAACTCATTGGTCCCATTTTGATGTTTTTCGGAAATGGCTACGTTTACTATTTTTCAAGACAAAGGCAAATTTAGGTTGACAAATTTTAATGTGTTAAAAATGTAAAAAGGAATATAGGAATATAGGGATAAGTGTCAACAAATGTCATTATTTCTCTATATAATCGCCATTGAGGTTGCAACTGCCCCCCTTCCAGAGCACAAGGCTTTAAAGCTCCATTGTAAACTGTATTATGTATTGTCTACTTCAACAGGAAATGAATATCTACCATATCTAATCAAGAAGAAGGAGAAGAAGAACCAGAAGAAAACTAAAATGTACATAAATTGATTTGCAAAAAAAATCTTGGAAAATCTTGAATTAGGTATGGAAAATCTTGAATTCGGTTTGGAAAATCTTGCATTTGGTTTGGAAAATCTTGAATTTGCAAATCCAATTCATGAATTGGAAATGTTATAAAATAAAAGAGTACAGTGATCCAGACAGTAGAGTATGCCAGATAATAAACCATTGTCCAAAAGCTTGCGGAGTTTCTCCTCAAGTGATCACAATGACGACTCGGAAGCAATAAATAAATCAATTGTCGCATCGTTATTGGGTTCGTTGCCACAGATTCACTGGGGCAAAAATGAACAATTCTGTTTTTTTAATAATTTATTCTGATTTTGCTTAATAGTTCATGTCACGACTGAGAGAACAATGTTTTGTTTCAATAGTGTTGTTTTGATGCGGTAGACAAAAGTTGTTTGAAGGGAGTTGTGGTGGGGAGGGGGTTGGGGAGTTTGAAGAGGTCATGGTCCTCCACAGGACACAAGGAAGTAACCGGGTCAGGAGTGTCGGGTGCCTGGCACCATCGGAGGCGGCACGAGTGGGGGCAGCACGAGTTTGTAGTATAGGAAGTGAGTATGAGGCCGCCGCGGAGAAGATGAGGGGGCGGGGGCGGGGGCGGTGGGGGCGGCCCGCGTGTTGGAAGGATGTACGGGGAGGGTGAGTTGAGGGGGGGGGGGGAGTTGGGTCGTTTCAAAGGGTCGATCCCACGCAGGCGAAGCGAACAGGGGGGTTTTGCCACCTGTAGGACTATTCGTCGACGCCCTTTATCCAGTTCACTCTGGAGAAGCTCCCGAGTCATGTCCGGGACGCGGGCACTGGAGCCGGGCACCGCCCCTGAGCCCGAACGGGGCACCTCCGAGCCCGAACGGGGCACCTCCGAGCCCGAACGGGGCACCTCCGAGCCCGATCGCAGCACTCCGTCGCCTGAAGGTGAACCCCCTCCGCCCGACGATTTAGCAGCTGGTGCACCTTCGGCTCATAATCTGTCTGATGGCACTGTCGTAGAGGAAAACGAAGATCTCTCTAGGGCCAATGTAAGAAAAATGTTTTTTATTATTTATATATTACGAATAAATCTCCTGTATTGATCACTGTTCTCACTGTTTTCCAAGTCAAATTGAGAATTTTCCAAATCAAAATGACAATTTTCCTAATCAAATAATTTGATTATTGAGAGCTTTCCATTTCTACTGACGAAACTACGAACAGTTATTATCCAAAAGTATTTATCAAAGAAATTGGAAGACAGGTACCTTGAGTGGTATCCCATCAACCGAACTGCCCACTTATCTATCCTATATATATATTGCACTTTGCCCGTCTGCAGCCCCTTCCCACACATTGTCACTACCTACCCTCATCCAGAAGGCTGGAAACAATAAACAACATGTTCCTTTTCACAAAAATCTTCGGTGGGCGATTTATTAGTTTCGATCTGTTTTTCAACGGTGGACGATCCCAGGAGTGAAAGTGACAGTGACAGTGATCGGGAAAACCGATAATTTTAATATGAACTTAAGACTATGAAGATCCCATCTTGCATTACTCATCTTTTTGTCTCTTCTACAAAATATACCTGTGTCAAAAAAAAGTTCTGAATTCTCAATTTGGTTTGGAAAATTCTCAATTTGATTTGGAAAATTCTCAATTTGATTTGGAAAATTCTCACTTTGATTTGGAAAGTTCTCAATTTGGTTTGGAAAATTCTCAATTTGACTTGGAAAACCTATAATATAGAAACAATATATTATATTGTTTCTAGGCCAACGCCCGTCACTGCACGAATGAATGATCTTAATGAAATTGAATACTTAGGATAAGCGTGAATAGTCCTAAGGAGGCTACATACCTTCATAGTGTGAATGGCATAGAAATTAGCTCTAGGAGCCACTCAGCTGATCCTGGCCCTATACTCCTTAAAGTGTAAGCCCTAAGGAGGCTACAAGCAAATTTCAAGTCTCTACCACCACGGGAATAGGCGTCGGGTGAGACGATGGAGCCAGCGAATCTTTTCCACAATTTTAGGATGTGCTTTAGGTTTTTAGGAGATAATGGTTTTGACTGGGGCCATAAGAGTAAAACTGAAAGAATGGTTTTGTGGTGTTTTTTTGATCTGGCTCTAGAAACTGTGGTGTCAGAAACATGAACCATAATCTTATGGCCTGAATCTAAACCATTACCTCCCAAAAACCTGAAGAACATGTCTCGGTCGTTAGAGATTCTTCGGACCTCCATAAGTAGACCTACAAATGCGAACCACCAGAATTAGTTGTTTACAAACAAAACTCCACCAAAAACGTTAACGAACCCCCTCAAAACAAAACAAAAAATGTTAAAGATCCGACAAACTGACCATGGTGCATCCCTTTGTATTTTTCGACGCTAAATCCAAATCTGATATCCGAAAAAGCGGTACACCAGTAAAATTTGCACTCGCGGTTGAAATCAATTTTCATCGTCGCTTCAGCGTTAGTAGTGACTGTAAAAAAGTCGTACAGGTTCCATAAGTTATTTTGCCTTTTTGTGTACACGGTCCTTCATTTCTTCCCATCTTCCCATTCCCATTCATTCCCATAGTAATTCCAGAACACTGGGTCCGAATTTTGAGAATGGACCAAAAAAGGAGGTAATCCTTACATGATTCATGGATCTGTCGACAGACGAAGTCTTCGACTTGAAGAAATTAGCGACAGACGCGGGTTTTGATTTCAGTGTAAATTCTGAAAACCAGAAGATCGTCAGGGTGGATTTGAAGACCCTCCAAATTAAAAATCCACAGTCAGGCAGCATGGCTATAAGAGCGAATTTTCGAAGCTATAACTGGTTTCATGTAAATGTCTCCAATGAAGAACATGAAGTGTCAACCGCGTTATTCATCTTCAAAGTGCTCCAGTTTGAGAACGGAATAGGATATCGCGATTCGGATTTCACCATCGTGTTCAGCACAAAAACAACCTTTAAAATGATGTGTCATGACTGTTTAATTTTGGGAATTTATCGTTAACCCCCCCCCCCCCCCGTAAACACCCCAAAACCCTCCTTAGCTTATAGATTTACCAATGCTGAACAACAGTGAAGTCAGAATTGTGGTATCTCTTCCGTTATCAGATTAGAGCAGACTAACGATGAAGAACATCTAAGAATCAACCACGCTTCTTCATCTTCAAAGTTCTCCACTTTACGAACTGAATAGGATATTGCAATTCTGAAGTCACCATCGTATTCAGCATAAACAAACCTTTAAAATGACGTGTCACCTATTAGACTGTTTCATTTCGGGAATTTATGGGTAATACCCCCCCCCCCTCCCTAAAATTCCCCAAAACCCCCCCTTAGGGTTAAAAATTGTTTTTCTTTGGTCAATTCCAATGGTTCATTATTGAAGATAATAAGCCAAAATCTTGTTCCAAAATCGGTTTAAGATTTGATTTCAGCACTGAAAACCCCCAACACCAACCCTCATCTCCTCTGCACAAAATATCACCTTTTTATTGTTGTCCGGCGTAATCTTTGGTTTCGACAGACATGTTCCTTATGGAGGATTCCAAATGAGTTGTTTTTGGCAGGTTCAGGACTGCGAAGAGGTTGAGGAGCTCAAGAAGGAGAAAGAGAGAGTGAAAGGGCGGAGAAGAGACAACAAGTGCGACAGAGAAGGAAGGCGGAGGAGGAGAGACGATTGGGGTGAAAATGGAGGACGACGAAGGAGAACAAGACGGCCGTCCTCCACCGTATTGTCCACATCCGTTGCCCCCTCAACGTACAACATCTCAACAGAGAGAATCAAAGAGCTGAAGGACATCGTCGACAAGGCAGCTCAGGTGAATATTATCGTGTAGTGACATGTCGTTGTTATTACAATTCACACGATTGACACAAGTACGAGTATCGCAAATTACAAAATCACAGGGGAAACAGATAACACGAGGCATTAACCAGCACACAGCAATATGGAGAACAAACCCCAGCGTAGCGCACTTAACACCGGGTGTGAGTATCACAAGGTATCATACAAGTATCAAGTACCAAATGTAGCACAAACTAGGAGCCATATAGGTACTTGCATTACTTGGTACACTAAACAGATATATCACCAGGTAGGTACAAACAGCACTCGTAGCTCAAATACGAAATCCAATGTAGAGTAGAAAATATTTAATATTATGGGTAAATCAAACACAACACCAGACACGGTACTACAGAGTGTAGTGTCAGGTGCCAAAAGCTACAACTGCAATGCAGGTACAGGTGGCTCAATCGACAACACCGAGAAAAATTATACCTTGTAGCACAACACATAACCAGGCACTTCTACTTCCACGCCAGTAGTGTGTCACATCGGGTGCGTGAACCTGATACCCTTTCATTTGTTACCTATTTAATTTACCTGTTATTTACAGAACCAGAAAACCTTCACGATCTTGGGGCGGTATCCGTCCATCAGAGACGCTCTGAAGGGCCGTGGGTGGGTCCAAAACTTCGACCTAAACAAACTCATGTCCGGCCGCCCAAGGCAATTGGAAGACAATGGTAAAGTAACTTAACACTACTTTTCCACAAAAGTATTGAGAGTTTATTTTCTCACGTCATTGAGGTCATAAAAGTTATTGTAATTAGGTATATATTATTCTTATCTCGAAACTCCAAAGTATCTAACTAAAACAGATTTTTATGTAGGTGAGTCTGTTATTAACCAGATCAATTCTGCCCTGTTAAGGAAAAACGCCTCAACTCTAAATAATTGATTTTTTCGAAATCAGCTTCAAACTACCCTCTTGTCCACTGCAAAACATTCCCGCAACCCCAAATTTTCGGTAAGACATCGACCGATTGATGTTCAATTAGATCGATGGTTGTGAAGGATCCATTAAATACCTAACAGTTTTTCCTTCGATTCACGGCATTTGAGGCGATTATCGGTTATTTCTGGTTGATTTTACGAATGTATCTTAAACTAGCTGTCGTTGAAGGGCAGAACTCGGGATGCGTCCATCTACCTCTGTTACCTGTCCCGGACTGGCAGAACTCAGGATGGATCCATCTGCCACTCTTACCTGTCGCTTTACGGATTATACCTCTTACATGTCCCCTTACAAACCCTTATAATCTTAAATACCAAAAATAATATTCATCTACGTTTTTTAAGATTTTTATATTTCGGCTTCCCTATAAACCCCCACCCCTATGCATCGGATCCGGAAGTGAACCCCCCTATGTCCTTCCCCGATCACGGAAACATTTAAATACGGGAGAAGGGTTCGATCCATTGAGCCGTTTTTGCGTGATTGAAGGACAGACAAACAGACAGACAGACACCAAATTCAAAATCGGCATGGTTCGACTCCATTTCACGCGAAACGAATTACTGTAGTGAATTTTTCCGAAAATACCCGAGGAACACGAAAATCGTCTTTAAATTTAGGTACCTATATAGATAGATAAAAACACCTCAAATCGAGTTAGGGCGTTTTACCTTCACAAATCGAGGTGGATTTTTTGGAAGGATTTTGATGAAAAACACCTCAACTGGTCACCAATATACATTTCAGTATCATTTATAAGATTTCATTATTAGGTACTTTACGTAAAACGCCTCCCAGGAGCCATTTGAAACACCTCAACCCATCATCTGAAGCCAACGATGTCCAGATAAAACGCCTCAAATCAGTTTTCTGCGAGTTGAGGCTTTTACCCTAAACACTTGACATAAAAGCATGCTAGTTAAGGGGTTTCAAACGAAGCATTGAGGTGTTTATACTCGACAAACATGCAGTTGACGCGTTTTCCCCCAACAACGCCACGGGACGGTTTGGAATGCGAGCCTGAAGATTGAGTTGGTAGAGCACGAAGCACGATTCATTTCACCCTGTACTTGTTCAGTTTGATTTATTAAGTCGTATGAAACGGTCGAATCCGTTTCAGTTGCCGTGCTGGCTCGACTGCAGTCAGCAGACGAGTCAGAGCGGCTTTTCATCTCCCGGCTCCTTCGCCACACGCCCATCAGCTTCCTCTGGGCCACCTCTGAGAGCATCGACTGGAACACCCTCTGCAAGAACACCCTCGTCTCGCGATTTCCCAGAGTTTACTTCACTACGAAGGTTGGTAAAGACAAGCGTGTATGTCAATTACAAATCCACTTTTGCTAATGGCATGATCTGTATATTAAGTAGTTGTGTGCTACAGCAAAAATCCCAAATTTTGCCAAAATGTTGCCCGCATAAAATGCAGGCCGTGTTAAAGCTCATAAATAGGCCAATATTGAAATTTAGTGTATGCAAAATCGTCAAAAACCGTAAATTTGTTAGGAGTTTTCACAAACAACCTAGAGAGTCTAGCGTATGGTACCTAATGCCAGGCAACTTACCTAACACACAATACATCAAAATACCTCTCAAACTGCATGAATCCAGCCCAACCGTTGAGACCGTGTAGAGCTCTAATAATTAAGACGTTTGCTGTGAGGTTATTCGTGTTTCTCACTCCCGACCATCCAGTTGATTTGTCTACTCATGCAACCACTGACCTCGGACGTACGCACAATTGTTCTGCCTACCCAGTCATCAATTGGTAACCTACATTGGAGGGGCAGAGGAGCCAGGCACGTCCTCCCACCTCCATAATCTCCTCTGCCGAATCAACTCTATAAATAGAGATACCTACCCGCCTACTATTTCCGCCGATTTGCGAACATTTACCGCGATAATAATGATTGCCTACAGAGAATTTTAAGTCTTTCCACTTCCCTTTCACTATTCCGCAGCGAAGTAGACATTTTTATCGGCAGCTCACACGCGATGGAACTTTACGCGCGATTATTAATTTGTTTCCAACGTCTGGCATGATCCCCCTCAACGAAGGTCAGCATTCAGACGCAATATTTTGATGCAGCGAACCGTCAGGTGGCTCTGCACCCCCCTTAGAATATTTCCCCAACACCATAAAAGTTTGAGTGTAATCCGATTAGTATCACAAATGATTTAGCAGTTTACAGGATTATTCCTCAACCTAAGATCTTAAGACCATCCCGCATGATCCCGGGAAATGTCTTCAAAGTCGGTCCAAAAGTTTAACTGACAGGCCTGGGACACCAATTAGCATGAAACGCGTGGAAATTTAAATGTTTTTTTCTCGACTTCATTCTTGAATAAACGTTTACTACCTTCGGTAGTCGGGGTATGAAAAGTTCCAGTCATGCACCGTTCTAACGTACCAAATGAAAATGTTGCTAATTGTCGTAAAATATAATAAAACGGGAAATTATACGTCAAACCTCGTGATTCTTATCGACGAGTAGACGTGTAAAATCACCATTCTACTCGTATTTACATGGAAATCAAAGTCAATGAGTTACACCATTTAAGCAGCATAGGGTCATGATGAGCTAAGTGGCTCCTAAAGCTAATTTCTTCGTTATTCACTATATGAAGCTGTTATTTGGTATGCAGCATCTTTAGGACTTAAACTTCAAGCAGAAAAGGCCTGGTACTAGCTAAGGGCCTCCTAGACCTAGATTATAAAAATTTGGTACACCGAAAAAAAAATTGTAACGTGATACCAATAAACCGCAACGAGCAACTATAATCAGCACTTTCCGGCTGCGTTATAAAGGCCTCATTTCTCTTACACAATGCTAAGCAATTATAAATATACCTACTTAATGACGCATTGAAGTTATTTAATTTTTGAGTAATTTAATTTTTATCGTTATTTTGTTTTACTTGGGACACAAAACACATGTTTTACAGGGAGAACATGATACCCCTGATTTTGAAGGCGTGTTTTTCCCAAGGGACCCAGATGTGTTTTTCCCAAGGGGATACTCCAGGAGATAAGAGAGCTAGTTAGTTTGGGAGATCGGAAAATATTAAATGAATAGGGAATTAACATGAACTGAGAGACTGCGGCCGAACACGATGTATTATAGAACCAATCGTTCACCATCTTGAATGAGAACTACTTATTGAGTAATACGGTTTTGTTAAATTAAATTAGTTGGTTCATCTTCTCACCTAGTTGGATGATGTCTGTTGTAGGTCGGTATCTGCACGTACCTTCAGCAGAGTCACTGGTTCTGCGAGGAAGGGGTTTCTTTCACTAAGTTTCCCCGTTGTTACAACATCTCCAACAGTGACGACCTCGACATCTTCATCCGGGACTTCCGCATCACCGCCTGTTTAGGGCTTCTCAAGAAATTGGTTCAGGAGGTCGACGACGACAAAGACATCTTCTCCGACACTGGAAAGGTACTGCCTGATAGATGGAATGTTTAAGAAGTAGAATACAGGGGTCCCACAGTATTGGGTACTCAAATGAATTGCGTCCCTCACAAGGACGAGAGGGCACACTCGATTTTTTGGTGGCGCAAAACTGCATAATCGCTCCCAACATCGGTGAAAATAATGTGGAACAAATTGACCTGAAAAGGGGCCTAGAAGACAAGGCAGGAGCACATGGAGCTCAAAATTCGAATTACTGGTCGCAGAAGACCCGAACATGGGAGCTTTAAGCTTTAAGCTTCAACTTATTAAATAAACTTAGATACACATTTCAATTTACATTTATCATTAGTTTTATGAATTTTGACGGTCTGCAAAGAGAGTATTTTTCAAGTTGATGTTTCCATTTGCCTTTACTGTGGTATATGATCACGTTTTTTCTGGTTGTGTCACATAACCTACCTCAATAACTTACACTCACGTTAGGTACTTACTCGAAACAGCATGGCCTGGCGACTCCATTTCGTCATTGTCTGGCGTGATTCTGTTTTTTAGACTAGGGCTGTTATTATTGTGAATGCAAAGACGATAATCGATGGTAAATGTTGTTAAGAGATGCCTTAACTTGTTATGGCTTGACTTGAGTGCACTTCTGGCCATTGGATTTCCACTATCGGATCTGTGGGCGATTTCATTCAAACGATTGGGATTTCTAGAGTTAAAATGTTGGGAGTTCCTCCCAGGTAGAAGAGTGTCGGTACTCCGGCCTTCGTCCCATAGGCCACTCTTAACCAGCCGTGGTACGTAAGATACCTAATCCCCCATTGCAACCTTTTTTGTTATAATCAGTTAATGGATAGTAGTTTACATAGTTTTGGTTTATACATTGTCTTTAATTATTTGACCACAATTTCCAACTCCGCCGAAGCCGGTCCCAAGCCCGGTTGCAAAAGGAGGAGGGGAACTTTGTGATTGGGCTACAACCTGGCTAAAACTTGAATGTTTGGGACCAGATAGAAAAACTTGGTTTGTAATAAACTGCAACCATTTGTAACAACCACGAGCCACCTAAACAAACTACTATCACAGTTTGCGCTACCGAAATATCAAATTAAACTTAATTTTGCCACTTCATTTTACGCCCTATATTCACAAGCAGCTATTATGGTGGTTACATGAGGATACTTGGGCGAATACGTTGTTCTGGTACTCTGGAGGAATTTTCAGGGTCCTGATAAATCGTCACAAATCGTTCATGCAATGCATCGTTCCGAGGGTATGAAATGATGTTATGAAGGACCTACAAGATAATATCATGTTCCTATGTATACAATATTCATTCGAGTTGAATGATGATAGACACCCAACTTGTAATTTACGAAGTACGAAAAATGCCATAGGAAGTACATCTATCTCCCAAAAAAAAATATAGAAAAACCTGGAAACGAAAAAAGATAAGGTACCTGTTCAACTATCAAATTAGGTAGGTGCTTACCTTTCTAGTTAAGAGTGAACGGCCATGAACATATCCGAATTACTGATGTTCTATATAAATGAGCATTTGTCTAGTGACTTGTTATAACAATTATGCTTGCAAAGACTGTCATTTGCTTGGATTCTTCCTCGTGTGATTATCATTCAAACACTTTTACAAAAAACGTATTAGGGGTAAATTTTAACGTTTGGTTTTTTTTGCTGCTATTTTGTCATAGCCGTACTATATGTTAGAACTTCTTAATATAAGGCACAACACATTTTTAAACGCGGGTTTACTGCAGAATCTGGTTACATAAAACGCTCGAGGGGAGGCTCCCACTAGAGATGGGACAGAATTCGCTTCAGAGGAAGAATAGAAACCCTATTTAACCCTATTATTCCACAGTAGGAGTACCACTAGAACCTGCTAAGTACTGAAACTTTGCAGTATCAGGAAGGAAGAATGTTATGTTACCTACTAATTTTCTCGCCTTGGAATTTCCTACTATTTTACTGCCTTCGAACAGGAGGCGAAAAATTGATATTCTGAACTCTGATCACAAATCCAGAATCATGTGAAACAATCACGGTTTTATTTTAAATATTTTATTGGGAGAATGCTCACACTTTTCTATTTTTTGTCACAGATCCCTCTAAAAGCCGTCGAGTTTGCAGTGAGAAGATGCTGGGAAGTGGTCGCGAAGGAGGAACACGAAGACATCGACGCTGCGACTGAAGATCAAGTTTGGGACCATCAGTGGGATCAGTTTCTCACACACTACTACCAGTTCGTACACGATAATATGAAATTCATCGATGCCGTACCCACGCAGATACATGTGAGAAATTTTCTAGTGAGGAAAAACAGAGAAGCTCTGGGCAGCAAGGGAGTAAGCTTCTTGAAAATAGGCCTAAACTTGGCTACCGCGGAGAAAATGGTATTCTTGAAAGTTGTTTCACTGAAAAAATCCTCACATCCCCCTGCAACCGATTTTAGCTCTTAAGACAGACTTTAGCTCTCTCAAATCCTATAATTATATAAGAGACATAAATACTCATCCCTGAGTCTACCAGTTGGAACAATTGCAAGAATACTTATGTTCTTGAAAACCTCTAGCTGGGCTGAAGTTTTTGCCGCATGAATACTCAAAAGGTAAAGGTACCTATGAATATAATTACGATTTGAAATCGTGGATTTAAGAAACTTCAGGTTTTCTATTTTTCGAAAACCCCTAATCATCATAGATCTAGAGCCTTCATAGACCAATTAACAATGATATTTCCCTTTCGAGCAGGAAATGTACGCATGTGCCAAGGTGGCGCTGGAGTCTATAGTTCCGCACTGGCCACAACTTCAAATGGATGGGACCAACGACCTGTGGATTGTTAAACCAGGTGCTAAGTCCCGAGGACGAGGGATCCTCGTGTTCAACAAACTCGAAGATATTGTCTCCAGGGTCTCTACATTCAATAACAACGAAGTTCGCTTCGTCGTACAGAAATACATCGGTGAGGACATCATTTTAGTAGCTGGTTGACGCCAGCGATCTATAGAGTATCGCCAAGAATTTCGATTTGCAAGACTGCAAGTTAGTCTACGCTTGTTTCATTCACTCGGACCGACTTCTTGGAGGTACCACGAAGAAAAGTGCACAAAAATTGAAATTTCCTCACACATTAAGGAAGAAATTTTTGCTTTGTTCCAGAGCGACCTTTGCTGGTTTACAATACAAAGTTCGATATCAGACAGTGGTTCCTTGTCACCAGCGTATACCCTCTCACAATTTGGATGTACAAGTAGGTCTAAGAATGTACAAATGGGATCCAGATTATTATTATTTTTTTTTTTTAACTGCGACTGTGTATTGACTTCGAAATAGACTTTAAAGACTTTAAAGAAATAGACTTCCTAGACTTAAAAGTTGTTCGTTATTGATATGAATTCGGTTAAATACAATCATGTCGTTTTCAGAGAGAGCTACCTAAGGTTCTGCTCGCAGTTGTTCTCCCTGACAAATATGCACGAGTCTGTGCATCTGTCCAACAACGCCATTCAATGCAAATACAAAAATACGCAAAAAAGAGATAGAGCACTGCCAGACGAGAACATGTGGGATTGTTACACATTCAAGACTTACCTCAGGTAGTTGTGATTTTTCATTGGTTGTGCCTGAATATTGGTATGAACTTTATATAGTCATTTGGACTAGAAAATAGATGTTATACCAGAGCATGCCGCTATTCCGTATGTACTGAATGTGATGTTGGGAAACCGTTCAATCCAGGACCATCGGTCTCTCAGATAGCTGGGACTCAGTCATCTACTCAGGGATGCGAGAAAGCATCACAGGTGCTCTGCTGGCAGCCCAGGAACACATGGAGCACAGGAGGAACTGCTTTGAGCTCTATGGAGCCGATTTCATGCTCACGGAAGATCTTGTGCCGTGGCTCATTGAGATCAATTCAAGTCCATGCATGTCCCCAACAACATCAGTCACCGCGAGGATGTGCTCTCAGTGTCTTGAAGATGTCATCAAAGGTAGGTTTAAGAAGTGGTAAAAGGAAATGACAGCCCTATGAAGATGTGTAGTCGAGAGTGTATCTTGAACATCTTCCGGGAAAAAAAGAAATATGGCAATAATACCTGTCATGACTAGGAGAATATACGTTGTTGGAGTAGAATTCCCAATTTTCATCACTAACAATTCAAAAACCTACATATTAACAAGTACTTATTCAAATGTTTGCTTATGATTGGAGAAATCCTGCTGCACTCAGAGGAGAATAAATGAAAACGAAATTATTCGAATTATAAATTACCAATCTCTCAACTGTTGTGGCCCATACAATAATGTCGTTTGGTATACTCGTATATTCTTCAGTGCGGTATTTGTGGCAATGTCGTGTTTTTAATTTTCATTAATCTATTATGCAGTGGTGATAGATAAAAGAATGGACAAAGACGCTGACACTGGGATGTTCGAGTTGGCGTATAGACAACAGGTCTCCAACCCGCAGCCATACATGGGGATGAATCTTACTGTTAAGGGAACCAAAATCGCGAGGGCTCAGGGAAGCAAACCCAACAGGCCCAAGTCAGATCCGAAGGAAAGAGACGTCGTCGACAAAGACAGAGAAACGGCTTCATCGCCTGTCGTACGCGAAGCAATCAAGTACGTGGTTAGAGCTTACAAACGCCTACCTTTAGAATTGACGATACTCTTACCATTAACAGCGTGGAGTTTATAAGTCGATAGGTACATATTTAAATTCAAGTTCGAATCAAATTCCTAGTTTGTAAAACTCATGTTTCATGCCTGCATAGCTGCGTTATGGTTTTTTTTTTTTTTTTTTTTTTTTTTTTTTTTTTTAACGAACAGTTGACAGCTTGGGTAATAGACCCAAGAATCCCGTTCTCATAACCTCGAGAGTAGATTAGGGAAACTAACGAGTACCACTTCAATAAGTCATAACTGCATATCTTCCACACAAGTTTTTCTTTAAATTTGGTATAGGTATGATTAAATTGTGTTCAAATTAAGGGTCATTGATCTACTGGTGATTAATGAAAAATATATAGAAATCATGGGATTACGGATTTTTGGCCTCCACGTATGAAAAGACGTCTTTGGATACCACTAATTGCCAGGAGAATGTTAGCGATTCCCCAGAAGGCGTATAATTGCTGAATTAGCTGTGGTTTACTGCTCATCAAGGTGTCTCTTACTTTTCGTTCAACAGGAGATTAAGTGACGAGTTGGATGGGCGGCATGACAGCGTCAGTGACGACTCTGGATGTTCCAGTGCTGGGATCGATTCCCGCCTCAACTCGACGTCCTCTGGCACCAGCTCTTCCGGTTTCTCGGACGCCTCTTCGGGATTCTCTTCGAGATGTCCCTCCTCCATTCGTACGCCAGCCACCTATAAAAAGCACAGCTGTGTCCGCAGGACTAGCAGTATCTCCCAGGCCGTTGCTAGGTACAACCCCTTGCCTAGTTGAATAACCCTTGATGTACGTATTTTCTCTATGTCTCTCTTTCTGATGACCATCAAAACAGTTTCCCTATTTCAACACCTCTTCATTGAGTGTTCGCCTCAACTATTTGAATACCTACTTGGACTTGAAGAACTGTCTACTTTCTTCAACTAATCGTTTTTGCACCGTAAATTTCAATCCCTACGATCGGAGTTTTCAAATTGGTGCACACATACTACATAAAGAACCATACCAAGTATATTCACTAAATAGTACCTACCCAAATGTTGTCTCTCGATTTGGTGTGATCTTTAGGTACAAATCGAGGAATTATGAGGAGATAAGCCGGCGGCTGAGGCTGCAAAGCAGCAATCTCCGCTTCAAAACAGTTCACCTGCCTCAATCGGCCGAATTATTTGATTGGAAAAAAAGGGTAGGCCCTTAGTAGATGCTTAAATCAGCTCAGCAGTTTTCTTATTTATCTACACATTTCCATCATTATTTGAATAATTAATCTTGCCTAAGCATACATCTTCACTTTTTGTGCACCTTTTAGTACAACGATTAGTGATAGTTAATTTTAATGGTAGTCCGGAGAGTATCTATGAAAGTATGAAACATGTCTCAAACTCAACAAATTCTTCCACGGCGGGTTATTGGAGTAATGAGGTAAAATATTGAATGTTCGTTCGAGTGGCGGGGAAGGAGTCGTTTAATAGCTCAGTCATCGATAAGGCAATTGAAAAGCGTGATCCTTCTTGTTTGTCAACCGTCTGAGCCGTCGCACAGTTGATGATTAAAAGAAAAAAAAATTGTTTTGACAATGATAGTGCTTCAGAGCTGTGAAAGTGTAATTCGCAGAGTTTTTGTTCCTACATCCGGGTTTCAAGTAGTTTGAAATGTAAACCAGTGCATTTTGGGGAATATGATAAATTATTTCTCTTGGTTAATCCCATAATTATGTTAATTTTACAACGTTTTTATTACGAGTTGTTCGGTTTCGTGTCTGTCTGTCCGGAGGGAATTTGGAACCATAACTGAGCTAGAGACTTGAAATTTTAAACGTAGGTCAGAATTGGATGACAATACAATATTCACTTGGTTTCCTGTCTGTAAAATTGTTTCAAAAATATTTGTGATGTTTGTCATGTAAAAAATTGCCGAGGCTGAAAAAACTACCGCAATGGCCCAATATTTTCTGTATATTATACGTATATATTAGATCTATACTTCCGTTTACATTCCTATTTCAAAACGCGTACGCTTAGGACAGGTTTGGCCTGTGTTTTCAGTCAAGTTTGCTGTTCAAAATACTAGTTGTTCGATCCCCATTTTTCTATAATCATGTTGAGTTTCAGATGAGTAACGGCCGTCCGATTTTGGGAGTGTGGGAGTTAGAGGAACTCTGATGCGTAAGTACCAACATTGACGTAAACGGCATATACTATTCATTTTTGGGGATCGGAGGATTCGAGCAGGATATGCAGCTACACGCAGGTATCAGTGCAAATGATAACAACCACCATCATTTATTTGGCTGATCTTTGGTTTCCAGGTTGAACAGACGAGGGCCGACTGCAAGCGCGTGTTCATGAAACTCTCCGAAAAGAAAGAGCCCAAAAAGCGGAAGGAGACGGTCGCAAGGGCGAACAGATGCCTCCAGGATGGGAAACTCACTCTCCCCGATATCAAGGCGAGCCCGATGAAAGAAATCAACAACAACACAATCATCAACATTAACAGTGATGTTAATAACAACAGTATCGTCACGAAGAGAGAAATCACCAACAGCGACATCGTCCCGCCGCGGCTGGCCAAGTTCAATATCATCCCGCCGCATCACATTTCTTCACTCACTGCCTGAGATGACAGACCTAACGCTTAATGACATAGCTAGAATTATCAACTAGTAAATATATCAGCTCGATTATAAATCAATTACAAATTTTATGTATTTTATGAATCGAAATCAGTATAATAATTTATCTAACACCAATTCCAGTGTTTAATATTTATTATCATCGTAACCTTTGTACAGTTGAAAAATTGGAACCAACCGTGATCAGTCAAAATTGGGTGATTAAGTAAAATTGTTTCACAATTCCAAAAATTTCCATAATTCAAATTGACCCAGGCGATCTTTTGGAAACAACGAATTGATCATGAAACAAAATTTACTGGTCAAGGTTTCAAGAGACCTAAAATCCGAGATACGGAGGTTTTGTCCTCCGTGTGTTTTGTATGTTGGTTTCGCTATTGAGCCAGATGATTATCCTGCAATCTTTACATGGCCTTTGGAATATAAGGACCAACATTTGCAATGATTTGGAGCAATGAAAGGTTCTCAAATAATGGAGTAATAAGTTGGCTAACATTAAAAAAATATCACCACCACACTTTCTTTTTTTTTCAACAAAAATGTCTCTCGAAACTATAAGAAAACCAGTCGTGGCAATACAAATTCAATATCTGGTTCCCCTATATCCAAATCTAGATAATCATTGGGTACCTACATCGCATGGATCAGTCCTGTTTCCCTTGAACGGATATATATTATATGCTTATCTACGAGACGTGGCCTCTGGAGGGCCTCCTAAATCGATAGCGAAACCATCGTATTCGACGCTTCCAGGTGAGTTTTACAGAAGGGAATCATAGACCTCTGCCATTCTTAACACTCAGTAGGTTCTTTTTCGTTTGCATCAATTTTTCGCTCCCTTTAACGCTCTGAGATAATCATTCGAGCAGAGTTTTAGAAATACGTATGTTTCTATGAACAGATGGTGAAAACACTGTTATAATAATAATAATTGTATTGTTAATAATATATAACTGCACTCGCCCAAAGGGTAAAGTGGAGCAAAATTCTTACCTGGGTTATATTTGAATGAATAAATTATATAGATGAAACATAGAAAGTAAAAAATGAATAAACCAGCAGGTATCACATTATGGTGTCAGGAAGAGCAACATTATGTTCTCACTGTCTACAACATTATGTTACTCATTCGGTCGTACTTCATTACCAATTATCCAGTTCTTCAGCAGTCCGAACTTCTCCTTGATTGTATTCACTCACTACGTACTTAGAATAAGTTTATCTATCTTTCTTTTGCCTCTAAGAAGCAAGCACTACTCGGTTCATCGATCTATTGAAAAATTAAAAACATGTGTTTAAATACTTGGTAGTGTAGGTACCAACTCACTTTCAATATCCACTTCATCACAACAGAATGTGAGCTGAAACACACACAAGATACAAGTTCAAGTGGAATGGCCAGTTACACACACTATCCCACGAAAACATTCGGCGATCTGGTCAGCGAGAGAGTTGACTCACTGCAGAGAAAATTGAATAACATGCAAAAATCGTCAGAATCCAAGGGCAAACCTGCCAACAAGAAAACAACTAAAGCCAGAAAAATCGTGTTGCAAAAACGAGAGCTAGACAAAACTACGATGAATCCAGTGAGTGGACTTTTGAGCGACTAGTGTAGTATGAAGAAAAGGTCACTAATTAGTGAGACGTAATAAAAAGCAGTACTTACAGAAATGTTGCTCCCTTCACAAAGGTACCAGTCAAACAAACAAAATTTGTGGTTTTATGATACCAACCAAATATGTCTTCAAAAGTGAGTTTAGCCAAGCGTGGTAGGAAGTACTTATACTTAGCTTACTTATAACCCACTTACTTCTTCTAAAAACTACTCAGTTATGGCCATCGTGCAATTAATTGCCAATGGTTAATTGTGCGATTTGTACCGTTCATAATGGGTTTTCCTTCTGATTTCCCTCTGGAAGGCCACTTTCATAATAGACGTACATAATATGCACTCATAATAGAAATGCATATTATGCACTCATCCTCTGGGTTAACAGTAACTAGAGGCGATAGCCCCACACAACCCTGAAACAAGCTCAACAGATCAAGAGCCAATCATTCGTCTTTAGCAGTTTTCGGACCCTCCTTTCAAATTTCTGCTTTGTAAGTCGATTACGGAAGGAAACAGCTCCAGAGCACACTAAGCTGAACAAGGGTTTGCCATTCGTCTTCATCAGTCCCCCAAAGCCCCCCTTTATACAGCCTTACGTTGGAAATTACTACATTACGTTGGAAAATCCGTTTTTTGTCTCTCCTGAAAAGTTGGGAAAACAGTTAGACCTTGTGACGAGCCTTGTGTGATCTTAAGGGACGATATTATATTACTTCTTTTCATAATTCAGTATCTTTTAATGTTGCAACCCTAGGTGAGCACGATAATACAATCACTAGCGAATATGTCACACGTCACTGTGGACGACATTGTAAAGCAGTTGGCTCGCGACAAGTACTTAACTGGCAACAGAGCGCCTATCACGGTCATCACAACAAAGAAGAAACCTTCTCCGAAGAGTAACCAGAGTCCTAAGAGAGCGGTTAAATCCGGAAAGAGGAAGACTACTTCCCCCGACAGGTGGGTATGGGCTGAGTACCTCATTTCTCTTCGGACCACGGTATATTTAGAAAATCCAAAAGAGAGACAGGCGTCCAATAATTTTAACAATGCTGATCGAACGTCAGCTAGTTCACCATGTCTTTCACTTTTCACACAAAACACGTTTGACGCAAAGCATACTGCATAGAGGCCAAATGGATTCACAACGTTCAATCCTAACTTTCAATACTGTATTCCGTCCGATTCTGGCCTAAATGGCTATTAAAAACCAAAGCAGTTAGCGTTGTCCTAAGATTATGAAATTTAGCTTACAGGTTTGAACCAGCTCAAGGATGATGTTTGATACTTTTCATAACCCTAGGTCAAGGTTAAATTTCATCAAAGTCTTTCGAAAATTTCGACTGGAACGGCTTTTAGTGCACATTTGAATAGAATTTGATTCAGATAATTTTTTAAGAACATCCGGAGCTCTTTTCGACTAGCCGTTCGTTCACTGTGAGGGCTTAATATAGAGCTAATAAAATACCGTCAAGCGGCGGCCAGTCGGGTCAATTTTCTTTCTGGGGAACAGCTGATTCAAATAACTTACTGTTTAGTCGCATCGAGTTCTTGTTCTGAGATAAGTAGGTACCACTTTTCATGTCTACGGAAATAAGGTAATTTCGAATGTTAGGTGGTAGGATCCCAGTATTATACCAATACAAATTAATTCTAAATAATGTTTCATTAAATGTAAATGTTTCATTCATCATTTATGTAAATAATTTATAGACCATCTCTGAGCTAGTTGTCACAGGTCCCACATAAACACACACTGAAAGTACTCACTCCGATGTGACAGATCTGTGCACATGGTGCCTGCCCAGCAGGATCAACTGAGTAAGGTGGAGATTGAGGCCCGACAGGGCACAACTGTGAGTAAGACGATCCTCAAGCCGGACAACAACCCCAATAAAGGGGTTGTCGTGTTGACAAAAACAAAAGAAGAATCTGGAGACCATAAGGCTCACCAAACGAAAATCGAAGCAAAGATTGACGACAAGAAAGGGAAGCTTCAGGAGGCTAAAGGTACGAGTATTACTGGATAATCTGAAATGTTGAAAGATATTTTCAGAATTGATAGTCGTATTTAGTAGGTATTCCTTATGGTATTGCGCCAATGGTATGTTTCAGTAGGTTTCTCACGTCAGTGATTTCATGAAAGTATGAGGGAGGAGGGAAAATATTTTGTGCATGTAGGGAAAGGAGTTCTAGCCGGAAATCAATCGGATTTATATGGAACTCAACGAACCTGTTTTCACCAATCTTTATTTGAGATTTTTTCTTTTAGACAAATTTATAAGAGGAGAAAACCCATAAATTGCGTATTCAATATAGTTTTCTACTCTTTGGAATTCGTAGATGTTGTGAACTCCACTAAAGGTGAAGCCAAGGAGTCAAAAAACGTGCCGCCGCCCTCTTCGCCCGATAACGCGTCTCTTCAAAAGAAACCGAACGCCGAGCCGCTGCTGCTGAAGGCTCCTGAGCCCCAGAAAACTGCTGATCCACTTGAAAGCCTCACCCTCAACACGAGTCAAGGCAGTAACTCCTCAAAGACGTACAGCAGCGCCAACAGCGAAGCTAATAGGAGCAACACGCCCGGGGCACCCGTGAACGTGGCACCTGGCAGCGTAAGTGGACCTCCGGATTTATCCCCACCGAAAACTATGTACGAACTGAAGATGCAGCTAATAGACAGGTACGACCCCCCCCCCCCTCTTCTCTCTTTATTAATTATTTCAACAACATTATTCTAATTTCAACCAAATGGTATTTCTAGGACATAGTCATTCATTTAGAATTTTCATGACATGAACAAGCGTTCGTATTTTGTCATGCACACGTTTGAATGGTGTTTGGTTTACTTATTTTGAATAACGGACCGTTAGAAACGACAAAGAAAAAAAATATTCCGCCTTACTCAATCCGTGGCACTTTGTCCATTAAAAATTGAACTGAAAATCTGAAATTCAGGATATTGACATTTTCATGAGCCATTAGGTAGGGGTAGGTATTGATTGTGGGGCCTAGATTTTAATTCGGAGAATTTTATAGCACTTGGAGGGTAGTATCACTAACCGTTCGTTCAAAATGAACGAAACCTTGATTCTGAATAATATAGTGTATTAGGCAAAAATATCGATATAATTGAGAGATAATATTCGTTATATAAAGTGGGTAGGGTCTTATCTTCCTGACAATTTGTTCCTGAAAGGTGACAATGTCCCGCTTTATACGTGGTTGGGCCTTAAACCGTGTAGGAAGAGCGCCTGCTTTCTGAAACACTTGACACCTTCATCACAAAGCAGAAAAACAAATTCACGGACAAACTAAGAACACACCCAAACACCACATAAACATATCTCGCAAACCCCGATGGGGACAAAACACACGGAGGCGGATCTGAGCCATCTCATGCAAGTCAACCCCCCAGGCCGAACGACAGCCGACAGGCCGATATTGTTAAACCTAACTATCTCAAGCCCCTGTAAAATAATCTATGTATGTACCATTATGCCAATAAAATATTTTTGAATTTGAATTGAATTTGAATTAGGTCGTTTGGCGGGGCAGTGAAGCTTGCCGCCGTTGACTCAAGATGTAAAAAACATCTGAGGGTTCAAGGGGTATACCCTCCATGCGAGGCGAAAAACCGTTTTATTTTCAATTTCGTAAATAAATTATCATAAGGTCAACCAAGAAACTATAGTTACTTAGAAAGCTGAGGAAAGAACCATCGTACGAACACAAATATTTTACCTCATTATTTCGTGAAGGTACACAGGATATTTTACACAGAACAGTGATCCAGACACAGTGATCTATGCAGAAAATAATAAACATTTGGTTTAGATACGGATTCGCACCTGTTGGGTTTTTTATTTGACTATTAGCCAGGGGTGGTCACAAGGGGAGGGGGGGGTGGTTTTCAAGAGGGTCATGAATCCCCACCACCACGAGAGCCAAAACTTGGTCCATGTCCATCGTCCAATGGTCACAAACTTTTCGGAAGGATATTTCGATTTTCAAGATAGTGACACTCCCACATATCGAGGGGTAGCTCAATAGGTCCATACTGAGACTGAGTTCGAACGTCTTTGGCATACAACAAGTATTTTATCAAAAAAAGCCAAAACGCAAAATCGCTTTTTAAAAACCCATTGATTTGGCCATGTACGAGTACAAGAGTAGGAGTTGGATAGGAATTCAGTTATCAAGATTCCCTAAACGCACTATATACATTAAAATGAACTAACATTGTCTGTTAAATTCAATTCATATGGGCATAGATGAAAAATAAGTACTGGAACTCAATCAGAACAGCTTGAACAACGCTGGAATTTCCTGGTAGAATGTATTAGAATTATTTCAAACACAGTCATAGATACAAGCATTAACGTAAGGACTATTTTCTTTAAGCCTGGTTTCCACTGAGCGCGCATCGTTCGCGAACGTTTGCAGTTGTTCGCAAACAGGTAAACGCCGCGCAAAACGTTCGCGAACGCGTAGAGAAGGGTACTGTTTCCACTGCCCGCGCACGGCCAAACTATCAGTTGTTCTCGAGCATTCGCGAGTGATCCGAGTAATTCGTTTCAATTTCGAAATCAATAAAAACCCAAGAAAATAGTAAGTAACATTCCAAATCGTTCAAAATGCTGGATACTATTGGATACTAAGTTCGGAGAGAAGATTCCAACCATGGCACCCGCACTATCTTAGGTAGCCATATGTCCTGCTTCAATAGTACTTCTCTCCGAACTTAGTATCCAATAGTATCCAGCATTTTGAACGATTTGAAATGTTACTTACTATTTTCTTGGGTTTTTATTGATTTCGAAATTGAAATTGAAAAAAATTGTATTGTACATAGGACTAGTCCCTCATAGTGTACGTCAAATGACTTAGGATTAATGACGTTATAAAAATACAATAAAATATAGAAAAAAAGAAGGAAGGAAGGACTTCTGCCATAAATATCGGAATATCGAAGTAGGAAGTATTGATGTTTGATTCCCGATAAATATCAAGTATCGACATCAGGTTCCGATACTATCGACCATCGATATATCGATATTTTATCGTCGATATCCCATCCCTTCTAGAACCATCTAGAACTGGAAGAACCCCCAACCCTTTCGAGGAAGAACAAAATTCGTCGCGAACGAAAGAACATGCGCGTGGGCATGTTTCCACTGGGCGCTCAACGAATGCAAATCCCTTTGATGATTCGCGGAAAAACCGACAGCCGTCGGATCAACCCCGCGCACGAACGAACAGTGTTTGGGAACAATGTTCGGCGCGGGTGAGTGTTTCAACTGCACGCGCATCACGATCGCAAACGTTTGCAAACCCTGTTCGCGAACGATGCGCGCTCAGTGGAAACCAGGCTTTACCGAAAAAATTTGCAAACAGTATGAGAAATAATAGAATCTATCTGATATTACAACTTATGAACCTCATCCCCCCCCCCCCCCCCCTCCACCACGTAAATGAGGTTTGTGGTGAGAAATAATCACGGAGAACAATCCCGAGTCTGAACGACCGAATGATTTCTGTAACACTAGACAAGCTGTTTTATTGATCCAGGTTCAACAAGAAAAGGATGGAAGAAAAAGCGAAAGCTCAACTTAACCAAGAGAGGCTGTCTCAAGTGTCGACTGTTGAGGTTTGCCGGCTTTTGGATTCGGTTACTACTCACAAAATAGAGCTCCTGTATAAAAATCGACAGTAACAACGTTTTTAGTATTATTTTACTATTATTATTTATTTGCTCTAGATCGGCCGACATATAGGTAGATGTATACGTGAGAACAAATTTTGTTGACGGGGGTTTGTGTTCTCGTTTTTCTTTCATCTAGACTAGGTTTACATCTCGACCTACAAAAGCTCTTGTTGAATAATTTCATTCATAAATGTTCAGGTGTCACCGAACAGCTCGATGCAAATACAGACACCAGGGGAACTGATGAATCTTGGGATCGGCCTGAAACGATCGGAAATGCTTGAGAAGGAGTACCAGACCGTTGCCAACTTCGTTCCCAAGAAGCGGTACTTACAATTGAAGCTGAAAGCTGAAGAAGCGCTCAAAGTGAGATTACAATAATTTACTTCACACTGCGCCTGTTATAAATAGTTGTGGAGATGTCGTTGAATTGATACCACAGACCAATACTGATTGATCACTCAGTTTTCGGCGTTTGCAGGTGAGGGATCCCCATAAATTAAATTTCGACCTCAAAAACAATGATGAACTAGAAAAATTAGCGTCAAGATGAAGGATTTTTCAACGTGAAGATGTAAATGAATGCAAAATGAAGGCGCTGTATTCCAGAGGCTTATTAAAACCCGATCACCTAGCCAGCCAGCCCTCTGACGTCATAGGCTCTTACGGCATAGGCTGCTACGTACTAGTTGGCCTAATGCCAGCCGTCTGACGTCATACGCTCGTGCGTCATAGGCTCTGACGTACTAGTTGGCCTCCTGCCAGCCGTCTGACGTCATAGGCTCTTACGGCATAGGCTGTGACGTACTAGTTGGCCTCCTGCCAGCCGTCTGACGTCATACGCTCGTGCGTCATAGGCTATGACATAGGTACTTGTTGGCCTCCGGCCAGCCGTCTGACGCCATAGGCTCTTACGGCATAGGCTTTGACGTACTAGTTGGCCTCCTGACAGCCGTCTGACGTCATACGCTCGTGCGTCATAGGCTCTGACGTACTTGTTGGCCTCCGGCCAGCCTTCTGACGTCATAGGCTCTTACGGCATAGGTTTTGACGTACTAGTTGGCCTCCTGCCAGCCGTCTGTCGTCATACGCTCGTGCGTCATAGGTGCGTCTGACGTAGTGGCCCGCCTGTCGCTTGTGTTCTGACGTGGTCTGAGGGAATGGGTGAATCAAGGAAACAAATTTTTCCCGTTCCTGAATCAATTTTCGAATTTTTTAGCTGCCGTTGAGTCCCTCACCTCTGATATCAATTTAAAAAAATATTTATGTATCATGAAAAATTCAGCCGCAGAATACAACTTTCTTTGCCCATTCATATGATGGCTAATTACTTACTATGGCCCACATTTTCAAGAGTTTGTGATATTGGCGATTTTAAAATACATAATGATATCGATAATTTTGTGAGTTGATCTCACAACAGCGGGCATGGATCCGTCTAAATTGATTTATAATATAATTAATTAAATTAATTAGGTTAATTAATTATGATAAAAACATAATATTATTAGGTATGTTGGTACTTATCCGTCTGAAAAGTATAGATAATGAATGTATCAGAAAATAAGAAGTCTGACATTTTCTTTCGAGGTGATTAGAATACTTTCCTACTATTTTCAGTTTGATTGAGTAGGTGAAGGAAAATTACAGGTTTTGGCATTTTACAGAGAGAAACGACGTTTGCTATCTGCGGGCGGTCCAATGGATGGCCTACTGTACGTAGATATTTCATGGCAAGAAACTGGATCGAACGATATGGTAAGCTTTGGATTTTCTGATGATTTTTCACTGTTCAAGTTTATTATTAAGAGTTAGAGGAAACTCCGAAACCTAAAGTACCATAGATTATGAGTAGAGAATAATTTTTGTTGTAGATGTTACAGGACAAACTAGTTTGGACTAGGATGATCTAGTTTTTCCTGACCGCCCTAGGATAAACTAGTTTGGCCTTATTGATTACAGGCTGAACTGGTTTGGCCGGAGGCGTTAGGATAAACCAGATTTGCCGGCTTTAGACTAGGCCAAACTAGTGTGTTCAAATTATTACTAGTGTATCATAAAACATCTCGATATTCTGAGGAACAAAACTAAACGTATTTATTGTTTATTTATTGTTAGGTACATGGCAAACTGGAATGGCATTTAGAATTGCACAGTACATTTTTCTTTTTGCAAAGGCACCTATTTGTTTTGCAGACTGTTTTACACGAACACTGACTGACTGACTGAGGGAGTGAGCGGTAGGATCAATGTAATGCGACGAGCACGAGCAGTTGGCCTAACAATTCAACCAGACTAAACTAGTTTATCCTAACGCTATTAGGCCCAACTAGTTTAGCCTGGGGAAAAAAGGCCAAACTAGTTTATCCTGGGGCGGTCAGGAAAAACTAGATAATCCTAGTCCAAACTAGTTTGTCCTTAAATCGGGTTTGTGCGGTAACATAAATATGTAGGTTCTAAACAAATTGGTAATTTATTTTTTCTACTGCAGACTTCATTACAGTTTGTAGCAGGTACAATTACAATTATCTTCGGATATCTCTGAGCAGCTTCAGATTTTGAAGATAAGCGGCTGGCGCTACCTGGTCTACAGCCGCCGCCGGACAACGACTCTCAAGTTCTGTCGCGGCTCACGTCCCGCATGCCCATCAAGTTCGTCTGGACGGAAATCAATCTCAACTGGACGCTCATCCCAGCCAGCACAATTGTCAACAAGTTTCCCGCCAGCATACGACCGGTTTCAACAAAAGTGAGTTTACTACGGAGCCATTAAAAACGCTTTAGCCAGAGTCAACTGTTGATCTCGTCTAACCCCCACAATTTCCTACGTAAACCCTCAAGAGGGCGTAGGGTTTAGCTCAATGAGACCCATGCACGAATTTCGGCATTACAGTGAGTCATTAGACCTATTATATGAGTACGGGGCAGATAATCAGGTAGATACTTAATTCTATATTGTTACATCATTAGTTATTACAGTCACTGTAGTTACAAATTATTGATTGATAATAGTTATATATTTCATATACAACTTAAAATAATAATGTAACTTGAAGATTTGATTTGCGCAGGTGCTCGTGAGGGTTGTGAGTAGAGGGAAAGGTGGCTAGTTATCTGTGCAAATTGGAGTGAAAGATAAGAATATGTATAGCGAGCTACAAATTGAATCAAAATAGGTTTTTAATATACCACGTTTTTAAAACGGACAAGAAATTATAAATAATATTTATTATGTATATTCATGGCCCTTTTGCAATTTGAAGGAGGAGAGAAAAACAAGGGGCGCAGCCAGTAAATAATACAAGTAGACTGAAAATTTCCAATTCACTGAAATTACAGATTGCGAATTCATCCAGAACAAAAAAAAATCAATACGGAATTCATTGCGGATTGCGAATTCATCTACTTGTATTACAGATAATTTCAGGGAATTGGAAATGGTATAGGCAATCTATGATAGTTAAAGAATTAAATTACAGTGAATCCCATTTCCTATTGACTGAAATTAGCTGTGAATTCATCCGGATTGTCTACTTTAATTATTTACTGGCTGCACCCCTTGTTTTTCACTCCAAGTATTCCAAATACGAGTACACCCATAGCCACTAACGATCCTCCTTCAAAATTTAGAAGGGCCATGAAAATTATTTTATACTTTTTAGTCCGTTTTAAAAACGTGGTTTGTATGTATTGATGAGACTCTGACAGGGCCAGTACAGAAAATTCCCCATGCATTGCATATCCTGTTTAGCTGCCAATGTCTGAAATTCAAAATATTACCTTTTTGCTACCTATAATTTGGTACCTACAATAATTCAAATTCTACAAATCAATGGCTGTGATTTAACCCTGAAAATCGAATTGAAGAAGTAATCCAAATTTATTTTATTATTTTCATGTTCATGAATTAAAACAATACAATTTCAGATCCTTTTCCATTACAAGTTATGCCCTGTAAGCCTTAGTAAGCAGTTTGTTAAGAGAGCAGAAAGCGATGCAGATTCTGCATTGAGAGATCCGTTTCGCATTGCCTACCATCCAATTATTTGCGAAGTACCGACCTATGTTTAAAATTTCAAATCTCTAGCTCATCATCCAAACTTAATTTGTTTGAACAAATAGGTATTGTTTAAACGATGTTACAGACAAGAAAACGAGTGAATGTTGCATTTTCATCCATCCTAGAACCATGCTTAAAATTTCAAGTCATCATCCAAATTTTATTCGTTAAAAAAATTTTACAGAATAGAAACCAAGTTAAAATTACAGATCTCTGGCTCATAGGGAAGTTATGATTGCAAAACTCGATTGCAAAATTCTCCCCGGACAGACAGACACGAAGCGGAGCTAATTCGAGTATAAACGCGGTAAAAAGGTTCGATGAGCAAAAATGAATTTATTTGTATTTCTTGTCTGAGATTTTATGTATTATCTAATAAATATGGGCAATGGCTGTGATCTAAGCGCTTTCCCTAAACGGATCAGCAGTAGTTACCACATCCATAACATGTCGAGCAGTTTTTTGGGTTAAAAAACCAGACGTTTTGGATTTAGGCAGGACAATTACCTTATGATCTAAACTTCTAGTATTTGTGTACCCGTTTGACGTACAGAAAAATAAAGCATCAAAATTGGATGAATAGCGAAAAACTTGCACATATCACCGGCGTGATTGTGACAGTCTCCTGAAATAACATTGAGAGCTAAATATCCACGTTTTTAGACTGTTTCTTTGTTGATTTGACAGGTCGGTCTCCTGCTCCACTTGAACAATCAGGTTTGGACCTACAATCCCTACTACTCTTTCGTCAAACACCCGCGCTCATTATCTCTCTACGACGAGGATGACATGAAGCAGTTCGCGGCCCAGTTTAGAATGAACGCCTGCGTCTGTCTCCTGAAGCACATCACTGAGTGCGCTGATCAGGAGAGGGAAATTGTCGCTGCCAACGGGACGGTACGTACACGTTTCTACTAGGTACCTATTAGTTGTCATCTTCTGCGATTGACTTTTTCAGTTCTCGTGTTACATTCTAACGCATGTAACTGATCTAATCCAAATAACGCTTCCTTTAATTGATTTGACTTCGGTCCCGTGCAATTTGGTTCCATCATCCCCTCTTTTTGTCTCTGTGTTGTTACCAGTTTCTAGACTGCGGTACTATTTTCTTCACGTTTGAATTCGTGTTTGCACGCCAATTATTCTACGAATCTCCCCCAAATAATGCTAACATCTCAATTAGGCCTGTTTTCCACTCATCGTGTTTGCATGTATTAAATCCATTTCAAAACATCCTGAGAATTTGGACGATGTGACTGACTCCCTTCCACTTCAGGTGCCATTGGAGACAGCTGATTTCGCGGTGCAGCGAGTCTGCGAGCTGGTGACGTACCATGAAAACGCCGACATCGACCTCTGGCACAATTCTCTGGTGTCAGATGATGAATGGACACTCTTCCTCCTCAGATTCCACGACGTCGCACACTTTGCCGCCAAGTTCAAGAACTCAAACGACTACAATTTCCAGGTAAGGGGAAACTCTTAATTTTTCAGTTGAGGTACATTGTTTTACTTCGCATTTACTCTAACTGAGCCATTCTTTGAACAACCAGTTTAGGTGAGGAAAGTTAACAAATCTTTAGTTCAGTCTACGTGACAAGTTTTTGAAGATTTAATTACTTGTAGTTCAAAGATGTAATCTCTTTGTTTAAGAAACTTGTGAGCTGTGCTAAACTCTGTCTGAAGCACGTGAGAGAGTTTTGGCCAGACATCGACGTGGAGGGCGTGCGGAACCTTTGGATCATCAAGCCCAGTGCCTCCAGTTGCGGCAGAGGCATCCGTATATTCAAAACTTTGGTTGACATCCAAAATCACTGTCGAGCTGGATTCTCGTACTTGGCACAAAAGTACATCGGTAGGACATTTTCAAGCAATCAATATTCGATCAATATTAGTCACTATAGGGCCTCAGATGCATTAAATTATTTCCCTGCTAATCATCAAGACGGTTGACAGAAATAGAATTTAGGTTTACAGAAGTAGCTTTTGGGGGACAACCGATTCAGATTTCTACTTAATTGTAACATTATGTGACCAAGTTACAATTAAGTATTAGTATTATTATTAATACCTACTCGAACAGTACCAACACTAACTTATTTTTGCAATGCAGTAAAATGCAATCGTAGTAAATAGTTATCAATTTATTTAATTTTCTATTTACTTTGAATTGTTTTCTTGTATTGCAGAGCGGCCAATGTTCGTGCACAAGACCAAATTTGACATCAGGCAGTGGTTTGTCGTGTCAAGCATCAACCCTCTTGTCATTTACCTCTACGAGTAAGATAATTCTCTTCCCAAACAAGAGTTCAAATACGATTCCCACATTTACGGTTGACGAAGCTATCAGTGGGCCCTCATAGCATCAGAGGCCTGCAATGGTGCCCTACCTATACGCCACCAGGGTCAAACAAGCTATTACCCGTACTTTTCGATATTCGTTCTTACAACTTGAAATGCGGCCATTCTTATTAAATTTTGTATAATTATATCATTAATCGCGATAGGATGTAAACCGGTATATCCCAGCGACTACGGTCAGGAGAAATATCGCCAGCCCATACCTCTTTCCTCCAATGGTTTCTTTATTTCTGTCTTCAGCATCTGCTACTTGCGGTTCTGCTCGAGAGAGTTCTCACTACTCAACCTTCATGAGTCCATCCACTTGTCCAACAACTCCGTTCAGTGCCGATACTCTAACATGACGACCAGGAGCTCAGAATTACCTTCAGACAACATGTGGGACAGTGACACATTCGTAAACTATTTACGGTAATCAACTGGAAGGATTTCAGATCTAGAACTAACTGCCCATTCACGTTGATAGCTTGCAGTTCCTAAATAAACTGTAAGCTGTAGACGCTTTGGCGAAGTAAGGGAACGGTACGCTAATAACAGCTGATATTGTCTTGGATCCATGGGAAACTTGAATGAACTGTATTATTAAATGAGCTTACAATTATTTATAAAATACGTTTTTCCATGGATTTTGGAATGCTAAATCCATGCTAGAACTGTATGACGTACCTACGTCGAGTTGGTTGTATGGTGCCACCATTGGCGTCAATAAAAATAACGTGTTGAATAGATTCTTGATTTCTATAACAAAGAACGTAGTTAGTTTAGTAATGGTGTTTTCACTGATGGCAGTAAACACAAATATTGTTTGATTTCGTTGTGTCTAATTGCAGTTTTTTGACCTGCAGTGCATACATTTCAAAGCTTGGGAACGTAGATTCTCCTGATTATCCTTAGTATACGGATTATAGTATTGGGACTTTTTGGGGGTCCTTAACAGGTCGAGGAAAGAGGACGACAAGTGGTACGCCATCACGCTCCCAGGGATACGAAAAGGAATCACTGGTGCCTTTTTGGCGTCACAGGACATGCTCACCCATCGCAACAACAGCTTCAACCTGTACGGCGCTGACTTCATGCTGACTGAAGACTTCGTACCGTGGCTTATCGAGATAAACAACGGCCCCTGTCTTCGCCCCACCACTTCTGTCACTGCAAGGCTCTGTCCCATGGTCATTGAGGACACAATTGCATGTAACTATTTTATGAACCTAAGTAAAAAACCACTAAGAACATGGTAGAACGTGATGAACAAATTACCATCATCAGCATTCGGTCAAAAGCCTACAGTGCCCATTATCAATAATGTTCGGACTATTTTGGCATCAAACAGCATTCATTTCCAGAAGTTATTTGTGCTCACCAGATTCCTCTTCAGGCTTTAGCACCCATTGATATCACCCATTCGAGCGACCTGGCGACCAATGTGTACAGATTAGCGTTGCTGTACAGTTGTCATTCTAAATTTTGTTGAAGGCCGTCTCACTACTGCTTACCAGTCATTTGGTGCGCTGTCATACACCTGCACATATCAATATACGAGTACAATCTGGTATTAGCTGGGCGTATCATGTAGAAATATGTGACAATATGGGATTTTCATGGGAAATATGGGGTCCTTCTCCCTCTCACCACATTGCATTTTCCCCTTTTGGTTGCATCATTGGGGAATGAATTACTTGTTCTGAGTAGGTATCACTCTGGGATCAATGACTTGAACATGTATAGGATCTTACTCCATTTTCCAATTGCTATTACAGTGGTATTGAAATCGAAGCATAGTGGGACGCAAGGAAGTCTCCCGACGAGCCCTGGGAATTTGAACGAGGTCGGGCGATTCAAACTTATTTACTCGCAAAAAGCTCAGCCGCTAGGACCCGGCAGAATCAACACTGATCTAAGCATCAGCGCCAAAAAAGCGAGAATCCATAATGAAAAATACTACCAGGAGAGAAGGAGGCAGTCCATGGCGGTCCCTATGTTTAAGGTACGTAAGCAACATTTTATATGGGTTGGCTGGCTATGAATTTGGGTGCAACAAATTAAGTCTTCCTCAACTTGAAGTTGTGAAGCCATTATGTGAACGTAGAAGACCTTGGTATATTGGAAAAAACACGAGTGAATAAAAGGGTGACTTTTAAGGAAATCTAGAAGAATTTCGGCTTAATCAAGTGGTCTTTGATGCTACCGTTTTACTCGTAGACACATACGCTAGATATTATAATATAATATCTAGCGTATGTGTAAACAATATTATTGTTTAACCCTGTATTATCAGGATACGCCAGAGGATTCCCCCAACGGAATGTACGACTTCAGGACCCTCAAATATGAAAAGATCGCCAACTACAAGCAGCAATCTGTGTCCATTGTCAGAACCACCACAACTGAAGATGCCAAGCGACCGCCGATACCTCCAGGAGGGGTATTGTTATCTAGCCTAAGGCACTCTCTAACCCCTGCCCACGTAGAGAACAAGATGCTGTAGGGTACCGTACCTACGACCTATATCATAATATGATGTACAACCTACCTACTTAACAATTCAATCACCCTTACAGAGGAGGCCAATACTGCTATTCATTATCGCATATCTACCTTTCCCTGTAATGCATGGATCTCCTTGACAACCTTAGGTCATGTGTCTTAAGGTAATAGTTGCCCACTTGTTCGAACCATTATTTTTTTAATAATATTTAAATCGAATTATGCATTAAATCGTTTAATATATAATGCGAGATGATTTGCAGGTGCTGAGTAACAGTATTTCGGAATACAGGACCTCGTTCAAGCCAGGATCACTTTACAATCCCGTCACGAGCTCCACATCGCCAGCAAACAGCGCCATTCCCAAACCTTCCGAATCCGGCATGCCCAAGTAAGACAGTTTTGTTAGGTTCTAAGAAACCCTATTAGTAACTTTTCATATCAACGGTCACCTTCGCAGCTGTAAGAAGGCAGCCCCAGAGAGCATTAAATGAGAGTATTAAATTTTAATACTGCCCTTTAAACCCACTTCTACCTGTATAGCTACTAATAAGATAGAAGCGTACATGAATTTTAGTTCCTAGTAACATAATGTTACTATTACATATTATGTAGAGGATTGTTGTTATTCTGTGTAGAGTTTCAGCTAAAGAAGAAGACGCAAGGCACAAAAGAGCTCTCTCACACCATTCGCTTGGATCTCAGCCGCCAACTCAGAAAACTGTGAAAAAATCACTGAGCGTCCGTCGCTGTGGAATTGCGGGTCAACGGTTTACGAGTGGAATAAAAAAAATGCGCAGACGCGGGAGTTGATCCCCTCAACTGCCGAGCACCTTGTGGTGGTATAATCAAGACAATTACCCTCTATGCCGTTCATGAATTTAATCCGTTTCACCTGACTCAAGTTTGTCATTTTTGATCAGTACGAAGTAGTTTTTAGAAGTGGGCATAACTTCATCGACAGGTTATTTCATGCAACCAGTGTAAAAAGTTGGTACTGAAGTGGTATTGGATACACAATTTAGATAGGGCTTTTACCACCAAACCACCTACCTGTAATAAATAATTTGTGTACATCAGCAAGATTCTATTCAAATACACCACGAAACACACTTCGTTACTAAAACTTGGGCACAATATCCCGCTGGACATGAGCCATTTTTGGTACTCGTACTTTCAGGGTTATCAATAGACAATCCAAGTAAACACAGATCGAAAATATCTTTATTCTCTTCAATATATCAAGTACAAAAATACTGATATGAAAAATAATAACAAATGTAGCGGAGAAACAAATTTATTCAACAACGGGTAACTTGATGTCGGACGCTTCTAGTAAGTACCTAAGTACAACAACTTATCACTAAAAATTAACTGACACCAACAACCTAAAAATTGTATCGGCGGATAATGGAGAAGTAAATGTTCAGCGAAATCAATAATGATGGATTTAGATTGAATGGAAACAGCATCCGAGCATTCGCATCACAGAATTTTGATGAACGTAAAATCAATTCACCCACGACGCGCATAATTGTGCAGACGTTATCCGAAGTCACTACAAATTCGGTAAATATTTAGTTTACATGAAATTAGTTGACGTAATTAGTTTACATGAAATTACCGAGACCTAAAAAAAAGTGGGAATCGTATCAATCGAGATATTTAATGACTTTAGTCTACCTTACAGTATTTCCCACCTCCGTGGATTTTCTTTTGAATGAATTTGAGCTGTGACTGAAGATGGGCGATTATACATTACACTATAAATCAAACGATCAAATTAATTTGTAAGACGCTCTAATCGTAAATTTAAAAAAAATGAACCTTAATATTCACGAATTGTGATACATCGTCCCCTTCATGCCAAAACCATGAAGGTGCTGAAAATCGAAATTTGAGTTTGGCATCACTTGCAGAGGGTATTGACCTCTTGTATTTATGACAAATCCTCAGAGAATTATCAGCATTTTAAAGGAGAATTAATAAATACAGGAGTCAATTGATGGTGCAAGTCAACGCAAGTGATGAACTCAAATTTCGATTTTTGGCAGATTCATGGTTTCGCCAATAAATCAATAAATCACCAATAAATCAAAATGAATTTGCACAATCCCTTCCTTAAATGAAAGGAAGTTAGTAAACTTCCCTCATTTGATTCCTTAATATCATGGTGGCAATCAATGGCCAACTCCATTTCATCAATAACGTAAATGCATCAGTTGAAAACTCGGAATGTGTTTTTAACCTGTGATACATTTCGGGTTTACGCAAATAGTAGTGCATTTTACTGATTTTCGTATTACTCAGGTAGCTTGAAAAAATTAATTGATTCGATTTCCTGGTTGGATAAAACTCAGGCCCACGTCTGTTTACTATCTACAATCTTACTATACTAAATTTGTCTCCTACGACCTTTATATATGGATGCAAGGACGGCACGGTGCGACCAGACGAGAGAGAGGAGTGGGAAACAACGTACGTTCAACTCCATTGGGGAAATTTCTAAGCAATGAGTTGGTCCGTGTGTGTGTGTATTTCAGGCACGATAAGATAAATTACACAGCACCACAAACGGAAAAAAAATCAAATTCTGGAGATCAAATTCAATTCAACCAGGAATACAATTATTGTATTCCTATGTACCTATTTAACGACGCTGAATCCGAATCTGAGGTCCAAAAAAACGTATACCCCCAAATATATATATTCGCTAGGGGATGTTTAGAGGGAGGGGAGCGGTAATTACCCATAAATTCCAAAAATGAAACAGTTTTTACAAGTGACACCACATTTTAAAGTTTTTTTTTTACGCCGAACATGATGGTGAAGTCAGAATTGCAATATCTTATTCCGTTATCAAACTGGAGCACTTTGAAGGCGAAGAAACGTGATTGTTACTTGAGGTGTTCTTCATGGTTCATGTACTCTAATCTGATAACGGAATGAGATATCGCAATTCTGACTTCACCATCGTGGTCAGCGTTGAAAAATCTATAAACTGGGGTGATACTCGGTAAACAATGGAGACAAAATTGGTTACATTCCAAGACTCTTCTGATATTGAAAACATTTGTGACCCCCCTCCAATCCAAATTTTACTCTGTCTAAAACTAATACCGTACAAATACCTACTCCTCTTCGAAAATGCTGTCATACGATCATTCTGCGTGACTAGAACTTCATTCGTCAGTTTACCACCACTTAGAGGGTGTAATTCGCCCCTAGAGAAAAATTATGGGGGAGTACGATTTTTTTTGGCCTCAGATTCGGATTCAGCGTCGAAACATACATAGGAATACACCATTCTGGTCTCCGGAATTTGATTTTGTTTTTCATTTGTGGGGCTGTATTATGAAGCAGGTCGAGAAACCTCCAATTTTAAATGAGCTAAATTGTGACTAGACGTGAAACTGAAGTAGTCGTTATTATAGTAATCGATTTTCCTGGGAAATTCCACCGTAACACCATCACAGGAGCGTGAACAAAACCACCAATAAACTCACGAACAAACTATAAAAGCAGATTGACTATATGCCAACATTCATATTTTTATCGAACTATATAATCAATCTTAATCCCCCCCCCCCCTTAAGTAGGAGTTACTAGTAGCTGAACCCTTGATTTCAAGGAACTACCTGAACAGGGAATTCATTCTCACACTACATTATTTGGGGCTGAAATTCGATGTAAGGAATATATTTGTTGAGCAGATTTGACCTTCAAGAAGGACTATGAACAAGTTTATACTGCGATGCACCAGTAGGCACAATATACACGTGTACCTACTAGAAATTCCCGCTAAAGGTACACTGTCAATCGCAAAAACATTCACCAAGTGTATTCCATACATAAGGTACTCACTCCCTAAAACGTGACACAAGGAAATGATGACAATTTCTGGGAATGGGATCTGCCCAGGTACAATACCATACAACAAAACGTCGAAAGGTCACACCCATCAAGAAACCCAAGTAGCTTGTTGAGGAACCTTGATTGAGTCTGATGATATTGATAACACTAAAGTTTTCATTATTTTCGGAGGTGAATCTCTGCAGCCCACCAGAGAAACTAAGAACCCCCACCCCCCACTAAATTTGTTGATTTGGGTACACAAGAATCACCAATGCCCTTTTGTTAAGTACTATTCAAGGAACGTTAAAAACGCAATAATCGGAAACAAATAACGTTCAAAGTTGAATCTGGGAATGGACACCTTCGAATTTGACAATAAAGTAAGTAACTAAATTAAAATGTAGTAGTTTTGGCATCGATTATGAGTATTTTTTTTTAAATTTATTTTAGAGGTGCAGGTAGTAACAAGTAGTTGAATAACATAAGATCAAGTACTTGGAGGGGAGTGACTCCAAAGAAGTAGACAACTGAACCTAGTAGTTAGGCTTGTTGAAGATGTAAAAAGGCAGACCCACTAAATTTAGTTGGTAATACAAATATTTTAGACGAAAATCTCTTTTGTTCAAATATTTTGAATTCGATTATTTCTTTTTGTATGCCCATAGAATCAGTTGAAAATGCACGTAGAACGAAATGTGGGATGGTGGAACGGCGTTTTTATTGGATGAGGGCGCCACAAAGCTAACGAGAGCGCCAGGCCTGTGCCCAGATAACTGAGGCAGGGACGGGCGGATCTTTAGAGGATTCAAGGATTGTGACCATTTTGACCAGTCAAACAACCGTGTCACACATTCAAACACTAGTAATACACAGATTCGAACTAGGGACTTGAAATGGTACGGGGATCCCAAAAAATGTGCTCATTCAAATAATTCGTGAAGGCCGAAATTAGTTGAGCTGAAACATCCTTTGATACATTTACAAAGGAACCTAAGTTTATCGAAAAATGACAGCGGAAATACTGCAAATTTTCAAGGCTACATAAAGCACATGCTGTTATGCATTCGTTACACCTCTCCCTGTATCAGGAATTCGTGTGTAGTACTAAGCTAGATCACAAAAAAAAAAAAAAACGAACAAAAATAAAAGAGGAATAAAATGCATCTTTGGAACAATGTATCAAAACACTAACTGTGACAATCGTTAGCTAAGCGCAACATGAAATCACCGGGACTGATTCTTCATGAATTCACTTATACGTCATAATTCTGAAATGTGGTGAATCACCTGATTGATAACTTTTCGACTACTAAAGCGAACGATAGAAAATCTCATAAAAATACTACAAATACGATGAACTACCTAATTTTAAATATGACTAGCGAGCATGAGTGCAAGTTGCGAGTTCATCTCATTTCAGCTTTGTGACCACTCACTTTATCAATACTCATCCAAAGTATCATAATAGGTTCAACCTACCTCTAGTCGAATTGATTAGAGGCTGAAATGTGAGAATAAAAAGTGGGAAATTAGTCATTCCAGTCATTAGGTTTTCTGCGGACAGCATCATTGTCGGTAGGAAGAACCTCCCAGGTTAAAAGTAGGAATAGACGAAGTCGGGGTTGGATGATTAATAGTAGGCAAATACGAGTAGTACTCCATCGTCAGACTGACAACGCCAGTTACTTGAGGGAAGTAGCCAACCTAAATTGAACAGGGTAACTCGCGTGAGCCACGCCAATTACTGATAGGGAGTCGGAAATGTCGGCACAGTGGACTTTTTCGTGAAAGGCACGTGTGTATCTACCCATTCAATGAGCGTTTCAGTCGAATTGCCCCAAATGATTTTCAACGGATCATTGACGAAGTAATAAAACCCTGCCAAGCGTGATTTTTCGGACCGTTCCAGCGTTTTTGGTTGAATCGGCGCAGTATAATAGAAAATCAAATCTGCAGATCAAATCAAGCAGATCCTTCACATAACTCCATCGAATAGCAGAATAGAATAGTTGCACTACCACTCCACTTCCAATGCTTATTAATGTGAGGTTTTCGGCAATTTAGTGAGTGAATGAGAGACAATTAGCCAAGTTGTTGAACAAGAAGTTGAAAAGTGATGAACTCACAACTTAGCACCACGGTTGTAGCTGCATATGTGATTTTTGTGCATGTGAGTTTTCCAGGCAAATGCAAGTAGTTATAAAAAGAGTTTCAGGAGCAGAGATATGTAGTGAGATAGAAAGTGTCAATCTTCGCAAAGTCAAATATCGAATTTCAATTTTATGAAGCTACAGAATGAAACCTCGACATCGGTGCACTAGATTTTGGATAACTGCACAGCATCCACAGCCGGACTAGTATGGATGAGGGTTAAGCCAATCAGAGTGGGTTTAGAACAAACATTATCTTTCCATTTGATGAAATAAAATGCGACTAGACCTACAGATATAGTTGAAAAAGAGAAGAAAAAATATATCGGACACAAGTAGGAACGACGTGTTAAAGGCAAGGAAGCACAGAATTGTAAATCACGGATTGTATCCACAAGCTGAGGTACCTACTTTTTAGAGGCTCCTAACGGGCTGGACTCGACACGTAGTAAAAATAATCCAAAATATTCTCTAAAAACTTTTCTAGAAATGATTTTTCCTACCCAAGTTGTAACTACCAATAACTTACATAGCAGTCATCTTCCGATCTTGCACTACTCGCTAAGATACTTCAAAGGAACATGCGTAAGAGTTTGAAAACGCTTCCTAATACTGGAAGGGTCGCTCATAGGGGGCTATCCACCTTAAGGTATTGCAATAATCGCCTAACAGATGGTATACACCTCCGATGTAGGTACGCCACATAAATAGTGAAATAACATTCTACTACCAAGATGGTGGTCTTCAAGTTTCATTCGAGGTTTTCCACAAGCGTGAATCTCTTTTCTTTAGTCCACTCTTTGATCGAGTCCCAGAAGATGAAGACGAGGACAGTGTGGGGCCCTGTGCGGAGGTAGAGGGGCACAAACCCTTTGTAGAAGCCGTGAATACCTTCGACTTTGTACATTTTGAAGACACAGTCGAAATATCCTTTGTAAAGCGTCCCGACACCTTTTTCGTTCACCCCTGGAAACAAAAGAATACCCATTACTATAAGGTGATGATGAACTTGACGAGCAAGTTCGATGGATCGGAATACCGCCCAAGGCCACATCTGGTGCTCATGGCAGTTGATACGTAACTACAGTTGAAATTGAACTGAGTTCACAAGGGATTGCAATCTGCTCTGAAATTCTTTTGGCCTATGGAAACCTACAATCCATGGATAATTCGTTGGTTGCCGATCAGTGCGGGTGCTTCTACCCAGCTGACGTTAAACATTTCTGGTTGATTTGGGCGTTTTATTATACAATCGTCTTGTTTTGTTCTTTTAGCATTCATCTCATTGGGAAACGGACGAATATTTCATTATTGTATACCAATAATCGAATAACCAAACCGACAACAGAACAACGGATACTAAGTATCACAATTTTCACTAAAGATAACTCCCATTGGGCTGTGAGCCCTCATTGCAAACTGTAACTCTGAATTAAACTTACATGTATATAGGGGATATACATGTGATATAGGGGAAAACCTTAATCAAATTAAGAGACCTCTTTACTTTATTTATTCAGGTACTTCTTCGGTATCTATTGTATTCAAGTTGACTTCGAATGTTATTTACTATCTCCAATTAGTATGTACGTGCAATCGGCAATTGCTAGAATGGAGGCGAAACGAGCCTCCTTAATCAATCCTCACTAATCAACAGTAACTTATCCGCACTAATCAGCACACCGGTCTTATCCTCATTAATCAGCAGTAATTAGTACCTATCTATTATTGGAAACACTTTACCTTGGTTATACAAACGAGTGGATATCGTGTCAAGAGGGTTCATAACTCCTGTTACCACAAAACCGGCAACCATACTCGCAAGGAAAGAGTTGAGTAACCCTTTGGGAATCGGTTTAACCTGAAAATAATAACAGTGAGTTAAGGGAAGAAGGAAGAAGGATCTAGTAGGTTATCCCTGCCTGACTATATCAGTTTCAGTGGAAAATTGAACAGGATTCTCTTTGGGTACTGGAATTAAGTTTGAGTACCTATGAATAACATAAAACTATTCACTCACGCTATTTGTTGCTATGAAGTCTTTGCAGTAAGTGAAAGTAGTGTATTGTGTCGAAGATCCAACTATTCTTCTTGGCAAAGATCCTGTGACACCTCTAAAAAGTCCTTTTAGACCCTGTGGCATAATTATTAGGTAAGTCTATGTCACATCATAGAAATAATAGTAGTAAATTGGATAATATTCCAATATAAATTGGATAATAGTGGCAATAAATATATTCATTCATTCATTCATTCTTAAACAACGAGGTTTAAAACCCAACTTACACCTTTGTTGTAAATATTATATAGGGCAGAGAACATTCCTGAGTGGTGGTGCTGAGTTCCAACAGCTATTTTGGCGTCTGATTGCGACTGAAGTTGAATTTTAACCTGCCGAAAGGATAATGAAAACCTACCATGATCAATAATATATTTGCACACATAAATTATACTTGAACATACTTGTAGCCATGAATTACTTACTGACTTGCATGAGAAGAGGTACTTACCATATAGAAAGGACTTCCAGTAAAGGCGGTGATGGCACCGGCAGCCCCAGCAAGAGCTGCGGTTTTAGGGACAGACACTTCGCCTCTGTCATTCAGGTTGATGCCATGAGCTTCGGCGATTTGAATCATGGAGAGGCGGAATCCGTTCATGAAGACCTGATGCCACAGGGAGGGTACGAGACCAGCCTGCAGCCCAACTAAGCCATCATTCCTAGCTATGACGTACATAGCATGGAAAAAGTTCTTGTAATGTATTTGGTGTGCACCTTTTGAAGACAGCTCTCCCTGGAGTTGGAACCTGAAGCGTCATAACCAACATTGTTAGCAATTCTAAAACCATGTCCTGAAAACGGAGGGATTCAAAAATATTACCATGTCCACATCACTTATTTTTTCATGTAAGCTACCTGGTCTTGACAACTTCTAACGGGTTGGAAAGAAAGGTGGCGCAACATGCAGAAGTCGCCGCAGTAGCAAATTCTTCCATCGTGGTTTTGCTTTCTATGAGCTGAAACAATGGTAGGTATACATACGAGTAAATACACAAATCCAACTAAAAACAAAAGTGGTAGGTATTTATAATTTCTCAAGGACAGTTGGGACCCAACATGACAAGAGCATGAATATTACCAATCATTTGTTCATGATTGTATTAGTTACCATCCATCACTCCAATAGGTTGACAGTCACTCAAGTGTTTAATAGGAGCTCGTTTCCAGAGCCCGCCTAGAATCCGGGCGATTTGTAAACATACGTGGGTACCTTATTGCAGCTAGCAACAGGTATATGTACCAGGTTTTTGGTAGAATAGCAGTAGCTATACAGTACAGTATGAGCACTATCACAATTAGTCTAACCAGAATTCTCCGACTTACCCAAGTCAACTACGAATGTAATGACACGAGGTTGTAACTCCACATGGATCCTGGCACAGGGGCACCACAGAGGTCTCCGATACGCCCTTTAGCCTTGACTCGTGGACAATACAGTGTTACGTCAAATTATCCTTCCACTAGACGCCTAGCACTTTGATATAACACCTACGCTAGATTTCGATCTTCGGTAGGTACCGTATTATAATGGATGAAACAATCAGATAATAAACAGAGGAACGATTACTGTTAATAATGGAACTGTAACCAAGTTAAGCGACCAAATGTTCAACAAGGCTCCGAGAAACAAGTTATTTACACAGCAACCACATGATCGTTACATGATATTTAAACTCGTCGTAAAATGAAATCGGAGCACTAAAATGCGCAAGAAGTGAGTAACCAACTACAAATATCGCTTTACGAGTGATAAAACTCTGCAGAAAACTCTTATCATCTGGTGATCTTGTTATCACTTCTTCTTCATTCACTTTTTCATGGGTTGCTTAAGTAGTTATTATGTGGGACGTAAGTCTTCATTGAGTTCCGAGAATGTATGAGCTGAGACGACCCACTGAAACAATTTGGAAACAATAAACAAGAAAATGAAGTTTCAAAAGTTCTTTAGCCCAATTGCTTGATACAGAATTTCGAAAAGACCCTCGATGAAAAAAAAGCCATTGCCCCTATCCATGGAAGAAGATACTACTATCCATGGAAGAAGTTCTTCCTAGTATCCATGAGCAATATACATACATACTATTATCCATGGAAGAAGTTCTTCCATGTTTCTCCCATTTGTTACTCGTTCGCTCTCCTCCTTGTTTGATTATCCTACTCGTTTTCCGGTCTATTTATCACCCTGCTACATTCCCCAAGTACAACGAGTACCACGAAGTACAACTGTACTACAACATCGTCAGTGCCCGCAGCATCACCACAAACCTTCAACATCGTCAAACAATTTCTGTCCGACACAAAAACGGCAATGGAGAAACGGGAGAAGAAGGACTCCTGTTAGTTGTTGTGGACGCAGCAGTTGCCGGTTGAAAGATACCCAAGTTAATGAAATCTTGCATTAATTATAAAAATATTTATATTCCGTTGTATTAGTCATGGCCGATAGAATTTTTTTACGTGAAGTCAATTTAGACATGGTGGCGAAAACTCTTCTTTTTTACCAAAATTCAATTGGTAACGTTAGTGCTGTCGTACGGGATGCATCTCTGGTGTTGGCGAAATACTTGAACAAGCGGTCCCGACGTTCCGAAGATTGGCTGAGAGATCTCAAAGTCTTGGAACTGGGATCCGGTTTAGGATGCGCTGGCATCACAGCTGCTTGTTTGGGGTAAGAGTTTGTTCTTTAACGGTGATCTGAAACCCTTGAGTAAACCCTTAGTTTAGTGCTGACCAGCATTGCAACTGTACGTTAATACGTCTAATACGTATGTGAGTGAGCGCACATTCCACTCGACCAAATATTCGACGTAGGAGATTCTTCGTGATCTATTAGTAGTGGAACAAGCTGTGAAATGGCTCATAGTGAACGCCTGACTGCACACAAATCCGTCGGTCTGCCAACTCGAAGCTGCTGGATTTGAAATCGTCCATAACCAGCCAAAAACTGAAGGTATTTGAGGACGGCTGAAATTCGCAGAGTTCACTACTCCGTAGGCCTTACGGGCCGAGTTTTCCCAAAAAGTTCGTAATTCAAGTTTTAGTCGGCTCTTGGATTGAATGTTGACTCGATTACTCATCGTCTTTTTTAGGAAACATTTTGTTAAATCACAGACTCTTCAAACTTGAATTGAAGCTCATCAGTCGTCACAAAGAATAGTACGAGTATACTTTATTACCTACCATTTGGATTGCAACAAAAATTAAGTGGGTTTAGGCATGAATTAACAGTCTTATATTACAATATTATACTAAGAAACGAGGTTTTTCCACAGTTCCATGCCTGAGGCAAGCCGATGTTGTACAAAACCGATACCGGTACTTCAGTTGGTTGCTAGTTGACTAGGGAGACTTCAGGCTAGCATGAATGGAGGCCGTACGAAATTTGTAATATAATTATAAAATTTATAATATAAAGTTAGTGTATATTATGCCTGTTCTGAAATCTCACACATCATTGGTCTAGGAGGTAGTTATGAAGTGGGGTTTGCATCATAACATCGCTGTAATAATCAATACTTGTTGGTTTCAGAGCTGACGTGATTCTCACAGATTTACCCGACGTTGTTCCTCAACTAATGAAAACCATCGAACTGAATCGGATACCCATATCAGAAGGGCGTGGAAAAGCGACAGCAATGGAACTCAAGTGGGGCTCGTCAGTCCAGCCAATATTGGATAGATGGAATGGTCCACCTAATGTAATATTGGCTGCGGACTGTATATGTTATGAAGAAGTAGGACAATTTCTAATTTGTATCCATCATGTATCAATTAGACTGAGGAACAAATAAGAATTTATCTCCATAATATGGAGATATATTATACTAGGATCACCCCACATTTTGGAGTTTTTTCAAGGTTTTGGTTTTATTTTCATTGGAATCGACCAAGAGAAGAATTTAGTTCCAATCAATCAATGTTTTATTGACATAATATTGCCCATCAGGCGACTATGGTGCAAGCGTTTAAGGTGTTTTAGTTGGGTGTGTGTGCGTGATAGGAGAGGAGCTGGTCAAGTGGCGTCCACTTCTGAATCGTCTCGGACGTTGCTCCTCAGCGCTCTTCTCTTGAGGCGTTTTCTTTCATATGGCGCTGGTCCCGCGATCGCCTCCACTTCCGGGTTGCCGTGTCCTGATGCTCTTGTCCGCAAGGCGCTGTACGCTGCAAAAATACGATCTTGCACCGATTCTAATTTAAGATCGCGGTGCAACGTCTCATTACAGACAAACCAAGGTGCACCGCAGATCTGGCGCAAGATTTTGTTTTGCATAGTCTGAATCTTTTGGATAGAGCTCACGCATGCAGAACCCCACACTTCACATCCATATGTCCACACGGGCTTAATCATGAGAGCGTACAGGAGCCTCTTGTTGCTTAGATCCAACTTTGCTTTGGGGTTGATCATTGGCCATAGCTGGTAGACGCGTCGCTTCATCTCATTCACAGTGCGACGGATGTGGGGTCTCCATGTGAGTCTCCTATCCAGGATCAAACCCAAGTAGCGCACCTCAGACCTATGGGGGATAACGTCGCCTGCTAGACGGATGTTAGAGACTGACCCTCGTCTTAAGGTGAACGTTGTAAGAGATGACTTTGAGGGGTTCACCCTCACTTTCCATCTGTTACACCATTGGTCTACTTCATTGAGGTGCGTTTGCAGGTGATGCTCAACTTCTGTTAGCGTCCCGCCCATAGACAGAATTCCAGTGTCATCAGCAAATTGTGCAGTTAATGTGCTAGTATCGGTGGGGAAGTCATTCGTGTATATGCTATAGAGTAAGGGAGACAATGGGGAACCTTGCGGGACTCCTGCTGACGCAGATTTGAATTCTGAGAACTCCTGCGCAATCTTGACTCTGAACGTTCGACCACTGAGGAACGATCGCATTAAGAGGAATAGAGAGTTGGGCAGGAATTCTCTCAACTTAAATAGCAGACCTTCATGCCAGACCTTGTCAAATGCTGCCTGGACATCTAGGAAAACTGCTCCCGTATACTTTTTCTCCTCAAACCCTTTAGCTATGTAGTCCACCACCCGATGAACTTGCTGCACAGTAGAATGAGAGCTTCGAAAGCCAAACTGAAAATTTGGAATTTGGGGGGAGACGTGAAGTACATTATTGATTCTTGCCAGGAGGATCTTGTCAAATACCTTACCAAGCACTGGTAACAAACTGATGGGACGGTAGGATGCAGGATGTTGTAAGGGCTTCCCTGGCTTTGGGATAACAATCACCACTGCATGCTTCCATACCCCTGGATAGTACCCAAGCCGAAGTAGGGAATTATAGAGACTGAGTAGAAAAGCTCTCCCTTTCCTTGGGAGCCTCTTTACCATTCCAAGAGTCACCAAATCATACCCTGGAGCTTTCTTATTTTTCATTTTCTTTAGGGCCAATTGTAACTCTTGTGGAGTGATTGGTGATGGTGGGGGGGACATTTGCAGTGGGACATCAATTGATCCCTCCACCTGAGCCAAAATTTCTTCAAAGCCTCTTGGGCTTGGATTAGGCTTGAAAACATCGGCAAAGTGATTTGCCAGCAGATTGGCTTTGGTTGCGTCCTCTACTACCCATCTCCCTTGACCATCTTTCAGCGGTGGAGAGCTTTTACTGTTAGGGTTCCGAAAATGCTTAGAGAGTTTCCACATCCCTCCAAAATTTGGTCCATTCATGCTTTGCAGATGGGTAGAGAAGCGGGCATTCCTCAATGATTCAAGTGCCAATCTGACCCTACGGCATTTCCAATTGTAGTACCTCCGCTGCTGTGGCTGCCGTGAGGCTTGCCAACTCCTTCTAGCCCTGTTCTGCTGTCTGATCAACAATTTAATGTGACTGGGGGTGTGATTCTTGTGAGTCTTTGGTGGGCTGGGCACACTACTACTCCAAATGCTGGTGTGAATGGTCTGCACCAGGTGGTCTATGGATGCATCAATATCCTCTGCTGTGGACATGGGCTGAGTCAGATCAATCAGTTCCGAAAATTCCTGACTGAAGAGCTCCCAATTTACAGAGCCACAAGACAGTCTGGGTGGATGCTTAATTACTCTTACATGGGCATCTAACCCAGTGAGCAGTACTGGATCATGATCTGAGCTCAGTTCATGGATTGCCTCAGCTGCCAGCCTGGTAGGCAGCCCCTTAATCAGGAATACATCCAACACATCTGGGAGCAATCTTGGTGAGGTTGGCCAATATGTGGGGGAGTCAGGAGCCTTCACAAATAAACCTTGATGATCAATATGCTGAAGGACCATTCTGCCTCGGCAATTTGTGGCGCGACAGCCCCACTCCACTGCCTTGGCATTCAGGTCACCCCCCAATAGACCTTTTGGACCAATACCTTGAAGAACTTCCAACCAATGCTCCTGGGAAAGGCGCTTTGATGGCGTGCAGTAGCAGCTACCAACCGTTAGCAAACTCCCCCCAATTTCTATTGACAAAAAAGTGGCTTGGACATCCTCGTGAGATATTGCTGGGAGCAAATTATGCTGGATGCTCCGCTTTACAATGACTGCTGATCCACCTTTAGCTCGCCCAGCTGCATGACAAATAGTGTGGTACACCGCATATCCTGGGAACAATATGTTACTCTGGTCATCACGTACATGCGTTTCAGTCACCAAAGCAATGTCAATATTGTACTTGTGTAGAAAAAGTGAAAGCTCCAGCCGTCGTTGCAAAAGGCCGTTACTATTCCATGTGATAATTCTTAGATTTTGGAGAACAGAGTTATTTACCATCCCGCATCAGGAAGGATTGAATTTGACTCATTGTGTTCGAAATTTAAATGGGATTTAAACTAAAAACTAACTAAGAATTTAGTTTAAATCCCATTTAAAATTGCTTGCTTTACTTTTCAAGATACGTAGTATGAATAGAAAAAAATCCGTCCGTACTACGTCTAAGGCCCATTCAAAATAAACAGATAACCATGAAATTTGGGTAGCGGTTTCCAGCTTGTAACGTTTCATAATCGTAGTTCAATATGAAGGGCTGAAAAATGAGGGTTGGAAATGTAAAAACTCCACAGCTCTTACATTTTGAATAGAACGGTATATTTTGGTCGTAAGGTAAGAAACTGGGAGGTTTATTATAAATTAAGCACCTCGACCTATTTAGATCTACTGTGCCCTCCCTGTAATTCGAGCTCCTCGGAGAGCTCCAGCCGTTTTACTAACTTCCAAAGGCTATCAAGATTTCTCATGTAGTTTTCTGGGTTAGGTTTTTTATTACCCAGGCACAGAAACCGGCACCTAGCCAGTCCCTCACAGTGGCATAGGGCGTCCTCTGTCGTTTCCTCCTCTCTGAGGCAGAACCAGCACTCACACTCTGGCAACCCTGATCATGCAGAGATGGTTTTGGAGTCGGCAGTAGACCTACCGTTATCCTTAGCATGGTGTGGCTGAGGTTGAGCAGGTCTGCCGAAGCTGCATGAAAGTTGTCTCATGTATTTTTTCGCATGACTCTAGCTTGTGGATCAATTCCACGAGGCTTGAGTTTCTGACCGCAGCCACTCTTTTTCTGAGGCTTTTGGGTACCCCACAGTAGGATTCAGGTCCAATGATGACGGTTTCTGACCCTTTTTTGGCCAGTGAATCGCCTCTTTATTCTACTTTAGTCCAGAATGACCTGTCACCCATACCTTTTGGTACTACTCAGTGTTGCCACTGATTAAATATCTGTTCTTTGCTTACCAGTCATTGAAGCCACTCGCCGACACCATCAAGAGTTTATCTGGATTGAGGACTGAAGTAATCATTTGCCAAGAGATCCGTGAAAAAGGTCGTCAGCAGTATGTTCTCGATACATTTATGGAATACCTATTGGAGGATTTTGACTTGCATGAGATCCACGAATCTGAGCAGGATGAAGTGTACCGATCAGAAGACATTCACCTTTATTCTGCACAAAAAAAGTGAGTCTTCGTTCGTCCTCTAGTTATATGAAAATGATTTATTATTAATTTCATTGTGAAAATATTTATTAAATCAATTTTTTAAATTCATTTTTGTGACTTTCAGGCCTTGAGGGTGTTTCCACCAGTTGAGATGATGGTTTCCCGTTATTGGTTACTAGCCCAGTCTACACATTTTCCCCAAGATTCTTCGTTTGAATGCACATGGATTCTGTAAGAGTTACTATTGTATTATGTCTATTGTATGTATTATTGTGTTGTTATGTATACCTACATTATGTCAAGATGTTATCTTAGTTTACTCCCATTTTATAATGTTGTGTTTTTCCCCATCAGCCTCTCTCTGATGCCCTCCAGACTCTTCTCGTGACCGTCAGGCTCTCTTGCTCTCGTTTTATAAGTTTTTAGCCATTATCTTGTGTATAATACATTATATTATATTGAAGATTGGTAGGTACGCGAAGAGGGACTAAAACTACTATGCACCAATAAAGTATTCTTCTTTATATTGTACCACTACCTTTCTCTCTCAAAACTCATACCTTATACGAGAAGGAGAAGACTTCTTCTTCTCTTATAAGGTATAAGTTTTGAGACATTTGACAGCAAGACAGTTGAGTGAACATACTTAGTATGAACAAGTGTCTTGCTGTCAATACTTAGTGAACAACTGTCTTGCTGTCAAATGTTTTCTTGAGTCACAACATCTCCCATAACTATGCCATCTTCATTATCAACCCTTTTTCCTCACATTACTGCTCCTGTTTTGCGCCAGTATGCTTGAAAGAAACATATTTCAATATGTCAGACTATACCAATATCTCAGAAACCGTTAACAATGAACTAATTGTATAAATTGTAAATATTTATTTTTGTAAGGATCTAAGTGTGTATCTTGTAGAGTCTTCTTGTGTATCTTATAGATTGTAGGTATTGGTTCTAAGTTTGTAAATATTTTTTTGTATTTATGAGTTTGCATGAACATTTAAATGAAAATTATACTTTAAATTAGGTACTCCCATCTTGAAATTAATAAATACATTTTATTCATCTTACTACATAATTTTATCGTGTTATCCTCGCCTTCGTTTCTAATCGCATAATCTATGTAGGTGCGAGAAGTAATTAAGAATTATTTGGGAAAGCTTTTTGGTATAATTATTTCGAATATTGGCGGGAATTTCCCTACTACTGTGATCAATGCTCTCTATGATTTCCGTGGCAAACTAAATATGGTAAATAGTTCGATCATGGAAGAAGGAATTGCCTCCTTCTTCCATGTAGTTCGATTTGCCTGCAGCAAATAGTATAGTATCCACCCAGCTGAGTGAGCCATGGAAGAAGGATTTCCTTTCATTCTTCCATGACTATTATCTATCCTTGCTGAGCAAAATTTGCTCTATGTTTATGTTATGTTCCGTTTCAACTGGAATTGCAACTGCGACATTCTGAAACTTTTCAATTTGATAGTGCGGCGCTATACGTAATTGTGGATTTTAAGCCGACGGTGAAGTGACTCCCAACAAATATGGACAAGCACAGACATAGATCGTAAGTGTATTCTACATTCTATACTTTCATTTTTGCAGTTAGACATTGCATTCAATGCAAGACAATAAATTTTATTTTGGTTGTGTTCGAACTCCGCTGCGGTTCGATAAGTTTTAAAAAGTTGTTAGACACATCTATCGGGTGTACTTGTCCTCCAACCTACATTCCAACCACCTACGAAAAAACCTACGCATCATTTCGACTTTTCCTTATGTCAACGTTATTCTTTCAAACATAAGTATGTTTGCGCGATGACACGAAAGTCTGAACATGTTTTTATAGTTTCAACGCCCATCCGCGCCGTTAATGTTTCCAACTTCAATGTTTTTCTGTACGTTCTGCTCATTTTATCACGTTTTTTGAAACCTAATTCCACAGCAGTAAGGAAAGCTGTGTTGACGGCTTGCTTACCATTACCGCTTACATTTCGTTCATCTTATTGTTCTCTGGCTCCGCTTGTACCATTTCTCTGGGATTTAGGTACCTTCTTCCAACTGAGTATAAGTCTCATGAATTTTATTCTGTTTCATGGTTCAGGTCGAATTCAAGACGTGATGCTGATCACTCCAGCCACAAATCTAGTAAAAAGAAAAAGGAAGATAAACCCAAAAAGAGCAAGAAGAAAAGTAGACGACGGTAATTCCACTGCTATATTTATATCACAATGAAACATTCAGCGAGGGAGTGGTCACCTTTCAGGAATGTACGCTGGAAGCGATTCTGAGTCCTAAAGCTTCACGCGTACCTAAGTTCCCAACTATAATTCGAAGCGTTTACTAGGCATGTTCACTTGAATCTTGGATGTGTTTTAGGAATTCCAAATCTAGTAGCAGCCAGAGTGACTCATCTGATTCAGCATCTTCCATGGATTCAACCAAACTTCTCAAACGACTTCAGGAAAAACAAGAACAAATGGTTTTGGATAAGAAAAAGAATAAGGAACTGATGAAGGCCACGGAGACAGCAGAAGAAAAAAGAATTAGGAGGCTTTTGAAAAAAGTTAGTTGCAGAGTTATAATTTCCACTGTTTCTGATGATTGTCACACTTATTCTAATAATTCATTTTTATTTTTAAGGAAGCAAAAGAAAGAAAGAGGAAACAAAGGATGGGTTGGGACAAAGACTATTTGCATTATACAAATGCGGACAATCCATTTGGAGATGGGAATCTCCTGTCAACCTTTGTGTGGACCAAGAAGCTAGCAAAAGAAGGTTTGACAGAGGCCACCAATGAAGAGCTGGAGAGGCTCAATAGAAGGAAGCAAGAAGAGAATAAACTTGAGCTAGAAAAGGTATTTCGAATAAATGAAATTACGAATTAGTTGGTCGAAAGAACCACAAACGTCGCATGAGGATATACGAGAATGATGTTCAAGTAGATGAGATTGAGGTTGGATGACACCGTTTTTTCCAGTTTAAATTGTTTAATGTGGTATCGTCTCCAAACATTCTCATACCTCGAAAACATGAATATAGAGTTAAGTGATCGAACGAATAGAGGATGGCTTTATTAACACAATCTGCTGGGACTTGCGCGATATACGATTAACGTTTAGAATAACTTGTTGATTGTTATGACTTAAGGATTCACCTGTTAATGTTTGATACTCAGGTGAAAAAACGAAGGCAAGAAAGGGAGCAAGAGAGACAAGAGAGAGAAGAAGCCATGATGCGGCAACAGAGGGAGAAAGAAGCTGCTCAGTTCGAATCCTGGGCAACTCAGGAAGATGAATTCCACTTGGAGCAGGCGAGACTCCGCTCTAAAATAAGAATAGCCGATGGAAGAGGTAGGTTTGGAAATATTTGGTTTTTTTGTATATTATCTTGATAATGAACCATTGGAATCGACCAAAGAAATTTTTTTGTTAAATTATTTAAAAAAGCTTCAAAATTTGTTGGTTTACGTTTCAAGATACGTAGATTCAGAAAATCGAATTAGAAAAAAATCCGCCGTCCGCGGATTTACGAAATTCGGTTTACGGATTCGGACCAACCCCACAATGATCCTCAAAGCTTTTCATAACCCTAGGTCGAAGGGGTTCCCTGTTCTGTCCCTATTCTATCGGAACCATTCATATCTTTTGCAGTTTTGTAATTTGAAGTGTATGCAACGTCTGACGTCCATTCAATACTTACACTGTAATTTCAGCCAAGCCTATCGATCTTCTTGCTAAATACATAAATTCTGACGAAGAGGTCGATGCTGTTGAGATGACAGAACCGTACACTTACTTGAATGGTCTTACGATAAAAGATTTGGAAGATCTGGTCGAGGACATAAAGGTTTGTATTGTCAAAATGTAATGTATTTTTATTTTTATGAAATATTGCCCGCTGAATGCAATAAACCCCATTTTAGAGGCGTTTCCTGCGTTCATTCCCTCCGGTGGTATGAAGCTCACTGTACAAGTTCTCTCCTCCCTACTTTCGTTTGGAACCAACATTATTTAGTTAATTGGACTTGATGCATCTTAGCTAGGCATGCTCAGGTCATACACATGAAGAAATAATAGGAAGAATGATAGTGTGTTCTGATAGTGTGAGTGTTCTCAGCTCTTGTTGATCAAAACGACATTCTCTGCGTTGATATTCTCGTAGCAATGCATTCTTTTTTTTCTATAGATGTGGAGGTTAATAGTCAACATTAGTTACCAAAGGTGTAAGGTAGTGGGGGAGCTGTCTCAATGCCCTGCAGTTCAACCATTTGTTATATTTGTTTCAGGTTTACATTAAGTTGGAGCACGGTAAAAATCATGATTACTGGAGCGATATCACCGTTATAGTGGAAGATGAACTCTACAAGTTGAGAAAACAAGAGAAGAAGAATGAACTTGAAGCAGGTACGCCATACATTATGTTTCTAATGTCATATAAACAAGATTCAAATAGTAGGCTGTTTGGTATGAATGTAACCATAATCCTGTCACCCTCAGATAACGTACCTGTTAAGAATTAGCCCTACTCTAGCGCCATATAACTAATCCTTATTCTAGATAACAAAGCTTACGTAAGTCAATTGCTTGTATTATTCTGCAGCTGTGGGAAGGAGAGAAGGAATCCACGAGTCAGTAGCCAACGATGTGGCATCTGTCTTTAAAGGGAAGACCGCCCAACAGTTAGCAGCCATGCAAAAGCAAATTGAGAAGAAGATCTACGAAAAGGAAGGAGTTGATATTGGTTACTGGGAATCACTCTTGTCTCAACTAAAAGGTGAATTGTATTCATTTATTTTATGGAAAAGTACATAAAAGCTAGAGAGCAAGATTTGCATTTATAAATGCTATAAATAGCAAATCCTGACTAGGTTTGGAGGTTTACTTTTGGTTTTAGATGATTCAATAAAATACAAAGTTAATATGAATCAGGAATAACAAACTGCCACTCAGCATAAAACACTCAAAGGCTCACTCTAGTTGATTTTCAGGGTCTACAATGATTTATAACAGATCAGCATGCGCCTGAATATTTCATTAGGAATGTGCAATCCCCTATGTTATGCAGTTTTGGTTAATTTGATCCAGCTTCCTAAGGGCCGTCCCTAAGATGGGAATCAGTGGGAACAGACAAAACTTACGAGTATACACCTGAACCGGTTTGTGGCGAAGTAGGCCAATGTTTTCCTCCAGTGTACCGGTGTATTGTAACATGGTAGTAACTTTATACATACAATCAATGAATGTTTTTACTTTGGTTAGCGCACATGGCTAGGGCAAGGCTGAGGGACAAGCATCAAGAAAATTTGAGAAAGAAGCTCGAACTGCTCAAAGCGGCTCAAAATGTTAGTGAGGAATTGGATATTATCAACATCAAACCTGACCCTGATGAGTCCCACCGGATGTCAAGATCTTCAACTGGAGCTGCAGATGAGGAAAAAGCAGAGTCTTCCAGCAGTGAAGAGGAACTTGAGTAAGTTCTCGGAAGGCTCTTTATCATTACTGTATCGTATTTTCCCTTTACATTTAATATTATTATCCTCGTGCTGTTCCCTATGAAAATTAGGAGATGACTTTCCAACCAATCGAATCTAAAAATACGTTTGTGCTGACTTTAGTGTGTCACTTACCTATGACTCCAATTTTTAGTTTACTGAATTCGACAGGATGTACTGCTGGGCTGTTGGAAAAAGAACCCAACGAGTTGTGACTTCCACTATTCCATGGAAAATGTATGCATATTTCCTTAGGTTTAATCTGGTATTACCTTGAGGTGTCTTTCTCTTTGCAGGAGTGAAGAAGAAGACGTAGGGGAGTCATTGTTGAAGCAGAGCTTTGAAGATTATCGTTCTGGTAACTACAGTCCAAAGTATATTGACCCTGCTGCTCTGGAGCTTGGGACGATTGTCATTGATGAGGGCGATGACGAACAGAGGCTCATGTATGCTAGGCTGCAGCTCACTGCTGGTGCTGCCCCTGTAAGTTTTCTCGTTTTATCACTGCAGTTTGTGAGGTAAACATTTGTTTTGTCACAACCCCGCAACACACAACTACAGAACAGGTAGGCATTTTTGCGGCAAACCAATTCTAATATTTTGAACCGTGTTGCAGGTTGAAAGAACAGAAGAGGAGCAACGGATGCAGCAAGAAGCTAGAAAAGGGATGTCCAACGATGAAGCAGTTTTCTCTGTTGAATCAACCTTGGATTCCCAGGTCTACTTATGGTCTGACAAATACCGCCCAAGAAAACCCAGATATTTCAACAGGTAAAGTTTAGTATTTTAAATATTGGACCAATACAATGTATTGGTCATAAGACCTGTATCTTTTTACATTTAATGTACTAATATTGTTATTATGGACAAAGAGCAAAGAAGCGAGTGTAAAAAGATACAGGTCTTTTTGTTACTCTGACTGGACACTTGCATGGCTGTTGAAATGGGAAATGAGGAATAGCAAGATGAATCTAAGCTACTGTTTTGATAATGTTTCAGAGTGCACACAGGTTTCGAGTGGAACAAGTACAATCAGACCCACTACGATATGGACAATCCTCCTCCCAAAATCGTGCAGGGTTATAAATTCAACATATTCTATCCGGATCTTATTGAGAAGGGCACAACTCCTGAATATTTCTTGGTAAAAGAACGATTTGTCTATTAATAACTTCTATTTAATAATCTTCTTGACTTTGCCCTATTACATATGAATATGATGGGATAGCCATAAAAATTCACAAATCGAGTTTCCTATTTTGAGATGTGTTCTATGCCCTGTGTAAGAGATTTTAGGGGCTGCTGAAGGCTTGTTGTTATGCGGTTTGAAAGACCCGATTCCTCATAACTTTACCTAACCTTTGTACACTTCTTATTTGAATCATATCTGTTGTTTCCAGACGGTCTGCCAGGAAAATCCAGATTTTGCGATTTTGAGATTCCACGCTGGTCCTCCCTATGAAGACATTGCCTTCAAGATCGTCAACAGGGAGTGGGAATACTCGTATAAGCGCGGCTTCCGCTGTCAGTTTCATAACAATATCTTCCAACTCTGGTTCCATTTCAAAAGATACAGATACCGAAGATGATCTACTCCTACTCGAAGAAGTTTGTACCTGTCTGTTTCGAATATCTACGCAGCCCTTGTTACATACCGACTTATTCAGAGATTCTCTGTCTTTCAGTTTTACTTTGGTTAAAAATGTATAGAGATTCATTTGGAAGAATAGTTGACCTTATTGTTGTATTTATTGTTGAATTGCTTTAGGCACCTACCTATTTATCTTCATCGAAATATGTGTGCCTACCACCATGAGATTTACAATAAAATGTCAATAATTTCAATCAGAACCCAGTTTGGGTATAACAGTATTTCTATTTATGTGAATACCTTCGGTTTTCTTGTATTTATGGGGAACGCCATTTGATATTTCAGCCCAATTTGGTATATTTTTTCGAAAATCACCTCTTGTTTATTCAGTATTTAAGTCAAGGGCCCCCACCGTGAAAATTTGAAAAATTAGGTGCACAATTTTTAAGGAACAATTATTGTTCTTATGAGCCTATGAGGAGGTCCTACATTGAAACATTCAGACAAATTTAAAGAGTGAGATGTTTGCTCACTGAAAACTATGAATTCACATTTTGATTAGGTATATTAAATGTAAATTCATAGTTTTCAATGTTAAATTAAATTTACAAAAACAACAGTTTTTTCTGCATACCAAAGCTACAAATTAAAGGAAATCCAGGACAGAGCGATGACTCTAGGACAAGGCCATGATGCAAATGGTAAGAATCAACGTATCGCCCTGTCCTGGTGTCATCGATCTGTCCACCATCATTTTCAATAATTTATTTATAATATATAAAGGAGCTACTGTTTGGATTGGCATTGAATTTCAATATATACGATATAACAGGATCTGTGATTTTGTTCAGTTCGACTCACACACTTTTACTTTTTTCAAAAGTCAAATTCGAAACTGACCTTTTCTGTGAGAATGACCCACTTGTGTCAGTATTTTTGATCTTTCTGCTAATGGATTGATGTTGCTGGGACGACATAAAACTTGGAATCGTTGAAGGAAAGATTATACTAGAGTACCTGTGTGGAGTTCCCTAGGGACACTAGAATAAGTACATTACACATGCAAATTGACATCACACCTATTTTGGTACCTACATTACATTTATTTCATGTGAAACCTGAAGTTCCATTCATGCAACGATGTCTGAGATGGTGTCCCAATTAGCCTACACAGGAGAAGGTGGGGCAGAGCCGGGTTTTGGTTTTTTTTTTCGGCCAGCAAGTAAGTGCAAAGTGCCTCAACTCTCTTGTACTTAATTCATTGATAGCTAATCTACATGTCTGTATCAGTTTAGTATTGAATAGGTACTACAACCATAAATTTTATTACGTAAGAATAATAAGGCGGCAAAATAGGATCGTGGAGCAAAATGGGGTATACCCCAAGGTAGGACCCTCGACCTCCGCAGAAGTGGCAGGAATCCTTTCTACTTCATCATCACCGTCGCCTCATGTCAGTACGATTGCCACACTGGCCATTCCAAAAGATCAGATGTGCCAGTTGCTTGAAGTGGTCGCAATTTGATGAAGAAGTCGACTCAAATTGATGAAGAAGTAAATGAAGCTACTCACATTTGTGTTTTTGTAAATTATATTTTGGCAAATGTTAATGTGAATAAGAAAGCTTTTAATTTGTGTCATTACTATAACATTGCCACGAATCTATTCAACACGAGATGTTTTACAACTTGCACTCACTGCGCGGCTTGGTACCTCAAGCCTACGTAGCGCTCTCTATGTCCAATCTGCATGGATCAGCTCTCCTTCGGTACATGGAACCCCAACAAGTCTTCAAGTCTGCAGCTCGGGCAAGTAAATCAAAACGTGAAGAAGAAGAATTGCTTGCAACCAGTTTGAAGGTTTTGAGGAAAACGGTGCTTCTTTGCCTTGACATAATTCAAGTTTTCTTGTGATTCTATTGATTTTCAAAGTACGCTAAGTGGGTTTCCTGAATATCTTAACTTAAAACATCATCGAAGTGTACGGGGTCCAGAATTTTTAAGCTAGATTAAGAAAATGTTACGTTCATCCAAGTCCGAGATTAGCCCACCGTGACTAACCAACTTATATCTTGTGTCTTTATGAATACTTCGTTATCCGGAAACATGAATGGTGCTCACTGTATCCGTAAGTTTACTCTTCATCATGAATAATTGAAAATTTGATCACTTTCTAATGTAAGGGACTAGATTGTAAGCCATACATCTACTCCAGCCCACCTACATTCGCCTGCCCCCACACCGATTTCTAGTCTTCCCAAAGCTGATGACCTCCCATTTCATTGAGGTCTTCTTTATTTGCTACTGTGCGGGCTGTCGATTCACCGGCCCGTTTACACCGTCTTGAGGCGTTCTGTCAGGCATGCAAATCGGAAGAAAAAACGTACTTAGGTTTTGTCGACTGTTGACACAGTTTTGACTTTCAGTTTCTACCTCAGTTCCAATTCAGGCTCGAGTTTTGACTATGCACTGACAGTGAAATTTTTCTTAGCTTTTGGAAGAAGATGTTGATTTCTTTTATTTTTTCCCTCATACGTTCCATCCCTTCACGCCATGTCCTCATTGGGCCTCCATCGTAGGTACGACTATGCGATCATCCGATGTCGTGCATTAATTTGGTAAACCTATTGAATAGTTACTAGGTGCCTTAACTGAACCAGAAAGACATTCGCGCGATGTGGATGAACGGACGGAATGGTTTGGTCGTTTTGATTTGGTACGTCGCATCCTGTTGGTCGGACGGACGGACAAAAAACAAACCTACGTCCATGAAGGTACGAGTCCTTTTACCAACTGTACCCTCCAACCGCTCGTAGGATCCGCAGTCTGATGTAAATAAACGATCAAACAAACTAAACAGATTCACGTAGGTCGTATGACTAGTACGATTATTTCTTTGGCTGAATTCCGTCGTCGATTCGTTGCAGGCTGTTGCAATTCAACAGCTGCCAGGTGAATGTTGCCAAACAATAATGCTACATCCTCTTCAGCTACCTACATTATGTTTCACTTGAATACTGGGATGAGAAGCGCCAGACTGTGCTTGTTCGTACACAAGAGGACTTTATACTATACTTTTACCTAACTTACCTACGCCATTGCTATCCACTCCAAACCAAACACTAGGATGGAGTGTGTAATTTGTAAGGATGTAAGATGCAGGGTGTAATTTGTCTATGGTGCTTTTTGGAAGGATCAATGTCAATGCAGGTAGACCGCATTAGCTGGTCCGGTTTCAACTTCAATTAGTAACATACCGTCCTAATAGCTGTCCACGGTATACAACCACTAACGACCTTTTTGTGTTACGTGTGACGTTGGAAAAGTATAAGTACCTGTGTTGAATTCACAACGTCATTATCAACGACGTCTACTGCATAATGCCAACTCCCCATTATAAGCAGTCGAGTTAGTATTTTTATTGCTACTATTGCATAAATTATGCCCAATCCTTCGTTGTTATCTCTTTCTTGTCTGGCAATGAACCATTTAAATTTCGTTTTGATTAATTGCTTCTACTAAAAAATTCATACTTTCCCCTGCAATTCCTGACGTTGCAACTGTCAGTTTTTCACCATGTAACCACCATGGTGCTCGCGAGACTAACGTTAAATATTTAACAACAACTCAGACGCAACACCCCCATAAACACATCAAGACACAATCCAAGCAACATATTACTAGTAACATATGCTTGTTAGTTAACACAAACACCACTCCCTCCCTACATTAGCCTATCAGGCAATACTGTGAATAAACTGACTGATTGATTGAGTTAAATATTGTCTGGAACCATCACCTAGAGATATCACTTAAATTTGATGACCCATATTAGTAGGGCTCGGATTCGAGCATATAAGCGTACCTACAACTACAACTAATTTGCAACAAAAAGTGTCTACTAGACTTTTTAATCCACTCTAAATGCCACGTTTTTCCACCTAAAATGGCCATAACCTCCTTAGTCCGTCAAATAAATTCAAATCTAATAATACCGTTGAAAAGAGCGTTAAATTTCCCATCTCCCTGAAGCACAATCAAATTTGTTGAGCGTTTACATACCTATTGCAAATTTTGTGTTTCTATCGCTTCTCGTTTCTCTTTTAGTAATTTTTCTTTCGATGGGTCGTCTATGAGAAAAACTTGCTTGAAATCTCACCTTTCCAACGGTGTAGGTACCTACTCAAAATAAATCAGCAACTGAGTTTGAGGGAGAACATGACGTTTTAATGCAAAAAACGGAAGATTTTTCAGCAAAATCGATGCCACTTGGTTCGGATAGGGTTGGCTTGGTTGACAGCATTAAATTTTCCACAATCGACTGAAGGGTTTTCGTTCTAAAGACATTTGATGAGTCAAATTATGAATAATAATAATTTTTTAAAAGGGTAAGTACATAGCAATAAATCATTTTGATTTGATGCTCTTCTTAGAATTTCCAAAATTAGCAATGTTGCTTTGCAGAATTTTTATTTATTTTTTTAAAGTGGAAAAAGTGGCATTTATAGACACTTTTTGTTGCAAATTAGTTGTAGAATTGATCCCTGAAGTCCTTCGGATTTGAGATGAGATATACTTGAAATTTGAATGCGGGTATATCGCAATTTTATACATACAATTAGAAAATAAAGCTCGTATAAAGATATGTTATTGGTTTGTTGTTTGACTTTCCTTAACATTGTTTAACATCGAACATGTTGTTAACATAGCCTCCTTAGGACTTACACTTTAAGCAGCATAGGGCCGGGATCAGCTAAGTGGCTCCTAAAGCTAATTTCTATGCTATTCACACTATGGAGGTGTTATTCGGTATGTAGCTAACTTGACGCTGTCCAGGCCCCGGATCAGCTGAGTGGCTCAAACATGTTACATGCTTATAGAAATTACAGGGCCGAGTTTTTAACGGTGTTTTTAGAGCCTGCATTTACTTAAGGGGGTTTTTGATCGTGTCTGGAGTTTTTATCGAGCATATCGATCAAGTTGTACTAATCAGATTTGTATCAAAAAGTTTTTCAAAGAAGTATTTGCTTATCATTTTTCAGGATCTTGCAACAGCAAAAATCTTAAATTCTCTATTACCAGACGCAATCGTCCCTGGATAACAGAGGCCTACTGTAGCTTGGTAGATTATCTGTGTAGTCGCCTGTTTGGACTTGGAATCAGAGATGATTAATCTGTTGCCACCGTAATCCTTATCATGTCCCCAAGAACATGTTCAGACTTTTCGCTGTTCCTTGTGTTTTCTCTCCCTTTCATGGTTTCCACCCGTTAGTTCTTCGGGTGGCATTCCCACCCAGTCCACTCACGTCACGATGGAAATTGATTTTTTTATATTTCAACAGCGGAAGGTCGTTACCCCCTGGGTCGATCGAAATGAGGACTTTGTAATGAAAGGTCAGTCTTGCGACAATCATATGAATTATGTAAGATCATGTGTTACGGCACATAATACTATTACGAGTAACAGCTTAGTGCATTATCTAGTTTTCGTATCGATATTTGATATCATGAAAGACCCAATGCTATTTGAATTCTACTTCTAGCCTAGGTAAAGTACTTTTCTGCGGAAAGAATTTGGCCGTGAAATGAATCTTTGTTGGTATGACATCACAAGAATGTTTAAAGTTTCCTCTGGTATTTCTTTAAAAATTGTTAGCGACCTTCGAATTGAGATTTTGGTTTTTCGGAATTTGAAATCGTATAGCCAGTTGCGACAATCATGAGTCATGTTACATGACTTTTTAGCAGGATATCTCGATTTTCAAGAGTGACCCCTCCCAAATTGCGAAGGATTATTCAATAGGTCCATAATAAGACTGAGTTCGAACATGGTCGTCTTTGGCAAACGAAATGTGTTTTATATAAAAAATGCAAAAATTAATGCAAAAAAATATGTACTGTCAAATTTTCGAAAGAACAGGAAATCTTACCTACTGTAGGTAAAAAATTTTTACATTAATTTGTACATCATTTTTTTGCATTAATTTTTGCATTTTTTTTTAGCATGAAACATGCTTTAGCCTTGGACTAGGTAACTAGCCGAAAAATGTCACGCGGAATGTGTCACAAAAAATGGGTGACGAAATTTTTTAATGATTTTCACGTACAACCGAGTCGTTTCTAGGGAACTGAAACTTCTTTAGTTTTCATCGGACAAAAATCGTTCTCCATTCGTTGGAAAGCTCTCGATTTATCACGCATTTATGTCGCAGTTTTATATTTATCTACGAGATATTAATCCAACAATGCGATGTTATAAATGGTTAGTAAACAATCTTATGTGCGAGGGTCGAAGCTTCATTACCAGGGAAGCTAATTAGAAAACATACATCGTATCCATTGCCGTCATGACAACTCGTATTTGATCACATTTTTCGAATAAAAAAACAAACAGAGAAAGAAGACAGCTAAAGCATGTTCCATGTTTCTCGATTTTTAGCTGCAGGCTCCAAACGGTAAGCATCCGGGGGGTCCAGGGGGGCTTGCCCCCCTGGCGAGGCGCGAAGCGCCGAGTTTTTTATATAAAACACATTTCGCTTACCAAAGACGACCATGTTCGAACTCAGTCTTATTATGGACCTATTGAATGAATAATCCTTCGCAATTTGGGAGGGGTCACTCTTGAAAATCGAGATATCCTGCTGAAAAGTTAGCGGCCGCCTAGAGAACTACTATACCATTGCCAATTTTGGGGTTACCGCCCCTCCCCATTGAGTCCGCCGCTGCATTATAATGATATAGATAAATTATTTTAGATGACAAATTGATGAATATTCTGCATAAGTAAACTATTGGAAGGTAGGGCCGAAATTTAGTGAGACGAGCGGAGGTAGTTATTCCCCCCTCACTCAGAGAGGACTATTTGTTCACCTTCTCGAACGAAAACACGATATAATTATTAATTACTTCAACCATATCGTACAGTTATAGGAGTCACAAGAATTTCATATACATAACAGTGATCTAGACACAAGGATGATCCAAGTATTCAGAAAACGAAAAACCGTTTTTCTTCAGGATTCAACTCGTAATTCGTGCCTCGTTCAGTTCGGCATTCGACCCTGAATGATTACCCACATCAAGAAAAGATCTAGAAAAGCGAGGGGAATTAGTATTGGTTGAAAAGTTGATTGGCGACTGGCTCGATCGCAGCGGCTATTTCCATTTTTGGACACTGAGATGGCGCATCTCGTGACAAGGACAGCACGACCACTTGGTAAATTAATAAACGCTACCCTGCTACTTCTGTTTACGAATTCTTCCGTGTATAGTCGGAAACTTTCCGTACATGTGATTTGTGTCGGAACCCCGAATAATCACAATGTCAAAACTATTACTAATCAAAAGTCGCCTGTATGTAACTGTGTAATCAACGCGAGACGTCCTCCCCAATTTTCACATATCCATAATAAGGTGGATTGCAAACGGTTGATGAAAAGTCCAAATTGGAATCAAAACCTGCCAGATCAGATGATTTGTTAGTTAGTTTTCTCTATAGATTTCGTTGATTAGTGCTATGGAAAATAATTTTTTTCTTTTTCAAGGTCCGTAGGTAGGTTCAAGAAGAATGTCTTATTTCGATGATTTGGAATAATTCCAAAAACATATTTATGTTTTTGCGCTAAAAAAAAAGTCGACGATCGTGGTTTTTGTTGTTTAAAACCTGCAAAGCGTAGAATACACTTCGTAGCCAACAGAACAAAAATACAGAAATGTGTCGACAGTGACTACTTAAAACCTCTAAGTTGACAAATGACAAATTTTTCAAGATGTGAAAATACTTCCTAAATAGTGTCGAGGATGTCAGATTTGATAACGACCACAGAGGAGATATTCCAAAAACGGAAAACCTCAGTCGGTGTGGAGTACATAAATGAATGTACCAATTACAATGATTGGAATTTAAACACTTATGACGTCTTAAAAGGTTTTGAAAATTTGGGTTTTCAAGGCTCAACATTCGTGTACAGTTGGAGCCTCTGTGTAAAATCGCAAGGCGAGCTTAAAGACTCACAAACGTTTCTTCAGTATCTACCTTTCTTTCCTCGTCCGGCCAAATTGGTTTCTGTCCACTTATCACCCGTTATTTCTCATGCCTAATTATTGTGATTGTGGTGGCCGAGTAGGTTTCTACTGACTAATGACTGCTGTTGTCTGTTACAGAAGAGTTCATCGCCCATGGAGCCAACGTCACCTGCCTTGCCCTCGGACACAAATCTGGCCACGTCCTCGTCACCGGGGGCGATGACAAGAAAGTTAACTTGTGGGCAGTCGGCAAGCCGAGCTGCATCATTGTAAGTTTATTTTCATGTCTAGTTGTAGAAAAAAAAAACATTAAAATAAATAAATTGATATTTTTATACCCTGTTATTTTTACAGAGTCTTAGTGGTCACATGACACCCATTGAGTGCGTCCGGTTTGGTCACACTGAGAACACAGTTTGTGCAGGGTCTGTTGCCGGAGCCCTCAAGGTATGGGACCTTGAGGCCTGCAGACTCATGCGCACGCTGACTGGCCACAAGAGCTCCGTTCGCTGCGTTGAGTTTCACCCTTACGGTGACTTCCTCACATCAGGCTCCAAAGACACCTCCATCAAGGTTACCAACTTGTTACCTAACTACGTACATGTTCGAAAACATTAAGAAGAAAATCTAGCGTAGGTATTGGTAATCCATTATAAATATTCGTATGGAATGGTAAGGGATTATACAACCCCGGAAACTGAACTATAAACTGTGAACAAAAGCTCGAGTATTTTGTGTGCCATCCAGCACTATCTCTACATTCAAATCCAGTTCGTTTGGTATTCCGTCTATTGAGGTTTGGACATGCATTTCTTGAGTCAGCATCAATTCGAATTGTGGTCATGTGAGGTTTTCATGATTGATAAGGTTTCTTGGTTCTATAACCATTTAATGGATAATATCACTGATGATCTGACGTAAGCACGTAAGTCCATTGTTTGGGTATTTTCAGATTTCAAGAGCACCATTATATTATAAAGCTCTTGACAACACAACTTTTGGCAAAAGTTTGACCTCAAAATATTAAAAATTGACTGAGATATGAGTGCCTAAAGAGCGTAAGTCCATCCTTGAGCAGGCAAGACAACGCAAGTCCACCTGTGGTCAGGGCAAAACAGTGAAAGTCCCGCCACGATCAGAGCAAAACAGCGAAAGTCCACAGCTGAGCAGACCAAACAACGTAAGTCCCTGACATTGGTGAACTTACGCTGTTTGGTCTGCTCAGCTGTGGACTTTCGCTGTTTTGCCCTGACCACAGGTGGACTTGTGCTCTTAGGAATTGACAAGGAAGTCTCTATGGTCCAACATATTTAATTTAGGTGGTGCTTGCTGGTAAAAGGCCTTTCCTTATCATACATAAATGTAAAATTTACAGTGGAATATTGGATATCATGCTACCTGCGCCATGCCTACACCTTTTAAAGCAAACTGTAAACTTTCATTGGATGGACTTACGTTCTTATGTCAGATCATCAGTGATATCATAGACACTGATGGACATGAAACTTATGGGGACGAAGCCGAGAAATTGAGTAGATGTAGTTGAACGACAACATCCCAGTGTGATGGGCCGAGCTGGTCTGCTGCAAAACAAATTAATAGCGGTTTTCACTACATTACTGCGGGACCTTTACATTTTTTTCAATGAATTTAATTTGTTGTAGCTGTGGGACATTCGTAGAAAAGGATGCATCTTCACTTATAAAGGTCACACTGAGGCTGTCAACAGTTTGAAATTCAGTCCAGATGGGCAGTGGATCGCATCTGCTGGACAAGAAGGAATTGTGAAGGTAAGTCGGTCAATTACACTTGTCTCGATTGATTCTATAGGGTTTCAGCCAAATAGATTTGAAATTTCACGGTCAGGGAGAGCAAGAATGCAACGATTTAAATGCATTACTCCTACGCAGTTGTTTGGTTTGGGCGTATGGACGTATTGGACGTTGTTACACAAAATTGGGATCTGTATGTTCACTTAAGCACTTGGTTGTGCTATACTGAATACATTTACTAATCATAAACAGGATACCACCAGATAGAAAGAAACTTGAACAACATTTTTATAGTGACATTTGTAAGTTTTAATTACTTTTTGCAGTTATGGGACCTCAGAATGGGGAGGATGCTCAGGGAGTTCACAGAGCACTCGGGTCCTGTAAATTCCGTAGAGTTCCATCCCCACGAATTCCTGCTCGCTTCCTCCAGCCAAGACCACTCGATTAACTTCTGGGACCTCGAGCACTTCAGTTTAGTATCCACAACTGGTAGAGAATCGTCAGCTTCAAGGTACCTACTTACTTCAGTGACTCCTAGTAATAGGATTAGATTGTATTTAAGGAACTCCTAGTAGGTAGATTGAATTACTTCGGTAAGAGCTCAGTATAAGTGTTGTCATAAACATTACGTTTGTCCTAGGCATTGTAAAGTGTAGTTTTTTCCAGAAAAACCCTCAATTTGGTGCCAGAGGGGCTGTCAGCTAATGCCTTACACTAGCAATACATACCTTACGCTACCATAGAGAAAGATGCTGCCTGACTTTGATGTCTTTTCATCTCATATCTAGGGTTCCTCCTTCTCCAACTAGTCTAATCATTTAGATATTCATGTAAAGCTATCGATTAAATTAACAATGACTCAATCCGTGTGTTTTGTAGGTGTCTTCTCTTCAGTAACAGTGGCGATGTACTGTTTTCTGGGGCCAATGACATGTTGCGGGTATATGGTTGGGAGCCAGCGAGGACAATCAAGACAAAGTCAATACCATGGGGCAAAGTGCGGGACATGGCAATATCACACGTTGACGATAAAGTGGTAGGTGCTTCAGGATTGTAATTCAGTAAAGTATCTATTTACTATAAAATGATGTATGTAATTTGTTCTGCATCACCATTGTCTTTAAATACATTTTGCGGTCTCTTCATTTTTTATTGTCATGAGCAAATTTTCATTAGCAATAAATTAAACGAATTATTGGCCCAATCAGACTGTGTTGCCAGCTGCCAAAATTCGAAAACATCCTTCATAACAACGTGCGATCTTGATCTCGAACATATTGTATGATGAATAAAACCTGATGGCCATTGGGTCGAGACAGTAGTACAAACAATGCTGTTTTAGTCAATGTTTCTGGAACTATTTCCCTTCTAGATAGCTGCGTCCTTCCACTTGACAAATGTGTCTATTTGGGTGATTGAAACGTCGGAACTGACAGGAAGCTGTTACTTGGGCTCTGATGTAGCGGAAGATCGGTCATCGCCCCAAGCCAACCCCTTCTCCCACAGTAACTCTTTGAGGAAAAGCTTCAGCAAACAGAAACCTTCCCCAGAAGCTAAAAAAGCGTGAGTTCATAACAACAAACTGATTATCGATTTCTTCTTCGGTTCATTATATGTTGAGTTAGTATTCTTTGCTGCATGTACCAAATGCAACTAGAAGAAGATATTCAGTTGAGAGGGGAGGGATGCTTCAATGCAATCGAAATAAGGGTAGGATGTCTGGAATATATGATATAGTTGCGGTTATGCTTCTAAATGACAATCAAACTCTCAACATTATCCTCTTCTGCAATCTGTGAGAAGATTTCTACAGATGGTTCAGTTGGTCGATCAGTTTTCTACTTCGTTTTTGTACCGTTTCAATGCTACTTGTGCAATCAGAGAATTTAGAAATTATAATTATTAGTAGGAATTAACGTTGGAGTAGAAGATTTCAAGTTTCAGTTTGGAAGTGTCTTAAATTAGAAATGGTTAATACCAGAACAATAATGGAATGCTTATAAAAAGTTAGGTATATTGACCCTGGTAAAATTTTCATGTTACTGGATTGACTTCGGCAATGGACACTAGGAAAGAACTAAAGTGTTTCATTTCCACTCAACAAAGAAAAGGTCTTCAAATTGGTAAGTGCTCTCTTGTGACTAACACTGAGCATTGGAGTTTTGGAAGCAGTGAGATTGAGATTGCATTCTTTATATTATACGTACCTACTTGAAATGGTTCTCACACCTCGTCTTTCCTACACCAAACACATTAAGCAGAAGGCCCACTCAGCAAATTTTGCCCTCAATAACGTATGAGGAAGATTGTTTGCCGACTCATTTGTCCCTCTAAAGGCTAAGATGGATGTGTTCCATGCTGCAGTCCGTTCAGTCTTGTGCTACGCAGCGCTATGCTGGGGATTTCGGGAGCATGGGCAGGCAGAGATGTTTATCAGGAAGCTGTTCCATTTGCCGAGATTCGCTACAGGCTACATTCTGCGCCTGGAAACTGGATTGGACACGGTCCTTCACGCTGTAGGCCCATCACGGGTACCTGCAGAGAGTGGCCCATCTTCCGGATACGCGTCTCCCGAGGATCGTTGCGAAGGAGGTTATGGAGAGGAGAGCCTCTTGGGCCCAATTCTTGAATCGTCTTAAAATTGAGTTTCACGGTCAAAACGAATTGGTTTCTCTGTGGTAGCCTTCTAGAGAAATTTAGAGAATCTAAACGTAACATCCCATAGTAATGTCTGCTAGCTTAATCGAGGATCCGAAAATAGAACTTGTGTCCAGTAGATGACTTTTCAAGCTCAGCATACGGAAAATCGTATGCCGACAGATGCGAGAAGTGTTCCTTGTGCGACACACACCAGAGAGAAGACTTGTTTCACTTTCTTTGCATCTGCCCTGTGCTGTCTGAATTCAGAAGGACGTCTTTCCGAAGGCCGCTACTTGGGCGTGATGAAGCATTGGCTCTGTTGAATGGCGAAGGGTGGGGAGAACTGATTGTTGTTGCAAATCAGCGTGGTGGTACAGGTCAATGTTAGTGAGTGAATTAAATTTTTGATCTTGAAAAGTCTATAATTCTCATCCAGTTTCTGTTCCTTTTCTTTCAGGGTGAGCATTGAATAATTATTATTCAGGCCGACACTACCGACAGACGGTTTAATACCATGTATATACCAGAATAATAATTATAAGAATAAGAATAATTTTATGTGATTTATTTAATACAAATTTTTCTTTTTCTTCTTCTTGTGACTAACAATAAGTACTGCAAGTTACTATCTAGTAGAGTGTACAACTCTAGAAGGCGAAAAATTATTATATTCATCATCCAGCTGTCGTTTTCAACAGATTGCGCGTCAAAACCATAGAAGAATCCGAGAGATCTGAGACTGACCCTGAAGACGATGTTCAACCGGAGATCCATAACGTTCTTGACTATCAGCAAGTTTTCCAGCCTAGTCGTTCTCGTAAGTTGCATGGAACTATCAAAATACTGTTTCTATTTGTATCACGATGTAGACTGATGTATTGTTGATGAGTACCAAGAACTGAGAGACGATTGGGAAATAAATGTGTGATACGCGTATTTCAAGGAATGTTTTTTCGTCGTGTCATACTTTCTGATTACAATAAATCCACCCATCATAGTTGTGTTGAACTAAAACGGCGGCTGCACTTGTAGCTGTTGTAGCTGACAGTTGTAGCTGTTGAGAGCACGAAAAACATTGAACTTTTTCAACCTACCGAGGAAAAGTCTCTCCCCTGTCAACTGCACTTGTACTGCACTCTTCCCATCACTGTCCCGTACTGCACTGTATCATTCACTGAATTGTGTTTCCTTTTGTTTTAAATTTTCAGTCAACCGAAGTCCTACTATTAGTATTTACGAATCCCCTCGCCCAGTACCAGGTAAAACACTAATCCTTCTTTCGTCAATTACCTTGACATTGCAGAACAAATTTGATTTTTTCATTTACTGATGTTTTACGCTTGTGTCCCACGCTTTTGTCTTCTGTCATATGCTTGTGTATCGTTTACAGTCACGCCCTCCGCTTCTGTATACAGAAGCACTTTACCCCAAAGTTACCAAGAATCCGTCAACAAACAGCGCGGAGATGATAATGCCGTCGATGAAGACGACGATACACCAAGTAAGAACGTACTTCAACTGTTGATTCATTGTGGGTTTCGGTAGTTATTGAGCAGTGTGATGCGATGTATTTCCACAAATGGTTTGATTATTACCCCAACGGTACAATTGGTGATGCATTCTATTGGATACTGGTGAAAAATCACCCTAACCGCTTCAATCCTTTGGAAACAACTTGTAGATCTATGTCCTACAACCTCATTGTGTACCTATGTAATAACTTTATAATATCTGTGACAGCCACTTGGAAAAATCATTCATTCAAATTTTATTTAACAAAACTAATCTAGGTCCATAATTTATTATTAGTTAGTGAGTGAAAATTCCATCACAAGAGAAAACTCACCCTGAAACACCAACGACTGGTACAACTGGCGCAAATCAATGTTTTTGGGCGATTTTTATTTTTCACTTTTAACAAAACACATTTTGCACGCTAACGACGTTCGAACTCAGCCTTAGTATGGGCCTATTGAGTAACCCCTCGAAATTTGGGAGGTGTCGCTATCTTGAAAATCGACAACAATAACTACATGATCTTTTGCTTTTGTTCTTCAATGGTGTAGGTATCCAAACCTCGAACCCTTTTATGACCTAAACAGACAAGTGGTGAGAGAAATTTCGACAGATATGGTGACCGCAATATTGTCCTCTATGGCGAGCCCACAGCAAGGCTCAGTCCACAGGTCATCTTATAAAGAAGGTCTGAGCAAAATTTCAAGTCGATTGGTGCTGTTACCAAGACTTGAAATTTTGCTCAGACCTTCTTTATAACATGACCCAGTGCCACTTGAACGGTTTACTTAACCCACTATCTCAACCCAAGAAAATGTTAGGTACAAAAAACTGAAATTTAAGGTAATTTAGGCCACTTTCACACGTACACAGCTGATCAACTTGGAATTTGGTGTGGCTCTTATTGGTGTAGAAAATAGAAATCCCTGGACGTTTCAAGTCGCTAGGTCTAGAGGAAGCCGGGTTATATAACTTAAAAAACCCGGTTATATCTTAAAAAGCTATAACACTGAAGGAGGCTTTTAAAACAATTTTAGCTTGTATAATATGGTAAATGATCTTCTCGACGCCGGAGCCCAGGGAGATTTCGAAACAGGCTTGTGAAGTGGTTATGACATCTCTTCAAGTCGGGCGGAAAAAGTGGATATCATAACTTTTTCCGGCTTTTGTAGAATGATATTTGCAAGGAGAATGGTATACCTACATCGCAAATACATCCATTTATCATCTGGTGCAATGGTTCGCCAGGTACAAATCATCATCTTTGTTTTTCAGCTAATCGAACTTTCACATTGAGTGAACCGAGTGTGCTATCATATTCAATGCCTGATATCGAATCACCTGTAAGCAAGGAAAGAGATTCAGGTTTGTCCTTTATTGCATTTTCGTTACATTTTCTCGCTCGCTTTCAACGTACCTACCCGTACTTCTTTCTGCTGATTATTCGTCTGCTCATATCCTGTATTGTAGTCTTATGTCGAGTGAACCATGCAGCATCCTCGCTTTTCCTGTATTTTAGTGTGGAATGAACTATAATACCATAACATGGTACTGTTATATTATAATGTCTTATACTTGATTTTGATGTTGATGAAACCTGGAATTTTTTGGCCAGCATAAATAAGTTGTTAACGTAACTTCAGTAAACCAGTAAAGAAGCACAGATCCTTGAAAAATGTGCAAAAACTCTGATACATTTCTCGAAATGTTGGGTTGTTTGGTAGGGTTCGAACTTATTGTATTGAACTGATATCCCTTTTTCAGGTTTTGGATTGTCTAAACCAGGAAGCACTAGTTCCCCCATACTGTATACTAACCCTCCCAACATGGTGAATGTCCTGATGGATAGGCGGCAGTCATTATCACCCCCTACTGCACCTTTCGCAAGTACTTTGCAAGCTCACCCTCCTGCCACACTACCTGCCTCTCCTGTCGCAACCAGGTAATTTCGTCATATACATCAGGGTAATTTAGTAACGCTAATTTCGTAGTTTGTTGTTGTTTTACATTGGATTTGAATAAAACATAAGCGAATACTGTAAACAACCGTGGGAGAATATGCAAATTGTGTACTGGGTACAGGTTGTCATCAGTCTCTTACAAGTAGGTCTCTTGAACTCTGCCTCGAACTACGAGTATGTACACCTTAGGTACGGTAATCGGCTGATCAATCATAATGTATTTTAAATACTCAAATATGAGTCTATTGATGAGTAGTTCCCCGATTTCCGCTTCCAGGTACCACCAAAGGAGGCACAGTGTGACCAGGGACCCAGGCCCCTCCGAGTTCCCTCCGCCACAACCCAGCGCACACCTAGACAACGAATTCCCTGTGAAGCTCAGCTCTATCCACCACAGCAGCTCAGAGTCTAGTGTCCCCAAAGCCACTTCCGTTCCCCATCAGCGCCTTTCTTTGAAGCACAGCCGATCAATTTCCCAATCAAGTAGGCTTTTTTTGCCATTTTGTTTCATTCTAAAGTCTACATCTGAGTTAGATTTGATTCACGATAACCAGTATAGTATCAATTCCCTATTAGTTGTCAGTATCTTAATTTCTAGGCACAGTTCCCAAGGCGTTGTTGCGGGAAACCAAGAGCGACAGAGGGGGCCAGTTGTCTTCTTCCCCCAGTATCAGTCCTCCCAGAACACCAGAAGATGAATTCATTCCTATGTCTGCTCAACATCCGACTGGACTTAATTACGAAGATTTTCTTCCAGTGAGTTATGTTTTTCACATGGAATAGTACTATAATGAATGACTTTAATCAATATACAAGTCAACTTCTCAAGCCATATGCTTCTTTGCTTTCCAAGACAGTTGAGGGACAAAGGAAAATATTGTGTTATTGGTCTCAACCATTTCAACTCTCTCTCTGCAAAATCCAGGGGAGACATCAGAATGGTATCGAGGATGTGGGATGCCTGCCTTGCCAGTCTGGTCAAGGGTTGGTGAAAACGTTAATTGTTTGCACGTGGGAAAGAGGAATTTGTCAGGGTGTAATAAGTGACGTTATTGAATTAGGTAGCCGACCAATTTGAATAACAATAAAGTGCCAAAGTGAATGCTGTGTTACGCCTCTGTGATTGGTTCAATGGATGGCTTGATTAATTTATTTACTACATCGTGAAGCGATCACTTATGTGAAGTGTATAATCCTTTCTTCTGTAGTTACCAAATGACCAAGCTGTCTCTTTTCTCTTTCCCGAAAATTTTCCATTCCTACCTGGGTTACTTCTTGCTTTTCTTTCTTGCAGAAATCCTACAAGCAGAGATTGTCGTATACTCAATCTATGCCTCACAAATCCGAAGCCGAAGTCTTCACCACCATATTCGGCGCACATGATCACATCATGGGAATTCTAGATGACAGAGTTAAAAAACTGCATCATCTCCATACGCTTTGGCAAACCAAGGATTTGAAGGTAGGTCATCGAACGCCTACTGTTGGCTTCATACATTGTGTGTCAATTTTTGTTGTATAGATGACGTATGACGGTACTGCATAGTGATATTACAAATATCAGAAATTTATTAAGCTACTAGGGAATTTTACAATATTTCAAATACCTGCCTGAGGGCTTATTGTTCGACAACTCTGCCTGTGTTACGGACATGGCCAGCTGTTGATGTTTTGTATTATTGCTTATGATGTGATACAAGAACACATCGGATCTATGAATATACACCTCGCGCAAAATAAGAAATCTATTAACTAGTGGAAAAATCTGCTAATGATTAACCACCATTTTTGTAGTATAAATAATCTACATATTTCATCATATTAAGGAAATTGTTACTATTGCGACATTCTGCTGGGTTGCAGGCTGCTGTTGAGACAGCTGTCAACATGGATGATAACAACGGCGTCATAGTGGATTTCTTGAGCTCCATCACATCTCGGCCGTAAGTCGTCTTTTAGGATTACTTACTATGAAAATAGGGAGCAGCCCCCCCCCCCCCTAAGTAGAGCAATATAATATTTTTATGTTGTTATAATATAACAATATATTATAATATAATATATTGTTATATTATAACAACATAAAATATAGACGATATTATCGTCTAGACTTTGAACAAACAATCCAACAAGCCCAGTCACGTTCTGGATCTAACTTCACAGGTTGGACCACAAGTTGTAGTACAAATGGGAACGTAAATGCCCTACTACCAAACCTCTCATAACCATTCTTACGTGATTCCTTCCCACTTTCACACATAATACGTGTATAATAAGGGCGTATAATAATATCTGTATAATATGTGTATACACATATTATGGTATGATAGCAGTAATAGTATGTTATACTATTGCTGCTATCAAATTAATTTACACGGCGAACAGTGGGCGTCCCCTGCGAATATTACCCAACCGCATGTCTAGGTTTGCTTACAACTTGTTGCCTACCTCTTTTCTTTTTACGCAGGGCCATATGGAACTTGGATATTTGCGTTGCTGTTTTACCTAAAATCAGTGAGCTTCTGCAAAGTAAATACGAAACGTAAGTAAAAATGTATTCTTAATAATAACTATTGTATTTAACAAATAATTCCGAATTTTTCAAAGTAGTTGACGAAAACACTAACCACCTCGAAAAACAGTCCATTTGGCACCAGGATAGCACAGAACAAATGGAAAATTTGGGCAAAACAATTACTAAGATTAGTGTATTTACCAGCCCACAGCCACCTCAGGCCTCCTTCATTCCCTCTTCTTTTCTTTCTTAAATAAATAATGAAGTGAGATTCTCAGGGTTTGGGGGCTCTAGTTTGTCTTGAAGACGAGAAAAATACACTTAGACAATAAGACACTTAGGCTGAGAAGACAAGAAACATGCAATATAATTAAAATTCCGTTTAATGAAGAACTGAACAAATTTGAGCACAATCTTAACACCAACGAACAAGTTGAGGTATAAATATGAAAGTTGTTATCAAAGGTAAAAAAAGCGGATTTTGCCAATCTTGTTTTTTTACGGAGACCTATTTGCCAAAAAACGGCTCACGAAACCTGTCTGATCATGTTCAACGACAGGTTAGGTTTGTTCATCTTCTTCCCACTCACAAAGATCGTTCACCACTCGTTGGAAAGTTCTCGAATAGCAGAGCTATGGGCATATACGTTCTCATGTTTTGTTTACAAACTAACGATCGTGAGTGTAGAAGCATCCAGGAGGAGGGTATTATGATGAATAGCGCGTATGGAAACTACGATTGATTATAGTTGCTACTGGACCATACGTATCATACGCATCTACGTATCTTGAAACGTAAAACCTCAAATTTTGAGGGGGTATTTTCTGCTCTAGTGTTTTCATTAACTTCCACTGTAACGTTAAAACGTAAAAACGTATTCTACGTTCCTCAGTGTTCAGTCTTCAGGCTCAAGGCAGCTGTTTTGGGTTTATCATCATCTGTATGAACCGTTCGAATCGCCCCAGAAAATATACCGCCCTCAAAATTTGAGGTTTCACGTTTCAAGCTACGTAGATTAAGAAAATCGGCTTAGCGTTGTCCTAAAATTACGAAATTTGGTTTACGGGTTCGGACCAGCCCCAGGATGATGCTTGAAACCTTTCATAACCCTAGGTCAATAGGAAGGAGTTCAAAGTGAATTTTGAAACGGCATCTCGAACATTTTAAATGGAACGGTATAGTTTTCAGTTTACATTTGATAGACTTTAATTCAGAGAATTTTTGAAACCATTCACAATGAGGGCTCAAAGGTGTAGCAGATCAAAAGTGGTCAACATGAGTGTGAATCATGCTGCAGCCTATCGGGTCAATTTTCACACTGCCCCGCTGATTGAAAAAGCTCATAGTTTCGAGATATTGAGTAATTATTAATATTATAATACGTATTATATAATTAATTAATTAAATTATTATTTTAAAAAAAAAACACAGAACAGTGATCGAGATGGGTGATCTGTCCAAGAACCATTGTCCCAGATTTTGGAGTTTTTTCGGGCCAAGATTGGTAAAATACATTAGTGATGTTTTGATACCAAAACTCGCATCTCGAAACCATCGAAACTTTGGAATTGATTCAGTTATGAGGTTCGATCAGCGAGTTTCGAGAAACTCGAAACTGCCGGGATTTTTCGCAACATTATTGTTGTTTTTAACGGGAATAACGTGTCGATCAATCATACGAAGGCACACGTCTACTGTCATCTTCATCGGTCGTTTGTATTCACTAGTGACGAAATTACGCAATTCACTCGAATGTATAATAACAGAATCCCGTAGACCGTAACCTGTTTAGAAGTTTCGCGAGTTGAGTTTGAGATTCGATTTTTTAAGTTTCGGTCTCGGTTTTGAGATTCGAAATTCCTGGTTTTGACCATCACTAGTGTCGATCTATCACCATTTTTCAATCCATCGCGTTTACTTTAAAATGTTCATCAAACGTTGTTTGGTGGTATTGTGTGTGCCATACAACACCAGTTTACTCAGTTAGAACATCGGGTAACGGCCAACTCCCGTACAGTCAGGCGGACGGGACAGCTTAACCAAAATGCTCTTTTTCTACGCCCGTTGCGAATTTGTCTTTTTTGACGATTACATTACACCGAGTGAACTGATAGGTTTCGATAATCGCAATTTATTACTCGTCGAATCAACTCTAAAAGAAGAAGAAGATGAAACGGTGACACGGCTCATTGGTTGTAAACTGGTTCCAAATCGAACCCTTTTGTCCGATGTGGGGGGCATGCGCGTAATGGGACATACAAGTTCCATACAACTCCGTAGGACCGTGAGGATTTTATTGGTGATAAATCGTATGTTCGGTGTTTCGAAAGGGGTAAAGATTTCACGGCGTGTCAAGGAGGACGAAGGAAAGGGTTGGCGAAGGGAAGAAGCGAAACGAATCCGTCAACCCCTCATAGACCCCACATCGGCTCCAGACCTTGATCGGGTGAAAACGATGAAAGCGCCCGCTATTTACTGGATTTTGGTAAATTCCCAGGTCTGTGAGAGTAAAGAACTGCTCCAGATTCTTCCATAACGGTTCGTCATTTTCTTAATAGATTACCCTCCTATCTAGACGACTGTTCTATATTAAATCTCCGCGTAAAAAATCTACAATAAAAAATTGGTAATGTGAGGTTAAAATATTGTGCTTTAGTTCGAATATAGGCTGTTCCTCTCCGGGTGGAGGCAGTCGGTAACTCGTTCAGTAATGGTCTAATGGACTAACCAATGAACCAAAATACCATGTGTAGCTTGAATCAGCTGTACCAAAGTATGCAATGTGGGTCCTACCGGTTGATTCACGTGGTCTCTTGAAGAATACTTCAAATTAAAATCTATACACATTTGTGAAGAAAAGGACGATACTCCTGTATTTTTGACCTACGAATATGGTGTTATGAAAAAGTCTTAGGTACAATGCATCACACCTTTCTAATAACCTTCATTTTGAGACATTTTGAGACATGAAATGTTGAGTGGCATGAGAAAACTGATTTCCTAGTCTGGTCTATTCCAAAGATTCAATTTTGAAAATATAAACCAAAAAAATATTTAGAAATTGGGAAACCTAAAACACGCAGAAAAGGGTCCACGAGTGGGAATTGAACCCACAACATCTGATATTCCAGATTATCGCCTAGGCATTTCACCTTCCTTATTTCAATTTGAAACCATCTGGTAATATTCTGAGTTATGATTATATCGGCATACCTACTAGTTTAAAAATTCATACTAACTTAATTTGTGACTAGAAGGGTCAGCTACTGAGGGCCAATCTCAGCGCGGCAGCATATTCGTGGAGTTTAACTCGTTTAACTGCTGTGTATAATACCTAAGTACCCAAATCCCCTATTTCGCCAGGCTATACCTACCTGACTTACTGTTTTCATGAAATCCTGCATCAATCATCTTGATTTTTATAGCTACTTCTACTCCATAAAATATAAATGAAAAATAGAAATTTGAGTGATTTTTCTCATTTTATTTACTCGCTGAATAAAATCGCTGGATATAATACATATTGTTTTTAATAACAATATTGTTCAAGGAACATTACAGTTTGGCTCACAGTAAATGAATATTTAGCAGTTCAGAGTAGCTGATACGATTGATTCGAGGAATGACTCACCTGTCATCTTCAGCCAGATGTACTGCATGAGATATACCTACATGATAGGATAACAGCGAATTCGAAAAAATCAGGATTTGGTTTTTGTCCACCTAGATTGACTTTTTGGCTTTTTCCAACGTGCAGATGTCGTTTTGTTGCAGGCACATGAGAGCAGGTTGTGATGCACTGCGGCTCATCGTCAGAAACTTCTCCCCTCTCATAAAATCCAACGTACTCTCGGGCTCTGCCGGCTTTGGAGTGGACATACCACGCGAAGAACGGTATGAATTTTTTCACACCAATGCCACAAAAGCTGATATTACACAGAAGCTTCGTTTTGTGAAAGGAAACTGAATCACAAAAGCTCATCAGATTAGTTCATATAGTATTCCTGGATTCGCTTAGGCCACAATCGTGAACAAGGTTTAAATATTGTACGTACATAATCTTTCTGAAATATAATGGTATAGTATTAAATTTGATGGTGACAAGTGCTGGATGAGTTTCAGCAACGTTTTGTTTCTCTAGGGGTCTTGGAGTTCGTTGATGGGCAGTATCGGGCCGCTCTATGGGGGGTTTTGGCGATCTTAAAGGGGGAAAATTACCTATAAATTTCCAAAATGAAACAGTCTGACATGTGACACCCATTTTAAAGGTTCTTTGACGGTGAACACGATGGTGAAATCAGTGAAATAACTTGAGTCAAATTGTAGTTTTTTTCTCTCAATCATCAGGTATCAGAAGTGCGTCAAGTGCTACAACACCCTCGTCACCATCCGAGCCTTCCTCCTCAAACGGCAGACCCTCCAGGGACCGATGGGTCAAGCTTTTCGTGAGCTCCACGTCTCCCTTCAGGAAATCGACGTCAAATGATCGTCGTACGCACGTCGTTGACGGCACGTCAGACGTTGTGTGTGAAATCGATTTCATCGATTCCATTCGTCCGCCCGCAGTCCACCTCGATTAGGAGGAGTTGAAAAATATGGCGGACTATTCATGGATGAGGTCTGTAGTTGAATGTACGAGTATTATATCCAACGTATCCTCAACTCTGTACTGAACTATTGAGAGCGCCACTGTACAATCTTCCTTGATTAAACACGGATTTGACTTCCTTCTCCAGTTGAACAATACCATCACTTGATGAGTTCAATGCTGGTATTTAATTTCAGTGTTACAACCACTTTGTGGTGTTTTTACGTTATAACGTTACACTACCCTAAGTAACCTTCATTCAATCAAGTAATATCATAATGTTCACATTTTTATTCAATAACATCATTAGACAAATTGAGATTAATAACAAACCTTCTAGTGTTATCAGTTAGCATTTCTAGTCTTGACCATGTTATTTAGAGATAGGGATTCAAGTCACAACTCAGACCTTTTCAATCTTGAATTTTCTCTATCCCGAAAATGGATTACAACGACTTTTAAAGGTTTCAAAACTCATGTCAAAGTGGCTTCAAATGAGCGCTTTTAGTCAGAACTTCGAATGTGACTTTAAGGAAAATTGTGGCTTTTTAAATACAATTCATGGAGTGTAACTCTTAAAATTAACTGGTTAATGAAAGTTGACATTCAATAATTTTGACCATTTTTCATGTAAATTTACCTACAACTAATAGTATTCCAAAAAACAGCCTTTGTAATAACCCCGCTGTCTGATACATTTTAAAACTATATTATCTACCTCAGTACATATATGACTTGGAGATTGATTTTGTCGGTACTAATTCCTACTTGTACTTGTTCTTCACCGGTGGGTTTCGGAATAATAGCATGCATGTACTTGATTCAAAGTCAGGTCTTTTTTTATATATATTTTTTTAAATTACAAATTTTTAAATCAAAATTCCTCAACGCGTTTTTGAACTTCAAACGTACCCTTTTCTCCAATATTCACAAACTAATCAAAATATTAGCGTCGTTAACTTGGACTGAAATCTTTTAGCTTGGAAGACTCCACTATTAAGTCTAATCCAAGATTCTCCTAAATACAATTCGTGCTCCACGTTTTTACTCCAATTTATTCTTCATATCTACATTGAGACGGTGACTGCACGATTCGTTCATAATAATTGTGTAAGAGTTAGCGAATAGGGGTTTTTCCGCTAAGTACCTATTTGTATAACCATCTTATAGAGTTATCCAAAAAATTAGTTCAAGATGGGTATCCGACCTTCAGAAGTGAGCGAATACGTGTCTTGTGGTTCAAATAATTTCGATATTATGACGTCACCGACCCCTCGCTCGTCCGTTACGCCCAAATTGTCTACCCGTTTATGGCTAAAATGTACGGATTTTTGAGTTTGAAATGGCAGAAGGGTATTTCTAAATGTACACGAAAACTATATGAAACGTTTTATTTTCAGATACTAATGATTAATTAATAAATACTCCATTAATTCAACTTTTTCTTCCCATCGATGCTTCTTATTTGAAAGACTACCACTGCTGTTCATAGTCATAAATAGTGTAGGTAGAAATCACCTTCCATAGATTAGAGAGTTGGTGTTGACTCCTACATACGGAGTGTCTACCATTCATTCGTATATTTGCTCATTAAAATCACAATGTTGAACGGAATAGCCGCATTGGGCTATTCACCAATAGGCAAAATACAATTTGTCATGTAAAATTTGAATGAAACGTCTTATCACATATTTATAATCTGAAGAATCTGTAGTAGGAGAACTGGGGCTAAACTTACCTGAACGTGAATGTTCCACATCCTGGTGGCCACCTTGGTGCAGTGACTTTATGAAAGTTAACAAGTACCTAGGTAGTGAGTTTTCGGCGTCTGTAACGTCTGAACGGCTGGTCTAATTGAAAGAACGTTCTGAATGAAAGTTGTAGAGCATCAAAAGCTAATTTCAAAAATCATCTAAAATTAAATTTTGGTTCACTTTACGCTTAGAATTTTCGACAATTTTATGTCGGCCCCCTGGAGGCCTTATTTAACTGGACTATCACTTTTATGGCCAACTATTCTAATAATTAGAATTAGAATAAATAATTAGAATAAATTATTTATCTTGAATCTATATTGTCTATGGACCATTAATCTATATTTTTCTCTAATAGGGAATGAATTATTAGATTCTTATTTATTTAAATTATTAGATTATTGTATCACTTAGAAGGTGGTCTAACCAAACTCGGTATCCTATCATTCCTCTCTGGATTGTCGGTGCACCGCAAGATCTTCTATAAACTGCATTTAAAAAAAAGTATGTTTGTTGGCTTCTGGAAAAGTTCGGTTTCAGTTCTCACGCTTGTCCCTCCTTTTATAACCCAATGCACTTTCTTTATGGAATAATACGAGTATAAACACACAATATTGCAGCTACTTCGATAGTGGCATAACACAGCGTACTAATGTTAATCGAGTTCTTTCCTACTTAGTGAGTGTCTCAGTCAATGCATATAAACACGATAGAAGTGGTATTAGTGTGTTTATCGTGCAGTATTGACGTATCAAGTACTGGGGAAAGCCATTGTCGACTGAGAGTGCCCATGTACTCCTAGGTGGATATCGCTATGAACAATCAAATATCTGAACCTGACTTGTTTTGTATCAGTGCGATTCTGAGAGTAATTGTATACGATAATGCATATTTCAACTGTCAGAAAACCGTTCAGTCAATGGTGCTTAATCATATTTTGATAAAAATATACGTAGGTATTTATTTTGTATATATATGAAATTCTATATCACGTCTGATGATTGCAAGAATATTTCGTGAGTATTTCCATAAATAGGTTGCTATTTTTACGAATTTGATTCTTAGGGAGAGACTGTTGAATTTGGAACATGTGTACATCGAAATCCACAAAGATTTCCATGGCAAATCCTCGTTTCTTTCAACGGATTATTTCAAACAATATATGGTATTTATTTTCGTTACCTGTATTTTTATGATTTTATAACTTCGCATTTGTTAATTAAAATGCTGTCCAACTCCAAGAAGAGCGATGATGAGTATTATCATTTTTCCTGTAATATAGGAATTTTTAAGCATTTACAAATTATTTTCTCGTCCGTAATAATGGTATTAATCTGTCTTATTGCATTTTGTTGTTCTTGTAAGATTATAATGTCATGCGGTTGAATTAACAAATTCTTCCTCTCTTGCCAAAAGAAATTCCGTCCTGGATCGTGTCTTGAAGTTTGTATTGTCTGCAACGCCGTAGAATTTAATCGTGTGCGAAGAGTTTGTTTAGAGTTAAATACAAGGGTACATAATGCAGAGCGTGCCTTCCTTATTCCCCCAGCTGAACAGGGTGGCTCCGAATCCGACGATCAAAATATGATCTTTATTTATATCATGATTTAAGATGAATTTGGTCTTCAAATCTCTTCGACGTTTTTCTATCTTTCAACAACGTGGGAGGAAATGCTGATTTTGCGTCGAACAAGATCAATTCATTACGTTTTCATCGCCCATGACGAACTCTCATTAGACACCACCCTAAATTCCTGCGAAAATGAATCCGAATATTTTGAAAATTGACGACAGCAACCCTTTGAATGTCGGAATAAGAGACTTGGATCAGCGATGTTTTCCTTCATGAAATGTGGGATATTGATTAGTCAAATTACCTCAACATCACACGAAAGTTACAGATTCATAAATAATGTCAGCGGGAAAACTAAACGTGATGTCACACCCCCAACTACATGGTTCATACGCTTCTCAAACTCTGCATGAAATCTTCTCGAGCCCATAATTTTAGTCAATCGCTATGAAGCCACCCTCTGTAGGTACTTAGATACTTTTTGAGTTTCTGATGTGATTCATCTTCCAATTCTGTTGAATATTCTAGTTGTACCTTCACTGGTCGCGTCTACTTGAATGCATTCATTACCACTAAGAGAGCAATATGATGTCATGCTTTGAATCCTCTTAATCGCATATTAGCGGCTGCTGTATATATTTGGCGTACAAACTGCACTTATAAATATATTCTTGTACTGTGCCATTGTTTTCATTTTCTTCTACTGAAGAACTTTATCATTATTTCTTTCCAACAATATTTGTTAAAATAATCATAATTAAAAAGATTTTTCTATTAAAAAATTTAGATTGTTTATTATTATTGTATCAATATTCCAGTGATAGATGGATGTTCAATAACACTGGCGCAGCCAGAATTTGGTTCGGAAGAAATTTTCAAAGAAATCTATCTAAGCAAAAGGACAAACCTATTTTGGTTTATTATCTTTGATAATGAACCATTAGAATCGCCCAAGAAAAAAATTACCCTCCTAAAAATTTTAGGGTTTACGTTTTAGAAAATCGAATTGAAATAAAATCATCCTTCCGCCACTTTGCCCAATTAGCGTTGTGCTAAAATTTGGTTTACCGGGTTCGAACCACACCCTTGACGATTCTTGACACTTTTCATAACCCTAGGAAGGGGTTCAAAACGAATTTTGAAAAATTTCAAGTTTGAACAGTATGGTTTTTTTCAACATAAGGCTAAATCATGCAACAGCTTTTTTTCCGTTAACATGAGGGTAAATCATGCAGCAGCCAGTCGGGTCAATGTTCACACTGGCCCAGCTGATTCAAATAACACATTGGTGTTGAGATATCGAGTTAATAAAATTTATTAAAATTAAAATGTAATAATAATAATTTTCAATATGTAATTAAGACCTAATCAATTAATACCTACATGATCGTCGGCGTAGGTAGGTGGAATTAATAACCTCGGAATTATATAGGTACAAATTACCTGTAATTAATTCAATATCTTTATAAACGTTTCATCTATCATTTAGTGATCTAAACAGAAGGGTGATCTGCACAAAGAAGATCAAGAATTTGCAGAGTTTCTATCTATCTAAACGAAAGGGCAAACCTATTTTTATCAACGGTGAAGACACGAGTAATGATAACTATCCTTTCTTTCCCCTTAATTTATTTTTTAATATCTCTTAATAACATTGCAAAATCCGAGATTGAGAAATTCATTCCGTAGGAACTGGTAAGTAGGCCTATCAAAATTTAGTCATTAAAATTTTGTCATTACGACGTTGAAACCTTCTAACAATAATTGTCTTGTAATTATTACTATGACATCACTCCGTTGTATTATGTAATGATACCTATAGTCCAAAGATAGTATAATACTATCTTTGGACTATAGGCATCATTACTCTCTTTACCTTTAATTTACACTCAATTCGTTGGTGCGTATTACACAAATGTCGAGGGTTGTCAAACATGAAATCTGCGATCACCGGACATAGAGCGAGAGGTAGTTAGTTTTGGGGTCATTTTCAATCCGACGTGTATATGTTATGTATATGTCTTGTAATTATTACTATGACATCACTCCGTTGTATTATGTAATGATACCTATAGTCCAAAGATAGTATAATACTATCTTTGGACTATAGGCATCATTACTCTCTTTACCTTTAATTTACACTCAATTCGTTGGTGCGTATTACACAAATGTCGAGGGTTGTCAAACATGAAATCTGCGATCACCGGACATAGAGCGAGAGGTAGTTAGTTTTGGGGTCATTTTCAATCCGTTCGATTTTGTTAGTCAAAAGTCTTGCTGACTTTGTTCTTTCACTTTTGCATTCTATCAATTTTCATGAATAATGTAAAAGATATACACGTCCATTGTTAGGTTCGTAGGTACCTTCTTTTTTTGTGACAAAAGTTAACGAGATTGTATCCAGTGAGCCCCGAGTGGCGTTGAAATATAACAAAAAAGGGCGTTCAGGAGAGGTCGCGAGTACAAAGAACTCCCTTGGCGACGACAGGGGTGTGCATGAAGGGGGGGGGGTGCCCCCCGCTGTGTCGTCCATATGTTGACATCTCTTTTAGGGGCCTCAGTGCACTCAACGAGCTTTGGCTAGAAGGCTGCAGGGAGTTGCGAGCTATAGTAATAGTTAATAGTATAAGAGCCGGTAGGGGGCTGGCAGCATCCGACCCAGCCACCTCTCCCTTTTCATCTGCCATTCAACATGTTTTATGTCATTTCTAAATTATTCCTTATCGAGGGTGCGTTGGGACCTCGGTTTCTTTCGGAAGGGCTGCCGCTGGATCAGAAGGCGTTCAGTCGAGCTAACGATAATTAAGATTTAAGTCCGAGTAGGTACATATCGAATTACCAACTGCTTCAACGCGTTTTGATCAGACAAAACATGACCTACCATTGTTGGCAGCTTGAGTCCTCAGACCAATAGCTACCTTCCCTGGAGTATGATACGGATCTGGTGGATTCCCTTATTTTGGGCGTTGGGCACTCCCTCGCAATCAGCTTTTTTACTTCTCATATCGAACCCGTACGGCAGATGGGTAGTAGTGCAATCTTCAACAATCACTGAGTGAATGTTCCCTGAAAGATTAGCAAATTTGACTGCCTCAATAGCCCCGGAAATACACCGAGCTAGAAATGAGACTTGCCCTCTGTAATTTATAGAGCCATTCCAATCAAAGGAAACGATATCGCAGACGCAGAAGCGAAACAAGCCGCAGCATCGCCTGAGCCTCACCCTTACCACACCTACTTGGCGTAATTACTTAAGACCTAAACGCTCAGCCACGGCCACAAGGATGGGACTTTAAAAGGAGTACCACGTAGCCTACCATCCGGGAAACCGCTATAAGGTTCTGTTTCCTTCCTCTAAGAAAACCAGATTCGGAACCAATTGGTTCCGAATCTGGTTTTCTTAGAGGAAGGAAACAGAACCTTATAGCGGTTTCCCGGAAGACACTACAGTTGTATAAGAAGGGAGACACTACAGTTGTATAAGCCGAATTTTCAACGGACATTGCAATACCAACAGTTTCCAATTTTCCATCGGAAACACCGACTTTCCTCTCTGCCGAAGTTGCAACGGATCAGACGAAAAACCTCAGCATTTGATCGTCAAGTGTCCCACAGAGACTTATGCTACACGAACTCCCACGGATTCCCAGCTTATCTAATCCTGGCCACACAAAATACAGGGTGTCCCACGAGTTGCCCCCCCCCCCTCCTAAAATCGTCCAAATGGGAATAAACAAAAATTTTTTTGCTTATTCCCATTTGGACGATTTAGGAGGGGGGGTGGACAACTCGTGGGACACCCTGTATAAAGAGATATGCAATTCAATATAATTTCATAGAAAAATTTGATATTTACATTTTACCAACCAAGTTGTTTTGGTTTTTAATTTTAAACCATACCACACATGGATTTTATGTTATATTACGGCTGTAAAAACTTGTATTTGAAGCCAATAAAAAATAATAATTATAAAATAAAAATCGCTTGGGAAGACGGCACTTCAAAGAATTTCTCCCTTACTGGGAAGAACATGGATATGACTGTTTTTCGCAGTAAAGGATAAATTATGTAATTTGCATAGAGTGATTGCACCGAAAAATGTCACATTTTTGTATCACGTAACATTTTTGAATAGAAATTAGCTTTAGGAGCTCCTCAGCTGATTCTGGGCCTCTGCTGCTTAAAGTTAAGTCCTAAAGAGGCTACATGCCAAATTACAGGTTCATCGAGTGAATAGCATAGAAATTAGCTTTAGGAGCCACTTAGCTGATACTGGCCCTATGACTGCTTAAACTGTAAGTCCTAAGGAGGCTACATTCGAAATTTCAAGTCTAACACTAAGTGGAACTGCGCCAAAAACGTGAGATGTAACTAGGTCCAGGGGTTTGGTCCTCTTCAGCATTCGTACATCTCCGCTGCACAGAATGTTAATAGAGTCGTTTGATATCATTACAATGAACAGGTTCATGGGTCAAACTCGGGGTGCCCCTTAGATGCCGCAAGCCTGTAGCCACAAAATACTAATCAACCGCTTGATAGTTTATTATTATTACGGTTTTTTTTTACTTGTTTATTTTTATTCTTATTTTTTTGATCTCTTTGTGAATAACATTTTCCACGCGAAGGCCAGGAGAGAAAGGCTGTGGGAACTGCTAGTCGGGACTGTCTTCCTCCTGCTGCGGCTCACCGCAAGCTATCGGCGCGAGAAACCGCAGCGGTCTCTTGGCCTCGCTGCTCTGTCGTTCCTATCTCGGATCCCCGGCTTTCAAAAATCACCGTCAGCTGCATCCTGGGCGGAATATGAAAAACTTCGGTAGAGTTCATCGCATTGTTCGGCCAGAAGAGTTAAGCCTAGAGATGGTCCGGCACATTGTGATTGTTTTAGATTTACCCGTTAGGAGAACAGGTTCCCACACAACTTACAAGCCCCACTACAATTTGGGCCCCATTTGATTTGGTGCCATGTCTTTCTACCAAACCTCCAAGTTCCTTGTTCCAACCCTATTGAATTTAAGAAGGAACAAGGTATAAATTCCCAACCTGCAAACATGTCTAGTCAATAATTGAATGGGTGGTCGGAACAACGTTGTATATCCAAAATGTGAAGAAGTGAGTTTTCGGTGGATTATGGTTGTATCTTAGAATCAAATGATTCCTTTGGCATTTGATAGGTCAGTAGTTTGTACTGCAAGTTTAATGCTAAATAACTAGAAAAACATAAAAAACCAAAATTGACCAACAGAGACATAATAATAAATTATTTATTGCATGCTGAAAAGTTAGTGTTTTGGACATACAACGTTGTTCCGGCCACCCATTCAATTAGAATATAAAAAATCCTGGAAGGATTAAAATAACGGGCTTTCTTCCCCTCAGCTCAAAAGCTACATATTCACATTTCTACGAGGGACGTCCAGAACGTAGATTACAATTGATGTGTAGGACGAAGGGAATTTTGTTTTTCAGAGTTGTCACCACTGGTAGGTAGAGAGGTTCCTAACGGTGTCAAAACAAATCATCAAACGCCACAGTCCGTTACGAAATGTCGTCACAGCAGCCAAACGCGTCAAACAGTTCGTCTGCCAATCGCTCCGAACGTAATTAGAACGCGAATTTCTTGAACGGTATGAAAGCGATGACTTTTCTTGACTCAATTGTGACTGGTGACGAAACGTAGTTGTGTCACTATACTGCTGAGTAAATAAGGCAGTCTCTACAGTGGCGCCATGCCCACTCACCATCAACCAAAAAATTCAAAGTCCAATTTTCAGAAAGATCAGTCTTTTGGGACTGGAAAGGGTCCTAAATATTATGGGTCGATTTTATGCCTAAAGGTACTACCATGAATGCTGCTGTATACTGTGAGATTTTCAAGAATGTGAAAAAAAATCAAGGGCAAAAGGAGAGGAATGCAGACTTGTGGCGTGTCACTCCTTCATAGGGTTGCCAACCGTACTTTTTTTTTAGAAGTATTGTACCTACTTCTTTCTGATGATTTGTACTTTCTTAAGTTGAAAAAGTACGCTAAATTTTTTTTTTTTTTTTTTCATCGTTGGGGGTCATTTATCGTTTTAAAACTGAAATTAGTAATATTATTAACCTACCTAGCAACTAGCGACCCCGACCGAGAGGAGGTCGTTACTACACTAGGATTTCAGTGTCCGCTACTGAAGAGACGAGCAAATAAATAAATATGAATTTCTAGCAATAAAAATTTCTTTTATGAAATCAATGTATTGAGCTTTTTTTAACCAATACCCAAGTATGGAAACGAAGTTATAGAAATTGTTGATGAACAGTAGGTATTCTGTAGGTATATTCTGTATGTATACAGCGTTTTGGTCCGATTAGCCGAGCAGTAGCCATCTCAGGCAATGTGTTTCACACTCATGTTAGCAACTAATTCAGAATAATCTTGAAGCAACATGATAGGAAAAATTCAATCGTTAGTAGCTGAACGTCACATTTTGGTTTATTCTCATAAATAATGAACCAATTGAATCTATATAGAAGACAATCTTCTGTACAATCTTCTGTACAATCTTCTGTCCCAGAAACAGTAGGAACCTAATAAGGTGCTGCTTATTCTGCTCATTTCCGCACGTTGACGTGGAGATCATGAACCGAGGAATTCTAAATTAAATGTTTAATTACGTAATTCATTTTTAAAATTTGTCCCTTGGACCGTACTTTGTTTTCATGAAAATACTGGGTTTTTTTTTCAATAATTTTCTGAAAAGTACCTAGGTACTTCTTTTTTCCGAATAAAAGTTGGCAACTCTACTCCTTCACGACAACGCTAGACCTCATAGAGACCTCGCCAGAGTCCCACTCAGACCCTGCTTGTTTCATTCGGGTGGGGTATTGGAATTCACTAACCGTACTCCCCGGACCTGGCACCATCAGAGTTTTTGGGTGGACAATCGATTTCCAAATGACGAGGAGGTCTAGGATGCTGTCGAGCGGGGTATTCGACGATGGTATACAAAAACTAGTCTCTAGGCTACAAAAATGTATTAACCTCAATGGAGATTATGTCGAGAAATAGTGACATGTTTTGACATCTATCTTGTAAATTTCATTTAAATACATTCATTTTTCAATTTTTAACACAATGTGTTAAAAATTGAAAATATATATAGGCACCCATCTAAAAGGGACGTCCAGAAAGTAAGGTTACAACATGACATGTTGTAACCTTACTTTCTGGACGTCCCTCTTAGATGGGTGCCTATCTATATTTTCGATTTGGGGGGGGGGGGGGGGAATCAACACTGTGAGACCTGCAAATCTACTTCAGATTAATTTCCAACCGAATCTCTGAAACTTGGGTGCCTGTCTGTAGTAGGATTTATGTGCATTACCTGGCAGTTACTTTCAACTACTATGGCGTGTATTAGAAATTATAATGATTTTGAACAAATTCTAACATTTAAACTCAATGACAGCTGTTCGTTTTTAATAAAATAATTGTTTCCTGCTATTTTAGTGAGTTTTTACTGAATTTTAGCAATTTCAAAGTAGATACTTGGATAAAAACAATTTTGGATCTTTTGGCTAGCAAAATGAATTGCCGTTGTATTCAAACCAAAGTGATGTATAGAACACTACTAAACTGATAAATTCATTCATCACTTACGAGTTTACACTTGAAATCTCATAGAAGGTTTTGATAATTCACTGGTAATTTGTAGGGGGTTTATTAGAAAAAAATCAAACTCTTGGAACTAACGTATTTTTGCTGCTGCAGCGTATAAATGTAACTAACGATGATTTTTTTTTCTTGTAAGCAAAATCATGTAGCTAAGACCAGATTTCGTCCGGTTGGTTAGATTCAGAATAGCTTCGATCGGATTTTTATAGGAAAAATTATGAAAATGGCGTAATAAACCGTTTGAATCCATTTCAACAGCGTATTTTCTTAGCATAAGCGCAAAAAAAAAAAAAAAAAAAGACTGAGACCTCAAGTTTTGGTGTACGGGAGCGCACGCGCTGTGTGCTGACTCACTCCTCTGACCGGACCCCTTTGTTTTGTGATTTGGTCCCCCTCCACAACGATCTGATCGGCGATTGATTGCTCGCGCCTCAATCGTCCCTGTACCACTTTCACGGGATATTGAATGACTTGGGTAATCTGAAGGGAACAGAAAAAAAAAAACTTAATAAAACATTCCTCGTGTGTAAAAAAGGGGTGATATCTGGAAAACGATAGGCGATAAGGTGATGGTCCGAGGGGTAAAGCTGAAAGGGGTGCACAGGCACATGCACTGACCCCATGATGGATGGCTTCGTTTTTTTTTCGTCTCTTTTGAATGAGTTTGTATGAAAGAATATAAAAAATAGCTATTACCATCGTAATGTTAGAATAAAGGGCTTGAGTCTTATTGTGATTCCTTGTTTGACGTTCTAATACCAAATCCGTTGGGACAACAGATTTGCCCTGATATTCGACAGAGGGTCACGTCACCAGTAATCGCAACCCCAGTGTGGACTGGTTCGAGCAAAAGGTGAAGACTATTCTTCGCCATTTTGCTTTATTATCTGGCCCAAGAAAAAAATGTACTTATACCCCCCCCCCCCTCCAAATTTCAGGGTTCACGTTTTAAGATACATAAATGTAGCTCCTAAAAGTGACTCTTAATCATTTTAAATCGTAACTGAGTTACCTACTCTTTATAAATTTATATTAAATATAAATTTTGTTGGCGAAAAACAAATTTTGTTGGCGAAAATAAACCAATAAATATAAATTAAACATATGATGTATCAAATCCTCAGACTTTTCTTAAAAAGAAAAAAATATATGGGAGTTCTATTGGGTACCTACCCAGAGTTGGGCATACCATACACGTCATTCCCAGTGGATTTTTAGAAAAATTGTAAATTCGTTCCGTGTATGTAGATGCACTAAATGACAATCACCAATAAAGCAGATTGACAATTTTGGCGTGGTGGTAACGATTTTTAATTATTATAATATAATAATTAAAAATCGTTACCAATCAAAAATAAAGTTATCAATAAGAATTTGCTCATCGTGGTACCTGAAGAATTTGAAAAGATTATAATATAAATTGTTAAGGTCAATTAAAGTAAGCACCCTGACCATTGTAAATGCAGCATCCTCTAGGTCTGGTAAAGTTGTATCCATTGGACTGTTAATGTCAAATGTTCATTGTAGCTTGTGAAATCGTTGAGTTATGTTAATGCTCAAATAAAGTTTAAAGTAAAAGTTCTGGGCTCAGGATTACTTTGCTAAAAATGGAAGAAGGTCATTCAATCTGCGACTAGAATAATTATTAGAAGACCAAAATTTATGGGAAATCGTATCCACTGAAGATGACACCAAATTGATGAAAAACGGAAAATATATAGTCATCGAAGCTGTTCTAGGGTATTCAAATTTACGATTATGTATATGTATTGAAGAATCACAATACCACTAATTTGAAAGAGTAGAATAGTAACAAAAACATCAGTCTATATGCGCAAAATTGGCATGAAAGATTAGGCCAACCCAATGTCTGCATTATGCAAGTTAACGCATAACAAGGAATTGGTCGTAGGGCTGGATGAGGGAACATTTGACATTAACAGTCCAATCCACCCGTGGATACAACTTTACCACATGATCTTCATGTCGAGTGATCACTCAGTCTACTTCATTATTCCAACCTGCCGTATCGATGGATATGCCTGGAGTGGTATGACATGTAAGTGTTTTTTTCTCTTCTTTCTATTTACCGTTTTATTTATAATAACAATTCACTTATTCAACGACGTCGTGAAGGATCTGTCACCAGTGCATTGTACTGAAGGCGAAATGGTAATCCAGCGCTCGAGTGTACTTGTCGGTTTTGTCTACCAACACAAATACCGTCACATGAGAGCTATATTGTGATTGATCGACAGTGAAGAGGTGTTGAATAAACAAGGTCTCACTCGACTCATCTGTAACAGTAGAGGAGGCTATGAATATCAATAGCTGAGGGGGTCCTCAGGCGGACTCGATGCTTCACCAGTTCGATCCCCTATCACAATAGGTGGTCCATATGACTCAGGTAGTGGATGAAATGAACGTCAAATTTCTTCACTACTTTTTCTTGAGAATTTGTGAAACGTTGACGCTTTCAAGCCAAGATTATTACAATATTGGAGAGATTAGTGCAGATTTTACTCTTTTAGCAGAGCAGTCAACTTGAAGTTATTGTGTCAGTGGCGATAGAATGGGATTTGAGGCTCAGGGTAAGAATAGGAGGTTTGACTACTCTAAAAATACCATGCCAATTTGAACGCTAACAAATTGCAATGAAAATATCATCAAAATCTGACCAATATATTTGACTATAGTCACGGGTTTATTCCGGGGCATTAGACCATAGACCAGTAGACAGCGACGACACAAAATTTATTCAGAGAGTGAACATCAAGGCGAAAGTTTGATTTTGGACGGCAATATATTGTTTAATTATTGCATGCATACTCAACAAATGAGGTAATCGTCGGCGGTAAAATCGTTAATGATCGGTTCAAAATAAGCCATTCACTAAAATCTAAGCATGAGGCTTCTTGCACAGGTTACATCCCTACTTTCATATTGAATTCACAAGACGCATACCTATCCACGCTTTTAGTGCTGCTGAAATATATAATCCAACTACTTTATATAGTCGCTAGTCAACCAAATTACTCGTACCTAGAGGAAAATGTGAGCAATTTTGTCAATTTGACGCTTGAGTAAACATGCGGGTCATCCCACAAGTCAGTTTCCCGATTTTACTGAACGAGAACTGAGAACTAAAAGAGCTAGAAAGCAGAAGGTCACAAGATTGTCAATTAAATTTAGTGGTAATAATGTCTCTGGGTTGCATTGTTCAGATGAAATCATGGCTACTTTTTCTCCCTTTATTTGGCATTAGTAATTTTATTTTGTTACTTCACATTACAATGTTATATATTTGCGATAAATGAACGCAAAATAAAGACGAAAGAATAATGACATAAAATTTTGACTCCTGCTTCTTGGATAAATGAACAAATTCCTTTGAAAACTGTAAAACTCCGCGAATGCACCTAACATTCGAAGTCTTGCAAGATCGAATCTCGGGCAAACCATAAATCTGTGATCTCTTCCTGATCTTGGCAAAATTCGCACGCTGGGACGTTGATCATTCCAATTCGGTGCAAGTGCACACCATAAAACGTGGTTTAGAGCGTAAACGGGCTATTGCCCATATCTTCGCTCTACTCAGCTCAAAACTAGGAAAACCAAGGTTTGACCCCAATTCAAGGGTTGTGCTCGCGGTATCTTATACCCGCTCTGGCTTCATCATAAAGCTGTTGAAGTTCAGTCTGTTATCAAATATTTGACTTGGGAATACGTTAAGGGGCCCTCACACTAGCAAACATTCTGCACATTATTATTGGAAGATGTCGTGTTTGTGCAAAAATATTGAGAGTGTGAGGAGGAATATTGTGCAAAAAAGGGGGTTCAGTAGTGTTCTGGAAGACTTGGCATTTTTGCGGATTCGTCAATATTTAGTAGGTGACAAGCGCGGTGTGAGGGATTTCAATCGCGAGTTGAATCGGTACTGAAATATTGTGTAAATATTATATTTTTGAGGAATCTGAAGGCTCCCGACCATTCAATATTTTGCTCGATATTTTTGCTCAAAATATTGAATGTGTTTTTTTGGACTTACTATTGCTCACGGTGTAGGAGTCATAATTGTTCAAATGGTTCGAAAGTGGACAAAAATCTTCGACGTGTTTTCGGGCAACCATAATACACGATCATAATAATCGTGTAGATAATCATTATTTTAACTAGGTCCTGATTCCCACCGTTAACTCTGCTAGCTGTTGATAGCAGGATTACCAGCCACTTAACCCAATATGAATTTCTATTCGATTTCTTCATCAGACTGTGTTTCACAGGACTCTGCCAATGATGTGGCGTGGTGTGGCACACTTCCCTCGTTATTATGCACCACTTGCAGCGGTCACCGCTCGCCAAATTACAGAGCTCTCCGCGAGACATGGATGTGAAAACGCGGTCGCAGGATGTGGTTTTGTGCGTACGAAACTGTATTTTGTATTCATAAAAAAATAACAGGCGTTCTGTTTTTGAGGAAGGTCTGAGGTTGGTAAATGGTGGAAATGATAATACGCTATGAGCCGCCGTGTTACTCGGAGAAGGTAATTCAATGTAATTAGCGCCTCTTGGGAGTTTTCTCTGAAGGTGTCGGTTTCTGCTTTCCATCCAATGGCAGCGTCGTTGGCTGACTTATAATTTAGTGTTTCTTGTCATCTCAATTTAGAAGAGTTGATTATCGTGGGGTGTTCCACCACATGCAGACTGATTATAGACTTAGCAACTGCCACGCGCCTGATGGCCAGATATTCGAAATTAAAATGCACTTTTTACTCATCTTACATTCAGTCAAGGGCTGTAGGAAAATAATAGAATCCACCTGAATAACTCCTCGGATATATTGCTCATTATCTGATTCATACAATATATAAATATTATTTACATTAAATGTATCTAATTTAAGGAAATTTAATGAAAATTAATGAAATTTTCAGAAACATATTATTACTTGTGTATCATACATACTCGTACATATTAGAGCTATGTGCTCAGCTATTTTGAGTAGGAAAGTCCAAGCAGTATTCTCAGTTTGAAGCATTATTAATGTCTCTGAGGAGTTTCACTGTCGATCCCGAGATAGTAAGTCTAGGTTGGTATATTTTTTGGCTTCTCCGAATGTTTATCCTGTTAACGACAATACTGCCCTGTTAAGGTAAAACACATCAACTCAAAATTCAAAACATTGCAGAACTTCGCCCAAATTTTTTCACTGAAACCTTTGATGTAAGTTTTTCACTGAAACCTTTGATGTAGGTACGTTTTTCACTGAAACCTTTGATGTACGTTTTTCACTGAAACCTTTGATGTAAGTTGACACCATTTTTTGGTGAGATATCGATGAAAAAAAAAAAAAAAATCGCAAATTAATCGATTTATAATTGAATAATTGCAGTTAAGGCGATTTTAAAATTTCCAGCTTCCGTTTAGGGATTGTTTGTTTAGGTAAAATGCCTCAACATGCTCGTTAACAACTCAATCAAACGGATGTTTTGTTAGGAAAATGTTGTAAATTTTTGTAAGTACCTACTTAGCCTCATCTCAATATTTTGGTGAATTGAGGCGTTTTACCTTAACACTAGCGCGAAAATAAATAAGTTTTGAGGCATTTTTATCCTGGAGTTTAGGCGTTTTACCTTAACAGCGTGTTGTTTTTTTACCCTAACATTGACCAATTTTCGTATGTTTATGGTCGGAATTTCCCCCACTTCCAGTTCGTATTTTGAAATTTGGACTTCACCATTGAAAAGGCCAGGTCCAAAATAGGGGGGTTCCGTAAAACCCCCATTTCCGTAGACATTGGACTAGTTAGTCATTGGACATTGATAGTTCGATTGATAACTCGAAACTGACAAAAACGTTCTCTTCATAAAATCAAGAAACCTAGAAGTCCTTGTGATGTACGAGTAAGTCATGAAACAAAAAACACAGCCCGGCAGTGCAGAAACTTTTTGTTCTGCCTTCCACATCTCTCATCGCTTGGCGCCTTGTGTTGAAGGTCTAGATACAGCTAGATACATGTGTGTTATTATGTTATTAGGTGTAATATTTTGGAAAGCAAGGCTGCAGTTTTTCGTTTTAATTCACGCTTGATGAGGTTTTTTGGTTTTGTCCAATCTGCGATAATTTCATTATTACACTTCCCCACTCACACCTAGTTGAAATAACACGTTGATGCGACACTAATCAAAGCTTGAAAGGTCTCGTAGGTGCTCAGTCTCATGCGCAGGAGGTGGAAGGGTGTGCATAATTGAATTTCCTTTTTCCCCTGACGTGAGAAAGTGAAAGGTCGAGGTGGAAGTGGGCTTTGAGTCGAGTTTGAAACAAACTACCTACAGCTGGTTATTACGACTGCCACCCATGCGGGGTGAGATAGTCGTTCCTTTTGTCCTTCGGCCAGGCGTCACCATCTCTTTCTTGTCATCCCCTTCACTAGAGGGCGATCTTTTGTTGCTTTTGATAACGTAATTACGTCATTTTCGTCTCAACCTTCCGTGAAAATGGAGCTAAAATAGAAGCTCATCATTATCCCAGGGGACTGGTGGAGCAGGTACCTTCAATTCTTGTTCACAAACGTGTTCGGGGGGTGGGGGGTGTTCATAAATCAACTGATTACCACCCTAAAAATCGATTCAATTTCCAGAGAAATGACCTCTTCACGAAAGCTAAGTACGAGTAGGTACTCAAACATCAATCAATCTGTACTAATTGAATCGTAATCCTGCCATCTGCCAGTAGGATCCTACATTGATCAGAATCATCCTACATTTTTTTTTTAGAGAAATTATTATTGCTGATGAATAGGGCCCGGATTTATATGTAATAATTTATAATCTATTCGAAAAAAAAAATAAATAAAAAAAAGCCCCAGTCGTGCAGCATGACCTCAATGTTAAGATTTTTCGATTTATAACGATTTTTTATAACATTTTTGGGAATTTGAGCACTTTTTTTGTGAGCCAATTTTGGACCCATTGCAGTAGTTACCTAAATGTTCTACAAAAATTCGCTAAAAAAAGAAAATAACTTCCTCCTGCATCAAATATTAGCTCTTTACGTTTAATAATAATTAATTTCCTTGGCAAAAAAAATTTCATTTTCAGCTTTTTGTGTGTATGTTTTCAACAACGACTGGAAGGAATTACCTAGGTACTCGTTAAAGTAACCAATATATTCCTCATCTCGAGGATGATACTCTGTAAGGGCCGTAATATTAACGAAAATAACACTAAAAAATATTCGTTTTCGGGATTCATATGAATAAGAAAAGTAGGTAGTTAAGTGTGAGGATCCACACAAGATGCTCAGGTAAGTCGCTCAAGAAAAATGTTTTTTGCAGGAATTCAGTGCGTGATCGGGGTTTTGATGCATGGTTGCATGCATGTTTGGTATCGAATTGTTGCATGTCGATCCGTGCTCTAGTAATAAAAATTGTGAAATATGTACATATAATATATGTATATATATTATATGAGGTTATAATATAATATATATATTATATGAGGTTATATGTTGAATAATATGTAAGTGAATGAGAAAAATATGTAATATCAAAATCTGCGAAAATTCTTTGTTTACTATTTACAATGTTTTAGAAGTACTTACTACGTTTGTATATTTATTAAACATGGAACCACGCTGTATGAGATGGTGAACATTTTTCGTCATGATTTGGCACATCCAGTCCCCTGTGGATTTTCGCCTTGAGCATCATTACGTTCCAGCCAGGGTTTTTTCTCAGCACAACTTGCAATTTCTCCTTCATTATGGTTTCAACTTCTCCAGACGTTTCTTCTAGCTTCTGTATACCGTTTTGAACAATAGCAACGCTCTCGGATAGTGTCACGCGTTGGGTTTCGAGCTCTGTTATCAAGTGCATTAAAGAACACGCATTTCAGGCTTTGTACGCCAAGTAAGTTTTCAAGATTGGTTTCTCCATCACGGATTCACCTTTTGCTATTGCTGCAGGCGAGTCCGAATCTAGTTTGGACAAAATGTCTTTAATTTTCTCGTAGTTCTTGCTATAATAACCTCTAAACATGTGCTCCATCTTGTAATTACTGGCTGACGAGGCAGAGCTCAGTCAGGAAAAAGCTCTTTGAACATTTTGACTCGACTTGGGGCTTTAGAAAGGTTTTTTTTAAACATTTGATATTAGAAGGCCAACATCAAGTCTGACAGTTTCTGCATCTTACTGTTGTAAAAATATACAATCTCACCCAGATCGTCGTAAATATATATATAATACAAGATGGTCGTAGGATAAATGTCCAAGAGTTTCACGTAGAAAGAATTAGTTTTACAATTTCGCTCAAGGAAAAACAAGATCTTGGGGTCGTTAAGGACCCCACCTGGTATTTGGAGGGTTAATCGTTGATTACACTGGTGAAACTCATTTCTCCTAAATCAACGGTTCAAATCTGTCGTTCGGTAGGTAAATCAATGATTAATTTTAAACTTGGTTAAGATGTTCTGGTAAGACTGGCTCTAAGAAACTAAGCCCTCCCAACCACTCCTCACTTCTCATTTTCGGTCCTGAGCATCGTTTCGCTATTGGCTCACTATTCTGCCAACCTCATCCCACTTGGTATTCCTCAACTACTATTTCAATTAACAGCATAGCAGGTTGTGGGTGGTTGAAGTCCGTATCTTCGACCATTAGGTCATGATACATTAGTGTAACTCTTATTTTAATGTATAAACTTTAGTAATTAGTGAAAATTTCTGATTTTGCCTGTAGTTTGGGTTTGCACAGCCCGATTGCACCTTGCTATGGAACCTTCGTTTTTGCAAAGGATGGTGAGCAATATGGATACGTCCATTAATTTAGATGTACTTGACGCGACGTTTAACAAAATTAACAAGGGCTGTAAACAGGCGGCTGTTTGGAATGAATGGGGACTCACGGTTGGTTAAACATTAAATTGAATATCGTGAGGGCGCAAGAGGGGCTCACACGGGGACACCCCTCCGTATAGCTACAGAGGATTCTACGTGACAATAGGTGACGTTTCTACGTGACAGGAAGGGGGAAACGGATCAAATTAAAAAACTAAGCCATAGGGTAGCGCTCCGAAGGGGATCATAACCCCGGTTAAGCCCAGATCATCTCGCAATTTACCGGGATAATCCCGGAATGAGAGGGGTTCATTATAAACAACTAGTGATTGGGTAGGGCCAGGCAAGGGTATTGTGACGGTCTTTTTGTGAAACCCCCCTCCATCTCAAACTTTTTCTGTTAATTGTAACCGATATCACACGGAAGTAATAACTTGTCACGGGTCTGACGTGACGTGAGGGCTCAGTTCCGTGAGACTCGAGATGACGGTCGCTGGCCCCTCCGGTCGGCGTCCGTGCATCACTCAGGTGAGTAACAAGCGCTCTTAGTCATTTGGTCATGGTAAATGCATTCTGTAAAGATTCTCATCCGCCCGAAGGGGGCGTGGAAGACGATTGGCGAACACAGTACATCCGTGCACACTACTGACGCAAACTTTACGAATGCATTGGTAACTGCGAGTGCAGAATGAGTGGACAAAAGTGCTCAAGCACATGCGGTAATTACTCATGTCTAGGATGCGATACAGGAGCGGATCCAGACTTTGATTTCGGGGGGTTCATGAGGTTTATAACCTAAGTTAACCTAAGTTTTTTTAGTGATTTTATTCTTTCTATTGCACGTAGAGGTTTTAGGGAATCACTAACAGTTAGTAACTCCTTCTAACTAACTCCTACCTGAGTCGTACATTTCCAAAATCCATTAATTCCAATTTTAGTAAAATCGAGAACGGCGAAAAACTGATAGCTAATTGTCCAAGTGAGTAAATGCTACAATTTTGTTTTTTAATCACAAAAAACTATGATGTTTTTAGCCTCTTAGCTGATCCTTGGAGTGGGCAGCGTCAAGTTAAAGTCCTAAGGAGGCTACATATCAAATTATAGGTTCATAGTGTAAATAGTGTAGAAATTAGCTTTAGGAGCCACTTAGCTGATCCCGGCCCTTTGCTGCTTAAAGTGTAAATGTTAAGGAGGCTACATGCCAAATTACAGCTTCATAGATTGTATAATATAGGCATTAGCTTTAGGAGCCACTCAGCCGATCCGGGCCCTATGCTGCTTAAATTGTAAGTCCTAGGCTACATACCATATTGCGCGTGGCGCCATGGCGTAACTGACGGACGGTTTCAGCCAGTAAGGTTAAGGCTAAAACATATTCCATGTGTTCACTGAAAAGTTGGAGGAGAACCGTACTAACACCGAACGGTCGTACGCCAATGCTGTAATTGCTCCGAGTTATTTCATATTCTAATTTGAAAATACCGGGTTTTAGCACTGTAGTGGGTTTTTAGCGGTGTAAACTCGGGTTTCTGAAAGCCATTTTGCCAATCTCTCAAAATTTTCCCAGTTCTGAAAGCTGCTATTTCGTAAGTTACAGAAGCAAAACACGCAACTTTTCAAAAATGATGTTACTCGTAAAAAAATGAATTTGGATTTCCAACTTGTTTACGCAGTTTAAAAACCCTAAAAATTTTCACAGCCGATAAGAAAATCATCAGGAATTGAGGTTTCGTCAAACTGTGACTTGAAAATAAACTGAAATGCCTACCTAATTACTTACGTGTAAAGTAAATTATTATTCGAATTGTACTATGTTAGTGCTCTTCTTATTTCGTTAAAAATTCAGCTAGAAACATTACTGTCCCAGCCAAGTTGAACCTTATGTAGTCTGGGGTTGAGGAAGAAAAACTAGAATAAAAAACCCGATCACCTAGCCAGCCAGCCCTCTGACGTCATAGGCTCTTACGGCATAGGCTGTGACGTACTATTTGGCCTCCTGCCAGCCGTCTGACGTCATACGCTCGTGCGTCATAGGCTCTGACGTACTAGTTAGCCTCCGGCCAGCCGTCTGACGTCATACGCTCGTGCGTCATAGGCTCTTACGTACTAGTTAGCCTCCGGCCAGCCGTCTGACGTCATACGCTCGTGCGTCATAGGCCCTGTCGTACTAGTTGGCCTCCTGCCAGCTGTATGACGATATACACTCGTGCGTCATAGGCTCTGACGTACTTGTTGGCCTCCGGCCAGCCGTCTGACGTCATAAGCTCTTACGGCATATGCTTTGTCGTACTACTTGGCCTCCTTCCATCCGTCTGACGTCATACGCTTGTGCGTCATAGGTGCGTCTGACGTAGTGGCCCGCCTGTCGCTTGTGTTCTGACGTGATCTGAGGGAAAGGGTGAATCAAGGAAACAAATTTTTCCCGTTTCAGTTTATGTGCCAAAGCAAAGACATGAAAATGTCAAAAGAATGTCAACTCCATCCTGTTGTTGATACAGTCGAGAATGAAATGCTTGCATACGAGTCTGCAACACATTGGGACATTTTATGTCTTTAAAGAAGTGATTCAAGAACCTTCGAACAATGCTACATCACCTACCCCAGTAGCGTAGTTGTTATACTTAGGGTTCATTGTAGGGTTCATCATAAATTATGAAGCTTGCATTCGTATAGACAATATAAATTATTGAGAATGATCACCTGTGTGTGCAATACGAAGAAATGTATACAAATGTATAACGTTCTCGGCGGATCAGGCGAGTGCTCTGTACATATAACTTTGTTGCTAGTCGACCTGATACTGTATTTGGAATGAGTTTTATGTTTTGATTCGAAAATACATCCATGATCTGAACTTTCTCCCAGTAAGGAGAAATTTGAATTGGGTTTCAAACTTCAGAGTATTTTCTGTTTGGACAATTATCGATATTTTCGAAGGCTATTCTTGACGACAAGTTTAATGCATTTTGAACTGATTACACCGTACTAAATGCCAAATGGTTTGCTTGTACCTCAAGTCCGCTCGAAGCGATAAGACGTGATAAGGTAGAAATAATTAAGGTAATAAGATCCGAGGAGCAAGTTGAGCGCATCAATCGTGATGGTCCTGAGTTGTCCACGATCGGGTTGACAAGTTCACGAGCAATTACCCGCCACGATTGGTCTCGTCACGTCGTCTCTCTTATCAAACGCAAAGGAGCCGCCGAGAAGTTCACGGCCCGTGACAGGACCAGCTCCGAATCATCTCCACAGACGCCCAAATCTTAACTTTGTCTGATCGCCACACTCGCTGCAAGAGAAAATAGACTCAAATAATCGCCCTCGAACGTGAAAAATACTTTCCGTTTTTCATGTTTTTGTTTCGGTCTCCAATTTTCCAAGATCCTGATAATACAAAAACGATCGCCAAGGAGTGCCAACTGGTAAATGGCTTCCTCAAACTAGGGACGCTTTGAGGATGCTTCGAAAAATCCTTGTGGATGCTTTGAAAAATGAGAAATTCGTTTCTCGTATAGATACGAGAAACGAATTTCTCATTTTTCAAAGAATCCACAAGGAGAACCCCACTCAGGGTACCCAAGAGTGCACTAAAACGAAAATGATCAAAAAAGCAGATTGGCGCTTTTGGCATGGTGGAAACGTAATATCGATATTTGATGATGATATCCAGATATCCTACCACTGATATCCAGAATTTTGATCTTCAGAGATTGAACTTAACGGCATTTCTGATACATTGATACAATTGATGTTGAGGGATGTCGATGGTCGGTCAAATGAAAATTGATTCAGGTGCCAACGTTTCGAAGAATATTTTTCTTCATCTTCAGGGCTGTTGTTGGATGAAACTGGGGATTTGAGATTCTTCAGTTTCATCCAACAACAGCCCTGAAGATGAAGAAATATATTCTTCGAAACGTTGGCACATAAATCAATTTTCATTTGACCGACCCTCGACATCCCTCAACATCATTCTTACTGACGGTCAAACTAAATCACACACACTCATTGATACAATTATTATACCTTAGTGAATATCGTTATTAAAACATCAAATAATCTCTAAGTAAATGGAAGTAAATGATCCATTCCAAAATTTTGGTAACACACTGACAAATTTAATTAAATGCACGACAAATTACACTTTTTCTGGCTTCGCCCTTGGAACTGTTAGGTAAGTCACCCATTCAATCATCAGTCAATTCAGTAGATTTTAATCAACTTATCAACCCGTTCAATAAAGTGACTCATTAATAAATAATAAAACACCAATTTCATGAAAATATTCTAAATATCGATACCTACTCTGAGGGCGATATTTGTGTAGTATCGATACTACTCCCTACCTCATACAAATTGATCGCGAAACTATTGGACCACCTTTGAACAAACTGCATAATCACTAAAAATGTATCCTTTTTTTTTAATCACTGTAAAATATAAATGTTATCAAACTGATCGGGATTTAATACATGCAATGAATTGACTCTGTTTGGAGGCCAAAAATTTAAACAGAGTTTTTTTTTTAAATTTATAAACATGATATGCTTTGGGCCATCAAGGCCCATCAGCAGAAGTTCCGTTTGATCCACAAGTTATATAAATATACGTCTGAGGAAGGCACATGGAGATTTTACATAGCTACATAGAAAGTGGTACATTTGGATTTTGCATTTTTTGTATATGAACTTTATTGATAGATAAATAATTTAATTATTAGTATAAGTGCACTTTTGTTATTTATTTCATTTTTTTCTTAATTATAATTGAATTCTGAACATTGCGAACATACTGACAGAGCGGAGACCAATCTGGACCTGTCTCAGTAGAGACACGCGCACAAAGCATTCCAGCCTGGCATATGCTAGAATTTGACATTCCACCACAAAATGCTCCACCGACTCGTCAACCGCAAGGTGATGATTGAACAACGCCAACTAACAACGTTATCAGTTTAGCGGTTCACTCACAATTTCGTAAAACATAAGGAAACATAATTCGGGAAATAAGTATGTATAGAAGAAAAGGACTGAAGGAAGGATTGGAGCACGCTTTTGGCTCTACATCTGCGAACCTAATGGATCGCGTGCGGCAGCAGCTCTCCAAGTCGAATGTTATGCCAAACTCTAGGATACTGATGTACGAGGGCGTGTAGAGGGTCATGGGCCAGTATTTACATTTCCCTCGAGACACACACATTGACTCACTTAAAACTATAAGATGGAAGAAGTCAGTGGTAGAGACAAACCTGAACACGTGGACCAGCCCACACACCACATGTGAAAGGTCTTCTCAGAGTTAAACAAATTGCAGGCAAATGTCAGGAGCCGGCTGCCCTCACGGAGAAGGAAACGCAGCCTTCGACTAATCACCAGGACCTCTCTCGTCTTAACCCTCAACAGAGCGTCTGTCACAACTCATCCTGAAATTCAGTTGAATTACTACCTATTCCCTGCTCTACAGTAAACATGGCTCTCGGGTCAAGTGGCATATTCCCTGCTCTACAGTAAACATGGCTCTCGGGTCAAGTGGCCTCAAGATTTTTTGCTATTCAAGTACATTTATTGGCCATACAGACGTAATGAATAAGAATGGAGGCTATGAATTCACCCTTCTGAAGGTTGACAAATAAAAAACTCATGAATTATATTAACTATGTAATACAAATCAATTATAATTTGGCCGGCCCGGAATTATTTGAAAAATTGATGAGTCCATCATTGATCTAGTTTTCTCCAACCCGTAGAAGATGAACCTCTCGTAGAAGACCTGATCACCTATTCGAACAAAAACTCAATACCTTGTTGTTATAGGTCTCACAAGAGGGTTGCATGCTTTATAATGATGTAAACAGAAATGATGGTATTAACTTTTGTGGAAAAAATGTGTATCGATTCAGTAACGGTAGAAAAGCTCCACCTACCAATCTAGTGGACCTTGCATCAATAGTGATGTCACTCTTGCACCATGATCTGCAGTATAGTCCAGAATAGGAGCCATACTCTAACATCGGCTCCTTCAATATGCCGATAGTACTTCGGGTCAAAATATGATCTCTGCGCATGCTCCAACTATTGCTGTCTCATCACAGAATCAGTAGTCGAGACGGGCCCGAAAGTGGTGGCCGTGGAGGAGGGAAGAAAGCTGTTGCCCTAGCGACCGCCCCTCAGATCGATATCTCCAAGTACATGTTCTCCGTCTGCGTCGCTCCCATTCTCATGTTCTCCGTCATCGCCCAAACAGATTCTCAACGTTTTTGAAATGATGTATCCACTAAACCGGAAAAAACGTACACTTTCAAGTAAAAGTTTTCTCCACGACTCTGGTGTTTATCTTACTTAACAGAATCTGTTGCACCTTTCTCAGTAGCATCTACCCAATATGCTCTTCAGCACACCAAAAGTGCAACTCGTGCACGTTCCATTTGTACTAAAAAAAAGTGCTGAACACTATACACTTGTTGAATATTCCTTGAGTTGACTATTGACATTAGATACAATATAGACTTATAATTCACGTGGCACTTGAAGCAGGAACAGCTCACTAGCTGACCTGCCAATAACCAACTAAGTCGAGTATTTCTTGTTCAGATCAACTAAGTAGGACCATAACTAAACGAAATAATACGTTCGAATAGGTGACTAGATTGCCCTGTTTGAGTGGGGAATAGTCGGTAACTAGCTCTGTGATGGTAAATAAATGGTTTTTGTAAATTAAAAAAGAAACATTTATAGATAACAAAATATTTAGCCATCAATGATTTGAATTGATGGAATACTGGGATTTTTACTTGTACCTACGTCGGCTGTAATTTATAACAAGAAACACCAAATCACAAAACCACGTTGCTGTAGAGGCAATAAAAGCAATTTATTAAACTAATGAATTAAGCAAATTAATAAAAGTATTCATCAATAAATGTAATTAAATTATAAATTAATATAATAAATTAATTAAGTAAGAATAAAGGAGAGGATGTAGCCTTGCCTAACTATAAGAAGAACATGAACGACCGGTTTGTTAAAGTTAAATAAGTAGTTACGGATTGGTTGTACGTGAAAATCATGCCAAAAGGAGGATGTCACAAAATCGTTACACAAAATCGAGGGGGGGGGGGGGCAGAGCAAAGTCCTTTTCATGTCAAAACAGGGTTTTTGAAGTTATCTAACTCGGCTCCCTTTTGACCTAGCGACTTGAAACTTTCAGGGCTTTCTATTATAATAATTATCCACACCAAGAAGATCCAGAAACTCGACATCAAAAACCCACGTGTTTACCATCACTGAGCCAGTTACCGGTTCCTCCCTTTCATTTGGAGATGACCATCTCGTCACCTATTCGAACAGTATTTTAGCGCATTACTTCAGTTGTTGTGCATGTAGGTATTTAGCCCTGACAAGGATTTTTTATACAGTACAGAGATTTAGGTAGAAGGGTGATCTGTACAGAACCGTTGTTCGATCACGATGATACTGATAGGGGACCTCAATGGGCCCTAACCGCTTAATCTCTGAAAATTACATTGAAATTGGGTGAAATCTTTGGTTATTACGGCTGTAACAAGGAAATTGAATCTATTTCACGCCAGCGCATGCGCAGAGCGCACCGAGGGTCCGATCATGCTGAAATTTATACTAGAACTCACTAGGCCTTGTCCAAACAACCCTTGAAAATTTGAGCGAAATTGAATTAAAATTATAGAAGTTATGCGTGTTTGTTGAATTTCACGTTAGCGCATGCGCATGGCGAACCGCTGGCTCTATCATGTGGAAATTTATATGGGACCTCAATGGGCCCTACCCGCTTAATCCCTGAGAATTACATTGAAATTGGGTGAAATCTTTGGTTATTACGGCTGTAACAAGGAAATTGAATATATTTCACGCCAGCGCATGCGCAGAGCGCACCGAGGGTCCGATCAAGCTGAAATTCATACTGGAACTCACTAGGCCTTGTCCAAACAACCCTTGAAATCTTGAGCGAAATTGAATCAAAATTGTGAAAGTTATGTGGGTTTGTTGAATTTCACGTTAGCGCATGCGCAGGTCGTATTGCTGGATCAATCATGTTGAAATTTTTATGGGACCTCAAGGGGCCTTATCCGCACCATCCCTCAAAATTTGAGCAAAATCAATTCAAAATTGTGGACGTTATGGCTGTAACAAGGAAATGCGGACAGACACACAGACAGACAGACACGGAACCAAATTTGTTCAGTAGGCTTTGAAACGCAAAATGCAAGTGGAAATTTTGATTTCTGAAGACAAAAATTTTTTGGCTCACGAAAGTGAACACAAGGCTTCCGCTGCTTTGCAGACTCGGAAGCAATATATTTAATATATTATCTGCTCTTCAGACGGACTTCAACCATAAAATTGACCGATTAGGCCTTCTAGTTTTATTACGTTTGCTATTCTATTCACGATGACAACGTGGAGCCTTCATACAAAACTTGAGCGTCATATTGGAGGCGGCGGAGTCATAACATATTTATAACCTCCCGTCAGACCTGTCAGAGTACGCAGCCGTCCTCCGACCGACTTACGACAATCCGTTTAATGGAAATCTCACCCCTTAGCGACCTACTACGAGTATATCTTGAGAACTGCACCATATGCTGTCGAGATACCCGAAACCCTGCGAGGGGTGCCAGGCGTGCTGATGCAGTAGGCGCATATGCTAATTTATTATTCTCCTCTGCGACGATTTGGTGGGGGGTAATTGTTGCGCGGTGTTCGCCTCGCCCTTCGTAGGGCGTTTGTGTGCGTATAATCACCCTTTGCCGGATTATACACTCGTCATTAATGCATTTTCCTGATCGAGTGAAATAGATAAGCGCTCTTCTAGATCTTTTAGTCAAATATTGACTGCTGAGGGGACGGAGCGAGCTGTCACTTTGGTAGGGGAGCCGATTGATAGTTTTGGAGACTGGCTGAGGTGAATCCATAGTTTTGTTTCCTATTCCACAAACATTCAAAATTGATTGAGCACTGGAATTCAATACAGGCTAATTATAAAGCTTTTTTTAAAATCCCCAAATTCCAAGAGAATAATTCATTGTATTAATTTCTGAAAATTATTGTATTAATTTCTGAAATACCTACACATTTAAAAAAAAATTTACGAACGATTCCAGAAGATTTTTTTTTTTAAATAAAAATGAATACCTACGCTGAAAATGCAGATTTACTGTGATATTCGTATTCAACGTATCTTGGATCGTAAACCAACAAATTTTTAGGAGAGTTTTGAATTAGTAGGTACTTTCAATTTTGAATTCTCTTCTTTGGTAACATGGAGTAGAATGGTATGGTTTTTAAAACAATTTGGTTTTCGATTTGGAATATTTCCCAGACTACCCGGAGAGTTGTACGATCAGTCACTCGTTCAAGAGGGCTTGAAGGAAGAAACGAGAAAACATAATCAACAAGAGCGTAAATCAAAAGTTCAATCTTCTGGCAACATTCATCATTTTTTGAAAATAATTAATTAATTCGTGTTAAAAGAGCGTTTTTTGTGGTCTATAGATCACTCCCTATATCCAACATCACTCCCTATTCACTACACATCATTCCACCATTGGTTTGGTCCTCTTCAGTCTCCGTGTGTCTGCAACTGAAACCCCGATACACTATATTTCACCTCATTACTTCAATTATTTCATGTAGATAAGGGGGTCACAAGGATATATCAGGGGGTCACACTATATATAGTATAAAAGTGATATAGACAGAAAATCTATCAACAAAAATAATAATAAACCGATGTAGAAGACCTTACTGCGTTTCAAAAATAGTTTTAACAATCCCTGAACCTCTTTGTTCATTGAAGCAACACTACCATAAACAATTTAGTAAATATGAACAGTAAGTCATAATATGGTGTGAATAACTATTTCGCTTTTCAAGATGCTCCAGTTGAACTACTACACACTTAATTACTTCTTTCTACAACTGATGTGTACAATAAAAAAATGGAAAAAAATCATGTCAAGAAACAGCAACTCCAATTTTGCAGTATGGTATGGGTAAATAACCCAAAATAGTGGTCTGACGTTTTGAAACACCTCCACATAGGTAACACGACATGCCGACGTGAACATTTTTCATGCTGCTAATGAGATAATGATTTCCAAATTTGGGAATTTTAAATAGGTCTAATTGACAAAAACCTCTGAGATCGGATTCAGTTCAAGACTCGACGTTCATGACATAACGATTCTAATTTGTGGGGACTAAAGCCGCCTTGGAGTTAATGATGAGATTTGGTGAATTTGCTATTCACACCTTCATCAGGTAGTCATAAATTGCTACTCCTTGGACTGTATGGTAGGTAGTTGACTGAAACACTGATTTGGCCTGAGGGCACCTGTGAAAATTATCAGCACAAAAGTTACAACTATAAAGAGAAGGAAAAATTCAGAGAAATAATTCGAAAGAACCTCTTCGTAATGCGTTGAGTATAGTCTTCAAGGGATGGGATAACGAGGTGTTCGGGAGGTGAGAAAAGTACAGGGCACCGTGCTTTTGAACAGGACAATATCAAAAGACGAAATTGTCTAGGGGCCAACACAGCCCGCCAACCGACTCAAGCTAATAACTTTACTTCTCAGGCTGCCTGAAACGCCATATGACGGACACCGCTGGGTCCTTGCGTGTCGACTGCTACAGGTGTGTAGGGGACGTGTTTTCAATATTCGGTACAATTGATTGGTTCTTTTTTGTGTTCTCAAGATCCACGTCAAAATAATTTCAATCTGTTGGTAACACTCAGTTTATAACTTCAAAACGAATTTCGTATGATACGAATGATCGTTAAGTTTTTATTAAACTGAGCCATTCTAAATTGAGAGATGCAATAATTGAAATTATAACAAAATGATGTAAAATTACCCCTTCACGGTCGAAATTCACCATTTCAATCATTACAACTGCATTTTCATTCGAACCAATTTTCATTCATTTAGTTCGAATCATTTTCAATAATACAACTGGACTAATTCACGTGAATTTCTGTCCGTTAAAAACCCCAATTCACATCTGATTTTAGGAAGAACAACTAAAGGCCAGGAAATCAAGTGCCATGTTTTCTAAAATTGTCATCGGATCTTGCAGACGGGTGTTTCACTGTAATTTAGTTTTTCCCACCTCCACATGTCCGTTGTACTTGTACCTACGTAGGCGATCATAAATTATTTATAAAAGGACTTTATTAGGAATTAGGACTTCAACTTGACGCTGCCCAGGCTCCGGTTCAGCTGAGTAGGTCCTACAGCTAATTTCCAGGTTATTCACTGTATGAAACTGTAACTTGGTATGTAGCCTCCTGAGGACTTTAACATGAGGCTGCCTAGGCCCCGGATCAGCTGAGTGGCTCCTACAGCTAATTTCCAGGTTATTCACTCTATGAAGCGGTAATTTGGTATGTAGCCTCCTGAGGACTTCAGCTTGAAGCTCTTCAGGCCCAGGCCCATTAGCAAGGCCCGTAGGGTCGAGTTTTAATTCGATTTCAGAGTTTACGTGTCTTGAAACGTAAACCAACACATATGGGGGGATCACACTGAACTGAATTGATCAACATCGAATTGCGGAGACCATAAAAATCCCCAAGAGCCGCTGAACCTGATTGTATCTCTCCTGCAGGGAAATGGTGCCTCCTCGTCCTCCTTGAACAATAAAAAGCCCTCAATTCGAATAAATTTTCGTCCGATATTGTTTAGGTAACGGGAAACACACGCCCATCATCCAACCCACGGAGATCGCGTGCTCCAGATGCCATGGGACGAAATGGTTGGAAATCGTTCAAGATGCGGGACAACGAGTGGGACAGCGAGTTGGGGGGGTGTCAGAAAATTACAGGTGATCCATTTCAGATATCTGGCGTCCAAGACGGACGGACGGGCCTTATGGCCTTCTCACGCACCCGTCGGATTCGGCATCGGTTCACGACTCCCCAAAAAACCCGCATCTGCCGTTTCTCAAAGATTTTTTTTCGTCCACTCCTCAGAATCTGATCTTCTCGGAGTCTTTTTCATTCTCAGAATGCAAATTGTATCAATTGAAAGTTTTCTTGAAGTCAATTTGATACAATTTCCAAATCAGACTGACGAAAAGACTTTTAATTATTCTTATTCAGTCCCGAATGAATCGATACCACTCTTAATCGATGAATCGACTGTCCGGCTGCGGAGAACCCCTTACTGTGACCGCGCTCCCAAAAACCACTCCTCTCGCGCGACGCTGCGGAAAACCACTGAAAGTATGAAGTCTTAGGACAATCTTAGGTTAGGACGATTTTGAAACTCACAACGCCATTTCGGGTTCTCATATTTTAACAGATGGAAGACACGATAATGCTAATGATGCTAATATCTTGCAAGGGTTCACTGAGAAAAAAAGTCGGTTAAAGTTTCAGAATTTGTACGGTTAGTGCAAAAAAACGGTCAGATTTCGTGTAGTAACCGTATATAGGTACGTTAACAGTTCAGTATATACATGTCAAATTTTACTTGTATTATTTTGTTGCACTAATTTATTTTTTAAATACTGATCATATTAAGATCCATTATCCATGCGTTTTTTTGTACAGCAGTCCAAATTATTATATTGTCTTATTTTATTTTCCTAGTTTTAATTAAGTAGTCTTAATCAAAATATCATTTACATTATTTGTTTTCATAATATTCAAATATCCTCACTGTGTACCATGAACACTAACCTCTTATGTACATTTCATTGAATAAACTGTTATTGTTCTTATAACTTGTGTTACTCGCTTAACAAAACCTCAATCATAGGTCAATTTAATCAGCTAGGACAGAAGTTAGCAGCCGAAGCAATTTAAAAGCCAAGGATACTGCTCCATCCTGCCCTAGCAGTATTGATTGACCCTATTGAGGTCAGTTGAAATGAAGCATGCTTTAGCAGTAGCAGAGGCGGTTATTGCAGATGTTGGAGGCAGCAACCGCTTCCAACATCTGCAATAACCGCCTCCGCGACTGATAATGTATGTTTTAGCAGCATCGAAGGCGGTTACTGTAACCACTTACTGCAACCGCCTCCAATACTGTTGGAGCACATTTTAACCGACTTTTGAATACCGCTAAACGGTCACTGCAACCGCCTCCAAATGGTTACTTCAACCGCCTCCAAACGGTTACTTCAACCGTTTCAAGCTAGGTTTGACAGTATGGTAGGCGTTCAATGCAACCGCCTCCAAACGGTTACTTCAGTATTGGAAGCGGTCACCGCAACCGCCTCCAAACGGTTACTTCAACCGTTTCAAGCTAGGTTTGACAGTATGGTAGGCGGTCAATGCAACCGCCTCCAAACGGTTACTTCAACCGCATCAAGCTAGGTTTAACAGTATGGTAGATGGTCAATGCAACCGCCTCCAAACGGTTACTTCAACCGCATCAAAGCTAGGTTTAACAGTATGGTAGATGGTCAATGCAACCGACTCTAGACGGTTACTTCAACCGTATCAAGGTAGGTTCAACAGTATTGGAGGTGGTCACTGCAACCGCCTCCAAACGGTTACTTAAATATCGTAGGCGGTCACTGCAACCGCCTCCAAACGGTAACTCCAACCGCCTCGCATACTGTCAACCCATGCTTCAGCAGTATCAGGGGCGGTTGCAGTAGCCGCCTCCAATACTGTTCGATCATGTGCTTAAACCGACTAAAAGGCGGTTGCTAATGTTTAACCGTCTCAATGCAACAACCGTCTTCAGCAGTAACCGTCGCGTCATTGGGGGCGGTTATGCATTAACCGTATTCTGGGGCGCGGCAAATGCAGTAACCGTCTTTTTCGAGACGGTCAACTTTAACCGTATACACACGGTTGCTAATGTTTAGCCGTGTGATACGGTTGGATTTGACCGTCTTTTTGGCTAAAATTTCTCTCAGTGTTACCTATTCACGAACATTCCCTATAAACGCCCACCCCTATCCATTGGTTTCGGGAGTGAATTCACCCTCCTATGTCCTTCCCCAATCACAGAAACATTTAAATACGAGAGAAAAATTCGATCCATTGAACCGGTTTGCGTGATTGAAGGACAGACAAACAGACAGATTATATAATATATTATAATAATAACATATAATAATATATAAAAAATAATAACATATAATAATATATTATATGACTGGAATTATTATTGCGCCATTATGGTGCAAGTGGTGACGTCTGACAACGTGTTTTGATTCTTTCATTATTGATTTTTGGATGAGTTGATTGGTTCTTGAAAAGATCGGACGCGCAGTTGTACCTACTAAATTATGATCGAAATTATGATATCGATAATCTTTTCGTCATACTTTGGGATTTGGGGGATAGAACTATCTGATTTGTGATTCAAAGTGTTGTTTTCAAAACGACGAGAGCTGTTTTTTTCTGAATGGTGATCTGTTATTAAGAAAATATGTTGGGAGTTCTGAAGAGTTCTCTTGAGTGTGAAGTGGCTGCTCCCGGGGCGATCGCATATGTAACGCGTGCTGTTTGGAACTTCTGAATGGACCCTTTCAATGGTAAATACAGCGAAAACGTCTGATGGAGGGGGGTATTATGTGCCCTGACGATATTAGGGGTCCCCCTGTCGATATTATTATTAGGGCCCTGTCAATCATGCGTGGGTGGGGTACGGAGTCACAAAGGACGCCGTTTCTCGAATCATTACAAGGGCAGCCCCTTATACACTCATTAGGTAATGGCACTTGTCTCGAGGCATCAATAGCCTTCCTATTACTACTCGTCATACAACAACACAACTATAGTCATCCTGATGGAGCCACTCGTTTCCTCACAAACACTCGGCTTCGTTCAGCTGTAATTATGACTATTCAAAAGCCCTGTTTCTTCTCTCATAAACCATCATATTCGCCGTTATTATTTCCTGCCTTCTGTCATCATTTCGATAACGAGTTATTTGTATACCAACATTAAGAGACATACCAAAATCCTTTTACAGTTTACTTGCTCAAGATTTAAAATTTAACAGAAAACGCTTCAGTGAAGATCACATTCTGTGAAGATCACTTACTTGATGTACAATATCCTTGTGAACCCCACAACTAGCTCAGTGTTGCTCTCCACTAGCTGCTGTTTTTCCAACTTAATTCCTGGCTGGTCTAATTATAATTCATTTTATATTTATATAATTCATGGGATTTTCCTTCTACCTACCTCCGTCGCCAATAACAATGATTACCTCACAAAGGCCGTAGACACGAAACTTAGATCAAGAAACTCGACATCGCAAAACCAAGTGCTGTCTGAATGAGCTCTTCCCACTGTTCCACTGTTTGGTTCACGTTCGTGTTGATGATTTTCATGTTTGTACCTGTAGGCTCTCATTGTGAACGAAAGGCTCGTCGTACTGCTCTCCTGGTGGTCTTAATAAATTCTGAGTCAAAAACCATTCAAATTAGCACATAATATCGTATTTACAGGAGAAACTAAGTCAAAAAACACAGTTTCGAGAAATTTGAGTTTGAAGTTCTTCTGATTTTAGAAGTTGGATTGCTTTGGCTCGGAAATAGCTAGAGAAACCTAATTTGAGCCAGTGGTCCTTCTTGATGTTTTATTTATACCACGACAGATCTGAATCATGTAAGATGTACTAAATGTAGTAGAATTACTAATTTTCTGAAAAGGCAGTTGACTTGATGAATTTCTGCTGGATACAAATTTGATATAGCACGACTTTTATTTCTCTCTGCCATTTTTGGATGTTTTCCCATCGAAATACATCAGAATAACTTATTTTAACAATTAAGAATAATTGAGTTATTTTTTAAATTACAATAAAAACCCGATCACCTAGCCAGCCAGCCCTCTGATGTCATAGGCTCTTACGGCATAGGTTGTGACGTACTAGTTGGCCTCCTGACAGCCGTCTGACGTCATACGCTCGTGCGTCATAGGCTCTGACTTACTAGTTGGCCTCCGGCCAGCCGTCTGACGTCATACGCTCGTGCGTCATAGGTGCGTCTGACGTAGTGGCCCGCCTGTCGCTTGTGTTCTGACGTGATCTGAGGGAAAGGGTGAATCAAGGAAACAAATTTTTCCCGTTTCAGTTTATGTGCCAAAGCATGAAGACATGAAAATGTCAAAAGAATGTCAACTCCATCCTGTTGTTGATACAGTCGAGAATTAAATGCTTGCATACGAGTCTGCAACACATTGGGACATTTTATGTCTTTAAAGAAGGGATTCAAGGGCCTTCGAACTATACTACATCACCTACCCCAGTAGCTTAGTTGTTATACTTAATTGAAAGGTTCGTCTTGACAATATAAATGATTGAGAATGATCACCTGTGTGTAAACAATTATTTAAACAATCACGCTCATACCGCAGCTTGTCGGCCACGCACTCCGCAGTGGTTAACGTAATATGGTTAGGTAAATCGAGAGCTATCCAACGAGTAGTGAACGATTTTTGTACGATGATAACTGGCGAAGATAAAGTTCCGTAGCAACGAATCGGTTGTAAGCGAAAATCATCAGAAACTCCGCGTAACGCTCTCCGCGTGACGCTCCCCCGCGTGACGCTCCCCCGCGTGACGCTTTTTCATTTATGTGCCATAGTAAAGACATAAAATGTCAAAAACTACAACCCCAACCCTCATCTCCTCTGCACTAAGCAACACCTTTTTTTCAGCCATTGTTGTTGAAGATAATAAATGAAAAACACAGAAAGTTACCTAATTAGTGGCAATAAATCTGGAATATATCGCACCCGTTATGGAATAAGGGAACAACTCAAAAAACGCCATTTTCGAGTTAGCACTGGAATTGTATTATGGAATGGGGTCTATTTTGTCCGTCGAAGGTTGGAACGAGGCTAGTTTATTCCTGCTTTTCCAGTTGCCTCGACTATCAACTGGTTATCAAGGAGATTATGGCCATTGGCGAAAAAGCAAAACTTCGAACTCGATTACCCGAAAATCAGCTTTTTTAATTTGAATAGGTTTTTTTTGAAAGGGGTTATGTAACAATTCCCAAATTGTTGGGGAAACACAAAAAACTTCCCCAGTTCCTCAAAACTTGTAAATTATTCTAGTTTCGGCTTTATTCCTTTACAAAACGTTTATTCTCACATTTCTACGAGTTTTCTGATTTTTTGGAAAATTTCAAGTGTACCAAATTGAAGTGTGAAGTTTGGACACATAGCCCCTTTCAAAAAAAATTGTTATTTCGGGATAAAATAGTTTGTTGGAAGTTGGAAGAGGGTTTCGAATTATCTGGAAGACGGCTATTGTAGTCAATGAAAATGTTTTATTGCATAATTATGAAAAAAAGCAATGCAAAAAATCACGAAAAGTAAAGGAAATACGCAATACATTAACAGGAACAAGGTAAGAAGTTAATACATAGTAGGTAAGTAATGTTAATAAAGTACTACCCAGCTAATTTTAAACAGTTTCTTCTCCCTCCTCTGAAGTGGGCCATTCGTTCACCAGTTCTTCAAAAAATGGGCGGTGGATTTCGGGAATGTAGTTCATCAATTTCTTCAAGTCCGCTACTGTATTCCTGTTGATGGTTACACGCCCTGTTGGATATTTTTTGTCAGCAGGAAGAGCTGGCACGTCGGACTTGGGCTTTTTCAACGAGAACGAATGGCGAGTGGTGTCATTTATTGATGGGAAAGCCACCACCCATCCAGGTCGAGACGAATCGAATTCAAATTGTGAGAAACTGGAAATGTTCATCATCATACGGTCGCTCCTTGGTTTTCCAACCGTTTCTGTTGACACAGAGGTTTTTCTGTAAAATTGCCCCCACCACGATTGACCACAGTTGAAAATCAAATGTGAGGAATCATGTATCTCACGAACTGTGAATTTCTGTACGTTGCTACTGGTAATAATGATTTTCGTTAAATCGTGGATGGTGTAGAGGCGATCAACTTTACGAAGTTTCCTCTTTATGAGGGCGAAATCCCTATCACAGGGCAGGAAGCTATGTCCTCTGACTGGGAAAAATTGAACAATTTTGTTGAATCGTTTTGAATCAACGAGGGTGAGAAGGACTTTCTGTAACGAGTGATTTTTGTTTTGCCCAAAGCAATTGTCCGAAAATAAGTGGAGTTCAGTGAATTTTAGGCTGCACAATGTTTCCCTTGTAGTTTGTGTACGACGTTCCTTCGAGCCGAGCTTTCTTGATATTGAAGCCCTTATAGGTGGATGGATCTGCTCTTTTCCTTCCAGCCTTACGCGCACTGGGGTCGGAGTCGCTGGTATCCGACATTTGTGAAGTTGAATCACAAAATAATGCACGCCACAAACAGAAAAAAAGGGGATCTCTCGAATTAAGCCAGAAAAAACAACAGGATGGAGAGCAGAGAACTAGAGGAGAAAGGTCAGATGAAGTTTGTTTGTTGCAGGCAGCCAACACATCAAACGAAAAGACCATGGGCCTCGCATTTCCCACGCTGCGCACCGAGTTTTCGTTTGAAAGGGGTTATGTTACTCACTTAGCCCCTTTCAATTGAAATCGAGGATTTCAGACGTCGTTTTCTCTGTGAACCGTTGAGTTAACAAAGTTCCTTTCAATTGCAAAAGATGTAAGCACATATGAAAACCCCAAAACTGCTAAAACATGAAAATGGCCAAAAATGTTACATAACCCCTTTCAAAAAAAACCTATTCATTTGTTCCCTTATTCCGCGGCGGGTGCGATATTACAGCAAGAATGGTGCAGGTTTTTTATTTTTACAGATGATGCGTGTCTGTAGTAGGTACTCACGCAGATCACCACTAGTTTATTTTTCCCATAGGAGAAGAATCGACCTCATCTCTACCTGATATAATCGGGAACCCTTCTTGGGCCCCTCAGGGGGGTCCCCGGGGATTGATGTGCAGTGACACTCGATCTCTAAACATCAGACACACACACAAACACACAGATGATCTGCACCCTTTCAGGGATCAGTGCAAAACAGAGTCTTATTAGGCGACAGGTGACCTCTCCTTCTCCACCCGCCCTTATCGACTCCTTCATTGTTGTCAAGGATCCGTCTCTGAAGTAAGTCGGATCAATCCATTGTCACAGAATCCGGCAAAATAAGCTGTCGTTGTCAACAGTCGCGTCCCTTTGATCCTAAACCGTACCTTACCTGCCTACCGTCCGCCCTACGATCCTAAGAGCGTCTATTTATTTAAAGACTAGCCCAAAATGAAAAGAATTATTTGAGCAACAAAGTCATGTAATGGAACTGACAACCTTTGCAATAGTATCCAACGACTCGTCAGTATGGAGCGCAACCGGACGAGATATTTATGTTTAAATATATTTATAAGATCATTATCGACCATAAACGTTATCACAGATCGACCATAAACGTTATCACAAAAATTGTCAACCACATCTGTCAAAAGTGTGTTAAGGATATGCGGACACTCCGGATATCCATCTTTATTTATGTATAATATATAAGATTAGGTCTCACCGGAATAATGTTATATTATAATAGGAAAAACCGATAGTTACCTACATCCTCGAAAAATATTATTATGCATTACTCCAGTTTTTTCGTTTACTTATGACCAGAGACGAGTAAATGACCTAAATAACCTATGCAAATGACCTAAATGTGCTGGTTTTTTTTTTTTTTTTTTTTTTTTTTTTTTCAAAAATGACCTATATCACCGAAAAAAGTGGAAACGACATATTTTAGATGTTCTCAGGGTGTGAAATGACCACTCACTTTTTCAACGAACTTTCCTACCTGCTCACGTTCTTCGGCCGTTCATTAGGTGACGAATATAGAGCCTTGCGATAATCCCATGGGAAAAGTTATTCGAGATCTCGTTATCTCGTTCATTGAACTATTCATGGACATCCAGTCGTTGTCAGACTTGTCCCACTCCTCCCTCCCCCCCCCCCCACTACCAGTTTGGGGAACGGTATATCAGGTATACCAGGTACACCAGGGAACGGTATACCAGGTATAGTGCTTTCCTCATTCGCGATTCTGTACTGCTAGGTACCAACCATGTCAACAATTACGAGCAAAGCTGCTCTTATGCGGAAGTGGATAGAGGGTTTTAAAGACATCGCAGTGGAGGGGGATAAGCTTTTCGGCAGACCTTGTGGAAACTCGGTAAGTTGTGAGCAATTGTACCTATTAATTAGAGAAAAATTATGTATTTATAAAATTGTATTTAATAAAAAGTTAAATTGTCATTTGTACATATGGACTGTTTTTGATTCTCCTGGAGTTCTATGTATATTGTTTAATGTATCACGACTGATTACGATTATAAGGTTCTGGAAAATGAGGTGCAATGACCTATGAATGACCTATTTGTGCAATAATGGCAAAATTAGTGACCTAAATCTGCAAAACGGATGACCTAATTGACCTATCAAAAATGACCTAAATCATGAAACTAAATGGCCTATGGTTACTCGTCTCTGCTTATGACCCATAAGGGAATGACCCATTATGGGAATCACTAGGATATTTTATAAAATATCCTAGTGATTCCCATAAATCACTGTTATGTTTAAATACATAACAGTGATTTTCGAATTTTTTTCGCCGTTTTCGAATCGAATTTTAGTTGTTGGCAAGTTTTTCCCGGTATGAGCAGTCTGCTCAGAGCAGATCTACAGGAGCACGTCAATAAACCGGACCGTCGATAATCTGGATTCACGTCCAGAAAAAATAGAAATGCCAAATGCAACTACTGCAGTACAAAAATCAATTAGGTAACCCATTTTTGCCCGAGTTTTGTTCTTACTGGATTATTAGAAAATCGCTATGAAAAATCGTTTCTAATGTTCAAGCATCACTAGTTAAATGATCTCAACAAGATTCCTATGGTCAGATCCTCTATATTTCCACGTTCCCATATGGGAACACTGGACATGAATGGGTACCCTACGTTCCACCCGATTGTAGATCATCTTGTTCAAATAGAATGCAATTTTCCTCAAATTTGAAATCTGTCTCTTATGATGAAATACATTTTTAGCATCTGATGTATATAAATACCCCCTCCCCTCCTTTTAACGCTTACCCATTTTGTTAGGCATAATGTTAACCTATTTTCTAAAATCCGTATTTTTTGATAATCTGGATGAGGTCTGGTCTCAATTAATCTGGGTTATCGACGCTCTACTGTATTGGAAATTAAATGCATTTTTTCCATACGGTTTGCAGGCAGTATAAACCAGCTGTGAGTAGACGGTTATCGGTTCACCTTCTGCCCAACTTATGTTGTTCACATACCTCTGGATGTAACTTAACAAACCGGTGAAGATATTTTTCGCATAATATGCGAAAACTATCTTGATATTATCGACTTTTTTTTCTCTCTTTTCTCAATTTCGCCCAACAATCGAAGTCCGGGAGACCCCGCGTTTGGTTTCTCACGTTACGTCCGAAACAGGATGCTGTAGATAATATAGAACAAATTTATCAACAAATGGCAATGTCCTATTAATTTTCACAAATTGATAAGTTTTTTTCTCTTTCGTCTTCTCAACGCTGTCCACGCCTGACCCAAACCACAGCCGGATATCTTATCGCCGCGAGAATTCCGAAAGACTGTTTCACACGGCCTTGTCATTTCACTATTTGACAACGGATCCTCCAAATCACTTACGTTAGTTTCAACTCATACAAGCCCCCAGTGACCTACAATATTAACGCCATAACTAAAACAGTTTTCAATCGCATTTCATTCCTCGTTGTGGTAGGATCCACATCAGGCTCGGTCAAGTTTGGATTCTAGATAGGCGTGGCTAGTACGGTTATTTCTTGGCAATAGGATATCGAGTAACAGCGACCGTCTAGTAATAGGTTGTGGTATTAGGTTATTTTGGCAATAGGTTACCAGCGATTTGGGCACCTTTCCAGCGCCCAACGCGGACTGGGTTTCCGCTGGATTTTCAGGCTCACAATCGATCTCAATTCATTTTTAATTCTCATCATTGGTTCTTATGACTACTTAATGTTGTTATGATTCCTATATAATGATCGCAATAAGTGCAATAAGAGCTGATTGGTAACTAACTCACTCAAATAACTTGTCGACAGTTCTGATTGCACGCCTTTCACGCATTCGTTTTCCGTAACCTATTACCTGGTATTAGGTCCCAGCCAACCTATTGCCAGGTAGTTAGTGGTTATCACGGAATCCCATAGTGCGGGTATTCGGCCGGCGACGTAGAGGCCCTCAAAGGCCTTTCACCCAAGTTCTCAAAACAGTTATTCCAGTAATAGGGGTTTTCTGGTAATAGGTTATCTGGTATTAGATTACTGGATAGTATAAGGATATTGGAAGAATATTGGTTGAATATTCCCAACTCCTAATTGTAGAACGAAACGGCTGGTACAGATCTTTAATTGTTGGAATGTGCTGCGGTCGAATATGAAGGTACTAAAAACCTCCCAGTCGACTGACCAAGTGCATTTATTTACTATAAGATCTGCAATATGCACAACAGAGGCGGTGATATTGATACTCATATTGTGATAGTACGATTAGTGTTATAATAATCGTAGACATGTATTTTTGGCACAATTGAGAATTAATAGAATTAATCAAATGAATTAAAAGTATGTATAGTTCTTGTTACTTAATTTTTCTTGTTAGACATACTTTTCATTCATATGATTAGTTCTATGAGTTTTATTCTCAAATATGCAATAAACGATAGTTATGTATGTAGTTAAGTGTACTAGTTATTGTACCTACTTCACTTACCTATAGTTTTCCCACTATTCAATTGTAGTTTTCACAACACCCTCGAAACGCCACAGCATATTTCCCCTCGATTTCGGATTTTCGTCGATACCTCGAGTATGGTGATTGAGACGCCACACTATTACTGAACGAATTTGAGGCAAAAAATCTACCGTCATTTATTAATGTTAAAATGAGTCGGGTATGTGCATAATTCCAGTGGGCGATAAATACGTCGAGAGTGTAGGAGACGGTCAAATGGACGAGTTGATGGCTGAGGTAGCTAAGTATCCCTTACACCAAAGTCAGCTTGGGTGGTCCGTCTTCGAACACTCCTCTGACCAGCCACGTCAAAACCCATAGCATCACAGGCTGATGAGCAGGGCATGCACACTTCGTTTGGTTCACACCCAGCTGAACATACCGCTCGGAGATCGCTCGAAACTCGGTTGAAAAATAGGACTTTCAACATCTGCAGAGTGACTGTTGAGTGAATGATTAGTAGAGTAACTAATCTGTGAACCTCATGACTTGGCAAGGAATTCCGATGAAAATGATCTTGTACAGTTCATTCAAATAAATACCAATTTGGACGAAAGCTTCTCAAAACGGTGATTCGGAAGGTTGTTCAAGTATGACACGACTGGCTGGTCAATATGTATTATTTAGGCATCCTATATATTGCCCAACTACTACATGATTGGATGTATCCAGATTGCCAAACTTCAAGAGAACTCAGTGGACTCACAATCATCATTGTTAAGACAAGATTTCATTCATTTGGTGGATCTTTATTTATTCCCACCTAACTGCCCCAATATGATTAAACTTTCAAAGAATTTTTTTTAAATCCGGTTTTCATGGGAAAATAGTCTGAATTCAATATGGTCTTCGACGCTATATTTGCCACAGTTAGACTTGAATTTTGGCACTGAAAGTTTCAGAACGCTGTAGGTCAGAAGTGAGAAAAACGCAATTTTTTGAAAAAGTGGAGTTATCGACTTTTGATTCTGAAGGCCTCATATAAAATGATTAGCTGTTCCTGTCTTAAACATTTCACTCACTCTTTGTAATGCCTGGGCTTTTCATATAATTGCTAAGATGATTCGGGAAATTCATGAATTGTGATGATGGGAACGATTTTTTTTTATTCTTCGTTTTCTACCAGATATAATTGCTGGATTGACTCTCCATAATTTTGCTGCTCATTTCGTAAAAGATATCACACGATATCACATCTTTTTGTTGTTGAAGTGGGTCATTTTACAAAGAAGGTCTATGCAAAATTTCAAGTCGATTGGTCCGGTTACCCAGGCTGTTGACTCGTCAAAGTTGCCAAAATTAGCCTAAATTTCAGTTTTTTGTTTCTAAAAGTTTTTGGGTTGAGATAATGGGTTAAACCTTCCAAAAGGCACTGTCTGATGTTGAAACGAAGCTCTGTGCAAAATTTCAAGTCAATCCGTGAAGGTGGAAATGCCTAACTGATTAAGGAGAAGAAGAACAGGTAAGGGTGAAAAACCGGGTTTTTGAAGTTATATAACTCGGCTCCCTTTAAAGATATCGACTTGAATCTTTCAAAAGGCACTTGCTACACTTGAAACGAAGCTCCGTGCAAAATTTCAAGTCAATCGGCGAAGGTGGAGAGGCTGTAGCCTTGACCGACTGAAAAAAGTAGAAAAACATGGTAATTGGTTTTTGAAGTTATATAACTCGGCTCCCTTTAGACCTAGCGACTTGAAACTTTCAGGGCTTTCTATTATCCACACCAAAAAGATCCATACCAAATTTCAAGTTGATCGGTCAACTAGGAGCCGAGATATGGCCATAATTAGCCTTAATTACCCTAAATTTCAGTTTTTTTGTCCCTAATTTTTTTTGGGTTGAGATAATTGCTTATTTCGTTCAAATGGCACTGAGCCATGCTATAAAGAAGATATGTAAAAAAAATTCAAGTCGATTGGTCCTTTTACCCAGGCTGTAGACTCGTCAAAGTGGACAGAATTTTCCTAAGGTTTCTGTTCTTTTGTTTCTAAAACTTTTTTGGGTTGAGATAATGGGTTAAATCTTATATAAGGCTCTGTCTCAAGGTTAAATGAAGCTCTGTGCAAAATTGCAAGTCAATCGGTGAAGGTGGAGAGGCTCCAGCCTTGCCTGTCTGAACAAGGAGAAGAAAAAGGAGAAGAACAATCTAAGGCCGAAAAACCGGGTTTTTGACGTTATGTAGCTCAGCTCCCTTTAGACCTATCGATTTGAAACTTTCAGGGCTTTCTAATATACACTCAAAGAAGACCCACACTAATTTTCAAGTTGATCGGTCAAATAGGAGCCGAGATATGGATACCTCGAAAACGCGTTTCGTGACGTCCGGTAAACATGCACTCGGCACCGTTCGTTTTCTCAACTTCTTTGCTTGGCGGGGCGGAACGCTACCGCGTTCCTAGATTACTTAATCATACCTACTTAATTTCGAAAGACAAATTTTGAAATTCGTGCCTGTTTATTGTACAGAAATGATATAAAGAAATATTGAATACATTGAGGGAGAAAAGTGTCTAGAGCACGAACTATGACGATTTTTTTCAGTATATCAAAGTTGTATGTAATCTATAAAACAGACAGTTTCAGTGAAATGCCTGATTTCAAATATTGACTTTAACATATTTAACATATTTGGTAACATCGGTGAACAACCGATCTTCCAACGGTTAACTAAATAACTTATTTATTACTATTGTCGAAAAATGAGGAAATGAGAATTAGAAGACATTTCTTCCATAATCCACAATTAGGTAGACCGAAGATAGTATCGGCCGGAATACGAAGAAATAGGACTGGATGGTATTGTAATTTGACGACAGATTTCTCAAGTTTGTTTAGGGATTTGTACTGGCAAAAGCTCACGTTGTCAACACAAGAAACGCGAGACCGGTGCAGTGTTACACCGAAAGATCCCAAGTTTACAGAGAGATCTGCGTGTGAAGGGGATCCGGTGCTGGAGGATTCTCAACTTGGGGGGCTTCATCAAACCGAAGATACCTCATCTGTTAGATCGAAGATACCTCCGGGTTTGGGGTTTGGATTCCACGTGTAGAGCTTTAAAAAAACGCCTTTCAGCATTCAGCCAAGAGTTCGTGTTTGTGTAAGTGACAGGTCTTTGTGGAAATTCAACTCGAGAATTCAAATTTCAAGAGTTTGTGTTATTACTACCTATCACTGCATACCGAAAAAAGGCTCTATCGAAATACAGAAACTATGTTACGTAAAGTACATATTAATGGGAGCATCAGCCTAGTTAATTATAAAATCAACTGATTATGGAAAGAACTGATTTCTTTTATAAATCAGACCTCTATTAAAATATGAAAACAACATCATTTAATTACTGAGACGCATTTATTTTTATTTCATTCATTTTTTTTTTAATTTCTTAGTGGAGTAATTATTTTTATAAAGAATTTCTAGTACATTGTGTTCAAAGCTTTATTAATACGAGTAAGTTCTTATTTTCATTTTTCGAACATTCATGGACATCATGTTCTTTAATGAAGACGTTTTAGATAAAACCAATTATTTCTAAGAAAATTCGCTCTTATAGTAATGCTGCATGACTGGAAATGGGTTCGATCCCATGGTACGCTTTTCGATATCGAATTATGGAAATTTTTGACGTTGTCATGAGGTAAGATGAGACGGGCGGTGTAGCCGACGGTAGTGACGGACCGTCGAAGGCGATGGCGTTCAGAATCGGATGTTGCCTGCAACGTCTCGTTGTTGGCTACTAGTCGGCGCTTACCTACAGCACACGAGGATGCTGTGGCAGAAGAGACGCGCACTAAGGATGTTGCGGTTGCGGCCCACCCAAGTCGCCTCCTCATGAAATCCACACCCTGGACGCCTTCGAAGTCTTGCGCTACCTACACCCGTCTTTACTGATGTGATCCGACTTGTTGACTCTGCTATCTGCCAAGCATGACACCGATCCGATACCTTCTCTCCGTCTCCCTTGTCTCCCGCGTATCTTTCTCGCTGCTTTCTCTCTACACGTTACACTTGACATGATACTCACTGTAAAAACGAAACAAAAAAAAGTGGTCCGGGTGGGTGGGCAGTAAAGAATACTTTGACAGTTTCATGCTCAGGCGCAAGCGTACTATTGCTTGTACCACTGTAATACCAGTTTGATACAATGCACTACTCAATTAGAATCCTAGATTGGCGCGGTAGCAGTAGGGCGGAAGTAGATGTTTTTTCGTTGATATAATATATAACAATATAAATATAAACAATATATAAAATTTATGTATAATATAAACATATATTTAATATAATATAAACATCTAGGTAATTCCGCCCCAATAATCTACTAATCCTCACTAGGTTACGGATGGTCCAGTGGGCTGCCAACCCGTATCAGTACGTGTAATTGAATGTCTAGTAGTTGTTTGTATGAAGTTCGAAGGATTGTATACCTACTTATTCTATACGGTGTATGCATCTTTATGGGTACTACGTTTATTGTTGAGAGGACTAAGCTGAATATTTATTGTATATGAGAAATTGCACGTTACGTTTTGAGGTGTAGAGCTCTACGACACTTCGAAGGTATTGTGGTATTTTATTGTCAGTGTCTTTCCCACAAGGCATCTTATCAGAACGAAGTGTTATATGTTTAATTACTTATTTGTACATGAGATTATTGGCGCGATCTCTGTAAGAATAGAGGATACGAGACTCCGCTTTCCCTGCAAGAGCACGACGACATTTTAAAACTGTAGCTTTTTATGGAAGAGAGGAACCTGAGCTTGGATGATTCCGTCATTGGCGAATTAAACGGGGTCACCTCAATAGCCACACCGATCAAATCCATACAATACGTACAATCTGCACTAAGTCTTATGATTTAGGAGTACTTCATCTTCAATGTAGGTACTCAAGTTTGCGAACAAAATTAGGTATCGCAATTCTGACTTTACGATCGTATTCAGCGTGTACAAACCTTTAAAATTAGATGTCACTTGTCAGACTTTCATTTTTCGGATGAACCCCCCAGTGTCCAGTGATAAAGAGAGACACCACGATACCATTTTTCAAACAAAACCGCTCACGTTCACAGGTTTTGTAAATGAGATAATATCTCATTTTTATTATTAATATAATTATTAATATAATGAGATAATATCTGATTTTTATCTCTTAAATGTACACATTATGTACATTTAAGAGATAAAAATCACTTATTAGCTCTGTAAAATAGATTGTGATCTGAAATTATTTTCAATTAAAAAAAAAAATCTTCTTCTATATTTTCTCAACTCTTCTGTTCCCTTGACGTTCTCGCGGGCGGTTCCACCTTCTCAACCATTGAAGTTGTATGATTCGAAGACGTATGCGCATGTGTCAGCGTCACTCACCCTCATGCCCACCATCTCTGCCCCAATATAGATCTCGATACCTTTATCCTCTCATCTGCTCCGGTTCAGTATCATAAGAACCACCAAGTCGACTTTACGTCATTTGACCAATTTCAATCATGCGGTGAAAAATTCAGGCTCTATTTGATGTACCTAAGCATAATATTCTCTAAACTTGTGGTCATTTTTTTTTTTTTTCTCCTACGCCGATAGTCTAGGCTCTTGAGCCATAAGACTTCTTGCAGCCCAATACAATTTCGCTGTTTTTGACCAGGTGGTGTCGTCAGGATGAAATTCTTGTCGGGTATCCTCGAGTCGAGGACAGTCAGATAAATGATTTGTCGTCATTGGAGTAGTGCTGCTGCAGAGGCTGCATCCAGGGCTTTCCGCTGTATGATTTGAAATGTTCTTCGGCTTGTCTCAACTTCGAGTGCAAGTGATGGATCACTTCAAATTCAGTTTAGAAAAATCGTCTTTTTTCGTGGTTTCATTAATAAATAATTCAACTGAAATGATCGAAACAGGAATTTAATGAATGCCTGCAGGGAAAGTAAAAAACGAAGAAGTTAAATGAAATAGAATAATAAAACAGGTTTCCACTGAAATACGATGTGTCTCGCGTGTTTTTCTTTCTTCAATTGACATTAGCCGGAGGCCACAGCCATGAAGCATAATCAATTTTATTATTTTCGGCAGTTATCTTATTATCTGTATAAATACAGATAATCAGGTTACTTCTTACAGCGTATTGTTTTTGTGAATAAAATAAGAAATTAAAAAAAAAATAATTATATCACGATTGGGTACCTAACTAAACTTTTACGTGGGTGTTATTAATCAAATTGTACATTGCAACATATGTTATATACGTTTGCACCTAGAATGCTCAAGTTGGTAATAATGTACTGGGTTTTCCAAATGTTGAACAGACGCTTCCAGCATTCTATGTCTCGCAGAGGCGTACCTATCTTTTGCTTTTTAACACAGTCTTTACTGTCACGACTTCCCTGTCTCCTTGGCAGCAATTACTGCTCAATATGCAAATGATACTGTTATTCTGGCAGCAGGGGACACAGTGCGAGAGGCGGAGGGATAAGTACAACATCATCTTGATGAAGTGAGCCAGTGGTGTCAAACATGGAAAGTTAAGATAAACTCAGCAAAATCATCACTGATCCTTTTCACTCTCCACCGAGGATCGCTCTCAAACCTCAAGCTCGCCGGGGACTCAGTACCACACAAGTCTGAAGTGCGATACTTCGCACTGTGAGCGAGATGAAGCGGCGATTATACCAGCTATGGCCGGTAATGAATCCGGGTGCAAAGTTAGAGCTCAACAACAAAAGGCTGATATACACGTCGCTCATCAAACCAATATGGGCGTATGCTTGCGAAATCTGGGGCTCTGCCTGCGCAACAACAATCCAAAAGTGCAAACTATGCAGAATAAAGTACTGAGGCAAATCTGCGGAGCACCATGGTTCGTACGGAATGAGGTCCTCCATCAGGACCTGAAGATGGAGACGGTGAGGGAGAAGATTGAGGTGGCCTACAGAGCACTCAATGAAAGAGCTGTGGGACACTCCAACCCTCAAGTCGCAGCGATCTCGGGCCCTCCACCAACTGAAAGTCGTAGGCTGAAGAGGAGACAGCTGAGGGACAACAACTCAGACGCAACACTCCCATAAACACATCAAGACACAATCCAAGCAACATATTACTGACACAAACACCACTCCATAACTTGCTCCAGAGATCCGTTTGGTGCTCAACATTTTCGGCATTGCGTTGTTTCCCGTTGGTTGATGCGGTTCTAGGCCACAAACGCCACAATTGATTCGTCTTGATTCGGCTTGATTCGTCCTAAGCGTTTCTCGATGGCTTTCCTATGAAATCATAGAACTCGCAAGGTACTGGGTTGGATCCGTCAATAAAACAGGGCCATTGTCAAAGCTTAAGAAGCTCGCCTTCCATTTCAACTTATATTTGTGGTTGATGTGGGGAATGAAATCCTCGACCACATCGGAGGCACCCAACGGGGGTAGTCTTTCACTAGTAGTTTATTTCTTACAGAGTAAATATATTCATTTTCATATGGATTAGAGGAGTTTATTTCCTTCATTTGCACTCCTCATAAGGATTATAAGGATTACAAGGATTACAAGGATTACAAGCAAAGAACTCGTACTCGAACATTTACAATACCACCATTAATTAAAATAGAACCAAAAGGTTGGTACAGTCTATAATCACGCTGAACCGGTTTGAACTCGGTTTTTAAAGTCAGACAAGGCACACGTAGCCTGGACAAGTAAATACCTACCGAAGAATGGTCTTTGATGAGTTTTACTACTACTGCTACTACAACCAAAGGTTTTACGAATACGTTGGAGAAATCATACCGAAATCGATTCAGCCGTTTGACGTATGATTGATTAAAATTACAAGAAATATTAGGCGTCGTCTAAGTACACAGACAAATACTTGAGCGACAAATGGTTTAGGTAGCAATTTCGGGTTAAATGTATTTTTCATTCCTTCGAACATGGAGAGGAAAGAAAGGTTTGGTCAGCCCCTTATATAAATCACGTTATGCAAATAGAATGTCAACGAGTTGCGTCCGTCACGACGGCTATTACGATTAGCCGTTAGCCGCTCAAACGAACAAAAACGACCGACGTAAAATAACAAACAAAAAATCCTGAAAATGGATGAAAAAAAAAAATTAGAGTCGTAAAACTTTCAGCTGTCTGGGGATGGGCGTGGTTTTGTTGGACACTACCCCGGCAGTGTTACATGGCCTCTATTGTTTTTAAACGTTTTAACCCTCTGCAGTCAGGTATAGAAAGGGTGAGAACATTAGACATGATTATTAATGACTGGACCGACCCGGAACACGCCTTCGTCCAACAGAACACCCCTGTCCCACGTCAACGTCCCGTGTCCCCAACTAGTCCCCTTCAACCCTTCATTCTTTGATTATTTTTGTTGACAAATTTTATTCGAAGAATCTTTAATCGTTTTAATATCCATCAAGGCACCTCTAAACAACCGTCTTGTTTCATTTTTGAACGTGGCATTTAGGTAGGTAACTGCGAAATAACTAGTTATAGAGACCCCCACACCCCGTCACACCGGCTTAGTAGGTTAGCATTCTTCTGGAGGACACTGCGAAAATTCTCAGGATCAAAATCTATTCAAATTAGTTCCAAAAACTAAACCGTTCTGTATAAAATTCGCTTTGAACATTTTAACCCTCCTTTTTCAACACATTGCTGTTGAGCAGGCTTATTAAAATTTTCAACGGTCATTCTCGGCCTGGTCCAAGCCCATAAATTTCCAATTTTTAGGTCAATTTAGGTCGATTTTTGTTTACAGTAGAGCGTCAATAATTCGGATTAATTGGGACCAGACCTCATTCGTATTATCAAAATATCCGGATTTTCGAAAATAGACCGTTTTTATGCTTAGAAACATCACTTAAATATGAATGTACTCGTATGTAATGAAGTACAGTAGGTAAATACAGTTGAAGCTATTGTGTATTACTGAGCACTGCACTTTAATGGAACTGACACAATACAGAATGCAATACAGTACAAAATGTGAAGTACAGTACAGGTGCAGTACAATACGAAGTTAACATACTGTACATTGTAAGGGCCCCTAAAAATCTTTAATTGATTTTTTCGCCGTTTTAAAGTAAAACCACTTATATCCGAATTCGTCAAAATCGTATACTTAAACCACTTATCTTGTGGGCTTTCCATCTAATTTGGAGGCAGAACAACTTATATGTGGTAGTTTGCAAGCAAAACCACTTGTGTTTGTCAATTTCAGCCGCTTATCGACATTTAACGTCATCCAATTTGCAGGCAAAACCACTTATCAACCGAATCTGGTTACGCACAAGCGTTTTTCCATAGCAAGTGATTTTTCGCTTCACACCCAAGTGATTTCTCCTGCAAATTACTTAGCTCGAAACTCGGGACCAGCTGTTTCGTAAACAGATTTTGACTCAATGATATTCGACTGAATGATATCCATTTTGGCTCAAGTTGTTTTTCCAAAAAACGATGCGTCAGAAATGGCGAGTGAAAAAAGCTCAAGTGGTTTTGCCTCCAAACTGAGCGCTTGAGTTTACGTTATCGATGGGGAAGAACAACTTAACTACGATTAATCGAAGCGAATCGCTGTTATCGATTTTTAATCGATATCAGCATGATGAATAGGACCTAACGACAGCAATATCGAGCATCAATACGGATTCGTAACTCTATACTGGAGTGGAGCAATGAAGTGGCCAGGTGAAAAACCTACAGGCATTTTTTGGACGTCAAAATTTTTGCAGATACTCGTAAGTGTTGTACCTTGAAACGGCAGTTTTGTTACTGCAGTACGTACTCGTAGTTGCATTTCGTGGGTCCCACAGCAACACCACGGACTGTCATTTCGCCAACTTTTCAGGAGAGCCAAAAGAGTGGTTTTCAATGAATTCACTCTACAATATCTTTTCAATTTCTCGTCCCACTAGTTCTCCAAGTTCTTGATAGCGTTTTTTATCGTATAAAACAAGTTTGAGGCCAAAAAAGCAAATATCAAAGAAAATGAAGACGGTAAGTGGTGTTGTTTCGTCAATGCTTGATGGTAAGTTGTGTTGCATCTTCTTTTCGCTCTGGATTTTCACCATCAAAAATTTCAATAATTTATTAAATTAATTATAATCATCCATTTTCATGGATATTTTCCGATTTCCACAGTTTGACCCTGGACGAGAAACATACGGGTTATTAGGATATACGCAAACAATTTAAATCGCAATCTTTTTAATTGCATCATAATATTTTAAAAATTAAATCACAATCTTTTTAAAATTTAAATCTCAATCTTTTTAAAATTTCAATCACAGTATTTTTAAAATTTAAATCACAACTTGTCATGTGGGGATCAAAGGCATAGAACGAGTCTGTGATGGGATCCTCATAAAGGCCTAAAGACGGGGAATTAAAAACACAAGACGGATCATCAGAGCTGCAAAATGGGTTTGCTACGATCTCTTCTATGTTTGATGTAATATCAATGACTGGGACACCAGCAAAATCATTCTGATCTCCTGTTTCGCTGCAGATGATCACATCCCTGGCAACCAAGTCAGTGTCTTCAAGTAGGAACTCACTGCCATCGATTGCAGTGGGACAAAAATGAGGTTCACTACTTAGAAGTGCAATTGGTTCAGAAGGGAGAACTGTGAATTCAGTTGTTGGAGCTTCTTCAGCTGACTGGAGGGATTTCGTGACGTGGGAAGGCTCAGTTGATGAAGATTTGGCTGGCTGGACAACTTCTGCGTGGTTCTTCATACCCATTGAAATCATGAGGTCATCTACATGCATAAGCCCTTCACAATCTGAACTTCCATCATCAGTTGTCCCTCCCTCATCTGAGGGAATGTATTCACTGTCTTCCATTGAGATGTGGTGTCTATGAAAAAGAAAGAAAAAAAAAATCATCGCTAAAATAGTGCCTATCAAGGTGGTTGAATGCCAACTTCAGCTCAAAAAAACAAAAGGCACTTGCAAAAACCTATTCACTGAAAATAATAATGACTGATATGTTCATAACCAGTTAAGTAACGAAATAAAGGCGAAAAAACTATTGAAAAAACTTCATTTCAATGCTTAATTCATGTCATCAAGAGTAGGACTGTTTCGTTTGGCGTCAAGAAATGCGATCTAAAAAATTAAATATTTACAACTTGTAAATTACAAGTAAATCATCCCACTGCCACCATCGAAGTATTAAGAAACCGAAAACATTAAAAATAAGTTCTTTATTATTATACTGTCAAACACTTACCGAAATCAGGAGTACGCGCCGACCATCAGATTTCACGCTGAACACATGTGAAAACTGAGACAGTCCGTGGTGTTGCCTCAAGTTCTGGGGACGAATACAGTCCGTTGGTTTGACATTTCTCGGTATTCTGCGCTATCTATTGAGAAACCGTCCCAACTTATATTTTTAACTGATCCGCCGCGAGAATGCGGTTCCAATGGTACCACCAACTCATTTTGGCCAAAAATGACAGTCCGTGGTGTTGCTGTGGGACCCTCGATTTGGTATTTTTGTTTTTTTCCGGACGTGAATCCGGATTATCGACGGTCCGGATTTTTGACGCCAGGATTGTTGACATTTTGCTGTATTTAATTCGTTTTTCTGATTATACATTTGATGAAACGTAAACCCACCAATTTTGATAGGGAGGTAGAAAGGAATTGTTTATCTTGGTCGATTCCAATGGTACATTATTGAGATTAATTAACCCGAAACTCACGAAAAAATATTTGATTTTCTTCTTTTTCTTTAGGTACTTATTGCATGGATACTACTTTCGGTAGTGAGGAGGTAATTTAGGGCCCGTTTATCAATTCCCTGATAATGGTTCTACCGTGATTCTACCGTAGATATAGCGGACCTTGCAGTTTCAGAAGGAGGTTGAAGAGATTTGGCGACGGGAGCCCAATGTTTTCTCAAGACCCGGCCGTACGACACTGCGACCCTTATTTGTTCAACGTGGGAGACATTTGTCAAAGGCCTTGTGTTTGGCGATAGGATGAGGGCCCTATGACGTCACCTCGCTCCGAATTTCCAATTACTCGCATAAACACACTCACACGCCGGCCCACTGTCGCGTACACACTGAAAACCGCCTTCGCCCATTCGTTTTCGATTATTCCCCGTTTCACGAATGTTTGCTCAGGATTCTGACGACCCACACGTTGAAACGCCCCGCAATTACTGGAGGATAAGCTCCAAACGCAATCCTAATCCGAAATCCGATGCCACAAATCATTCTATCAATCAAATATTATCTAGGAACACGGTAGCGTTAAGCCCCGCCAAGCAAACAAGTTGAGAACCGAAACATGCAAGTGTATGTTTAACGGACGTCACGAAACGCGTTTTCGAGGTATCTGTGTCTTGGCTCCTTTAGGACTGATCAACTTGAAATTTGGTGTGGATCTTCATGGTGTAGATAATAGAAATCCCTGAAAGTTTCAAGTCGTTATGTCTAAAAACAGCCGAGTTATATCACTTCAACCTTATTCTTCTTCTCCGTCTTGTTCAACCAGGCAAGGATACAGCCTCTTGACTTCAAATTTTGTACTTACCTTCCTTATAACATGCCAAAACCAAAAAACCTAAATTTAGGGTAATTTTGGCCACTTTGCCGGGTCCATAGCCTATCAGCTTGAAATTTGGTGTGGATAATAGAAAGTCCTGAAAGTTTCAAGTTGCTAGGTCTAAAAAAACCGAGTTATATAACTTCAAACACCCAGTTTTTCGCCCCTACCTTGTTCTTCTTCTCCGGCTTGACGAATCTAGATGTAAAACCTGGAATCTTCTGTATGACAGGAAGAGCGGGCTACCTAGCCCGATGTTGTACAGATATATAAATAAAGCTATTCTATTCTATTCTTGTTCAGACAGCAAGGATACACCCTCTCCGCCTTCACCTATTGACTTAATATTTGGCACAGAGCTTCGCTTTAGCTTCAGACAGTACCTTTCAAAAGATTTAACCCATTATCTTAAACCAACAAATTTTAGAAACAAAAAACTCTGCAAATTCTTGACACAACGGTTCATTATCTTCTTTGTACAGATCACCCTTCTGTCTAGATCACTAGGTCTAAATGTCTAGATCCTAAATGTTAGATTAATTATTATTATCAATTATCCCTAATTATTAACAATTTTATCAAGTACCTAGTGAGAATTATTATAATTTATTGTTCGGTATTAATAATTCGTATTTATTATTAATAATAATAATTATTAATTATGATTAATTAATACGATATAATTCTGGGGTTTTTAATACTACGTCGGTAATAATTTTTCTATAAAAGAAGTACCTACCAACAAACATTCGAAATTACCTTCATTTCCGTAGCACGAAACGCACCTCAGAACAACCAACTCGACATCACTTAAGCCATATGATGTTCAAAAGAGCTTGTTAGTATGAAAATGGACCTGTATTTCAACAGTTTGATTCACGATCGGGTTGTGAGGCACAACCTTTGAGCCTTCATTGTGAACGAACGGCTGGTCGTACAAAGCTGCGGATGGTCTTAAAAAATTCTACGCAACAAACTCTATCTAAATATGAAATGAAAAACATACCGTTCTATATGAATTTTTCGAGATATGAGATTTTCAAATTTTCAAAATTCGTTTTGAACCCCTTCCCCTTGACCTAGGGTTATGAAAAGTTTCGAGGACCATTGTGGGGTTGGTCTAAACCCCTAAAAAAAATTTCGTAATTTTAACTCAACGCTAACTGGGCAAAGTGGCGCGGACGGCGTACGGCGTACGGCGGACGGCGTACGGCGGACGGACGGATTTTTTTTTATTCGATTTTCTGAATCTACGTATCTTGAAACGTAAACCAACAAATTTTGAGGGGGGGTTAAAAAAATTTTTTCTTTGGGCGATTCCAATGGTTCATTATCGAAGATAATAAACCAAAATGAAATGTTAGGCTAATATTGTCCTGGACCAAATGACTTGAAATTTTGCACAGACCTTTGATATAACATGAACCAGTGCCATTTGAAAGATTTAACCCGTTATCTCAACCCATTTGTTGGGGGGGGGGGGGGGGGGATGATATTATGCCACCGGTATAGACCGAAACCAAACTGCGCAAACCCTTTTTTGCCCAACTCTCGTTCAAATCGCAACTTGCTGCATTTTCTACGTTGTTTGAAATGTTCAACTTACATGCTTACGCCCAATTATGTACAGTGAACCAAACTGGCAATTTGATCGATTAGATAATCGTGTTGGAAATATCAATCACATTATGTCCTGATTTCCCTCTGTGAACATGATTGCACGAACTGACCACCATACTTCAATATTTACTCTAAACCAGACAACAGACTCAACGGTCCAAACATTACTTCATACTTGATTTAGGTACCAATTAAAACGGTATCGACTATGAAATAGTAAACGAAAATCATAAAAAATGTAGATGGACCTGGTGATGTTTCATTCACAAGAGGACGCGAGGTGATCGTGAAATCAAAGATTCATCGTGCTACAAAGTGATTTTATTTTTATGAGTAGAATGCTCACAAATAACAACAAAAACGTTAAACATACCTTCCCTAATAGGTAATATAATATTATAATACTTTATACAATATGATAAAAAGCTAAACCAAAATAATAATTAGTAATGTACATTATATTGCAAAATAAACATATTTCATACGAAGTGGAACATTTCATGCTCTGAGGATGAAGACGAATTTTTATAAAAAGACAAACGTTGAGTAATCCTCAAACTAAGTTGAATCATTAATTCATGAGTTTCGTTATTATGCTGAATGGTACTAATAATTACGTATTTCAATATTTTGACAGACCAAAACGACAATGGCTTATCGGAAATAATAACGTAGTTCAACTTCTAGGTAGGTCTGAAATGATTCATGAAATAATAAAGAACCTTTTGGCTAATCAACTTTCCAGAACACCAATACATTTTGCCCCATTTGATAATTAAACTTTTAACAACTTGTTTGTCCATAATATGGACAAATTATAGCAATATGTAACTTTGAGAATAACTACCCGAGAAAAGAAAAATCATTGTTGGAAACGTTCATAGTGAAGTTCTATGTATGAATTTAACTGTACGTAAGTTGAATGTAGATTGTGTCGTTATTATAACAACCACGAATAGACAAATACTAGTATCAATATTGATAGGTAGGCTCAATAAAAATATTGTAATGGTTTCAAAACAAACGTTGTTAGTCCAATTTAACCAAGTCATACAGTTGCTTGGGTTGTGGCGTTTTAAGATAACGAAATGGTTACAATGATTTCTTATTATTGGTGAATAATGTAAAATATTGCGAAATTCGCCTCAAAAGAAACAGAAAAGGTTTTGCTACACTTTAGGTAAAAGTACGATCTATGAAGGGGTTTCATGGAGGGGTCATGCCTACTTGGAGGGACAGTCGCTGGTGACATCTGTTGGAGGGTGTCTGAGGTACAGCGCCCCCGCTACCGCCAAGCCTCAACTGGAACAATAAGATGAATTAGAATGATTAATGATCAAAATCCATAATATATAATACTATTATTGAAGAAAACAGGTTTTCATATTGGCCTATCCACACTAAACTAGATCACTTTAAGCTGAATAGGACTAGGGGCGGATCCAGAGGGCCTCTCCCCCCCCCACCCATGTGTGACAAAAATGTTTTTTTTAACGATAAGTGATTTGGGTAATAGAACTTACACTTTGCACAATTAAAGCTTTGTTTTATTGTTAATATTCTAAGGTTTTTGAACTAAAACTGGCTTTAAATCCGCCATTCCTTAAGAATCTCCCCCCCCCCCCCCCCTCACAGTCATGAAAATCCTGATTCCGTCCTTAATAGGATCCAACAACCTTCTAAACTCTTTGGTATGAAATTGGAGATTTTAGAAATCTTCTAACACAGAAAAAATTCCATGGTATGAGTTTTACCAAAGTTGGCAGAAACATAAATAGTGATCACCACAAATGGGGAAAAAATAATTGTCACGCCAAAAACCGAATTCTTTCGGACCTGCATAAACGGCTCTAATCATGGAATGTTGAGAGATGTTTTGACTTTACATGGCATGAAGTAAGTAATACAAGTGCCGACCCCCAGCACGTACAATATCAATAGTTTCCTAAGAGCGAATGTTAGTCTTGAAATGTGGTCAGTTTTACGCGTCTCGGTTTCCAATCGCAACGTCAAGCTGAATCTTGTCCAAACTGGACAAATTCCCACGTTCCATGAAAAACCTAAGGACTCAAGTTACTACCAAGACGATGAAGTTGGGGATTTTCATCCTTTTTAGATGCTTTTTGGATACCTTTTGGTAGCGATTACTAAGAGTTTTGTGCGGTTCCCGTTCCCGTTTTCTTCCACCGGCGTCTTCCGCGGAGCTGTGGACTGCTTCAAATCAAAAGGACTGAAAGCATGGGGGACTGTTCGCAAAATACTGGTAGAGGGTAAATGCAGTGGGTGGAAGTCTACTTGCAAATTGGTCGACGCTATGGTATCCTCAGTTGTTCTCTATGTAATGCGGTATTTGGATGACATTGATACGGTCCAAGCTAGGATATTTAAAAATCTCCTAATGTTACCGATATCCACGCCGCATTACATGGTCCGAGCTGAGACGGGAAGAACTAAGTTGGGTGCTCTTGTGTTTGAAAGAGCATTGAATTGGTGGGAAAGCCTACTCCGAATGAAGCCAAATAGATACCCTCGCGCCTGCTACGACCAACTCTTCTCTACAACTAATAGGGGCCTGGGAAACCAAAAATATAATTGGGTTCCCCAGCTGGGAGGACTAGTGGAAAAATTGGGATACACCGCACTGTGGAAAAAGCAAGATGCCAAGGCGGTCGCTCAACAAAAACAGGCAGTGGTAATTACATTTGTCACTATGTCAGCATATCAGGACTAGGAAAGAATCATCTGTTCCTCCTATAGTAGTGCCTACATCTCCGCCATAGATGCATATGGTATCCATGGATACCAGTGTTCCGATGGCTATCTTAACTGGGGTATCCCCATCGTTGTGAAAAGAACGATTGCTCAACTACGGCTTAGAAATGACGGGCTTCTACGGATATTCCTCAACGGAGAGACCTGGAAAATTGATGGGGGTGAGAACTGTCATTTGTGCAATTCAGGGGAGAAGGAGTCGTTAGAGCATATAGTGGCTAGATGGCCGCAATTTAAAAGTAACCGGATGAAATATTTTGGAGCATTGAGGTTGAGTGACGAGTACGTCCGACATTGTTTATTATGTTGTCTGGATAAAGATATGGTATACAGATTATTTAATTTTGTTCGTAATTATTTAATAAGAAGAAAGTTTCTGTTGGAATTATTAGAGGATTCAGAACTGATGTAGACGGACTGTTTTAATTTGTATGATTTTTTTTTAATTGTTTTTTTTACCTCACACATAAGAGCAATTGCTTGTTGCAGAGGTCAGTGCTATCTAAATCAACAAATAAAACTTGGCTTTGACTCGACTTGAGTTTTGTGCGGCTTGCACTTCATTCAGATGTAGGAAGGTCGTTTTCTGAACACACGTCGTAGACCCACAACTTCTAAAATATTTCGGTAGGTAGAGAAACCATCACAGCCGAAGCTAACGTGATGGCATAACTCAGAATCCGAACGCCCGAGGTCTAATCCGTGTGTTGAGCAGACCAAAGTGTTCCCCGTGTGATAACCTTCGTATACCGAGTTCTGTTTAGGTTATTTGGGTAGACGAAGAGGCACCTCTCAGGATCATTCCACCGGTCAATGGACTCTTACAGCCTCATCCCTCAACCAAACCCGAGAGCACGTTGCTCGCATTATGAGCATCCATTGTCTGCTCCAAGTGGCCCCTAAGCCCCGACTGAATCCCGTGCTCCGGGACCCTCCAAATAAGTTGAGCAAACGAATTATTTTTGAACGAAACGTCCGAAACTATTCAACCGTAAAAATGCTCACGTCAACATGAGCCTTTGGATATTTTGTGATATGAGCGCACCTACGGGGTGGTCTCTTATGGCAGAGAATACTCTTACACCGCTCCAGGCTACACAGCCTACTGCAACATGGGGCAGGACTTACACAACTACGAGTAGATCCCCTTGTTTAAACGATTCTGATGAACTCATTGTTGTTACTGTGCACGGTATTAGGAAAATTAAAAACATCCCACTTTGCGTGAAATACCATATTTCCGTTCAACTCAAAACTAGGAAAATAAACACGTAGGTATTGGCTATACATTGTCAAAAATAAATAGAGATTAAACCTATGGTCGACAGTAATCTTTCAATGTGATCGAAATTTGCAAACCAAATCAGTCAAATGCCTAAAACATCGATTATCATACATCAAACATGCATTAAAAGGTACCTTGGAAAAAGAGGTTCACTACCTATAATAGGAAAGATCATTTCCGGGACTTTTCCTTTCGAATGTCAATATGATTGCCAGATGAATTGAGGTAGTACCTACGCAAGATATTTGAACTTCATATTTACATTATTGATTTATTGATTTAGGTACGTTCTTTCAACTGATTCAATTTTTAATGAAATGAATACGCATTTATTCTAGAAATCGGACAGACGACACAAAGTAAAATTAATACGCAGTGAATGAAATTAATACCCAATTATTCTAGAAATCAAACAGACACGACAAAGAAGACAAAAATCAATTTCAAATCTGCCTCATGAAGGAAAAGTAATTTTCAGGCCAGTTCTTCGGAGAGGCGATTTCTCGGGGAGCGTAAAATTATTCCTGACCTATTTTAACACTTATTATAGAGCAATTGACTTTTCAGAATACGATTCGATCAAGAACATCGATGTTTATCGATTCTGTTATTTTTGTATGATAATAATAAATGATTGGGTGGGTAAGTACTACGTAGTACTGTACAGTATTATGCATATTTTTTAGGTGTATAGGTACCAAGTACCTACTTATTATGTTTAGGTAAGTTACTCAAAAATTAAACTCAACAAATCAAAGGAACAAATAATAAACATCGATGTCTGAGAAGAGAAACATCGATTTTTGAACCAAATACATTGACACCAATCCCTACCAACCGGCGGCACTTTTGATACCTCTCAAAAGTGACGTCGATCGGCGTCCTGTGTGAATCCCAGCAACAGTTCCTACGTATTTCTCTTTATTTGATTGGATTCCATCGGAAAGGACGGAGAGTTCGGATAACTTTTGCAACGAGTGTGCACCGGGTCTAAGCCAGGCAGTCAAATTAGGACCATAATCTTGTAAATATAATGGTTAGGTATGTATTCAGTTTGAAAGAATATATTGTACCGCAATTGTGCACTGTAGTTTTGGCAAGTATTGACGTGGGACGTCTTCTAATGAATGGCCCTATTGTTGGTAGCATTCGAATACAGAGCAATATGTCTTCAGGTGACACACCATAAATTTGCACTTGAGAACTAAGAAGTACCAAATCTCATAGCCGACATAAGCCATGATGGATTTCGTGACGGACTCCCCGCTGTTGGCACAGGCGACTTCCTTTCATTTCGTGAGGCTGGAAAAGGACCGAAAGCCGCGATGGTAACTGCACTCACCACCAACTAGACGAGCCAGCACGGTAGCTCCTACACCCTCTCACCAGTCACGTTTCCATTATTTTTTTTCACCCAATCCGTCCCATCATCATTAGGATTCACTGTGAGTATGCTAACCGTAACCGCCCAATCCTCATGCACGGATCCACTCAAACCTCCATCCATCACTGTTTTCCTAGCGACAGGTTTTTTGCGCCGCTGACAACGTGATACGCCAGGCGTATAACGTCGACCACTCGATCTCTTGAATTTAGGGTGTTTTCCTAGAGAGCGCATCACGTCGGCGCAGAACGTGTTGCGTTGACGCGGTCTGCCCGACTGGTCAAGAATGAGTCTACTGCGTAGTGCGCTGGCGTGATTGATTTGGATTCCAGTGTTTGTGTTGCTCCAATTTCCGATTTCCGAGGTTTTCAAGATGTCCCAAAGCGGTAAAGTGCTCAAATGTTCAGTAAATCGCACATCTAACTTTGACCTACTTTTCAGGAGAGCATTAAAACCAAAATGTTCAACAGTTATAGAGATTTTAATATCTTCCTTTTTCATTTTATCTCGATTTATTCTTTGCTAATATGAGGTTGCATACAGTTGGACAATAAACCTCAGTGGTCAATAAATCTTGTAGATGTGCTATGCTGTTGAAATTTTCCCTCCCACTTGTGCTATGATGTAACTCATCATTCTCTGTTGTGCCATGATGACATATCGCTCTTGGTATACGTGCTATGATGCAGGTACTGAAAATGAACGAAACTTATCCTTTAAAAGGAAAAAGTAAGGTGCATGTATGGATGATGCATCTTAAACGACGAAATGTTCAAAATGAAGAAAAACCTTTTTCTGGTCAGTCCAAAGTATCTTTGGAATTTCTCTTCATCGCCAAGAAGATGATTCTTGATTAAACTGCTGAACATTCCTTCATTTCTGCGGTTTGAGAATATATCACTCACACGTTTCCTTACTTTCGCATATTTTGTTAACCCTCTCTCTTCTTCTTCGTCACCATCTATTACTTCTATAATTATAATTAAAGAAGTATCATTATCCATGCAGCAATAATCTCTTTCTCATCGCGTTCTCCATTTCAGCAGTAGGTACCTAAATGTTACCACACACGTGCTACCTTCAACACAATTCAACGCCAACTGAACAGATAATAAAACGGTGCTAGGAAAACACTTTTACGCAGCGCAATATATTTCACGCTCCTGCCGACGTTTTTCAGGCAAATTCGGTTCCTGCTGCGCAAAAAACCTGTCGCTAGGAAAACAGGCCTTTAGAGAAGAAGATATCGGATCACCCTTCGTCATCACAGACCTCTAACCAGAGCTTCTCAATCTATTCCGCAGCATCTCACCACTGCCTAATAGGCGAAGCTCACGAACAAAACCCCTTTTTCCCCAGACAAATTGTCTAACCAGAAGCAATATCGGTCGGTAGCTCGTTGATGCAATTTTCTATCACTACTACTGTAACAGGTTCAGTACGTTTCCATATTCTACCTCTTCCCTGTCTAACGGTTGTTCTGCGTGCATAATAACGGCTCAATCACGACACAGATTTGTGGTCATTTTATATGAACATCTTCTTGATGCAAGCTTTTAATTTCATGACACAGACTGTACGAAACAAATTACCGACTTTCCTGAGCAGATTTACCACACACACACACACACCGATTTAGAGGTAGTTAAATGATTTTAATTTAATCTACAGGGGTTATGAAGGTTATTTGAATTTGATTTTATGAACATCCCACTGATACTTTTGTTGCTTTATATTTTTACTTGTTGGTAAAAGTGTAATGCAATGGGCCATGACTGTAAGCTGTTCCTCTGATGTAAAATTTTATTACTCTTATAAATCACCCAGGAAGAAACGATCGTTGCCAATTCGATTGAGCGATTAAATATATTTGCTCCACAAAAAGGAAAATTAATTGAATGTATGTATCATGTGAAAGAATCCGAGTCCTTGTAAGCCCCTGTCATCCTCACGTCTTCATGAATCATCCAAAACAGATGCCTGAGGTAATTTCATGTGTTGTGTGATGTATCGATGAGTGGTTGGTGCGTCTCCAATGTCGCAAGTCAAAGAAATTTAAATTGTTGGGCAAGTCCACATACTCATTAATATAATATCATTATATAACGGTAGCACATTCGACGACGAAGCTTTCAAGTCGATACTTGACCTACCGCATAGAAATATCGAGGAGGGCACAAAGTCGATCTGGTTCTGCGCCAGATTGGATTCTATAATTTGCAATTCCAAGGTGGGACGTCAAACCATGTGGGACTCCCCTTTGAATGATGTGAATTTGATTTGGAGGGAGGGGGCTGACTGGTGCCTAAGGGTGAAACGAGGGGTGACAAAGGGCTGACAAAGTAAAGATAATGGGATCTCACAGAGAGAGTAACAACATTCTGTAGGAGTAACAACATTCTGGTTACAATTGCGTCGGCTGAAAGCACTGCCGTTCAGTCTGAATTCGGCAGTCACAACACAAGTACGTGTACCTACTTAGTACACGTAAATTCTTGAGCGCCTCCCCATTATTGCAATGTGTAATGCAATATTCCAGTCGTCTCCATACAAATCACCCAAAGAAGAAAATATCGTCGCCAATTCGATTAAACGATTAAATACATTGAATTAATTGAATGTACAAGAACCATTATGTGAAAGATCCGAATCCTTGTAAGCCTCTGTCATCCTCACGTTTTCATGAATCATCAAACAGATGATTAAGATACTCCAAACGATCTAAATTTTTAGTGTCGTTGATCGAGATGTTTTACCTGATGATTCCGTAACGGTTCAGAACAGGGATCACTGTTCTGTGTACAATAGAATTGGAGTGTTCGTTCGAGAAGGTCATCTCGGAGTGAGGGGGGCGATATTGACTCAGTGATGGTTTCTTCAGTTTGCCAAGTAAATTTCGGTTTGACCTCATAATAGTTGTTTATATAATATGGATATGAAAATTACAACAACGAGTATCTACCAACATATATTCGAAATTTCTTTCTTTCCCTAGATACAAAAAGTACCTCAGAACCTTTTTATTAGCAAACCAAAGTTTTTCAGTCATCTGTGGAGAATTCTGCATTATTATTACCAAAGTTTGATAAGATCGCTCATCGCCTTTGACTCGTATGGTCACCTACGACAACTTCTATTAGGCCACCTACTTTCCCTGAGTTTCTATTCCACTCGTTTGGTTTCGTCTGATATTTTTTCCCAACAATTGATTTCCTGAAGTAGTGAGCGGGCAAAAAATTGGTTTGGGTGGGTCAATGTATGAAGATAAGAACCTGTTCAAATGTATTCAAACATTTCCCCTTGTACGAATATGTTCAATTGCGTAGAAAACGGATTACAACAGTATACGAGTGGAGGATCTATATTCGCCATTAAAAAAATGAAAAAATACAAATTTGCTAACCCGCTGTCATGCATCATGGCTATAAGAGTAAAACTCCGAAGAGATGAATGGGTTTATGTAAATTGTCTCTATTTCACTGGGTTTATGGTTTTATCGATTTTTCAACCCTGAACACGAACTTGAAGTCAGAATTGCGATATCTCATACCGTTATCAGATTAGAGCAGATGAACCATGAAGAACATCTCAAGTAACATTTACGTTTCTTCATCTTCAATGTGCTCCGGTATGAGAACAGGACCCGAATTCACCATCGGCGAAATTACAATGATAATGAAATGATGCTTAAAATGAGGTGTCACTAGTCAGACTGTTTCATTTTTCGGAATTTATGGGTAATCTTTACCCTTTAAAACTACCCCCCCCCCACCCTTAAATTGGCCCAATTCTGCCCATCTATGAACGTTTTGGAACGAGAAAATTCGCTAAAAACAAGCGGCAGGTCTGAAGTGGTCTCGAGGTGCTCACCGACAATCCTAATTTTACATTTTCCCTCTCATGAGAGTGGCCTCCAATAGATTTCCTGCAGCTATCCATTTCAAGGGATCCCATCTCAACAGATTGTAGACTTCTAGGAAAGTGTTTTTTCTCTCTCTTCCTCATAAAGAACCTTTTGAGTCACCCCCTCACAACCCTAGGAAGATACATAGAAAGATCTCCAGAGCCTTTGAGGAGTCGAGATCCCGAAATTAGATAGAAATGTCCACTAGGAAGGTGTTCCGTTTTTTTCCGTTCCCTACTTAACCTTGTACTCCGACTGCCTTTTTCACACGTGAATGATCACGTAGGGCCGAAACTTTCATCGCTTTTGGCGATCGAATCTTGTTCAGAGAGTTAGCAGTTGTTAGTTTGCTGTGGACCTGGTAGGACTAGGGGTGGATGAACATATACTGGGGTCCAGTATCATTGAAAATGCAGTGTAAGAGGAATTTAAACGATTTCGGGAAGGAAAGTCTCACCTAGGCGAAAAAACAGGGGTAATAGGACATTGCGGGGCCAAAAAAGACTGAAAAATCGCCCTTCTGTATAATTCACGAAGTGATAGATGAAACAGAGAAAATGCTGCATCGTCATCTATCCTTGAACCATGTTTAAGATTTCTAGTCTCTAGCTCTTCATCCAAATTTAATTTGTTTAAACAAATAGGTATCGTTTAAATAATTTCACCGACAAGAAACCGAGTAAATATTGCATTTTCATCCATCCTCGACCCATGTTTAAAATTTCAAGACTTTAGCTCATCTGCAAATTGAAAAAAAAACTTTGTCCAAACTTGTAATGAAATTTCAAAATTAGTTTTGAACCCCTTCCCTTTGACCTACGGCTATGAAAGTTTTCAAGGATCATAGTGGGTGTGGTCCGAACCTGTAAATCAAATTTCGTAATTTTAGCGAAACGCTAACTGTTCAACACGTTATTCGAAAACTCCTCGATTTCTTCGCAAGTCGTTCACAAATACTCGATAGATGAGTCAAACAGACCTGCGGTCTGGGGGGGGGGGGTTCCATTAACTAGACGGGGTGAAAAAAAAGGGTTGAACGGATGCAGCACACCTGCTGCTGCGCATACAATCACTTTGCATAGCAGCATTCAGCTCAGGCAAACCATATCTAAGCCGGAGCTAATGGGCGATAATTTGTCTCATAAATCAACCTCCCCGTACATGACTTTGAATAAACTACATGGTCAATATCGGGATTGTGTCGACCTCCATTATTCAAATCGGTCGGGATCGGAGGGACAATTAGCACCGGCTGCAGATTAGCGTCACTGCTCCGTCCCTAATCAAGACAACATCCTGATAAATCTATAATACGCCTACAGGGGCGCGCGGGATGGAATCTATAGGTTATTTTCTGTGAATAAAATACTCATTAGGTAACTAAATAACAATTATTACCTACGTTAACAATCGCATATGATATCTAAAATCAGGTCTCTCTCTCACACTGTCGGGAGGTTATTTTTGTACTGAGTGATTATGAAGAATGTGCGTATTATGGCTGAAACTCGTTAATATAATATATTATGACGTCTAGTAAGAGTATGCTGTGCATTATTATTTAATACTGATATTCAAAAAACCTCAATCGTTTCAATGCCTTGTCGTTTGTAGAGATTGAATTTCGAGTACAATACGAACCTCTCCAATGAGTTGATAAAGCTAAATTAGTCAGGAACAGTGAGAACAGTGAGAATATATCAACTATCAAACACTATTAACGTTTTTTCAGAATTTGATCGGATATCAAAATGAATTTGGTTCAGCTTTCAGACAAAATACATAATTGGAAACGGTTGTTCAACAAAAGTTTAGATTTCTACCAACTTCAACCTGGAAAATTTAGTCTCCTGCCAATCAATTTTACACTTAATTTCGACATTTGTATTGGACATATGTTTCTATGATATTCTGTCGTATAAAAAAAATGCAGCGCTATCCCCTTGAGCCTGACGGCTAAACCTGGAGAAACATGGAACACGCTTTTACCACTGCGTATCAGAATGCCCTTGACGCTTGCGTTCTTCATTTGCCGAACCCGAACCAAACTTCAGTGTTTTTCTACAACATACCAGAGCTTGTCAGGAGTGTACGGTGTAGGATGGTTAGCAGATGGGGACGAGTAAATTTTAAGATGTAGGTATCAAAATTTTTGTACGATCAAAAATGTTGCAGATAATTTTGATTGTAATCGGAAATCATTATACTTACACATATCGTTCCGATTTCAGTGGTCGGCTTTCGCCTGGTAGATCCCAGTAAAAGCGTATTCCACGCTAAAAATTAGTATTAGTTATTTTATTATCTACTCCAATGTTTTATGCGGTTGAGGTTTGAGATTAGTGAGCGTTGGGAACAATTGGGTAGATATTGACATTCATGTTCCTAACTAAACTTCAGGAGTGACAGACATCATAAGCGGGAAAATGAACCTGTATGGTCAAAAAGTCTTCTTGAAATCAGTTTATTGTTAAAAGTGAGCGGATGAACAGTAATTAGGGTAAAATATTACTCGCTTCAACATTTATGCAACCTAATGGAATTTTTTTCAGGGGAGTTCATGCCTGTGTTAAATTGGAACCTGATTTTCGCAGTAGTTGAAGAAAGTGTCAAATAACTTTGCAGCAGTGAAAGGCTTGTTGGATCGGTCAGTACTAGGGATCCACCTTCAATTTCCGATATATTCAAAACGCGGAAGTTCCTCGTAAACTATATATTTCTATTCCCAAGAGATTTCTGTCCATTTCCTCGGAGCGTGGGAAGAAGGGCGTTCTATGATTTAATCCCTGCTGGGACAGAAGAGGCTTTTTGGGAATACCCTTAGAAAAAGGAAATTAAATGGCTCAGAAGACAAATTTACTGCGATTACTATAATGGTGGGGAGGAGTGAGTGGCCGAGGCAGGTAGCAGTAGTTTCCAAAAGACCCGGCTACTTTCAAAGGACGTTTGTAGAATTTTTTCTGGTGAATATTTTTTTTTCGGGTGTCGTCTGAAAACGACTTTACTTTGCTGAAATGAAAAGGATGACACAATGACGGAAGAAGGATGACCACTTGATGTCACCTGTGGAAGGTTACCTATCTGTAGCCGTTAGCTGTGACGATAACACGACGGGGGCACCAACTGGTCACCTACGAAGGGTCGATGGGATCTGGTGATTGCCACAGGTCACCTACTGACCGATTCAGGTAGGTGCACATGAAAAGGAAACTTTTGGATGTCACTCAAGGAGGAGGAATCACTTAACAGATTCGCAAGTTGAGAGAAACATCTTGATAAGGTGATGGACCGAACAACTTCAAATAAGACGAGCCGACTATGCCAATGATACGAAGAACTCAGGTACTTATATACCAGAACACAATATTTAAATTATAAAAACGGGAAGATAACATTAAAAAAAAAAAGGATTCTGGTATATTTGCAGGAATAGAGTGTACATTAATACTGTCAATTGCTCTAGAACTTATATACGAGTACTTCAATAATAGTTCTAATATAAGTTCTATATAATTATTACTGAAGAACTTATACACCTATATCTGGTGAATCCAGATCTTGCCAAAATGGTATAGCGACCACAGAATATAGAAATCTTCGAAATAATCGAAGCTACAGGCGCACCTCAGTTATATTCCAGGATTCGTAGCAAATGTCAAGTCATATTGATTTAGGAATAAACGTGCATGATCCAAATACCAGTTGTGGGCAGTATTTACCTCACATCCTCACCTCTAGATCGTGGGGGTCCTGCTGTCCCCTGTACGCCCTTTGTTTTTCCTCGAAGTCTCTCAGTCTTTGGTTGTACCTCTCGATTTGATCGCGCAGAATAGAGTCTTCAATCTGTAATAAGCGGAAATGAATGAGATTCAAAAACATGAATCACTGAAACAATAATAGTGGAACAATAGAAACCGTATGAAACAAAAATATTGGACAATAGAAACCGTATCAAACGTCAAACGTTGAGCGAAGAAAATCCGAATTTCTACATTATATCAAAGCATGTATCTGTAGGTATTATTCGATATACGGGATATTTTTCAAGATAATTTCTTGTAAAATATTTCCATGCAATGTACATGTTATCTGTCATTGCAGACAATACCTGTATATCAACTGGGTTACACATTGAAAAATAATATGTTTGATAATCTTTTCTTTAGAGCATGTCAAATCATAACAGTGTTCCTGACCCTAATGAATTTCAGTGAAATTCTTCGATATTATTGAGAATATGAACAGATCTACTCACAAGTGCTTTGTCTTCGTCATATTCCAAACATCCAACTCCGTCCAGTCGCTCAAGGTCGATCCATCCTCGCCATCTAACGCAAACCCCGTTCATGATGAATTGGGATCTGATGTGAACCTGCAACAATTAAAAATAGTCTAATATAGTTCTAATATTTGTATGAAGAGGTGTGAGCGTGCTGACAGTGTTGAAACGCGGATGGTGACGGCATCAAATTTGATGTACCAGCTGTCAATAGCCTACAACGGTGTATGAAAAGCTCATCTGAGTAAGGGGTGGGGAATATTAACGTAACCGATTCAAGTAACCTAATGCTGTCCAGTTACCTAATCCCAGATAACCTATTACTGGAATAACTGTTTTGAGAACTTGGGGGAAAGGCCTTTGAGGGCCTCTTCGTCACCGGCCATTCGGGATTCCGTGATAATAAGTTGGCTGGGACCATTCCAGGTAATACCTGGTAATAGGTTACGGAAAACGAATGTGTGGAAGGTTAAATAACTGTCGACAAGTTATTTGAGTGAGTATTGCAATGAGTTAGTTTCGAGTAACAGCGACCGACTGGTAATAGGTCGTGGTATTAGGTTATTTTGGCGATACGAGAACCTTTCCAGCGCCCAACGAAACGGACTGGCAACCTTGTCGCTGTTACTCGATAACCTATTACCAAGAAATAACCGTATTAGTCATGCCTAATATGAGTTGTATGAACTTGATAAACAGATCTAACAAGCGTGGTAACTATTCATAAAACATCTGAGGAGATCTATTAGAGGTGATTTTAAAAGAAACGTTGTTCCTTAGGTTATTTTTTGGATTATTGAATTGATCAATCTGATCTGATTGTTCATCGATGAACATTGTTCACTGATTTTTCATTGGTCGATTCATTATTGAATTGATCAATCTGATCTGATTGTTCATCGTATTTTCAGATTAGAAAATCCGATGAACAATCAGATAAGATTGATCAATTTTCACTCTGAAACCAAAGACACGATCGTAATCCTTTTCAGTTGCCAAGCATTATAACTACCCTGAAGTTATGTACGAATAATTCATAATCGAAACTTGGCCCGGATGCCACATCTACAGATCCCATAATTAGAGAAATTAGTCCTCCCAGAAGAAATTTGATCATCATTTAAATTTAATAATGATCACTTTTCACCCCGCACCAACTGTGCAAAGGCGACTCTATCCCATTCCAGAAACTTGCTCCGAATCAGAGTCAAACATCAAATTTTCCATATCGCCGCAACCGGGCTAAAAGTTAATTTAATTAAATTTAAAATTTACGCGACAAATCCCTATTTCTTAGCGTAATCATTCCCGTTTCCAGAGTTCCCGAATTATGAGATCCGTAGGTGGCAAGCGGGCAAAGTTTCGACTATTGGTTTCGTACAAACTTCAGGAGAGTGACGATAAGGGACGATAATTAATATTTTCAGTCGTGATGAGTATTTTATCGAATGTGGATAAGATATTTCACGCTGACTGTGTGGAAGGGAAGAGTAACAGCCGCAGGGAGGTGCAAGTAAAGACCTGGAGGGCGACGGAAGTTTTTCTAGTGAGAAAGGATTTGTACACTTGGAAGTCGACGGACTTCCTGTCGCTAAGAACGTGTTATTGGAGGATGAGGTCTCCGGATAACAAAATAGGATTCCTACAACAATTTGAGCCGGAAATCCATTCCTGACGTTCGGGGTCTATTGAAGGAGCGAAATCCTATTTTTCTGACTGCCCAAGGAAAAGCAAACAGAGCCTGTCAAGAGGGAAGGGAGATAGTTGCCGCGAAACCCAAACGAACCAAGTCGTCCGTGGAGGGACCATTTTTCTTTACGTTTTGACAACCAACAATAGTTTGGCTTTGGGGTTGAACGCGTAAAGTACAGATGTCAACAAGTCAACCCTCGGGCACAATAGGGACGTCCCTTGTGTCCGACAACATAAGAAGGAAAAAATCGGGTCAGAAAGTCCTCATTAAGTGAAAAGATTCCAAGTTATTTTTCGTCGGAAAACGATTGTACAGAAATTGGGAGTTGCCGTTTTCACGGATGACTTGAAGATTCGAGCGGTTGCCCGTTCATTAGGACCTGAGTCTTCAGGAGTGGTCACGGTCATTTCAAGCACAACATACCATGTAGAGTGAAAGAATTTCAAAAAACCTCGTTGCTTTGCCCACGTGTTTGGTAGGGTACAATGAAGATGAATTGTTTTTCAAATACCCGCTCATCAATTGTGGCGTTTGAAGGTGTGCAGAGGCGGTATAGATCCGATTCCAGTGACTCATAGGTGGGCCTAGAAAATACCATCAAATTCCTTTAAGATTTTCCGAATTACAGGAATGTAGCGTGAGCTCACTGGTAGGAAACCACTACTGCCGACTTGGTACATCAAAATCGCTCGACAAAACACCATCCCGTAATACCTGCATAATTGGTAGTAGTGGATTTTAAAACAAAATCCACGTGTATCAGTTTATTTATAATACCTACACGTAATTAGTGAGATCGATTCTAAATAAGTCATGGCCTTCTAAAATTCTATAAAGAAATCTCAAATCTGCAATTTTCATTGGATATACATATTGCAAATCATGCAATAATACGGAATTTTCTAGATTCTATAGGAGATGGAAAATGAACCTCCAAGGCCTAAACACAAAGCCGGTTGTATTTTTCAGTACGTTAGGAGCATCAGGTTCATTTTACTAGAGCACCTTCTCAGGTGGATTGTGAGTGGTTCGGTTGAATGATAACGAGCGGATTAAGAAAATCCCTCGTTTCCTGGCGATTTCCACTCTTGATCACGGCATTTCAACTTGCCGAAGTAGGTAGCTGGGGATATGACCCGATCCATTATGCTCAGCCGACCCACAGATGGATATCTCGATACGGGCAAGTTGAGCTCAAGCAGTATTACACGATCAATAGCCGCCTATCTGTAGCTTGATCCTTCGGTCGAACGGCACTCGGCCCTCATCCTAATCCTCCTGTTGAGCCGGTAAGGTTATCCAACATGTAGGTAGCTTCCGGCCTCCAATTACCATCCTACTTGTTATCGATGTCCGGTGTAAGTGGTCCATCTCGCGTAAATAAGCTTTTTTCTGTAGAGATGCCCTCATAAATTTCCCCAGTACTCTATAAAAGGTAAATTGTTGAGTCACTCAGTTTCAAAAAGCAAAACATTAACTGTCAACAATAAATTTTTAATCAATTACAAATACATCTCCTTGTTTGTGTTTATTCAACAGCAACAAACGAGAACAATCTATTACGCAGACAAAAGAACAACCCCCAACGAGAGAAATTTTGTTTCCACCTTCTGCTGCGCAGTGGAGTCTTCCGCTGTACTTTTCTCAGGAAAACTTCATCAGGGCATCAACGATTTACAAAGGAATAGTATCTCCTTGATCAGAATCGTTTCTTGTAATTACCATGAAAACGTTAATCTAAGATCAAAAACGTTACAAATTCTTTTACAACGTTTCATCATTTCCTGATCATCGCCCTTCTGTCTGAAATAACCTTGTATGTCCCATAAATGTATGAAATATTTGGAAGTTCGTTCAGGTATGTGACGATATGGTCCTCTCCTGGGTAGTTCGTCCAGGTATGTGACGATATGGTCTTTTCCTGAGTAGTTCGTCCAGGTATGTGATGATATGGTCTTTTCCTGAGTAGTTCGTCCAGGTATGTGATGATATGGTCTTTTCCTGAGTAGTTCGTCCAGGTATGTGACGATATGGTCTTTTCCAGAGTAGTCCGTCCAGGTATGTGACGATATGGTATTTTCCTGAGTAGTTCGTCCAGGTATTTGACGATATGGTCTCTTCCTGAGTAGTTCGTACATGTATGTGACGATATGGCCCTCTCCTGGGTAGGCAACTATCTCAGTCTCGTCTATAATCCAACTAAATCCACGCCCGAACTATAATATAATATTATACTATAATTCATCAACTAGGTCCAAACCAATATAATATAATATATATTATATATAGGCATTTCCGAATTTCCGTTAACAAGGAAAGTAATCTCAGAACAAGATGATCGTCGATACCTACCATAAACCCATGTTTTTATAGTAAACGAACGCTGTAAACGAACGGGAAGGTGGTCTTAGAAAACTACTCTGATTCAAAATCTATTCAAGTTTATGTACAATACCGTACAATAATCTAAAATAATATTGAATTCCAAAGTTTAGGAGCTACAGCTTTTTGAACATTTCAACCCTTACTATTCTTCACCCTTTCCTACTAATTGACCTGGTGTTACACATTTTTACTTGTTACACTGCTTTATTAAATAATTCTAGCTGATTCGGGTCGTGTAGTTCGTTTGGCGCTAGAAGAGTCGAGTATGCTCATTCAATTAACGAGTCCGTCAACCAGCAAATAACTGTAGGAGTTGAATTTAACCTATTGATTATAGATACCTAAGCAACTTCACGGTACTGAAACCAAGTTACCAAGCTGCTGTAGGCTCATTTGTGCATCCAAAAACAAAGGAGGACCAGACAGAAGATACAAATTTAACGTAATTATTCACACACCCCGGTACTCAAAAGCTGCATCCTGCCTTAATGGGAGGATTCAGGTCACGCAAAGACGAACACAACAGATATCAGACGTTACAGCGATGATTTTTTAGGCAGCAATTGTTAAGGGCTCGGACGTGTAAATATTTTGAGATTACGAGCCCTGCTCGAGGCAGCCAAATCAAACTGACCGACACCAGACGGCGACGTTAATGTTAGCCTTCGAGGGACCAGAAGCTCCAATGTAGTTGTAAATTGACATAAACACATGTTCGTGAAAGATCGAAAGGGGTTTTCTCTTGTGTAGTTAACTATTTTATGGAGGTCGTTTGGGAATGAAAACGGCTCCATTCGCCCCATAAAGTCGGGAGTTCGTCCAGCGAGTTGCAGATGGCAGTTGAGTCTGTTTATGCCGAACGCTATTGACTTGTAAATGTTTTCCCAACGGGGGCTCCAACGCTCGTAGAGGTTTACTAAACTATTCAAATCATTCTCGGCTGGCATCAGACTCTACATGAAAGTTCATCATACGAGGGGCCTACAGTGCTACCGTCACTCCAGCCCTGATTTTTGTTTTATGGTAAAGGATTACTTCCAAGAGCGTGTTGTATAATACATAAAGCTGTACGTACTTACAAAATCATGCCTGCTTTATATCACCAGCAAACATCACTGGAATGTTACTGGCAAGAACCGAGCGTCCGTCGGTCCCTTCTGTGGTGGTAGGGACATGAAATTTGGCATGTAGCCTCCTTAGGTACCCTAAGCAGAACAGGCCCAGGATCAGCTGAGTAGCTCCTAAAGCTATTTTCTATGCTAGTCACAGTATGAAGCTGTAATTTGGTATGTAGCTTCCTTATGACTTTAACCTGACGCTGCTCAGGCCTTGGATCAGGTGAGTGGCTCCTAAAGCTAATTTCTATGATATTCACTCTATGAAGCTGTAATTTGGTATGTAGACTCCGTAGGACTTACACTTCAAGCAGAATATGCCTAGGATCAGCTGAGGGGCTTCTATTCCTAATTTCTAAAAATTTGGTTACACGGGAAAAAACTTGTAACAAGATAGGTACCAATAATCAGCAATTCGAGGGTCTCACGGCAACTTCCCACATCGTCATTTGGGCGACTTTTCAGCAGAACCAAAAAACCATCTGCCAATGACTGTGTTTACTGAGTAAGTCAGTAAAATAAATCGTGAGATTTAGTGTTAGGTACCTAACTTAGGTAACTAACTTATACTTAGTTAGATCGATCAGCCGGGGGAAGACGCCTCGACTGGTATGCATAACTCATTTTGGCCAAATGTGACGATGTGGGGTGTTATACCCTCGAATTATTATCAGCACTCTTCGGTTGCGATATACTGGCCCCCATTTCTCTTACACAATGCTAATAAATTAGAAATATACCTACCTACTTAATGACGCATTGAATTTATGTTATTTTGTTTTACTGGAGACACAAAACACATATTTTACAGGGAGAAAATCAGACATATACATGTACTGATGTATCTGCATGTAGTGTAGATACTCAACATCAGCTTATAGGTTTTGTCTCAACGTTTGGTTGTGTTTAGCGATACGACATATATATTGTATTGTTAAAATTTTCAATATTTCAATATAATTGTGCATGATTTTCATACAATTGGGACATTCTACCTTTGACTGTTTCTAAATCCGTGATAATGACGTATCTAATTAAAATTCGTAATATTCTTGGGCAGTCTGAGGTCATTGGACCGTAGTCTTGATGTCGTTTTTATCAGGAATTTGTTCAAATTCCTACGTAAAATTTAACTTGAAGAGTCAAAATCCGAATTCTCTATCCTCTGTCAGAGCATATATTCCTATCTATACGTCAATTCTTTCGCCATCATATCACTGTTTCGATCATACGTTTTACATAATATATTATATACATAATATTGGCATCTTCAGGCCATTGTACCTGTGGATGGTGTTGCGTTTCACTGAAGCTTGTCAGAGAACAGGAAATTATCAGTCATAGGAGATTTGCGTAATCAATTACTCTGAAAACAGCGTTTACAGACCTGCTGCGTACCCTGAAGTACAGATGCATTGTGTACAAATTTTGTGTGCAAGTAAAACACTGCTGCTCCACGTCTGTCCGACCTTTTGGAACTTAGCATGTATTTTTATTTTTTCGATATATTCCTAGAGACATCTGCTTTTATTGGATTCTTATTAATCTACCGTTTCACTGCTCGTATACTCGTTAGAATACTCAACTAGTTCAAATGGAATTGTGCCAAAACTCTGCTTGAAGCCCGAACTAGTCCAAGTATAAACTCCGGATAGTGTACAAAAGCGAAGGGAACAAAACTGGATACACCTGGGAAAGTGACAAAATAAAAGCGAAGGCGGGATAACGACGAGGGGCAGAGTGCGGCCATAAAGACAGGATTTATGTGATGAGTTCTACACTCTTTTCTTCTTCTCTTCAGTTTCCACTTGGCTCGGAAACGACCCGACGACGAGGGTCCTTTAACGACCTCTCGAGCTCCCAGCGTCAGGGGAGACACGAAATATTATTCTATTTACCTCCTAAAAGGGCAAAACGAGGGTCGTCCCTTTGTGAGGACGGTGTCCCATTCGAATATATCACAGGCCGTGAGGTAATCCTGACAGGAATGAGTGCATTTGTGGAATTATGAGACAATGTACAACTAAGCGAGGTAATTTCCTGAGAATAGCCAATAATATGAGTTGTAATAGGGTGAATATAGGTGTTACAGTAATACACTGCGGACTGTTAACAAGTACCTACCCATAACGATCAAACTCAAGGGTATGCAGTAATTTGATTATTTTCATTTATTGCTTTTTAAACAACTTGCCGAAAAACGTCACGAAATTCCGATACTAACCAACCAAATAGTTAACGTTTGGTTTATATTATCAGTTAACAACAAACCTTAGGAGATCAAACGAGATGAAACAAATTCGAGTCCACTCCTCTCACCACCCACATCAAAATTGGTTGGTGTACGTTTCAAAATACGTAGAATCCAAATTTGAACTAGAAAACGCTGCAAATTCGTACACAACGGCTTATTATTATCTATTGATCGTACTAGTACAACTTCAGTGTGGTCGTATGAGGTCACCAGGTGGTTTCCAACTGGATTCCTAGCCGACTTCCTCAGGCACCAAAAGCTACAGAATCATGTGTGGATTGAATCTGCAGTCCGCCAGTAAAAATAGCTTGAGCTTTGACGGTTAAATTCACTCCGTCGTTGATGTTTTTTCAGTTTCACTGATGAATTACATGAGATCAGTAGCAAAACTGACAAGACCAGCACTGAGATAGTTGCCGACTCCCTCCTCACTCAGACAGAACCATCTGTCGACCTACTCGAACAAGCACACTGATTTACTGCGTTGCAATTATTTCGGAGGATATTGCGTTCAGAACAATGATCTAGACAGAGCATAATGTCTCCATGCTTCGAGCTGCAAACTATTTTGTTTTCATCTGATTTTAATCATAGTCTTAGCTATACATTTGGCTAAAGATTATAAATAATTAATAATAATTATTATTATTGATTAATATTAATAATTAACTCGATTTCAGAAAACCATGTGCTATTCGAATCAGCTGCGCCAGAATGCACAATGATTCGACAAGCTGCCGCATGGATCACCATCATGTTGACGACTTTCAATCTGCTCCAACTTTTAGCCCTCATTGTAAACGAACGGCTAGTCGTACATAGTTCCGGATGGTCTTACAAAATTCTAAAAATTAAACTCTATCTAAGTAAATGTGTGCAAAAAACTACACCAATATATAGGTATATATTTCTATACATAGAAATGTTTCGAGATCTGAATTTTTCAAAGTTTCAAAATTAATTTTGAACCCCTTCTTCTTGGCCTAGGGCTATGAAATGTTATTAGGATCATTGTGAGGTTGGTCCGAACCCGTAAACCAAATTTCGTAATTTTAGCAAAACGCTAATAACTGGGCAAATTTTCCCAGTTTGACTGGCCAGGATTTTTATGGATTAGATTTTCTGAAACTAAATATATCTTGAAACGTAAACCAGCAAATTTTGAAAGGGCGGGAGGGGGGGTTATTTTTTATTCTTCGGCGATTCCAAAGGTGCATTATCCAAGAGAATAAACCAAAAAACGCTCAAACGGCGAATCTTATCACTTTTTAAATAAAATATTATTGAGGATTTAAAAAAAAGAAGATTTTTGGAGTGACATTTTTTTTTTCTAATAGTCGAAAATAGACAAAAAACAGGGGTCCTGTAATCAACATTATTTGACAGTGACAGATTATTTCAGATTCGTTTCGAAGATGAGTCAAATCTAACTGACGCATTGCCTGACGTTTTGAAGCATCTCCTGTCGAGGGAGGTCAGCCGGCCAGATTTCTCCTTCCTCGTCATCACCCGAATTTCACGGCCCTCTTCACACGGAAGTTGAGCACAATAAAAAGGTCCGGCTACGGCACCGAAAAATTGACGCTTTTCAATAATTATTGGGGAGAAAGAAAGGTATTTTCACGGTTTCAGTAGCAAAAAGGGAGAGAAGGTCAATAGGATATCCTGATGGGTTAGTATGGGAGTACAATGGTGTTGTCAGGGATCGGTCATAGCGGGCCTTGCCGATGACGAAGGGGAGTGTTGACAGACGTGTTTCAACTTCTTCAACAACAGAGCTCTAGGCCAGGTACCTCGTCGACATCATTCCGTAGACTGGCGAGAGCGAGATATATATATAGAGAGAGATAGAGTGAGTGAGATGTGAGGATGGAAAAGAGAGACAGAGACGGATCTATTTCTGAATCTCAATAGAGAGCAGCTCAATGGGGCAAAATCCCCTCTCTGTAAAGGTGAAGTGTGTGCGTGGCTGTTAGTTTTTCTAAAAGGAAATAGACGCCATCCATAACGACTTCGACGGGCGGACAATAAGTCGAGTGGAATTCGCCAATAAGTCGATTTGTTAGTTTCTAAAGACATAATTAACATAAAGCTCTTCCCGAACACCTGGCTTTCTGAACCGAAGAAATATTATGGATATAGCGTTATTTGATTTTTCACGTCAGAATTTATTTAAATGCAATTAATGCTGTAGATAGCTGATTCCGTGTAGATCCTACAGTATAATAACACCTTCGAGTAATTCATTGTAGAGTATATCAATAATGCATAATATGACCTACGCGTACACCTATCTTAATAAGATAATATGTGATCTATGCCTACCCTCAGCGATATTGTTAGTTTCAGGACCAAAATCCAAAATCTAGTAAGTACCTACTTAGGTATGCTTCGAAAATCATAAATATACATCCGACGATTTTTCATGTCTTAAAGGTCAATAAAACTGAACCATACGTACGTTGACCAAACTCGTAAAATCGAGTTTCCTGTTCCTATATGCTTTCCAAAAATAAGGCATAAGGCATTCCAGTATTGTTGAGGGGTTGGTATTGGCAGTTTGAAGTCAAATACGTGTGCAGATCACAAAAGTCAGGCAATGGTGAATCCATCATTAAATAATTTTCCATTAAAATATTTTTTTCTCCATTACCTATGAACGTTAGAAGGATAATGCATACAGAATAATTCAATGTGAATATTGAAAATTTAGGTATTGGAGCTCTGAGGAAGGAGGGATGAGCCATTATATGACAAACGTGAACCAACGACGCATAGCATGCAATTTCCATTTTCAAAATAATATTAAAATTTGACAAAAATATTTCTGCCTTGTTCAGCAAAAAGAATACAATACACATTTATTGCTCAATGATTCGTTATAGAAGTGGGATAATAGAGGGGATGGAATTTAATTTCACAATTTTCGAAATCTCTTTCCCTTGTTTCGGTGTGGTTATTGAACTAAGTTTGCCCCCATTTCGACACCCGTATCAGGCCGTGGGATTTTGCCGTGAGTGCAATTTTCAAACCAAAATAGTTGTAGGGAGTGTTTAAATAATCTGATACACGGGTAAAATCGAGTTGCTACGAAATTCAGGAGATAACACTGTTGCTGTACCCCACTGGGAAGGCATGTCCAAGGTAAGCAATGTACACAAAAAATTACCAACTTTTACAATTATATGTTATTTTTTCCATCTCATATTAACAAGATATGTCAGTAAGAATGTGGAGGTGTCGTGAGCAGTATTTTATTAACAGAAGCAGAGCGGAAGCACGGACATGCTCACAAAAAATATGGACGAACGATATGAAGAGAATACAGGAGTGGTCCCTGAGTCCAGGGAAGCTTTCCGGATACAGGAAGATCCTTCTCTTGGGCAGCTGTCAGCTGTCAGAAGTCCGCTAACGGGAGGGTCTGCCGCGCATCAATGCTCTTTCCGTCATTCAAATGGACCCCTCGGAACGGCTCATCGCCCTACGGCTATCGACCCTGTATATATTTATATACAGGCTACAGACAACACCCCCTCGCCCAATCTCAACGCCCTTTCATCTCATACACAATACAAAGTTGCCATACAACGAACGTCAATTATCTACCTCCCCTGCTCCGTCAAAATGGAAACGTCACGAGTAACAGGGCCTGTCGAGTATTTCGAAAACTGTACAGTGCCGGAGGCATTCGGGAGTGATATTTCAACAAATCATGCAGGATCTTGCGCACATCAACAGTTTGTTTCCAACAACGAAGAGATAACACACACTATATTCACGTTCAACATCATATAGAATCATCATGGTTGGCCACTAGCACATCGCAAGGGTCCCCTTAAAATATTCTCTGTTGAGTTTATTAATACTTGTAACGTTAAGGTAACACGGGAATCAGACATTTTAAAATGCTAGTGCATTCAAGTACGTAAACAGATAAGCACATTATATGAGGACTGATCTATCAAAAGGAAACATATCCACTTTTCGGAAAAACTCTTTTTTGCATTTTCTGTATCTTTCAGATGGGCTTGATTGAACCCCCAGGCTCTAGCACTCCAAACGGAACAAATCCTAGTTTATTTTAAACGTCAATCTTGGGTTTCAATCAAAATGTGACATATCTACTCCCTGTGATTTTTCTAGCAATTTTGATCAAAAGGGAATATAAATCCGTGGAATAAAGACATACTTTTCTCAAAAGGACACATATCCAAAACTTCCGAGATGCCATATGGCGGTTGAGCTTTGTGTTCGTGAAGGTGAGGTGAAACATTGGAGGTTTGGAGGAAATTATAGCTATCAACATTCCGTTTTTTTCCAAATGGGATATGCCATCGGTTTTCCATCAAAATGGCATGTATCCAAATTTAAAACGGTGATTTCTCCCAGAATTATGGATATAAATATTTCATATTCTGTTACACAATCTGGGATGCCTGTCAATACTACCTATATCAAGAAAACACTGGAAAAATTTTTGGCGGGTAGCGAAATTCGTTTTTCTCGCCTCCTGAACAATTTTGGAAAATGGATAACATCACATAATATGTTATCTTTCGATAGATACTCCTCACATATAATCAACGGATAAGACACTCCTTTGTTCAGGTAAATTGCAGTATCAACATTGAGTGCTTAGGTATATAAGACTTTTTTCGTTAAGATGACATGATTCGTTAAGATCACGAAATTTCAACGTTCGAGTATGAACTAAAATTTCCATACTGCATTACCCAACCAAAATCTCAAACAAAATGCAATCACAATCGATAATCACGCTAATTCCTATTGACCATTAAATGTATATTAATATTTACATTGTACGTATAATTGGTGCACTATACATTTTTTGTGTTGAAAAAATCTACGATTTCCTACCCTCATTCAAGATGGTCCATTGGTGCTGTCTTGAGCGAATTTGATATCTTAAACTTCAGAGTTCAAGAGAAATTTTAGGGGAGAGCACATGTACGTTCACTCGAACACAAATTTTTGCAGTTAAAAAGTCAATTCGTCAATTTTTATCATCCAAAATATTTTTGCATAATTTGAAAACACCTAATGGGTATTGTACAGGTAGGTATGGGTATAGTAAGATAGCTGTCAGGATAATTTCTAATAAGAACATGAATATTGCCTTCAATAATTATTATGAGATCACAACTAAATTCTTGTGTGAAGATTGAAGATTCTATGAAAGCAGAAAGCTCCTAACCTTGCCACGAGCGAGTTGAATTCTTTACATTTATTTTAATGATACGAAAGCATTTCTTCCAGCAGATCGTTAATGGGCCAACTGGGGAAAAAAAACCTGTCGTTCCCACAGTTCAAACTAAATAAAAACTGCAGACGCGTTAAATAATCAGTTCGAAAGAACAATACAGCAGAAGGAGATCCGAACAAATGGCTCTCAACAATGACTTTTGGCTGAGGAACACCGTTTAACTAAACACACACATTAATCCCCGCAATTTGTCAAGACGGTAACAAATTAATCCGGGTCAGTTTTTGTAGAATTTTTTCATTGCGAAGAAAGACTTCAATATTGGGGTGGAAAGGGAGAAGGCGTGAAAAGGTGAGCAAACGTTTTTTTAGAGGCTGAGATGATGTTTGACGCTGTGTTCCTTGTTACAAGTGCAGGGTTGACTTATTTACATTGAGAAGAGATGGGTCGGGAATGTATCATCGTGTACAGATGAAGAACTCGTTTACGCCTTTCGACATTAATTATTCTGACAACCTATTATAGGGAGGGGGGTTTGGAGTAACGACTTCAGTGGACATCTATTGTACTGGGAGGTCTATTGTCGGGACGCTGTTCTCGCTAGTCACCCCTTGTACACAAGAAATCAATTTTTTGTCGCTTCTTTTTCTTCAAGTGAGAAATCTTGGCGTGAGGTTCACACACGAGGGAAGACATCACATGCTCATAGTGATTTTAACCTGCAATAATGTTACATAGTGATTTTGATGGTAATTCACAATTCAGAAATAAAATAAAACTTGTCTGTTTTCTACTTGGAGTTCAGTCTTTGGGCAATGATATTTTGTGACATAAAAGAATACAGATGACTGATTTATCGCCATTCATGAAATGAACTAACTAGTGATCTGTAAGTACAATTTATCTACACAGTGTATGAAAGTTTCAGAGGTCCTCCCCGTCATTGTGAAAAGGCGAATTGCAACACTTAAGACTTGAATAAGAATGAAGGAGATCGTCCTGGATAGAGCAGTCTACTGACCAAACATTCAATTCATCAAAAGCTGTGAATGATCCGCAGTAGGTCACCCGAGTTTGTATTCAGTATCACGAAATAAACAGTTTTGTGATATTTGAAGGTGCAGGGGATTGGCACTGTTATTTGTATGTTCTACGACACTTAGTTTACCTATCTGATTTCAGTTTGATCAATTTTTCGGAATTCGGTAAATTCCATGGGTCAAGTTTTCTTATTTTCCACATGTAAATTATACTTAGAAGATCCGTTGAGAATTCGAAGAAGTCACAGAAGAAATGGACTAATAGGTAATCTTAATTTTTATGAAAGGTGAAATCAAAGTCTCTCTCACCCCTTAATCTGAATCTCTTTTGGAAGAAGTTTGTCTAACGAACGGACCCAACTGGATGGATCAAATGGAAATTGAGGAAATTGAGGAAAATATTTATTATTAGGGTAGTTCATTGAGATTTAAATTGGTGGTGTTTCTACCAGGTACCTAGTTGTACAGCATAACGCATGAGTATTAACGGAGTTTAAGCGTACTCGGTCACTTGCCAGTTGAAGATAAGCCGTTGTAAATATTGCAGCTGTTGAACGCCCGTTTTGCGTTCAAGCTGATCAAACTCAATTCAACTGTTTCCCTTGTCACTCGTCTCTTGTTGGAGACCCCATCAAGAATCTGGAGAGCCCTCTTTCTCCGTGCGTTACGCACAAATCAATTTACCGAAGACCAAACTCACCGTCTCAGCTTCATGTTACCGCTTCATCGCTCCTGAACCCTCGCGAAGGAAGTTGCGACGGTATCGCTTCCGAGTCTATAAAGGAAGCAGAAGCGTCTTGAGGACAACAATCCAGTCATGCAGCATGACTATAAGAGCAAACTTTCGAAGAAATAACGGGTTTTATACAGGGTGTAACGCGAGTGGTGTCCGACAGCTCTCCTACGCGTTCTACATTTAATTTCTCTTGGTTTTTTTCAATCCACTCAAAATCCGACTTTTTTCTATGTTCAAGATTTTTTTCGTGTTTTCAACTTTACTTCACAAACATTGCCAGAACTCCTCAATTTGCACTGAAATTCAAATTTGACGATGCCGTTGGAAAGAACGTCAAATTTCCTGCCTCTTTGATGCCTAACAAATCTCTTTTAGGTGGAACTAAGTAGTGCAAATGGAGTCTGAAAAGTAAATTTTGTTAAAATCTCAAAATCACTTGTTTTTTTAAACGCTTGGCAATCTTATGAATTCCTATAGAAGAACTGTGAAGGTATGCTAACAAATGCGCCAAAAGGTCAGCTTTCTAACGGACTCATCAAAACTTATTTTGCTGTTGAACTAAGTGAGAAAATGAGGTTGAATGCGAAAAAACGAGTTTTTTCGGGCTAAATTGGGGTTTTCATGTCAAATGTACCCTTTGTGAACTAGTGAGTTTTGAGTCATCTTTGTGGTAAAATTTAACTGCTTACTATTTATACCGGACCTAATAAGGGACCGACCAAAAATGACTGAAGTTGTCGCAATTGTTCTACTTTTTTTCTTCACTTACCTACTTACTGTAAGGGAACTATAGGTGCCTACGTCAGGTGTGGCCAATATCAGCGATTTCAATACTCTGACAGCATTCGAGTGTCAGAACTACTGCCACTAAAAACCTTCATGAAGCATAAAATTTATCCATTAGCGGATAAAAATTGCAAAAATCTCAGTGCGGATTATGAACGATGTAAGAAATTTGATTTCAAAAGAAAATGTTGTACCGACTGTAAATGAGACTGAAGAAGACCGAAATTCTGTCAGCAACTAGTGGCAATTCTTCGTCGTCCGCAGATCATCCAAAATGTGGCTTGTCGAATTTGGACATGGGCAGGGGCCTATTTCGCCGTAACGAACGGTGACGGTACGAAGTCGAGCTTACAATTCGATAATCAGCCATCTCCCATGACACATCACTGACGAGTGACGAATGAGTTCCTCCCTTCACTCCCATGAAGAGTTGGTCCGTGAAGCAGTTCGAGCCACTTAGTTGATTGCTCTACCTAATGGGCAACAACATTTGTTCGAACTCCGTTCTCAACCTAAGACAGTTACCTAATTCATTAAATAAGCTACCCAGCAATAAAAGGTCCTATAAATGTCTCTCTTGGGCTCACTAGCAAAAAACCCCAACAACAACCGAAACAGATGTAAAAGGGTGATTAGCGTTGGATACCTGATGCTTCCTCTCGAGTTCCAGAACGTTTGCGTTGAAGACGTCATTCGGTTTTTCGGAAGCATCGCCGAACCATTAAAACGGACTGGCACACGCCGATGCCAACCTGTCTTTCCGTCCATCCCGTCCGAAGGGGATGATCGCTCCCAATTACCTCAAAGCTGGGATGGAGAACTTGTCTGTCTCTCGAGCGTCAAACAAATGTCGTTTCTCTTCTCTCGAAACCTTCATTACCATCATTACCGCACCAACGCGTGCTCGTCTTATTGAGGCCGGCTATTCATGAGAAGCCCCTTTTCCAGTATTATGGTAGTTATTTCTGGACCTCCGTCATTTCGACTATAAACTCGCCACTTTTTTCTTAGGGGATCTTGAAGAATCACTGTAGTTATAACTATAGTTAACTATACTTTGACTATCTGATAGTTGTGGTGGACCAGCAGATTATGTGGCATATGCGAACGCGTCCACGTGGCACTGTAAAATGAATGGGTAACAGGTGCTCAGTGAAATAACACTCATTCCTTCTCTCAACTGTAATAGTCGAACAAAAGAAGGCTACGGCCTCTGCCTACAAGAAATGTTTCAATACAACATGATAATTTCAGGACGTACTGATATTTAAATGCTCCTCGATAAACCCTTGGAACCAGATCTAAATGCAGTACAATCGTTTGACGTTGCATTAGAACTGCACTAATAATTAATTGAAATTTTATTTTAGGTGTAGGAATTTATAGAATGATGAAACATGTTACCTAACATGATTTACGGATCATTTCAAACATACGAGTAAGAAAGAATTATATTATTACAAGCAGTTGCCCGTGCGTTGCGCGTGTCCACATGCGACATCCTCCCAATCACTCCCCGTTGCTTCAAGAGGCTGTTACCGAATTTCAGTACCCTAAGGTGAGTAGGAGAGAAGTTAGAACCGACGTGGTGTTTAGAACATTGGCCAACTATGCTTGACAGTGGTTCGCTTCGCTAGCGTCAATGATTCCTGTAGATAAGTAGACGCATATTCATTGGAAATGCTATTTCTGAGTGTGTTGGAACCACCAACTCGGAGTAACAAGGGGATTCAACTAAAGGAGTTTTCGCTGATTTAAAACGGCTGACCCGGAAGTGTGGGCACAACTGCAATCGCCAAGCAGCAAAGGAAGCCCGACAGGAATTACTGTAAGGCGGCTTACCTGATGCTGTGCTGCTCACCACGTTCAGCGTAGGATGGAGAATGCGAGGGGATGATACTCGCGTGAAGTCCGCTAACTTGTGGGAAGATTGAGCTTTCAATATGGGGACCAGCAGGCAACCCTTATTGGGAAAATGATGGAAATAATTGGCGATACAGGCCAGAAAAATAAGGAAAATGGGTAGACAAACTGGACGTACCGGCTGCCAAAAGGGGACTGGCCCGACGTGGATTCTCCCACCAGAGGGCACTTCATCAGCTGGTCCAATTACGGACAAGGTAAACCGATCACAAATAATACATACTGCAGCGTCGGAATGCTTGACAACGGGGAGGAGTTATCTGTATCGTCACTAAGGAAAGCCGTTCAAGATGTAGGAAATCTAATATCGACTGAAACCATCCCAGCAACATGCTGATCACAATGGAGCAATCCTATCAAAATCGGTTAAGCGCTTTGGCCGTCTATAGAGCACAAACAAGCAGACAAACTTAGAGTTTTATATAATAGATTTCAGGTTTAGGTTTAGGAATTCATCGGATGATGACGAATAGCAAACGATGTCGAACAGGAAAGCAAACACTTGGATAGCAAAGACAGGTCAGATGCACCTGCCCTTTTTTGGACAGATCAGCGAATGCTATTTTATGCATGCAAATGAATTCCTGTATTCCTCCAACTGGAGGGATCTGAAATTTCATATGTAAATATAAAATATATTTATATGTCGTTGGGACATTATTCTATTCCTCCCATGTCATTGTGGGTAACTGTTTCGTAGTGGGAGTCACTAAAGTATAACTATCCTGATAGCCCGTGAGTTGCACAGTTCAGTAAACTTTGTACATAATTTACAGGTGGAATGGTGATGGTAAGTTTGGAAAGTTTGGACTCAAATTTGGCTGACTAGTAGGAGATTGAGTCATCGGCTTTGAAAGTTTCGACGTTCTCACTTGAAAGATGAATTCCAGTCACGGCCCTCCACTGAGCTCGCGGGTGAAAAAACTGTCCGTCAGTCCGCAGTGACTGGTAGGTGCCTGAAAACTGGGGGTGAAAAATGGACTGCCGCGTCAACAGCTGTAGTTGATTGTCATCAATAAATCACGGGAGGAGCTAAACCTTTTTCTCACTTGAGCTCCAATTAATAAAGGAGGCCCCAGGACCCGAGTAACAGCCTTGTTACAATCGTTAGCCCTTCCACGATGGATGAGCCAGGGGCGTGAAGGGGATAGACATGTCCCTCTCTGCACTACACTGGTCCCTATTGTGAGTCGATTTATTAATAAAAACCTTTAGTAAGGCTCGCCCTTTGTAGGAGCCCCCTGTTTTAGAAACAACCCTTTTTAACCGAGGATACGAGGGTCCAGAAGTAATATAGATCTGTTATTGGGTCCGCGGAGTAATTAGTTTTGTTCATCTTCTCAACGAAAGCGCGAGCACGAGCGATGAGTGATTCATATTTGGAAATGGTATCGAACCCTTTTGTAAGTTCTCCTCGCATCTGCCTGTTCCGCGAGGGTTTTGGACCGATTATTTGGTCATAATCGAAGTTGGACGCGGCTATCAGACCGTGTGATTCATGTTTCCTAAACGTATTACACATATAATCGGGTGATGTTTGAATTATTTTTGGAGATGGAGGCGTACGTTGGACAACAAATCTCACGACGGATTCCGGCGTATTACAGCGTTGTAAAAATGTATTACACGCAGATATGTTTTTGGGCACAACCTCAAATGTGGGAGAGAAATCTACTTGGGTGGTTGTTTTCAGCGGAAGTTAATCACTGTAAATCTCAGAAGTCTAGATTCCAACAGGTTCGGATATAGAACGGATGCTTCGAATGATATTTGCTGTAGTAATGTCCGTCAGTTAGTTCCATCAGACATGGGAATTGTAGGTAGCGGAGTCGAAATGGTCTTGATAATCGCAGCTAACCAACAGCCACTACCTACTTATCAGGTAGGTGGGTGGTGATCACGGTTAGGCCCTTCAGCTTACCCAATACAATACGTGACGTGAGGCAACTTTTTTCCCCGGTAGACTAGCAGGTGTACCTACTGGTTCACGGTGAATCACATTCACCTTCCGCTGCACTATACCGTCTGAGTGCGTACTTCGTGCCTCGCCTATACAACTACGAAATTCTATCAAATTATTACAGGGCTAATTTGAAAGATTATCTCATTTTTGATCGGTCTCAAAGGCTATTGAATGTACCGAATGAACCAACGAAAAGATCCTCCCTTAAAATCCCACAAGGTCTAACTCAGTTTTTTGGCAAAATGAGTTATGAATGACTTATGCGAAATCTCCCGGTCCGTCTTTCTAGCTCATTGGTTTGGCCTTTACCGCAACGCAGGAAAAGGCTTCTTCAACGTGGAAAAGCCGCGATTGCCATAGAAATTTCTACAGTACGTTGGAAAATCCGTTTTTTTGTCTCTCCTGAAAAGTTGGGAAACCTGAGTTAGACCTTGTGTGGATCTTAAGGGACGAAATGTAACTTGCCAGAATTGAAATGTTACACGACGACAGTGTACCTGTCAAGAGGAACGACTATGTGATACAACACATTGTAACGCTATTAGACAGGCTATTCATGAATAATTGACACCAGTATGATACATCAGCTCTGAGTAAAGGGTAATAGGTTGTAAAGTGGACGTCATCACTTGACGTGATGATGATGAATTGGGCCTTCTAGCATAATTAAGAATGAAGCGCATGTTATCAACAAATGAGGAGCACCCTTTCTCTGAAGTCCATCAAGCTTCAACGGAGCATAATCGCCGCTGCATCGCAGCATTCTGGTAGAGCCTTAATCACATACATTCATACCGCAATTGTTCCCTATCCGTCTCATCTCGTCTCGCTCTGGGGTAAATGATCGTGTAATGGGTATCGATATGGGCAATCGGTATTTTGAGACTACCAACGACTTTTTCGACCATAGGAGTTGACTTGTGGAGTTTTTGCATGAACGGCAAGTGTGTTCACCCATAAGTGAACCTCACTAATTTTTATTCCTGTACACGGAACGTCAAGAGATAAATGGACACGATACCTCCAAAAGCCTAAGAAACCACCAAATTAACGAGGTGCACCTATTTTTGATGGAATCGTATTTTTACCGTAGGGGTGGAAGCAAAGAGGATTGCTTACAGCTGACATTAGTTGTTTACACGCGTTCATGCGCCTTTCATTTCCGCAAAAAAAAGCCCCGGGCTCCGAGGCGGCCGTTGATAGACGTAAAAATCTGTTCATTAGGAACTCAACAAAACGGCGCGGCGGTACACAGATGTGTTGGCGTGTAGGAAGGCAATGACAATGAGCGCCCCTGGGGTGCCAACTTGGCCACCTACGCAGCCTCTTTATTGCACCCTAACTAACATAACAGGACAGGATAGGGCTCGCGCGAGGGCTTTTCCATCTGCCCCCACACGTCAATCTCCTTTCTCTCAAACCTCAGACCATGAGTAATTATTCGATTAATGAGTTGACGTCGTTGTTCTTAGCGGGTAATGGGACTTTGCAGCTCCTGTCATCAGGGTTAAGAGCAGTTGGTTGTCCACATTTCCCGTTTCATCACAAACCACCAAAGGAAGTTTTCCTGGTTTTTACTCAACATCCAATAGATTCTGTTGAAAAAAGCACCTCTGCCCCCCCCCCCTCTCTTCTTTGAAGTGAAGAACTGGTACTGTATTCGTGAAGAAGAAGAGAAATTGAAAAAAAAATTTAGCTGGAATTTAGTTGTTTAAGGAAGTTTCTGATAGTGTTTTTAAAAGTACATAGGTACCTAGTTTTCGGCTCACACGAGAGAAGTTCAGTGAAGTACATGAAATGATTCAAATTGATTAAAATTGACATAACTGGAAAGGCACGTAATGCCCAGAAACCAATTAGGGCTGAAGAAAAGTTAGCAGTACCGTAGAAAGAAGGGAGTGTCCTGCGACAAGTCCTTTCAAGTTCAATTAACTTTGTCGAAATCCATTTGGAACGGTGCCCAGGCCCACCGAAACTGTGCGAAGAAGACCTACCAATCTACGCGTAGATCGAAACTGACTGAGATATGTGCGGGTCGAATGTGCGGCAACTCATTAGATACTGTGCTTCACACAACTCAGGAACTGGGCTGGGTTCAATACGCGGCGGGCCTAAGGAGGCTACATACCAAATTACCGCTTCACTGTATGAATAGCATTAAAGTCCTCACTAAAGAGATCACACTCATTACAGCGAATTTAACTAAAGTTTTGCACTGGCGATATTCGCTAGGGAACAATACCGGTCTAATGTCAGTAACTCGAATGGTGATCTCATGTCAAATAAAAGTGAGCAGTGAGTAAAATTCGAAAATTATTTTCGAATTTTACTCACTGCTCACTTTTATTTGACATGAGATCACCATTCGAGTTACTGACATTGTGTTTCACAACGTTTGTTACACGAGCGTGAATGTTCGAGGTGGTGTTTCTGTCTTATCCTCGTAAAATCCGAAGGACTTCAGAGATCAATTCTACTATTAAGAAGATTACATACCAAATTACAGTTTCATAGCATAGAAATTAGCTTTAAGAGCCACTCAGCTGATCCTGGCCCTGCTTAAAGTCCTAAGGAGGCTACATGCCAAATTTCAAGTCTCTACCATCACTGGAATGTCGTCGGGTGAGAGGATGGTGGCAGCGAAACGGACGGACGGATTCTCGGTTTCAGCCAGTTATGTGAAGGCTCTAACATGTTCTAGGTTAAAACATGTACAAAAACTAGGACGAAGTGCATAACTAACCTTCCACCCATAAAGCAGAGCCCACTCATTTCCTGATCAAGAGAGTTGATCCTGATATACAACGCATGTAATGGCTCAGCGAATTTCAGATGTGGATGATGGATTAGACCTTCGTCATTTTTAGTATGATAATACTTCAAATAATTTATCGGAAAGAATGACACCTCCTAGATAAGCGACTTTATTTACATTGCTATGAATCCTAATGAGATTGGGGCGGATTACTTGATGGAGACGTTTATGAACTAGGGACCTTATCTCGAGCACTTTTAAACATCGGCGCGTGCCGCCTTTGAGATGGTATCAGAAACACCGTTCACGTGTTCACCGCACTGTTTTTTCCCCCTTTGGTCGTTTTGTCTTGCTGTTCATTAGTACTAAGAACAACGTCACAAAGAAATGACGTACGGACCGTAATGATCCGCGTCTATCAAAGGAGTTGAGCGTCTGTGATACGGCAGGACCTGCTGCCAAACAGCCTCTGGTAGAACAAAGAACGCTTCCTTCCGTTCCCTTTGTCTTGAAATGCTTAGTACGTTCGCACACTTTTACCTTCATTAGCTAGCGAAAGAAGCCCGGAAAAATGTGCAAATTCTCTAGCGACGTCTCAAGTACTGTAGGGTTTTATTACTGTAGGATATTTTATTTCAGTACCTAACCAAAACTCACCAAAACGTGAGTATCACATTGAAAAACCCACAAATAGTTGTAAACAAAACATTTTAATTATATCAAAATAATTTTAAAAACATTTCATATTAAACTCCATGGTTATAAAGCAAATCAGTAAACTGATGTTGAGTATCTACAATACATGCAGGTACATTGGTACATGGATATGTCTCACTTTCTCCCTGTAAAATATAAGTTTTGTGTGTCAAGTAAATGTCATTTTCTCCTTTAAAATATGTGTTTTGAAGCTACGTACAAACCGTCTCGTTATTTATTAGTATCGCATTACTACCCACCTCCAAATGACTACCTATTTTTCTGTTTTATTTGCATACTTGGTTATTAGCTCGGTGTCGTTGAGTGTCGCGAATTTCATACTGACATATTTCGATGCACAAATTCATAATAAATATGAACGTGAATTTCATAGTGACCCCCAGCCCAAAAACATATCCATGTTGGAGTGGGGGTCTGTATGAAATTCACGTACATATTTAACATGAATTTGTGCATCCAAATAAAATATTACGCATACAACTTGAATGTACTCTCATAATCATAATAACTAGTGACATATAAACTAGTCCATATAAACATAATAACTTGACGAAGAGGCACCGATATCTCCCTATTTTATTTCAGCTGAGAATTCTAAAATAAACCTTCACTATTCTGTTAAAGTTAAATGACTTGATGATTTTTTTTCTTCATATTACCTCTATTTATGTGTATGTTATTTTGGAACTGAAGAAGGTTACGATCAATAACTAAACATCTGCAAATGTAACGAGATAACACTAAATTAAGGATGTTAAGGATTTATTTAAGGATAGAGGATACTCTTGGTGCAATTATTTCTCCTCTCCCTTGCTAGAAGATATTTATATGGGGTTTTTTTAAACAAATACTCCAAAAACGTAGAGCAGATAACCTGCCTCGTATTGTTATATCTACTGTCGATATCTCCTTTATAATTGAAACGACAACAACTCATATCGGGACAAAATAAGTACGTAAATTAATTTATTGAAATCACTCCTGTATTTCGCTGTGTTTGTTTCAAATTTCTCAATCTATCAATTGATAATGACTGTAACAGCAACCTATCATAAGATTGATATAGTGTGATAAACCGCCTATACCGATAAGTCAACAGAAATTAGCTAAAGGAAACCTAAATAATGAATGTATCGTAGCAAATGGTGGATACGGTCGGGCTGGTATACCTAATATATTATTAGGTATACCATATATGGAATTGAGTTTTCCAGAGAATGAATTAGAGAAAGAATTTCGAATCAATTCTGGGAAGTTGTAACATGAGAAAATGTCAGCAAATTTCCCTTCATATTGTCCCCTCTTAGGCTTCTACAGCCAATTACAATCGATGTTTACCACTTCCGGACTCGTATAAGATTTCTCTCCTCTCTCCTATGAACTTTCAGTTATTGTTTAGACCAAAAGCTCCGAAAGCTGTATAACGAAGTACCTATATCATATTTTGTTTGTATTTTTATAGGAAATAGACAAGCTGCGTTTTTTTTTTTTTTCTTCATAATATTTTACACTGCCCCGTGAAAAACAGTAGCCCTCTCAAGAGAGTTGTTATGTAGGTTCGACGTGGTAAGGGTGGAGGGGGTCTATAGTAACTGCAGATAGTACAGTGAACACCTGGATGGACACTACCGATCCCATAAAGGGACAGAGTGGGCCGAGGGTTACTGGGCAACGCAAGGGGGAAACAGGGATCACATTACAGAACGATTACCTACTCCAGGGCAGGAGGCAGTTTGGACGTGCTGGGCCGGCACAACAAAAGGACACAGATGAGCGTGCCCGCTGACCGTGAAATTGACTTTAGTTCCCTCCACTCCCGCACCACGCCGTCCCTACATTATCGACAGTTACAGACTTCCCCCTCTCCTCAAGCCTTGGATTTATACTATTTATATTAGGAGAAATGCCACGGTATAATGTCATTGTAGGGATCGCCAGCCCTGAGTGCCTCATCGACTTCAAGCACCAGCCGGCCATTTTCCACACGTCGTTACTGACCCCTTCATTTCATATAATTTTGGTAATACATTATTCGTTTTCTAAGCGACGTTCTAGCATAAATTTAATATACGAGTCCAGAAAGTAACGTTACAAGAGCTGTGTAGGACGAAGGCAATTTTGTTATTCAGAGTTGTCACCACTGGTCGGTACAACAAATCAAATCTTTCAAAACAAATCAGCAAATGCCTCAATCCGTTACGAAATGTCGTCCCAGCAACCAAACGCGTCAAACAGTCCGTCCAATCCACCTTCTCGTGTTATGGCTGCACGCAAATTTCTTCCCATCTCACTAAGGACCTGCTTGTTTCATTTGGGTGGGATATTGTGTATCATCTTTTCAATAAATTGAAGAAGTATTTAAATGGTCAACGATTTTCAAATGACGAGAGTCCTTACTTTCTGGACGTCCGTAGTAATTGCGATGGTCGACAGTTAGGAAAAGATCAAGTCATAAGGATTCTAGAAGTAACGTAGCTGCTTTGTTCCGGCCAGCATATGCCTCTCCAAAGCAAAATGAGCATATTCAATGCGATTGTGAGAGCTGTACTCTGTAATGCTGCTCAGATCTTGGGCTCTCGGGAGTACGCTGCAGTTGAGGGGCCTTGTTAGCATTTGTCGAGGAGCTGTTTTTTTCTCCCAAAGTGTACCCCAAGCTACCTGCTTTACTTGGAGACGGAACTCGACACTATTTCTGCGTTTACGATGCACTGGCAGAACGAGCATCTACGCAAGGTTTTGGCCATGGCTTCGTCCGGTCTGCCTCATGCCATGGCTGTAGAGATTGTTCATGCCAACATCTGGTGGTCTAGGGAATGGGGGTTGCTGGCTGCTGTTTGGAATGCCGAACAGCCATCTCATGATGCTGAGGTGGTGAGGAGTGGCTCGAAGACTCTACAAAAGATCTTCAAGGAGGACCGGCGAGCATCTTTCTGGCGTCGGCCGGAGGCATCCGGGTCCTTCACACAGTAGGATGAGGAGTTGGATCTTCTCGGAGCCTATGCCTAATCAGAGATTCGGGGGCCTCATTGTATGTTTCCAGATGGGTATTCAGAGTGAGGACGGAATGTAAAACCTTATTCGACAAAGCAGGTGGAACTTTGCTCAATTTGCAGGAGAGGAGGATTTATGGCACTTCCTGTGCACTTGCCCCGTCCTTTCCGAGTTCCGATTGCCATCTTCGGCACCTCAACTCCTTCCCGAGACCAGGCCATTGCAGAGATAAACGTTCCTAATTGGTTAAATTTGGTCGCTTATTGCAGACAAGCGTGGCGCTGGTTCAAGAATTTAATTGGTACTTCTTCCAATAGAAGAGTAATAAATATAATAAGTAAAACATTAAAATATCATCCTCAGATTTTTAGTTTTCTTTTTTTTTGTCTGTGCTCCCCAGCAAAAGGTCAATAAAACCAACCTGGTAAATTGTTTATTTTACTCTTATTCAGTTTTTTTTAAATGTTTCATCAATACATTTGTACATTATGTTTCATTTCTTCTTCTTTTGAAGAGACGTACTTGACAACCAGGTTGTCCACCAACTCGCCCAATTTTATAAAGCTCCAACATCTATTAAGGACGATTCCAAACACGTCCTTTTAGTGGTGCGTCATGCTACTGCCATCATGGTGACGACCACGTCAACAGTTGGTTGTCGCCAAAAGTTATACAGAACTTTGTGAGGGTTCTATGTGTATACCCTGAAAATGTGATGCTCATAGAAACATTAGTTGCCTTTGTGATGAATCGATCAATTGTGATGTATGGATCGATCGTCATCATTAAAACATACAATTTTGAGATTAAAATTTATGGATTTTTGGGGTTCTCGAGAGGACATCTGGAATTCCTGAGTTGACGTAAAAGATTTGCTTGGTGATTTTTTGCAGCTGACTAAATAACTGAAGTAAGTAACTAATGAGAAGTTTCTTAGAGTAATGAGAGGTTCAAATTGAGTTAAAATTTCATCACATAATATGTGATTCATCACAATATGTGGTTCTCGGGGTGTTGAATAACTTGTACGCATTCTTCAACAAAGTCGTCTGTGGCTGAAGAGTTTTAATGTCCGAAGAATTGGGTTCGAATCCCAATCTTCCTGCTTTCTGTATTCCTAATTTTGTGTCAACATATTTCATAAGTTCGATGTTCTTCTTTCTCTTCCAATATTTGCCTCAAGTAGGTAACGACTCCTGCTACCGTTTAAAGTCGACAGTTTCCGCACGGAACATGATTAATCCATTTGGAACGTAATTGTCGCCTGTTGGGCTTCCTATTGTCGAGACGCGACGCTTTGTCAAATCAAATGAAGAATTTTTAAAAGAGAGCAACGCAGGCCCCCCTCAGGAGATTTGAAATCAAAAGAGTTAACAAAACATTTTTCAGTTCAAGTCCTCAGTTATTGTCATCGCTTTGTGACTTTGTGTCAGTTTTGAAGGATCTCCCCGGGGGTCCCCCTCTTGCTTAGCCTTTTGCCAATGTCGCTTTGAAACTTGGACGACCTACCCTTTCAGTGTTCGGGACTCCTGTTGGCCTATAGTCAACTATAATGGCTGGAGGAGGTCACCTCCCAGTAATTTGATTAACAGCTCCACGCCTTACTGCCTTTCACGGCCTCATCTCGACAGTTGAGGACGTCCCGAGCCAAAGCCCAGAGGTACGCATCGGTCATTTGGTGAAATCGCTACGCCCTCAACGCCCTTTGTCCGAATTTCGTGTCACACCGTCCACCTAATCATCTCAAACAAAACACCTACATGTAAATGCTTGCAACTGACCGCTGAAGGACTATTGTAATTCTTTGACCACTTGAGGTCTTTTATTGCTATGAATGAATGGGGATGTAGTTAAAGACTCCATTAACACATTTCTAGAACTAGAAATAACTGAGTTTGACTTATAAACTGTACGAATTCAACCGTTCTAGTAGAGATCGTGTGGATTTCACTCGTTTCATCAGAAAATTCTAAACGGTATGGATTCCGCAACTGCAATGATTTTTTAAAACGGAATACAATCGATAAAACTCCACACTGTGTAGTTCATCCTGGAGGAGCTTGGAGAATTTGAGCTTGATAAGGTGACCCCAAACAAATTACAGAACTGGAGAATTGGAATTGAGAGTGCAGTTGAACAAGAATATTGGCCTTTGTCAATATCAAGTAGATAAGTCAATGAGGGACTGGAAAGAAGAATTTAGTACTACAGTTTACTACAGTACAATTCAGTACAACAACCATTGAATTACGCCTTAAAGAATTGCCTAGCTACATGGACCTCATCTAAGGTGCGTTTAAGGTGCCTTTACTAGAAAGACACCTCATCTATGGACCTTATCAAATGACATCATTCGGGACATCCATTTCAATCACTAATCTCAAAAAAATTACAATTACTATAGTTTTGAATCTTAATGATTACAATTCGTAGTCTGGCTTTCTTTGATTAAAGAACATATTTTTCTTATTAATTCGTTTGACCACTTAAGACACAATGCGGAAATCTCACAAAAAACCACATAATTCCATACTTGAGCTTTAATTCTGGAAATGGTGAATTTAGTGGAATGATAGCAATAGCAACACTATTGCTACGAGTAAGTAACATGAAAACCACGAAATGACATTCAAGACTTTGTCAACCACTCAGGGTCGAAGGAAGTGGCTTTATAGTCCTCGTAAAAACGAAATTCTTCCTAGAAATAATAAAACAATATTGAAAGCAACATCTTGGCACTTCACGGCTCCGACTAACGGACGACATGGGCTTGCCGACAAAGTGGGCGGATGAAAGTTATGGGAGTTGTGACAAGAATATGATTTACCGCTGGGGCTACAACATAAATACTGTTTGCGACAAAGTCATCCGGAGTCAGGTAGTCAGCACAAAGGAAAGTGTTTTCACACTGCACTCCTCGATAGGGAACCATATTGGTGGAAAACCATAAAAACTAAAGAAACTTTTTCGAGAAGGTACCAAGTGGCTAGTAGAGGTACCGTTCGTGAGAGGAAAGGAATTTTTCCACCAGACACTTCCTCGAAACTTGGGACGAGGTATCGTCGGCAAGAAAGGCGACATTTTACAAGTGACAATCCAACGCCAGACATTCTCAATAAAGCTACTGGACAACCAGATGACATCAGGAGAGACGAAAATGAAATCAGCGTGGATTGTACGAGGCCATGTTTCTATTAATAACTTGTTCCGTACAATAACCGTCTTTCCCAATGAAAACTTACTCGGACATTAATTACTTCCGGATCAACCCATATAGCACAGCTTATTTTGGCGTTTCTGGCCTAATTGACCAAATTTGGCTCAGTGTATGTCAGCAAGTTCTTGTAACGCTCGTAACTGTACGAAATAATGATTGTGATGAGATGAAAATTGGAGGGAAGATGGAGGTTCAGTCTTAGATAGTACCGAATGAACTCCATCAAAACGGGCAGTACCTTCGAAAGAAACTGAGCATGCGCAAACGTGAAACGATTGCAAGATTGATTATTATGATCTTTAAAGGATTCGAGGAAGCAATACACAACTTAGCAGGCGTTTTTCCTTGGGATTTCAATAGCAAAGGTTGCTATTGAGACAAAGAACCAAAATACGAAGACGGGCGTTGAATGGGACATAGTTAATTAGAAAAAAAGTGTGCTAACACATTTTTAGGCTCTACAGACTTTGTTGGTAGACTTTTATAATGAATAAATTTTAGCTTGCCACCAACCCACATAGTACCAAGGGTCTTTTCAGAACTGTAACTCAGTAGATACCAGTCAGTGTAACATACTTGACCCCCAAATATGTATTGAAAATGAAATGTACTCTACTCCTTTTCTTCATTAGCTCGTTATTGGGCTGATGCGTAGGTACCTATACTGCAAAGATGCTGAGTTTCTGAATATTAAGATTTGGCCAGAAGTATCAAAATCCGTTAATGAATTAGTTGATTTGCTGTAGGTATATTATAGCCTACAAACTTGTACATAAATGTACAAATTTGTTCTATGTTAGAACGTTAATTGACAGATACAGCTTCAGGTTGATTCTCCCAAAATTGCACATTTCGTTGGTTAGGTGCCTAATTATTCGTGCCACATAAAAAGTACGTAGTGAGAGTTCACGACAAAACTATTCCCTGCAAATTTTCAAGGCGAAGGGTTTTGAAAAACTCCTGTAATAAAGTGTTGTTAGTGTGAATCTGTTCCTAAGAATTCGCTTTTCCAGGCTCCAATAGTGTTCTAGGAAAGTGAAGAAGTTAATAGAGGAACCGTGCGACGTCACAATGTAATAGGGCGAACGAATAAATTGATATCAGTAAAAAATCGTCAGTCATGCAGCTTGGCTATAAGGACGAAATTTAGAAGAAATAACTGGTTTTATGTCAAATGTGATGTTTGGAACATCTCATTCAAATATCGGCAATCTTAAACTTATTGGTTCATTATAAGTATTTAAGTATGAAGGTATTCGGTTCCTTCTTTCATGCCTGTGATGAATGTGGAAGGATGAGCATTCTTGAGGTTATAAATGCGAATTATTAGATAAGGTAATGCGTCAGAAGTCGACACTGCACTAATAGTCGACACCCTCTTCAAATGTGGGCAAAAGCTAAGGATAAAGACATTTTGACGTTTTTAGTTGTTGCGTCCTATTATACTATTTCTTCTCAGTGTAGAGAGATAAGGTTGCCTTAGAAACACGCGGGTTTAAAGGAGCGCTCAAAGCTGCTATCGTTCGTTTGACCACGTTTCTATGCTGATTGTTGGCGTTTTGGCTAAGGACGGACTGGAAATGTAAGTGTATTTCACTCTTATTACCTTCTAGGCAACATTTATTCAGTTTATTTGCGTATCCAATGATGTTTTGATTGGTTCGGGTAGGGTGTCGACTACTGACATAAATTTCGGCTCATATTTATTAGTCGACAGGGGGTGTCGACTTCTGAAAATTTTCAGAATTTGCTTTGCATCAGTAGTCGACACTAGCTGTATTTTCTTCGAAAATATACCAACTAAGTTCACAGAATGGTCTCAAGGTTTAGAGGATGGAATTTTATTAACTTTGTATTTTCTTTTCATGGCAGAAATTTAAAAAATGCTGGCTCTTCAACGAAGAAGAAAGACGAAGGAGGCTCCCAAAAAACCGAAGAAAACATGCAATCCCAATAGGAAGGGAAGAAGACTCCTCCAGTACACAGAGGACCGAATGGCTAAGGCTGTTCAAGACGTAAGAAGTGGAGTTTCACGGTGATCACGAAAGTAGTGAGGAAGAAATGGAAGTTTCAGATATCTGCCTCCCTCTGACGTCATCACCACCTCCCTTCGCTACCACCCGATCACCTAGCCAGCCAGCCGTCTGACGTCATAGGCTTTGACGTATTAGTCGCCCTCCCGCCAGCCGTCTGACGTCATACGCTCGTGCGTCATAGGCTCTCACGTACTAGTTGGCATCCTAACAGCCGTCTGACGTCATACGCTCGTGCGTCAGAGGCTCTCACGTACTGGTTGGCCTCCCGCCAGCCGTCTGACGTCATACGCTTGTTCGTCATAGGCTCTGACGTACTAGTTGGCCTCCTGACAGCCGTCTTAAGTCATACGCTCGTGCGTCATAGGCTCTGACGTACTTGTTGGCCTCCTGCCAGCCGTCTGACGTCATACGCTCGTGCGTCATAGGCTCTGACGTACTAGTTGGCCTCCTGCCAGCCGCCTGACGTCATAGGCTCTGACGTAGTGGCCCGCCCGTCGCTTGTGTTCTGACGTGATCTGAGGGAAAGGGTGAATCAAGGGAACAAATTTTTCCCGTTTCAGTTTATGTGCCAAAGCAAAGACATGAAAATGTCAAAAACTATGTAAATAGGTACCTAAGCCCAACTGTAATGTCAATTTTCTGACAATGAGTTTTCGACTATAGTTTTCATACCTTTTTACTTAAGTACTTATTGCAATTTGAGACTAATGATGAGCTGTTTGCAAATAAAAAGTCTGATAACTACCTACTTTATTACATCTTATTAATCTATTTTCAAGTTCCGATTCACAGTTGAATGTATTTTATTTAGATGGAAGTCGAAAAAAGTGAAAACGATGGAATGACGAAACCTGTCGACTACTGACTCAAGAGATACTGCAGACTTCTAACACATGTAGGTCGACTACTAGTGCAAAACCATGTCGACTACTGAAGAAAATGTTGGTCACTGGTGTCGACTACTAGAGCATTGGGATTTTTTACAAAACTTGTTTTTCCCTTTTCAAACCATGTTGAATAATATTTCCCGCTGCCAGGGCTTTTAGGGAAGGATCTTGGGTACACAATGAATAGGTTTGCAATGAGAAGAAACTATTTCCCTACGTGAAAGGTAAGCTCAAAGTTCAAACTTCCTTTAACGTGTCGACTTCTGACGCATTACCTTAATACTTGAAAACACAGAGGAGAACATACAATACAACCAACATAGTGTTATTTCGTCACTATGGTCGTTTGTCGTACCTCCGCCTAAAACTTTCTGAAAATTCATTTTCGATCAATGTTTTCCCAACTTGATACCGTGATTGATTTTGATTCTACAAAATTAGAAACCGGAGTAGTTTTACGCAAAGTAACATTTGGTGTGGAAGGGGGGGGGAAGGAATCAAAAATGTTTTGAATTTTGGAATACAATGTTTTCGGAAATTCGAGTTTAAAAAATTTTGAACCTAGAACAATTGCTAACTTTTCTATGAAAATTCGCTCAAGATATTATGGAGATGGATGCGGTGTGTAAAGATGAAAAGAAATGCCGGATAATCCGAGGTAAAATTTACTATGTATCAGCTCCGATTTAACTGATCATTTGATAGTGTGTTATAAAATCCCTCTATCTGCTACACCTTCAACAATCGAAGTTTAAATTGGTAGATTTGAAGTGATTTCGGAACAAATAAAATTGGCGTGTCATAAACTTATGGGTGGATTCCACACAGCCGCCCTAGTCAGACAAGGTTTTTTTCACGAACAACTAACTGCTCCAGCCTACTTTCAAGAGTTCGTCTTTAGTGAGGATTGTGTTAGTAGGATTGTGTTGGATGGTCAGGAGCTACAAAAGAAGGGCGAACTATTGTGGTTGCTCGATGTGCGGCAAGAAGACCACACGCAGTTTTACCTCCGACGTAGAATAAGAGTAACAACTTTCAAAAAGTACAAGTTTGGCTATCAACATGTACGATTTATGAACGACACTATTTAAATTTGTGGAAAATAGATGGTTAGAAATAAGATGATCGGGGAATCCAATGGAAAACTCGTTTGGTCGCTTGAGTGTTCTTCCTCCCTGAACCCGATTGCTCGAGGACTTGGTTCTATATAATAATTATATAGAACCAATATAATAATTATATACAATTATTGTAGTCATGGTTTTTGTTCTGTTGAGCCTATGGGGCTATTAAAGCCCAACCCAAAGCTCAAGCGGTAGGTGCTTTAGTGGACTGTATTTACTAGGAGATATTGCACTTGAAAGGAACGCGGTAGCAAACAGGTTGAGAAAAACGATCAGTACCGAGTGTATGTCCACAGGACGTCACGAAACGTACTTTCCACGTATCCATATCTCGACTCCTATTTGACCGATCAACTTGCAATTTGGCGTGGATCTTTTTGTTGTGGGTAATAGAAAGCCCTGAAAGTTTCAAGTCGGTGGTTCCAAAGAGAACCGAGTAGTATAACTTCAAAAACCAATTACCATGTTTTTCTTCTTGTTCAGTTAGCCAAAGCTACAGCCTCTCCTACTTCGCCGATTGACTTGAAATTTTGCGCAGAGCTTCGTTTCAACTTTAGCCAGTGCCTTTTAAAAGATTCAAGACGCTAGGTCTGAAGAGAGGCGAGTTAGGTATATAACTTCAAAACTCGGTTCTTCACCCTTACCACGTTCTTTTTCTTATTCAGTTAGGAAAGGCTAGAGCCTCTCCCTTATTCTTACTTTATTTATTGTTCTTGCATATTGCCTCTACAGGTTTTTTCAACTTCAAAAACAAAAAGATGTGACATCCGCCCAAAAACATTCTGCGTCACAAGTACCCCGCCTCACAAATATCATTCTACAGCAGCCAGAAAAAGTTATCATATCCACTTTCCCCGCCCGCCCTAGTTCGAACTAAAGAGTAGCCGTTTCAAAATCTCCGCTTGGTACCATGGAGAGACGTTTTTATTACTACACAAATAGGTATGTATTATGTACATAGATGTTTAGTAATAAAAACGTCTCGCTATGGCACCAAGGGGAGATTTCGAAAAGGACATCTCTACTTGGAAGGAAAAGGGCGGGCGGGGAAAGTGGATATCATAATTTTTTCCGGCTGCTGTAGAATGATATTTGCGAGGCGGGGTACTTGTGACGCAGGGTGTTGTTTTGGGGGATAAGTGTTTATGTACAATATTTCCCTGGTTACGGCTGGAAAGTAGGTAATGTAAATGTTATTTTGAACATTCGAACGGAATTCCGAGCACTCCCACTCGCCAACTTACAAGGGGGAATTGTTGATCACCTATTTGTGCTAATATCCATGAGGTGCACAATGCTGCGGATATTTGGATTATCAAAATTAGATAGTCTTCCTACGTTAGGAGTCAATCATGGAAAACATTTACTTTCAATGCTGCATGTAAAGGTAATGCTACACTTTTTGTGGGTTAGACAATGCCCTTGTGGAATAATTTAATAGTTTCCTTTGTAATTAGGATTTACGAGTATATTGTGCCAAAATAGAGTAACTCTGTTGGTAAGTCGATTTCTGGCTCGATTTCTGGTACGCATTCCAGGTTTCCTACGAACAGCTCCTAATTTGACAATAGGAGTATCCGATATGTTGTCAGTGATGCTAATTGATGTTTGGAGACGGCCGGTGGCGTGATTCGATAGATACCTACCCTGCCAGCTCTTTCCAAAGAACCGAACGGCAAGTGGGCGTGAATCTCAGGAGGGCCCTTGTCATCCGATACTTGAAAACCAGATTTAGGATCAGTTGATGCTATTAGGGTATTACCAGGTAATGTCATCTGTAAAGATGTTTAGATTGTATGCCTTTAGGCTCGCGCTCAACAAAACATTGTCCCCGCCGACCCGGTAGTGAATTTTTTTCTGTGTTGAAACGTGTTTAAAGCAGATAACAATAGGTTGACAATACAGTGGAGAAAAAAAAAACGGGTGAAATCCTTCGTAGGTAATAAGAGTAGCTTGAATGGAAGAAGGATTGTACGGATAAAAGAGAAATTCGAGAAAGACGAAGGGAAAACTGACAGAGGGGGATGAGGACAGGATGTAGCGATATAAACAGGGTCTAAAACCTTCCCTATGAAGGGCCCTCACTATTCACGGGTGAATCAATAGTCGCCATTTTTCCGGGTGAAATGTCCCCTAGCGGACGACGAGGGGAAGCTCGGCCATTTTGTTTTCGATAATCCGTTACAACGTGGCAAAGGGGGATCGACGGCGTCATTACCATGAAAAGAGAAGAAGGGGAATATCACAATCACCATAGTGTTCCAGGCCCAAGGCCATGTCAGAGGATACAGTTGGCTCTGACTGCCCTGTCAACTCTTGAAAGTACTGGTAACTGATGATATGATACGCAACATCGCGAATTTTATGCATAAATTTCGTCATGAAATTTCCAACTCTGCCAAACCAATTTTCCAACATCAGCGTCAATTGAACACCCGTTCGGGAGATTCGTCCAGCCGGGCCAACAGATGCACAGTGTGTAATAATCTAGGAGAATTAAAATATCTACTAAACATCCTCAAAAGAGCGTTTATTATTTGTTTATATTAAAGTTTTCAAATTAAGACAATAATTGTCAATTATTGACAACAGTAATAATTTTAATAATTTGTACCTATATAGTAGGTGTACCTTTATAGGTAGGTAGGTAGGTATATATTTTTTTTAATTCTCCTAAAAAAATACAATTCAATTCAACTTATATGTAAATATTAAAAAATATTATTAAATAAGCTCATAAAAATAATGAATATTTAATTTATAATTCTCCTAAAAAAAACAATTCAATTCAACTTATATGTAAATATTAAAAAATATTATTAAATAAGCTCATAAAAATAATGAATACGATCGCAACTTTTTTGAAAAAAATATTATTCAATGTCTGTAGTATCGGAGTCAGTGACAGACTAAGAGGAGCTCTAAGTTTTTGAATTTTCTCCTCAGGCAATCCTCCCCAGTTTTTTTTCTCAATCAAAAAACGAAGAACGTTGTCATATCTAGCATCCTTTTCACATGTTCTCCATAACTCATACATCATTTCATTTGTGACTACTTCGTTCTTTCTAAAACACAGTAACATTTTAAAGATTTTCGACAAAACGGGCAAAATGTTCTCGTCATGTTCTTTTCTCTAGCTTCCTAAATTGACGTTAATACATCAAGCAAGACTTGATTCTACGTATTAAGGAAGTAAACTTCCTCCAAAATTCAATAATTTCTTTAAATTGTATTCGTTTAACTTGAACAAAATGTTTAAGCCCTTAAAATTACATGTATTCTAATGTATCCATATCACTACTATCAAATGATTTACAAAAAGAGACAAATTAACAAGTTGAAATAACTGGTAGACCGAATCTAATTCCTTGTAGGATTTCTCTAATTGCTCTAATTCCTATGTAAACATTGAACAGGCAAGTTTGGGTGTAAAGGACTTCGCTTTAACTGGCATTAAAATTCTAACTGTTTCGATTCCAATATCCTCGGGCATTGTGCCTGTCATACGTAGTATTAAAAACCCTTTAAAAAATAGTTGATTTTTTCTATTTTCGTCCTCCTGTATTGGCTAAATTACACACTGTGCGATGATTTCTAGCTTTCTTTCATTATGTGAACACATGATTTGTCTGTATCGCGCCTGATTTTCCATAAATATTTTGTTTCATTTCGCTATCCTCATGGATAATTTGTAGCCATCACTGCCATCATCCGTTGGCAGTGATGACGACCTTTATAGACGACTTTGGAGTGAATCGAGTCTGAAAGTAGATCTTACACCCCAATGTTAATCATATGGAAAAATGGCATGACCGAAAATTGTGTATGAAATTCAAGCTCCTCCAGTCCCAAACTAACAGCAATAATGATAATGATAATAATATATCGGGACTATATTATAGTCCCGATTAACAGATGCCAACAGAGGCTATAAGGTTCTAACCACGCAAAATCTTCAAGCAGACTTCATTTTCTAGCGCCGGATCATCTCGACAATTAATCAATATGCCAGTTGCTGACAATAATTGATGACCTCTCTAATTGATGACCTCTACCAACTGAAGATAAAGTAGATGATGCAAATCTTATAACGCAATTAAAATCACACAACGAAGAGCTTCTTTGAGTTAACCACTATCACCTGTATCAAGTAGACCCATCAAGCAGACCCAATCTGCTTTAGTGATACTATAATCACCTGTATCATAGTACATTTTTCCTGCACCTCTGCTTCAACAGTCTGTATGAGGTGCTGAGATGATAAACGAATTTACTGTTTCACCGTGATCTAGCTGTCGGCTCGATCAGTATTTCCAACAATCAATCCATTTCCTTTTTTTCTTCCTGAGTACATAAAGTGGCATACAAATAATTAACAGGCTAGAATACCGCGTCCGCAGAGCTACCTAAGGTGATTGTTTGTAACCATCAGAAACCGTCAGAGTAAGGGAGTAGGTCCAAATTGTGTGCAGAAAGTTTGGAGAACACGTAACCGTATGAGTGAAAACGACATACCTAACATTGGCCTGCATTCAGCCCAAGTCGAAGAATGAATTGCAGATATTCTTCCTGTTTCTAAGTGTCCCGTGGTTTAAACATAACGAAAACATTTATTGAGCAGAGGATACTGCACGTCTAAGCGGATTGGAGCAGGCTCAGAAGAGAGACCAGCCGCGATCAATATAATGACGAATGTTGTAGCTCGTTTTGCTCACAGTGGACTTCAACACGGAATCGCCTGAAATTTGAACACCATCACCAATTTTCATATACATTTTCGTCAAGTTCCTACTTTCCCCGAATTTCGATAATATTTGGGGCTTTAAATCCCCACAAATCCCAAATAAATGTAGGATCTTGGGACATTAATCCCGAGTTTTCGAAAAGCTAAACACGTGTAAACGTGGCAAATTCGCTCACAAACGATCGGTTCCGTCTGTACAAGCACTCAGTCATTTCGTCAAATAAGATGTTTTATCCCCTTATAATGAGCCTTTGATAGGATGTTTTAATCAATAACTTGCCATCAGGATTGGCTAAGCAGAAATATGAAATTACAGAACTACACTCATTTCTGGTTGATTTCAGCATATCATTATCTATCCATTAAACATTGTGTCCCAAGAACCCCTAAATTGGATTTAAGAAACATTACAAAACCCAATGAGTTCATGTTAGTTAACAGAAATTGTGTGTGTAAATTGACCCGAACTAAACTTACCTACATTGTACTTATAGTAGCTGTGGATGAAATGTGTACTTCAATTATTGACAGATGGAAAAAAATGCTGACGGTAAAATGTCGGTGAAATACCCATCATGTTGTAAATCGAACAATGTAAAAACTATCATTCATAAATAAAAATAAAGAATCATTTACCAAATTATAAATACCTACCCTACTAATTCCCATTGTTTAGTTGAAAACCTATTTTCGATTGTATTAGGTCGACTGTTTTTCGTGGGCTGATGTTAAAAGTATTTATTGATAATGACATTGTTGTCTACAAGTGAACGACAAAACGACTCACCTTTCCGTGCTCTTTATCGAAATCGCAATCTCTGTTTCCGGAGAGGTGGTAACCGTTTGTGCTGGGTGTAAAAACTAGTTGCATGTTGGTGCCAGTGGCGACGAAAGCCTGCAACAAATACAACAATTACTTACCAGTTATAAAACCTGGTTATAAGAGAATTGGTATAAGGTAGGTTTACCTTTATTTCTTCATCTTCAGGGCCTTCTTCGAAACGTTGGCACATAAAACATCTCTCATTTGACCGACCTTCGACATCCCTTAACCTTATTTAGCTCAACCCACAAAAATACAAAATTGTATTTTTGTGGGTTGAGCTAAATAAGGTTAAGGGATGTCGAAGGTCGGTCAAATGAGAGATGTTTGAATGAAATTTTACAGTTAATTTATGGTTATGTTAATTTCTCCGAGAATATTAATAATTAATGTATAAACATCATATTATGATGTTCCAACTTGAAAGCTCCATTTGATATCCCGTGCATCCTGCAATGCACGAATCACTGGACATGTCGCCCAATTTCACAGCTAGCTAACATCACTTAGAACATTATTCGTTCATTTCTATCGACAACACGACAATATACTCAGGATGTTTTCTGTTTAGAACGTAAACGGTTTTAATTATAATTTGTTATTCCTCAAATAAACTCACCACTTCCGTGTGTCCTTCCCGACAGCCGTTTTGAAACCGGATCTGTCGCTCTTCCTGAGGTCTGTCCCGGTAGCCTGTGTACCTCACCTGGAAATAAACAAAATTATACTTATCCAAATGATACACAATCATAAATAATTTACACAATTAACGAGAGAATAGCTCAATTCGACGCAAAAAATATTACAGCTTAGGATATCGTAGCCCGTAAAACTCCGAAAATCGATACTTCGTACTGCATCGTACATTCGTTCCATATTTTCTGTAACCTCTTGAAACCAAAATAAAATTCGACTACCCAAAAATACGCGTTTAATGGTTTTGGATGTTGATTGGGTGCGTTTGATGGGTTCCAAAAATTACGGATGCACACTTGAGGGCGTAGAGTCCACAAAGACTTCCTCATATATTTGAAGTTCTCTGTTCATGTTTCAACAGAGTTCAATTCAGAGTGTTTTTAGGACCATCCAGAGCGTTCGTTTACGGTGAGGCCTCGATGTTAGAGACGGTGAAAAATCCTTAACAAACGGTAGAACGCCAGGCCAGTTAACATGCTGGGGATCAGCAGATTCATAAAACATGGTATTGACGAGTTTCTCGTTCTGAGATACTTTTCGAGTCTACGGACAGGAGGTAATTGCAAATAAGTACTCATTGGTCAGTAGTTCTCGCTATAAAATTTATGACGACGTACCTACATACCTAGTTACAATAATTGTATTATTATAATTAATTATTAAAAGACCTGCACTAGTTTCCCACTCCCCCCCCCCCCCCCCCATCACTCATCGCCAATTCATTCGGAAATAACCTTATTGGCTCATATTTGAACAATATTTCATCCAGTGCTTACGTTGTCACGTATACTTGTGGGACTCGCAAGGACAATATTATTGTATACAGTGATGTAGACAGAAGGGTGATCCGTACAGAAAATAACACCCAATTTTTTCTACCTATCGGTTGGTTGTTTTGAAGAGAAAAAAAGGGGTTTAAAAAGTGTGTGGACTTTGTCGAATTTACTGCTGTTTTCCGTCGAATGGAAGAATAAAGCGAAAAATGGGTTTCAAATTCGGATTCGGCACCTCAAAAATCCAGAGTCATACAGCATGGCTATAAGAGCAAAATTTCGAAGAAATAACTGTTTTTCATGAAAAATGTCTCCATTGTACTGGTTTAATAACAAATATTGTCTCCATTTTGGCCGAGTAACACATCAGTTTATAGCTTTTTTTAACGCTGAACACGTTGGTGAAGTCAGAATTGCGATACTTATCTTATTTCGTTATCAGATTGGAGCAGATGAACCATGAAGAACATATCAAGCAACAACCACGTTTCACCATCTTCAAAGTGATCCACTTAGAGAACGGAATAAGATACCTAATACCTATCGCAATTCTGACGTCACCATCGAGTTCAGTGTGGGAAAAAAAAATTTTTAAACGACGTGTCACTTGTCAGACTGTTCTATTTTTGGAATTTATGGGTGAAAGTCAGCACTCTGAAAAACTCCAACACCAACACTTATCTCCTCTGCACGAAACAACACCTTTCGACATGGACAATATTTTGGAATAACCCCCAGACATAAGACTTATTATGGCTGAGGGTCATTACAAAATTACATACCTAGGTAGGTAAGTGAATTGATAAAAATTTGCGTGATACAAAAAACATGTCATTTTTTGGCGCAAGTCCCGGGTGACTTGAAATTTGGTATTTAGCCTCCTTAGGACTTTAACTTAACGCTGCCCAGGCCCCGGATCAGCAGAGTGGCTCCTAAAGCTAATTTCTACACAAATAATATTTGGTCAGACCAGTTTGCTTTTTTCACCAACTTAATCCCTTACTGCGAAAAACAGACATATCCATGATAAGACGTTTTTCCCAGTAAGGGACTGTCGCGCTTTGAACATGCAGGGTCTTGTAGTTCAAATTACAACACGATGATTTTGGGTCGAAAGCCGCAAATATATGTATGTTGTATTTCGAGAATGAAATGGCGATATGACATTTGTACATTGTACAACGCAAATGAGATGATTGGATGATATATATACAAGATGGGGTTGCTTGCAACCAATGAAAACGACACGAACGCGTTGTGATCCTCGGAAAGATCGCACAAACAATATTTGAATACAAAATAATATTTTTAGCATATTATGCTTAAACTGAATGGCGGGTGAAACAATGTAAAAAAGAAAGAAATTACGGGTCACTTGGTAGACGTAGTCAAATGACAGAGAATACTAGTAAGATACGAGCTTCACTCGAATAACGGAGCAAATGCAAAAGTAAAAGTGGTACTTAGTGCGATTTGAAGTGGTAGTGCGTGTGGAAAATGAGAGTGGCCTTGTATGTGAATGTGAAGTGCTAGGCAGTAAGAATCGAGTCAGATATAATATATATTATAGTAAAAACTGACTGGAGGAGGGATACAAAACGTGCCCCTGGCATGCGAAGAAAAAGTGAAAGCTCGGGGTTTTTTCCGAAGGGGAACGACCTGGGAAGCCGATTGATGGCAAGCCAATAGAAGGGATTTTTTGAAAGGCTAGCGACGAGATAATGGCCTGGTTAGGGTAATGGTCAAATCCTAGGAAGGATTTATGGTTTACGAGATAAGGGATTACGGGGACAACAATTGATTTTGAAAGTGCGTTTTTCCCAAGAGACCCAGATGTGTTTTTTCCCAAGGTGATATTTCAGGAGATTAGAAAGCCAGTTAATGCTAGGTTTTAACAGGATAATGAGAGAATAACAGATTTTGAAAGTGGGGTTTTCCCAAGGAACGGTAATACTACAGGAGATTAGAGAACCAGTTAGTTTGGGAGATCGGAAAATATTGAATGAATATGAAATTAACGTGAACTGTGAGGCTGCGGCCGAACAGAGACAATTTTTGTTTGTCAGTGTAACAAACCGTTGTCCCAGAATTTGCAGCGTTTTTAGAACATCGTGTCGTTTAAAATTCAATAAGGAACGAGAATCCCATGCGAAAAGACCAGGAACGTTAGTATTACAGCTAATTTTCCTCAATGAAGGAATTCATGTTGTGTTTTTCACACTGAGAACGCAGTGAAAATTTCGAGAGAATTCAATTCGAAATTCCAGTGTTGAAGGGGGAAATTTGTACTTCTACCCTCTGCAAACTCCCCTCTCCCCCCTCTGCAACGCCCTTTCCGCCCCCACTCGCCGCCCCTCTCGACGTCACATCACATATCTGGCCCCGTACAGATTCACCCCAATTTTCCCCCACTCTCTCTCTCTCTCTGGATGTACAAAAGCATGTCCTCCTCCTCCTCCCTCCGTTGTATCGTCCCCTTTCACGTCGGGATAAATGAAAGGGCTTCGTCAACCAATCAACTCCACTATCCCCCCCCCTTCACCATATAATCACGTCAACCCCCGCCGCCTCCACCCTATCACTACCCCCAATGCCGCCCCAGCTACCGCCTTCGTCAATCAGAAGGGGGCGACACAGAGGGAGGAGCGATGGGGTGAGGGGGGGGTCGCTTTGACGGAGATGAGTGAGGAAAGAAGAGGAGATAAGTGTGGGTAGGAGGGAGGGGGAGGGTGAGGGGAGTTCCACCATGTTCATGAATATAAATTATTCAATCTCGAATTCCGCCTCCCTCACTCTCTTTCTCTCTCCTTTTCAATTAACTCAATCCCCATGTTGACGAACTGCATTTTTATAGCCAAGAACAGCGGAACAGTCACAAATCAAATACTAAAACGTATCACGTAACTAAACACTTTGTTGAATATTGCACACAATAAAGAGGACTCAAAAAACCCGAAGTGAATACAAACATACGAAAATCGAACACCTATCGGTATTTTGAAAACCTGAATTTTTGAACGAAAAAATTCATACAACGGCGTTTTAGAGAATTCCAAATTCATGTAGGTATGATAATATCAGTTTAATATTATTATTTATAAACTAGGACATAATTATGTGTGTGCGTCCACCCAGACAATAAAATGCACGCAGAAGAGTACCATGACAAGTCCAACAAAACGGGTTTTGAGTTACCACTATCATATAGTGGTAACTTATAGTATTATAATAGTGGTATGTATATTATACCTACCTACAGGAAGATCTCGACAAGCTCTAAGAGAAAATTGGATCATTATATTTGTACTTTCAACAGTCAACGCTATGGAGCAGCAGTGATTGGCATAAAAGTTGCAATTATATACAAAATATTATTCACAAAATTTGCAGTTTTTGACCAACCACGGTAGTTACTGTTCTCAGGGTGCGAAATGTCCGTAGGGGCTCGCGAAAAAATCCCAAATGATGCCCAATTGTTAGTAACCGTAAGAGAAAATATGAGTTAGAGGTGGTCAATTTGGAAAACAACGAGTCGGTCGAAATTGAATTAAATTGCCACTGGTACCATAATATGGTATTATGGTTCAAAATATGAATACATTCCCAAGAATTAACGAAACTGGGTGAAGGTTAAATTAAATGAGTACCTCGTAAGTAGGTATACCTAATTGTTCAATTTCTATAACAAAAAGGTTAAATACCTGAATTTTATTTTTTATGAGTTGAAACTTTGATAATGTACCTATGTAACTACCAGTGAATTGTACGTACGTCACTTCAATGATTCACTCATTAATTTACTTACCTATGTACCTACTTTCACACTTACTAAATTCTGTTACTTGAACTTTCTGTTATTCAAGTTAACACGCACATATTATGCATATTATGTTTTCAGTGATTTCGCGGAATCTTTTTCAAGTTTGGTACCTACTTAAATTGGGCCAAATAAATTCCACTTTTAAACATTCTTTTTGCCTTATAATTTGGTAATTTCAGGAAAAACTACCCCCCATCCCCCATCAACCAACCATATTGTGGGCCGTATAATGCGATTGTCGTATTTAAACAAATCCAAATCAATTCATCATCCATGCAAATGCCTAATCATCATCATCATTATTTACGTTTATTTATCACTGAACCAGTTAGCCCTGTCACCCTGTAAGTTCCCCTGTCACTCGTAGATAACCTTCTCGAAAACTTGTGAGTTTTTGTATCCGGAAAGATATCACCAAGGTAGGTGGGTACAACAAAAGCAACCCATATGGGTTAACAATTATTGTTAAACACATAAAAATAAATTACTTATTATGAGGTCGTGGTCTGGATGTTAGTTGGATAAGTGAAGAGACCACCAGTGAGCTAGTTACCATCTGGGACACCTTTTAGAACGAAGTCGCAATATTTCCAATTATTTCTTATGGTTATGGGACTTGAAAGAAAAGTGTACACAGAACAGTGATTTGCGCCAAAAATAATGAACCGCTTTAGAAAAATATGCTGGTTTTTTTTTTTTTTTCAAACTTGAGAGTCGGATGTTAGGTACGAATCTCGAAACATAAATGAAAAATTATGAAGGGGAATTACTATTTTTCTCTTGGTAGATTCCAAACCTATCGAAAGGAGGCAAAAATTGACTTCCACAAATCTCGCCCCCACAAGTCTCCGGCTGCATTTGTCAGATTTTTGTCAAAGGTTTAATTACACGTGAATCTCACCTAAATCCAAATCACACAGCGCATGCCCAAACGTGAATCCTCGCATGCGTATATTTTTGGCTCTATCAACTGATTTCGATAAAATGCTCAGAGGTTATGTTAGTGCCATAAGATGATGAAAACCTTGAACTGTTGAGATAATAGGAATAAATTTTCAATCAGTAGGAATTTTAATTCAATAGGTATGAGTTGGAATTCATGGACAGTATGAATGTCAAAGCGATCATTGAAGGTATGGATATTCATATATACTCATAGATCGATATAGGTATTTTTACTGAACTAAGAGATGGACTGAACTTATAGATGGATTTATATGATTTCTTTCATGAACAGGCAGTAGGTAATAAAATTCGAATTAACGTTGAGAATTTTAAAAAGAAAAGGGGATGAATGGCAACCCCCTGTGTAATAATCAACTACAAGGATTGTTGCCTGGTTTACCAAATTATAGTTACGATAACTTAATAATATAAAACACTTTTCTCACCTCCGATTCTCTGCTAAGTCGCCTGAAGAGCTCATCAGATTCAAATTTGGCTTTCTGATCGGGAACGACGCGCGGCATTTTAAAGATAAAACGGGGTTTCGGCTGCTCGTACAAGCCGATGCTATCGAACGGGATCATGCCCACGGACGGGTCGTTCATGGAAATCATTGCTAAGCGGTCAAGTCTGATGTTTAATAATACGATATTTGAACGCGAATGTCAGAACGCGATGTCGTCCGTATCCTTTGCGCCTTGACGCTTGTCGCGAGACTGATCCGATCTCCGAGAGACGAAAGAGGTTGTGGTCAGGAAGCTCCGCCCATTTAGTGAAGTCGGTTCGTGGAGCCAATCAGAATAGAGAACAGAGTCTTGGCCCCGCCCCCTGAACGGCGCGACCAATCAGAAGTCGTATCTTCACGTATCCTGTCGTCGACCGCAGACTCTGGCAGTCTTCCGTTCCCACACCCAAACGTCCCCGGAGTCCAAGGGCCCTGACGCTGAAGCACGTCAAGCATTTGCCCTCTACTCGTTTGAGTCAAATCGCCCCAATAGACGAGATTAATTTTCTTAAACAACTGAGTAGGAGCTACAGAGAATGAACAAATTTACCAGGAGCTGAAGACAAAATGTTTTTGAAAACATGTCAAGTCGAGTAGGTGCTGGAGGCAGCTTGCTAGAGACTTTGCGTGAAGTTAAGCTCGAAGAATTATCCTTCTAGGTAATCGTAATTCTCTTAAACCTACTGCAAAACTAAGAATTTTCCAATTTCTAAGGAAACATCAGCTTTGGTAGGGAGTGATTCCTTTACCAGAAAAATAAGGAAACAGATCCTGACCACTTACCAACTAAATCGTGCAGAAACAAACAAGGTCATCCATCACCGTAATAGTAGGGGAAAGTCGTGTACCTTGCGCATGTTGTACCTGGAGCCACCCATGGAATTCTGAACAAGGAGTAGAACCGTTTTAAGCCATCGATTGGACAGCTCAGCCGAACCAATGAAATTGACAAACAACATCAACTATGCTGATATCACTATGTTGTCAGTTATCGGTTCTTCGTTTTTGCCCCCTTGTGGTGTCATTTACCAAATTGTGGATGTTCAAGTATTCCGTTAAAAGTAAGTCGAATTTTTATTCCAGCCATCATTCAATTTTTAGTCAAAGATCTAATCTAATCGCCAGATGAACGAGTTTTGGTTTAACTCGCGGTCCATGGCTTTGGTACCATTTTTTTCTCTTTGGGGTAAAGGACGTGTACCTGGTGCCACCTCCTTGGACAACCCTGGCATGAAATTATGAATTAGTGTCACGGCAATTATGCTCTTAATAAGAGCCTCTTACGCTCTAAAAATTTGTTTTGTGGATAGTTTTAGATGCCTTGAAGTAAAAGTGGGAACAAAAGTCGGTTTTTGAAGGAGCTATTTTAGCATTGTGTTTCTCCAAAGTGACTAAAAAGATGTCACAAAATATTTTTTCATATTAAAAAGGTGTTTCAAATACTTGGTACCCCTTACTACCTGAATTTGGCACTAATTGTCACTCGGAAGCCTTCAAAGAGGGTGGCTCCATGTACAATCATAGCCGGCTCAAGGTACATGTTTTTACCTTGAGCCAGTTTGGATTGGCCGTGAATAATTAGTGCAGCATCCAGGGCATAAGAATTCAGAACGTAAGCCCAGCACAAGGCTATCAAATATGGAGTTAGTTAATAATAAATAATAATTCTATTAATAACTAATAATAATAATTATTATTAGTTATAATTATTATTAATCATTAACAATAGTTAGTAATCATTTAGGTAGGTACCTACACTACTCGATAATAATAATTAATCTATCATTTTATGATCTAGGCAGAAGGGTGATCTGCACAAAGAAGATAATAAACCGTCGTGTCAAGAATTTGCTGAGTTTTTAATTAGGTAGGTACTCCACTTCCAATGGCTGTTTGAACTGCATCTATTTGGAGACTTGTTGATCTGCGAATGCTGAAACTTGCTGCAGTGCGTCAACTGATTCATTTGGCTTGTCGACGGAAACTTATTGAGCAGGTGATGGAGAAACTGATTGGTTCTTCAGAGATCCCGACTTTAGCCACCTTTCTATATTCGATTGGAATAAATAACTAATTAATAAAGAGACTTTGAATTGGTAGAACACTCGTGAAAGAAGCTTGAGCTTGACTCTCAAGAATTCTCAGAAACAGAGAGAATGGAGAAGCAGTTCCCGGTAGGCAATGAACCACATCTCCAGGAGAGCTACAGAGAACAGACTAGTCCCGCCCACCCACCACACTATTTTACCCATCAACTTATTGTTTTCAGTATTCATTGTTATTATTATTAGTTTTGAGTTTTTAATTAGGAATATTTATTCACTTCGCTAATTTTTTCGAAGCATATTAATTTTTATTTGAAATCTGTTAATTTTTTCTGTGGGAAGCCCTGAAGTAGGGGATTCCAACCTGAACATAACATAATGAACTAAAAACAATCAATGCAGCATGAGATACGACACAGTTTCTTCATTCAAGGATTTCAGGGTGTTGAAAGTTCTGGAAAGAGCCACAACAATTACAATTTTCAGGGAATTAAGTTCTGACAATTTGACTGATGTACCCAATCGGTACAGGCTCATCTCAACTAGGCTAAGTCTTACGATTGTCGTGGTTGTCACTTTTTTAATAGCCCCGACAATTGAGAGAAGCTACAAGCTCAAATTCATTTAAACTGAATCTAATGAAATATCATTAGATGACATACATATTTCAAAGTTTAAGAAAAGTTTTAGTTTTCATGTATTACTAGCTGTCGGGCAGAACTCGGGGTGTGTCCATCTACCTCTGTTACCTGTCCCGGACAGGCAGAACTCGGGATGGATCCATCTGCCACTGTTACCTGTCGCCTTATGGATTATACCTCTTACGCGTCCCTTTACAAACCCTTATACTCGTAATCTTAAATACCAAAAATAATATTCATCTGTCTCGCGGGAAGAAAGAATTTAAGATTTTTTTATTTCGGCTTCCCCACCCCTATGCATCGGATCAGGAAGTGAACCCCCCTATGTCCTTCCCGGTCACAGAAACATTTAAATACGGGAGAAAACTTCGATCCATTGAGCCGTTTTCGAGAATTTAAAATTTTTATAGTTCGGCTTCCTTATAAACCCCCACCCCTATGCATCGGATCCGGGAGTGAACCCTCCTATATCCTTCCCCGATAACGGAAACCACTCAATACGGGAAATGGGTTCAATCCATTGAGCCGTTTTTGCGTGATTGAAGGACAAACAGACAGAAACCAAATTCAAAATCGGCATGGTTCACGCTAAACGAATAAGTGTAAGAAGAAATTTTTTCTCAACTATAAGTTATCTCAACTATTCGTATTGTAAATAATGTGTAATATATTTAAAAAAAAAAAACTGTATTGGACGAAATTATGGATGGGTGGCGGCAAAGGACTAGTCAATTTATTTCCCAAAGCTTAAATGTTTATACCCTGAGAAAGGCGTAACTATTTACACCTTTTATACACCTCCAACTCTCACCTCAGGTCCCCTCGAAATTCGTCATGGTTGATACATTAGTGTTGAGTTCTAGTATAAAGGAACAGAACAGTAAAAAGGTTTTCAGGGTAGAAATGATTTAAATCAACTAGTAAAAATTATTTATTAATATAATTATTTTTCCAATAAAACGAAAATAGATTGAACTATTTCATCTTGTAGGTATTACCAACCTCCGGGGACCTAATATTGATTCAACATGACTACTTTGTGCTAGGTCAATAAATTTGGTCAACATCACCTCATAATTATTTGGTTACATTCAATACTATGAATAATCGATATTATTTAGTCGGTCAAACCACCAAATCCTTGTAGGGCATGGCACATTGAGATTCATCATAGTATACCCTCAGAGGGCACCGAGAGCAGATTGTAGGTTTCACCAAATTAGCTAAGACAGCAGTCACATTTCAAACACCTACGAGAGGAAGAACAAGCTATACCTAATACGAGGTTCGCAGAATATACAGACGACATTTGGTTACAACAAAGCGAACTTCACCACTGTTTTGAGTTGATGCAAACAAATAAGGTACTAAGTAAACAAGATACTCAGTACCTAATTGTACCTCTTAAGCCCGTCACAATAAATACGTTTGTAGGCAGGATACGTGGAAGTTAAACTAAAACATAATTACTTCCTCTGTTTGAAAATAACAAATTTTTTGGTATAATTTGGTAACAAGACAAACATCTAGGTTGTCAACAAACATTTTATGTTCGCAAACATGTGTTACAACCATACAAGATTGGTGAGGGCTAAGGCCATACTTGACGATATAACAATAAATTTAAATTAACTGGAAATGTAAGAATGACAGAATGATTTTAAAATCATATAATTTCAACACCATTTGTACACGCATTTTCAATACATATTATTATAATTTATTCGGAACTCTCTTTCGCTCTCCTAAATTACACCACTTCCAATGAAACTCTTATAGCCACAATCGACTTAGCTATTAAGTAACGTAGCGAGCCTAGTAACGTAATCCGATTGGGCGACGATGGCGGCTTTCGTTTCCCACAGCAACTGCATCAGTTTGACGTCCGACTTCTCATCCATAAGGATCTCTTCTGACATCGTAGGAGAAAACCTGAAAACCCCGAAGGAAAGATGATGTCATGTATAATATACATATTATGTCTTATTGCTCACGCTGGGTCATTCTAAAATTTGCGAGATACAAAAAAAATTGACGTCTTTTGGTGGAAGTCCACTGGGGGTGGAGACTTGAAATTTGGTATGTAGCCTCCTTATCGTGGTCAAAAAATTTAATGGGTAACTAGGTTGTTACTAATCCCGCTGCTCTGTCCAGAAAATGAGGAAGTAACTTTTTCTTAGCAATCAACGAAACAACAACAAAACAATTCGAATTTGTAATTTAAGTGATTTCACTTCATATTATATCACCTAGGTACTGTTCCTTATCTTACCTAAAAGTTAAGTTTCTTACCTATTTCTGTAATACTAATACATAGGTGATTACATAATGGGGCCAACGAAAAATAATTGCAGTAAGGAAAACAAAACTCTGCAAATTCTTGACACAACGGTTTATTATCTTCCTTGTCTGTCTATTACCCTTCTGTCTATACCAGACTGTGTTGCAAATCGGCACCATACCATATAATTTAATTTTCTTTTTTTAAATTTTATTTCCAAAATATACACAAAAATACAACGAAAAATCCAGCACACCGTACTCACCGTACTCATACCATTTGTTTCCTATCATACCGTACTGTACTATACTAAATCATACATACAATAATATACCATACCATACTCATACCATGTCGTACCAAAATTCATTTTGAACCCCTACCCCTTTACCTAGGGATATGAAAAGTTTCGAGGACCATTGTGGGGTTGGTCGAAACCCATAAAAAAAATTTCGTAATTTTAACTCAACGCTAACTGGGCAAAGTGCCGCGGACGGCGTACGGCGGACGGACGGATTTTTTTTATTCGATTTTCTGAATCTACGTATCTTGAAACGTAAACCAACAAATTTTGAGGGGGGGTTAAAATTTTTTTTTCTTTGGGCGATTCCAATGGTTCATTATCGAAGATAATAAACCAAAATGAAGTACGAGGTACGCGGTGTGGGTGTGGGAGGGGACGCAGAGACATAAAAGGTCTCGTCGTATGACGCACTAGTTGCCCTCCTGCCAGCCGTATTACGTCATACGCTCGTGCGTCATAAGCTCTGACGTACTTGTTGGGCTCCTGCCAGCCGTCTTACGTCATACGCTCGTGCGTCATGGGCTCTGACGTACTTGTTGGCCTCCTGCCAGCCGTCTTACGTCATACGCTCGTGCGTCATAGGCTGTGACGTACTTGTTGGCCTCCTGCCAGCCGTCTTACGTCATACGCTCGTGCGTCATAGGCTCTGACGTACTTGTTGGCCTCCTGCCAGCCGTCTTACGTCATACGCTCGTGCGTCATAGGCTCTGACGTACTAGTTGGCCTCCTGCCAGCCGTCTTACGCTCGTGCGTCATAGGCTCTGACGTGTCTACGTGTCTTGAAACGTAAACCAACAAATTTTGAGGGGGGTTAAAAAATTTTTTCTTTGGGCGATTCCAATGGTTCATTATCGAAGATAATAAACCAAAATTCTTGACACAACGGTTCATCATCTTCTTTGTACAGATCACCCTTCTGTCTAGATCACTAGGTCTAAATGTCTAGATCCTAAATGTTAGATTAATTTTTATTATCAATTATCACTAATTATTAACAATTTTATCAAGTACCTAGTGAAAATTATTATAATTTATTGTTAGGTATTAATAATTCGTATTTATTATTAATAATAATTATTATTAATTATTACGATATAATTCTGGGGTTTTTAATACTACGTCGGTAATAATTTTTCTATAAAAGAAGTACCTACCAACAAACATTCGATATTACCTTCATTTCCGTAGCACGAAACGCACCTCAGAACAACAAACTCGACATCACTTAAGCCATATGATGTTCCAAAGAGCTTGTTAGTATGAAAATGGACCTGAATTTCAACAGTTTGATTCACGATCGTGTTGTGAGGCACAATCTTTGAGCCGTCATTGTGAACGAACGGCTGGTCGTACAAAGCTGCGGATGGTCTTAAAAAATTCTTAGGAATAAACTCTATCTAAATATGAAATAAAAAACATACCGTTTGATGGGAATTTTCGAGATATGGAATTTTCAAAATTTCAAAATTCGTTTTGAACCCCTTCCCCTTGACCTAGGGTTATGAAAAGTTTCGAGGATCATTGTGGGGCTGGTCCAAACCCAGAAACCAAATTTCGTAATTTTAACTCAACGCTAACTGGGCAAAGTGGCGCGGACGGCGGACGGACGGATTTTTTTTTTATTCGATTTTCTGAATCTACGTATCTTGAAACGTAAACCAACAAATTTTGAGGGGGGGTTAAAATTTTTTTTTCTTTGGGCGATTCCAATGGTTAATTATCGAAGATAATAAACCAAAAATTAAAACGGTTTTTGGGATTCAAAGAGCAACATTCAAACTCATCCCATCCAGCGGACAAAAATTCTGAAAAACGTGTTCAACTTCTACATGCCGAACCAACCAGTAATGATAGTTCTTCTATATCACCACAAAAGACAGAACAAGATCTACGAATACGTCGCCGAGGATAAACAGGTGAAGAGGAGTTCTACTGCTCACGATGGAACCGGGGACATTTGTTCAATCGAGGCAATGGTTGGAGTCAAAAAGTGATAATGGTGTCCATTTACATCTCACCAAATACACCGCTGAAGACATTTTTTCAATTCTTTACATTGAATCTGCTTGCATATAATATATAATACATATTATGTAGTCCCAAATTGAAGGACTTTGTCAAGTAAATGGATGATCTTCACGTAGGTACATACATTCTATACCAATCATTCTTGCCGGTGATTTCAATGTGGATATTCAATGAGGAGATGGTGGGATTGCATTGAAGAATTTCATGTCAGAAGAGTTTGGACTCGAATTGAACCATAATATCGCAATCTCGACCACTAGAAATAATACATGCATCGATGCAGTATTTAGCCGTCATGTAAATCTCGAAACGCGTGGTTACATTTCATATTTCAGTACTCATCGCCCTTTGCTATCTAAAACTAGGTATCGAATGTTAGTTACATTGTATTATATTGTAAATGAGTAATTGCCAAAAGACATGCAAGCGGCCAAAATTTCTTTATTAAAAATAAAGGACTGTTGACTTTCAACAATCCATGTCGCGAGTTTCAACTGGAATGAAACGCTAGGTAATGCTCAAAATAATGCTGTTTATAAAACTACTTGTTCCATCATCGAGACAAACGTAACTCCAAAATCAAATTTTGATCAAAACAACTGCATTAAAGTTTTCAAAAGTTCAAAACTTGAAATAAATTCGTGTTTTATAAAGTGTATCAACTTTTCAGTATCATCTTCACGCTTTGAGTGATCTCCTTAACGTGAAACAATTTAACTGTGGCATGACGCAGGGAAATGCCGCTAGGTCAGCGAGTGGCTGAAGATCGGAATTTAGTTAGTTGCCATGTGACCTTGGACATAGTCGAACCAAGTATCCTTTGCACCGTGAGAATTCTCAAAGTCAAAATCCAATAACCGACCTGTGCCGAAAAAGTTGAAGTAATCGAGAGTTTCGGGGTAGTTTGTCGCCAATTCGCATTAGGTACTCATTATTGGCGCGTATTCGTAAGTAGGCTTTCCCACCCTCAACATCCTTCACTGCCCCAAAACCTACCCTCTTTCCTCCACAGTGCGCTGCAGCCACCTGCGAATTCGAGATCGCGCCGGAACTCGAGGTAAGTAAGACTTATCTTATTATTGGTCCTTCGTCCGTTTTTATTAATCATGGGAATCAGCACATCACCGTTACCCACGGGGGTTTGCGATCAATGTTTGATCGCCCTCACAAATTACTAGTATTCAAACAGGAAATTAGGATGAAAACCTGTGAAAGACGACTCAGGGAAAAACTAAATTTTGAAGAATGGCCTTGAAACAAGTCAATATCGTGTTAAAATTCATGGAACAAAATATTTCTTCAGTTAAGATGGACAGATTTTTCTTTCATTGAATTTTGAGGAAAATATAGAAGTGGGACAATGGACGTGGGAATCATCTCAAAGACTGAAATTTAATAACATCAGAGAGGAAAAAAAGGTGCCGTTGGCGGTGTCTAGCCAGTGTTCCCGATTGTAAATTTATTGTAGAATGAAATCTGAGGTACACCTCCAGTCCCCGGGATTATTACAGTTTAGATCAAGGATCAAAGCAAGGAAACATGGAACAAGTTTTCGAATAGGTACATAATAACAGAAGAATAGTAGAAGAACAAAGCTCATTCATGCACGTAAGTCAACTCACACTTGACAATCACAAATGAACAACTCCACACCCGAACACGAGAAAAACGTAAGGAGGAACTTTGAAAGACTGGTTAGATCCTGTTTCAAGCCCTTAAGAGAGGTAAGGAGGTGGGAGAGGGGGGGGGGTGATTAAATGTGGGGCAGGACGACCACGCTCATCCAAACCGAATCACGCCCGTAAAAACATGTTTCATGTTAAAATGCTGTTACAGCTACCTGAAGTAAGGAATACGGAGCATGGAGCATATCGCCCGTGTGCGATCGATGAGGCGGCCATCTGCGAGAGTGGCCTGGTCGACTAATACCGCTTGCATGGACCGTACTCCAGACACAAGTTTGGCAGTATCCCACAAACCAGAGGGCCAGAATATGTCCATGCACTCCGTCTGGAATGTAATCGATGGCATATAAAACAATCAGATACTTCATGATTAGACGGAATGTTCAATCAGGCATGTTTCAATATTTTCTGGGAGTTATGCTGGCAAGCTGCCAGGTATTTTACCGCTGGAGTCAGGGCCCATTGGATGACATGGGGTTTCCAGTTACAATACATTCATCATCATGTTTTCCTAATCACGCTAAAAGTAAAAAAAAAATCTTGTTACTTGCCTGGGTGAGTGGGATGCTGCCAGTTCCTAAAGAAACAATCAGTTTAGGTGGAATGACCTCGTTATTCCTTCCTAAAAGAGAAAGTGCAGTGTTGTACTCGTGTATTTCAGTTATGGCGTCAAGCGTTGGGTTGTTAGAGATAAGACCACCATCCACGTACCGTTTGTACGCCCTAAGTTGAACAGAAAACAAAACCAAACCAAACATAATATCATTATTATTTAAACAACTATGGTTATACTGATATTGAAAATGATCGGTGAATTTATGGAAACTAATACAAATAGATAGCTAAGAACGTCGAATAGGACAAACTAAAAGTGATCATAAAACTTGAGTGTATTTATTTTTGCCATTAACATTCAAAGATTTATGAAATCTGCATTTGACAATTATGACGCTATAATGCTACACATGTTGATACAATTGAAACCAGATTCATATTCATAATTCATCAATAATTGAATTATTCTTTGAGATACCAACCTAAAATAAGAGGGGGCAGCCCCCGTAGCTCGAGCAGCTTCCCAAATCTTCTGCTCTCGGAAAGTCTGGAAGCCTTCAAATTTCGGACCAGTTCCTTCGGGCACTCGAACAATTGACGACACCATTTCGTTGGGAGACTCGTAGTTCCGAAACAAATGGAGATCCACAGGCTTCCGATCTGCCAAACAGGCAGTGATCATGACTCTGAAAATTGTACAAACCGATTATTAAATAATAATCGGTATATTTATTGTATATTTATAATCGGTATATAAGTATATTTAATTGTGATAAATTTTATCACAATTAAATATACGTACACCAATCTCAGCTAAACAAGAAATTAGGTAAGAGGTGGTACTATTCTATAATGAGCTAGACTAGAGATGTTGCTTAGAATAGGGAGAGAGTTGTCTAAGCTATAAGGCCACGATCACTTTATGGAATGGTCGCCTGTGTCTGAAGATGCCATCTTCAAGATGGTAATGGCACAATACAACTTGGAGATAATAAATGTTGCATTCTCCACCGCAGTTCAGAAACTGTCCAAATCGTTGGGGGGGGGGGGGGGGGAATCATGCAGCATGGCTATAAGAGCGAATTTTCGAAGAAATAAATGGTTTTATGTAAAATGTCTCCATTTTACTGGTTTTATAACAAATGTTGCCGAGTAACACCTCAATTTATAGATTTTTCAGCGCTGAACACGATGGTTAAGTCAGAATTGCGTTATCTCATTCCGTTATCACATTTTATTGACCAATACAAATTAAAGTGATTAGAGGAGTTTATGGTCGGCCGCACTCACCTGGGGTGTTTGATATCGCCCATGGTCGTGTCATTCCCTAGAACATCCTTCAGCATCGTTTCTAAGGGCTCGGAATTGTAAGGTCGGAAGCCAACAAACGCGTGGTCCTTCATTCGGAAATAGATGCACAAACATTCCTTCAGAGTTTTGCCTGACAAGTAGAAGATATAACGTTTATTACATGATATGAACAGACACCAAGGATTTTAGGATGAATTTCCACATTGTAGGAATGTATGAAGCAGCCAATCAACGTATGAAGTCTTAACAAGTCATAATTCATACAATGTAGCTAACAGTCTAATATTAACATCATCTCCCATGGGTTAGGTCCGCTAGTAGAGGTACAATCATAGTTTCAAACGAATCCGTCGTCACCAACAAAAGTCGCGTATTGGGGTAAAAAAAAAAAAAAAAAAAAAAAAACACAAGTAACGTAAAGCATGCTAGCTGATAAGCTGTCCTCTAATGAGGATCAGAACGAATTTGTTCGGATCATTTCGCTATTGGTTCCTAAATTGCTTTGAGTGGGGAGAGGGTTTGCCCTACGCCTACATAGGTCATACTTATTCATCACGGGAGTCACCTGTCCAAGTACTAAACACGCTCAAGGTATCTAAAAACTTTGATGATCTAACGTGAGCCTGTTAGTCCCACCAGATAAGGCCGTTGGACTCATATTTGAGGCTGTGGAAATAAACATCCTTCGTCGAAATCCAGAGCGCTCGATGTCCTGATTCAAGTAGACGAAATCTATTTTAAGCTTAATAGTTTCACACTTGACCAAATAAAACACGAGAAGATTTAAGTGGTAAATTACCAGCAGCGAGGGCCAGAGCGAGCATGCCTCCTGTGCTTGTAGCCGCGATCCAATCGAAACAGTGGATTATAGGCCGCCCGAGAGCAGCTTCTAAGTGGAGGAGGCTGACTGTCAGCACAAGGCCTCGAATCCCTCCACCATCCAAAGCCAATATTCGACCTCCTCTCACGCTGCCATTACATTTCATAGCTGAAATGATAATGAAATTATAATATCATATATTATGTGATAGCAAATCAATACATTTCAAGCTAAACTTTATCAGTACTTCAAGGAAGCAGTTTCTCACTTAAGCTTTCTTTTTCAAAAAGTGTTTGAACTGGGCTAGGATCTGGGGCAGGTGCAGGTTGAGGTGGCATTCCATTATCAGTGCCCCCAGGAGCACATCCAGGTGAGCAGGAACTGATGAGGCTTGTGCAGCGAGAAGCGCCGACCGCGTGGAGAGTATAGAGGACTTTAGACGACGCTTCTGAGTCATCATGAGCTGCAATATGACGTGCCGTCTCACCAGCATTATTTCTAGAATAATATAAAATAGAGGCAACGTCATCGCGGTAGTAAAAGTATTTATAAACTACTACTTTTCTGTTTTTTGAGATATTTCCTACCCCTGGAATTTCCTTATTTAAGATACAATAATTATTCATCCCAATCTAATAGTCTGAACCGAACTCACAATTCTGGACTATTTGACTCCATCGCTGAATGTCTGGAAATTGTTAGCAAGGTTCCACCCATCTTTGGCTTTAAGTAGTTCAATTACCTTCCTATTAGATTCTATAATGAATGGTATCTCTTATGAGTTGAAAACGGAATTGTACTCGTATTCTCCATTTTATGAGGATGAGTGAGGTTCTTGATTTTCGATGTTAAAGCGATTATATTCAATTAAATTATATGTATGTAAACCTCAACAGTTTACTTACAAAAGCTCAAGATCAGCTCCAAACACGACAAGTGCTTGAACAATGGAAATGTTTTTCTCTTTGACCGCGAGGTGCAATGCAGTGTTGCCATCGAGATCAGCTATGTTCACATCTGCCTCCCTTGATAACAGCGCCACAACGCATTCAACTCTGTTCCGCATAACCTGGACATTTTATAATGATACAAGAAACAGGGAGGTAGTCTTTCTTATTAACACGTAGCAAAAGTACTGGCTACATTACTGGGGACTAGAGTCTCATGTTTCAACTCTGTCAACATATTTCGTATTGATGAAGGTACTTGAAACGTCAGGTGCATGTAATATTCCTCAGAACCCAATCACAGCATGATTTCCCACAATACTCTCAATTTTCTACCTTTCTATTTATATACCAGTTGGTTACTAAGAAAAACCAAAACCCGTAGAATCTCCAATATGATAACAGTCACAACATTAACATACCATGACCTGTAGAGCAGTTCTGGAGGCAAAATTGAGGGCGTTGATGTCACATTTTCGATCAATCAACGCCTCTATGACGTCACGAGATGAAGCCCAATGTAGAGGTGTTCCTCCATATTTCATCTCCTAAAAATCACAAGCCGCCTGATGTTAGTTATTTATTTTATAACCGCATGTAGATGGCGAAAAAAAGAATCGGCTCTTTCGGGAGGAATGCCTTAAAGTTTTGAGCAATGTATTACATCAGCCCAGACAATAGGTCCGGAGTAAATGGTTTAGAAACAATGTCCTCACATGTAAAACATGAACACTGCAGACCAATAGAATGGCGAACGACGCCTCACACTGTAAAAAAGGTAATGTGATACATTTGAATTTGAATGTTTCCAGTGTGAAGCTCCATCATTGAAACCCCACCAGCTATAAATCGCACTTTTCTTTAGGCAACCCCACGGCAACATGGAAACAAGGGTCGTATTTTCTCGGAGTCTTTTCCACGTTTTCCAATTCCGCGGCAGGTATTTCAGCAGATGAAATAGGCATTTCTACGTAACAGGCTGAATCACGAAAAACGTCTCACTTCTTTAGGATTTTACTCCATTCACTTGGTTGGAAAGTAAAAATTAGGAATCTCATCGTGCTACATCCAACAAATTAGGATGATCGAATGCTTCACAGGGCTAAAATTGTGATTGAAAAGGTAAAACTCTCTGACACAGCCAAGCACTACTCTAAGAGGCAGTTAAATCACCAGTTGGAAAAAAATGGGAGTGGTAGTTCGATCACAATTTTCTTTGTCGTTGTGGTAGCACAGTTACTGTAGGTAGGAATGACTAACGCCTAAGTGCCTAGTTAAGTGAAAGAAGATGTTTCATCTTTTGACAGAAAAGCGATAGTTCAAGGAATCTTTCATCTCTCATTGCAATATTTGATTGAATTGAGCTTTGGGATCAAGTTTATGCACAGTACTTTTGAGGTGATTCTGCACATGAGTATTCATTTGCTTTAACAAGTTTAAATATAAATAATAAATCGAAAACATTCAACTTATTGAAAACTGAAGAAAATGCCACAGGCGTTTTTCCTTCATAGCTCTTGATCAGCACTTCTGGTTCTACTGGTTGAGGAACACACCCGTATGAAGATTGAAAACGAACTACACGCTCATCAGTCTAGTGTGTATTGTGGGACACACACAGTACACCTCATCCTATAAAGAAACAACAGCAAAAAAAAACCCATTCCGACCCTCTGAACTAGATTTGAAGGTACCACACAACAATGTGAGGGGGCGGTGGGTGACACGCTTAGATGAAGCAAAGGGGACCTGTTTGCCCAAAAGATCTACTGAACTTGACCCAATGTACAAGGAAAATCAATTTAATCGAAAATTTGTCGCTGATGCCTACATATTCAAAGTACGATTGTTACCTCGTGATGACTATAATAAATTATTGAAGTCAATATAATAGTTGAGAATATGATAAATTCGCATAAATTCAAATTCTCATAATTGGTTCGTTTACAATAATACAAATCTTTCTTCAGGAGGCAACGTCCTCAACATGCACCCATTATCATGAATCACCACCGTTTCAAGCTATCAGCACTCAACTTCGTAGTTCTTAAGTCACGAGCGTTCGTTCACAGTAGGAAACAAACCATATTACGGCTGAGCGAGCGAAGCGAAGAGGCATTGGTAGTGCTGGATACAAATGTGAAAATGAAACAGAGATTATTAATCTGTTTCATTTTCACATTTGTATCCAGCACTACCAATGCCTCTTCGCTTCGCTCGCTCAGCCGTGTGCTTACACCATTTGACGAGGGAAGGACAATTTAGTTAGTTAGGGACCTGCTGCAGGTCCCTAACTAACTAAATTGTCCTTCCCTGGTGAAATGGTGTCAAATGGTGTAAGGATGCACATCCGTCCCCCTTGCTCTTGATTTGCAAACTAAAAAAAAAGAGATTCAGCTAAGCCTATTCACTCTATCATCAAAGTAGTTCAAATCTAAAAATTGGTAGAAAAGGGTCGGAGAATTTCGGTTCACATGTCATGCACGCGTTCAACTATTTATAAACCGCAATCATGATGATTAAACACTAGTTTTGGTGTCGTTGAATTTCTGGCGTCACTCTTGAAAAACTTGGAGACGTTTCCCTGGGAGATGAGGATTAGAGAAATGTAGTGCAGCTCACGGCCAAAGAGAAGCCCTGCTGATCATTTTGCAAAACTCCGCATCCAAATCGCTTCAGGCGTGGTGATGTTACAGACACTCGTTTTTATAGATACAAGGAGGAGAACCACACCACCACAGAACCCATACTTGGGAAAACTAAGGGATTTTTGTTTATAATTAATAGCTTAGTACTCAGCTCCGGGTGATGGCAAACTTGCAACGCCCGAGTGATCAGTTTGTGAAACTAAGTAGAAATGTGCACTTTTAGGCTTCTCGGTCTAGTTACATGACATTTGGACTAGTTTTAAAACTGGAGGCTTTATCGACCTTCAATCATTCAGTAACTAAAGCCGAGATCAACACAAGCCGGTCTACTTGTGCAAAAGGTTGGCAACTAAGCTCCTTTTTCTTAAGTGCAACTCAATCCCACACGACACGATATTGACCTTTATCCAATCCACAGAGAACAAAATCCCAACAGAACGAAATACTTACATCTAACTTATTTGCGTACTCGTCAATCTTGAGGATGACTGTGTCAACATTTTCTTCGCCATAAATATTGTTTGCAAATGGTTTGATCCGTTTCATTGATACTTTCGGTATAATCACTGGTGAAAAGCAGATTTTTCTATGTCTTGGCTACTCTACTGTACTGTCCCAATGAGAGCTTTTAGATTTATAATTTTGAAACAATAAAATGTTTTTTGTTGAATGAACTCACAGTCAAATCAATTTTATAAGGCGTCATAACCACTCGTGGGAACTTGAGGCATTTCACTGGAGTGATGGTCTTAGTTATGACAGGAGACGTTTTGAGCACCATCGCCTGAAGCGGTAACTGCATACTCACTTATTTAAAAGGCAAATAGTTAATAATGTATGATGGTGGTTTCTATTTAGGTGGTGATGTTGGGTAATTGAATCGAAGGTGGAGGAGAGAGTGGTTAGGTTTCCCCAACCCAGGAGCTATGGGATACGTTACTAGTGGTCGATAGCAGTGGAATCAATAGGTGTAATCACGGGGGAGGGGTCATACGTCAATATAAATGACAAATGCGTTTTCTACTAGCTCGGCCGTTCAATGAAATATTAGTGATGACATTCTGGGTTGACTCTCGATATTCTTCGAAAAATTGTGATCCAACAGTATAAATCCAAGGTCATAGACGTAATTATGGAAATTATGGAAAAACCCAGTATGGATAAGGCCATCCCCATGATAGGCCATGATAGCCCAAACTACAAACAGCACAAGCTTATTTTGGTACAATTGGAATGGGGAAGAACGATTATCTAAGCAGTTTGGTCTTGGGAGTAAAAGAGCACCAACTTTCTCTTGAAGTCTACCAGTAAGAGAAATCCAAAAAAGATGCCACACTCTGTTTTGGGTTTCCTCTCCTTCACAATAAGGACCATCATTTCACAGACACCAGATACATGTCATAACTTGTTTTTAGGAGTGAACGTCAAACGAAGTGAAGCTCAAAAATGCAACCAAGCATCATGGTCAACGCTTCACGGGACCAGAGGTTGCAAATGATGGTGGAATGGAAATCTAATTTTAATGAATCCTCAAGTAAACTTCCACTCCTGAACCACAAAAATCGAAGCAACTCACCAAATTAGAAGCGCTACTCGCAGCAGCATTTGTGGCGGAAGTTTTTGAGTCCCTCCCTTTTTTACGGCTCATCTGAGACGATGACATGAATAAGTATGTTTAAAACAACGGTTCACAAGTCATGTTCGTTCTAGTTTGCGGAAAGAAATTCAGCTGATCCATAAGCTCTTAGCGAAAGATTCCCGTCATCAGAATATTTCATTATCAATTCAACAGCAATAACAATGATTCCGAACACAAAAATGGACACTTCAGATCATGAAATAAACTCAGTTCCCATACCAATAGCAAAACCAAGGAACTGATGTTACTTTAAAAGTAATTATCATAGTGCAACCTTATAGACTAACTGGTTTATATACGAATATGACGCCCAAGTTCAGTCTTACAAAAATTGCAATGCCTTCTATGCTTTATCACATTTTTTCTCCTAAATATTAATATGTGACTCGGACAGCGCCAATCGCACAAAATTCTACATTAGAGCAACTGTTTTTTTTTTTTTTTTTTTTTTTTTGCAACTGTGGTCCTAGCTCTTCTTCCAAGACGGAAAAGTAGGATTAAGGAGAGCCGATCTGCTCCGGATTACGCTTCTTTCTCCCCCCCCCCACCCCCTCCCTGAAAGCAGGAGGGAAGATACACGGCCCAGGAGAGTTCGGGAGCCCAGACGGGCGAATGACTCGTCGCCTAATTTTTACCTGATATCCTAAGCACCGCAGGTTTCGGTGGAACCCTCTTGATCAACTATGGATGTTGGTCCCCGAGTTAGTAGCATAACTCCCAGGGTTTGCGTCAACCACGACAACTACGAATCTGACCTCAACTGGGGGGGTCTTGCAGGAGGCTTCATGCCAAATTACAGCTCCATACAGTGGATAGCATAGAAATTAGCTTTAGGAGTCCCTCAGCTGATCCCTGCCCTATGCTGCTCAAAGTGTAAGTCCTAAGGAGGCTAAATACCAAACTACAGCTTCATAGAGTGAATAGCATAGAAATTAGCTTTATGGGGCACCCGGCTGATCCTGGGCTTGGGCAGCGTCAAGCATATGTCGTAAAGAGGCTACATGCCACATTTAAAGCCTCTGCCACCACGGTGCCGTGTGCACCAGCAGTACCATTCTTATGACTTTTAGCCCTTCCCTTGTTTGCTTTTACACCTTCATAATTTGCCACGTAGCCTACTTAGGACTCTAACTTGACGCTACTCAGGAAGTAGAAATGCCAGGGAGGTAGAATCTCCAAAACGTCCTATTCTGACGAGAACGGGCCTTTCCTTCTCGACGCCATAAGAACAGTACTGCTGGTGCACACGGTATCGTGGTGGCAGAGACTTGAAATTTGGCATGCAGCCTCCTTACGACTTTAACCTCACGCTGCCCAGGCCCCAGACCAGCTGAGTGGCTCCTAAAGCTAGTTTTTATGCAATTCACTCTTTGAGGCTGTTATTTGGCATGTAGCCTTCTTAGGACATTAACTTGTACATGTAGCCTCGTTAGGACTTCAACTACTTTTATCTAATAGGTAATATATATAAGAAGCACTTTCTGGTCTTACCACAGTCAACAGTTGCTTCCCCGAATCCGTGAGAAAATCGGCCATCACCCCTACAGGTGGACGATGCATACCACCTCTTGGTGCTGACGACGGAGACCCAGCGTTTATGTTAACGTCTGCACCTTTTGAGATGAGCGCTACAACGCATTCCGGCTTGTTCGCCAGACAGGCCATATGAAGAGGAGTGTGGCCGGTGATATTTTGTTGGTTGAGTCCTGTAAGGTTTTCGTCTCTTGATGTTATAGCCTGAAAAATTAAAAAAACCTATATAAATCGTAGTTCAACCCAATCCGAAATTGGTTTTCCAAATTAACAAAGGACAAATGAAACGTACATTTCACAAGTTATGTTACTCTTGAGTGATCAGCATAAACAATTCGTCTGTTATAATTAAAATCACAAATGGGTAGAATATTCCAAACTTCGTGACATTTACAATTTATGAGCCATCAGGTGAATATTTGTACCGGTGAGGTTTTCGTGAATAGAGCCCTCCCATTGCTTCATTAAACTTACCAACTTCTCAGTCTACCGAATTGAAACACAATCTGACTTACCAACATGACATCTTTGTTAGTGGTAGCAGCGAAATGGTACACTGTATTAGCATCATGATCCAGGTGGGACAGGTCTGCATTGCTTGCAATTAGCTTCTGTATCATCGTGATATTAGCCTCTTGAACTGCCAGTTGAAGGGGGGATAATCCAGTCAGAGGACACGGTGCGTTTATTAAGCTGCTCAAAACGATAATATCAAGTTGTTAAGAGTGTAATAAAACTTTAATTGCTACTTATGATGACTTGAACATAATATATGAAATCAAACAAAGCAACACCATCTTCAAGTGTCTTGAAAACTCATGATTGTTGTAACTCCACCCATCATAGTTCATAGAATCAACAAAATACACACATACACAATCCAGAGGTTCTCATTCATAACTTAAGTTGGTGGACATCACAACCCTACGCTTAAAAAAAACCAATAGGTAATGGTGATTGTGGTGTCAACAACCATGAGTTCTACAAGGTATTTTTTTTTATGTATAGAAATATGTTATATAAGTACACTTTTTTTTTTAAACCTCTATCAACCGATCAAAACATTTCTATTGCACTATTATTGCTGCATGTCGTCTACCAGCGCCTTCTATGAATTGTATGAAAAACCTGTAATCAAGTTGAGTAATCCCTCTTCGATTTTGTATTATGATTTACCCCGACGCCTAACTACACAACTCTTGAATCCTCCAAGGAAACAGATTTATTACGGCCAGTTAACAATATACAATAGAACCACAGATGATGAAGCATGAAGAGTCTCAGGAGGTATCCACCATACCGACATAATAATCATTACACACTAAAGATCAAGGGAAAATCCACCTCACTACGTCAAGATAATCACCCCCAACAGACACAATATTCACTCATGCCGTATATTTTTAGGAACATTGAAGGCTTACGTTACTAACGTACAACTAAATATTGTTGATTCTACAATAATTATGACACAATTCGGAAAATTGACATTTCTTGGGACTCAGTTCCGCTTGTCCTTACGTCAAAAACGAGCAGGTGACAAAAAACATACGTTTACCTTGAAATTGATGACATTGTAAAAGCGTCGGTGAGATTGAAATACACAACGAGATGGCACACATTCCAAGATGGATGAAGTTCTATGGTGTTACAGTATTTCTGAATGATGCCAAGAGACTGCAATAAATAAAAAATAATTTGAATAATAGTCCTTCGAAATGTGGCATGGTTCAAGTTCAGAAACCTAACCGCTCATTCAATACAATAATTGACTGTCGTAATAAATCCTTTTATGTCGTAATTATAATACATACTCACAGCGTTTCCAATACTCAATAAAATAGGGAGTTTATCTTTGAGCATGAGGAATCTCTCTACTGCCAGGTGCTTCTCCGCACTCCGAAAAAGACTGAAAAGTAGAAAATAATAAGTCTTAATTCATAGAATTGGCAAGTGACTGCAATCCAAAGGAAAAGCAGGTGGCGAATCAAAACCACGAGAATTCAATAATTCTTCAAGGGCAACGAAGATGGTAAATTAACAAGCAAGAGAGGTAAGGAATGGATTAAACAGCAACTAGGAATGTATATAAAAGTACCGTTATTTCAAAAGTGGTGAATTATTCAAGTGTTAAAAATGCAACTGTAACCCCTAATTTACTAACAGCTAATTTGCAACAGTGTTATGTACGAGGGACGTCCAGAAAGTAAGGTTACAAGGGATGTGTAGGACGAAGGGAATTTCGTTTTTCGGAGTTGTCACCACTCGTAGGTAGAGAGGTTCATAAAGGTCGAAACAAATCATCATATACCTCAGTCCGTTACGAAATGTCGTCATAGCAGCTACACGCGTCACACAGTTCATCCTGAAATCGCTTCACCTTTGGGTGACACGAATTTCTTGAACGTTATGAAAGCGAGTGAAACTTTTCTTGACTCAATTGTGACTGGTGACGAAACGTGGGTGTGTCACTATACAAATAGCCAGTCTCCACCGAAAAACTCAAATTCCAATTTTCAGAAAAGATGATCATGGCATCGATCTTTTGGGGCCGGAAAGGGATATTATTGGTCGATTTTATGCCTAAAGGAACCACCATAAATGCAGCTGCATACGGTGATACACTCAAGAAGTTGGAAAAAAAATCAAGGCCAAAAGGAGAGGAATGCTGACCCATGGTGCGTCACTCCTTCATGACAACGCTATACCTCATACCGCCCGTCATACTCAGGACTTGCTTGTTTCATTTGGGTGGGGTATTGTGACTCACCCCCCTTTTCCCCAGACCTGGCACCATCGGATTATCTTCTTCTCAATAAATTGAAGGGGTTTTTGGGTGGACAACTATTTCCAAATGACGAGGAGGTTCGGGATGCTTTAAGGCGGAGAGGAAGGTATACGACGAGGATATGCAAAAACGGGTCACTAGGCTTCAAATATGTAGGTTTTGACCTCATTGGCGATTATGTAGAGAAATAATGACATGTTTTGACACTTATCTTGTAAATTTCATTTAAATATATTCATTTTTCAATTTTCAACACATGTTGCAACTTTACTTTCTGGATACCCCTCGTAATTCCACCATTAACTTTTCTTGTTACCATTTGAAACCAATCAAACCACTGTGCGGATTTAGGCAGCATATACCTAACCTGTTCCTATCAATTCCTAGTCGACAAGTTAAAACTTGGAAACTATGGCGCTCTGGAAACTATGGCAATCCCAAATCTTTGCCAGGTTGATAGAAGACTGCTGCATCGGAAAACAACAAAAAAAGGTAATTTGGGGTTCATCAAATGAACATTGGAAGACATTTATGTACTTATCCTTCATCTGTCCGCGAAGTGTATCAATCTGATTGATACACTTCGCGGATTATCCAAAACATGAATTGATTTTGATTGAATTCATAAGTCATGAAAAAGAATCATTTCAGGATCCGCTATCCGGTGCTTCATATTATTCCCCCTTCAGCAATTGATTTTTAAATTGTTCCCGTGTTTATTTTCTTTGACAACATGTGACCGGATATGAAACTATATTAAATATAAATAAATATTAACTATATATAAATTTTATATTGAGAATTTTTGGAGTAGAGTAATGAAACATGAGAAGCGTTCCTAATTTTACCTATTTTTATCTTTTCTACTAAGGAACCACCTAACTAATCATCAACTCTACATAATATAACTTGAAATAATATTATTCTACTATTCTCAAAAAACCAAAATAACTGACATGTCATTGGTTCCATAAGGTTTTCTAACATTTCTACTTCGATCATGCCGTCAGTACGAGAAACTCTGCCCCATACGATGCATCAAATCGACAGCCACAGTGCAACAGCCTGTATGTACAAAAATAAAAAATGTTAAGGAAACGACAAAAACTGTTTTCTAACAGTAACTGTAGGACTAACCATGTAACTGGTTGCTTCAAACATTCATTGAGAAGAAATTGTTTTGGAAAAAATCGTACAAGTAGGTACGTTTAAGTTTACAGGCTTTTGCACTGTGGCTGTCGAAATATGTAAATTCTGATCTACCTAGGTGGACAGCCGATGACGTCCGCGACGCCAAAAACGGCAGTTGGACGAAAATTCAACCTGAAATGGTTGCTTACTTTACTTTACTTACTTTACTGTCGAAATATGTAATATATTATATTATTTGGTATACTACTTATGAAGTAGTATACCTATTCCTATCATTTTACTTAAACAATTTGTTTAATATTAATATTACCTGTATCCATCAGACAGGGACTGAGAAAAAGGTTTGTGCATGACGATGTCATAAGGGGAATCTCCAACCCCGGCATAAAGGAAGATACCCTCTTCTCGTATGATAACCGGACGGCTGTCATATTTGTCCGTCTTCACTTCCACCACATGATTCGGGAGTGCTTCAGTGTTGAACGTCCTCTTCAGGATGTTGCTTAGCCAAGCCATTACGAAGAACAACGGTAATTAATAATAAGTTGTACAGTGCGAAGCTTCTGAAACGAGTAGGATTGTTGAAATACTACACAACATCAGAGGACACTGGAAATTACGAAGGTCATCTCTCTGACAACAAAAACTACAAATGTCACTCCGGTCACTTGACCTTACTATCGACGAACGCACTACATCACTCTGTATTTCCTTGAACCTAGTGCTCGCGATCCAAAGTCAACAACCCACTCAGATCTGGTAATCGGATAAGATTCAAGAAATTAAACTGATCATACTAAGAAAAACACTAAAAATCGCAAACATTCGGCAATGCAATTAGCATGGATTATATATAGCTGTAATATCCATGGATTTAGGAAGTGCATGGAAGAGTAGTCGTCACTCTGCTCCATGAAGTATATCATCCATGAAAATCCTCCCTCCTACAGTCTGAAACTGGAAGCCACGTTCTGGTAGGTATGCAGGATCCTGTAGAAATAATTCTCTAGTAGGAATATCTTTGGAAATAGTTCCCTATACCTGATGAGGACATCATCGCTTCGGTGATCTCACGGGCACGAAACTATATTTTTAAATGAGGGGATTTGCAAAATGGCGAATGGATTTTGAAATTTGGCGGGAGCGAGGCCAAAGCGTTAGTTCAGCAATTGGCCGCCCAGTTAAACGGTCGAGTGTCTTTTCTGGTGGTGAGTGTTTCTTCTGGTCTAGGATAGTGTTCTGTGGTGGGAATGATAAGTTTGGCGGCTATGGTATAACTGATAGGGTGGTTGTAGCTAATCGATCGAACTGAATTTATAAGTTTTTAATTTCTATTGTGCTATTAGTTTCGAAATTGTCTACGCTTGATCCATAAACGGCATCATGGTCGTAATTTCTTCATTTTCCCCCCCGACGGAAGGAATAAAACACGAACAACCGGCCACCATCGCTGTCATGAACGACAAAGAACTCGGAAAAGGGACCATGTATATCGCCGAGAGGTAGGTATACGATTTACTGCTATTTTTGACATTTTATGTCTTTGCTATGGCACACAAACAAAAAAATCGTCACGAAAACTGTTGACGAAAACTAACTTCCTCATTTTCCAACCCATGAAAATCGTTCACCACTCGTTGGATAGCTCTCGATTTACCTAACCATATTACGTTAACCACTGCGGAGTGCGTGGCCGACAAGCTGCGGTAAGAGCGTGATTGTTTAAATAATTGTTTACACACAGGTGATCATTCTCAATAATTTATATTTTCAAGACGAATGCAAGCTTCATAATTTATGATGAACCTTTCAATTAAGTATAACAAGTACGCTACTGAGGTAGGTGATGTAGTATAGTTCGAAGGCCCTTGAATCCCTTCTTTAAAGACATAAAATGTCACAATGTGTTGCAGACTCGTATGCAAGCATTTTATATGGTACTCCAGTAGGATAGGGTAAACTAAACAAAAACAAAATTTCTACATGAAATTTGGTTTACATTTAGGAGTATTGGGGAATTCTCTCATTTTCGTTAGAGAAACAGTTCGTCCGGTCGAAGTAGACGAGATGAGGTATCAGGGCGAGTACAGGTACTTGTTTGATAAATTAATGCTTTCTTTTGATTAATGAATGTTCTTGCCACCATTTTGTTGAGTATGGTCTATTTATCTATATCTATCTATAATATAACATAATAATATTATGTTATATACCACTACTAAATATACTCGTGAAGTAGTACTAGAGAGGACTGAATGTTCACATGGATGGGTAAAAACACAAGTGCGCAGAAGGAATTGTGCGATGCGTAAGTAGTATACTTATCCAAAGCTGCGTTCACATAGATGCGTAAAAAGTAGTGGTGGGGGGGGGGGCTGCAAGACGTGCAGAACGTTCACATGGAAGTGTAAAAAGCAACCCTTTACTGGGCAGCCTTGCATTCCCGCCCAGCTTTGCTCGTTAAATTGGCTCATAGTGATGTTTCAGCTGATGAAACAGTTTATAAAGAATAAACAGTGGAGACTAACGAGAGATCCAACAGTTTATAGAGAATAAAATCAGAGATCTAACAACAACAAACGAATCAGGCCCGGGGGCGTGCGCAGAACAGAAGGTGTGATGCGTAAAATATCTAGTTTTTCAGATGATGACAGTCCGCCCCAAAAGTCGACCTGAGGAAGGAGTCCCCCCTCGATACTCTTGCTTCAGCTAATAAGCTGAGATGAGTAACCTGCGATGTGCGTAAAAAATAGGGGGGGGGGGGGGACTTGTGGAGTAGTAGTGGGGACTGCAGGACGTTCACATAGATCCTATTCGGGATGATGGGGGTCGTTCAGTTCTGCTAGATCTTAGCTTTTATTTATACTCAGACGTTCAGTACGCACTTCGTCTTGGGCCCTGCTCCCCCTACTAGCGCTTTTTGTGTCCTAGCGGAACTTGCAACCTCCTGGTTGTTATCAATCATTATCAATTCATACCTTTCTACTTATTTATCATTAGTTTTATTTATTAATTAATCATTAATTATTTTTATTAATCATTAATTAGAGTTATAAATGCTCACTTGCTCATTCGTTTGCACTCATCTTCAAACCACAGATCACATAAATGTTGGTAGTTGGACAGAGACAACTTTTCAAAATTAGGGAGCAATTTAACAAAGATTTGAGGTATATCTATTCCAGTCCCCATTTCACCATCATGCCATAAACGTGCGTTGCCATAACTCCACCTGTCACGTAGCGTTACTTGGGCCCTGCACACCATTATTCGAATTTCACCAGTCCCATCCATTTGATATCATCATAATTCATAGAGCAAGGGGAGTTGATTGAAGATTGGTTTTCTTATTGCTGATGACAGTCCAGTTTAGGTTTTTTTTGGATCACCTATTAACAAGTTTGAGAAAGACATAACTTTTTCTGTTGTACTAGCTGTTGATTGCTGAACACCGATTCCAGCCATTTCCACCGCCCTGGACATTTCGTGGAATCAGATGTCAGGTTCCTGACTTTCCCATTTGACAAATGGTCTCCAACACTCGAACTTTAAAAACCGGTTAAATACCATCCTTACTTGCTAAATTAAAAAAGCTTGGCCATGAAAAAACCTCCCCATCGTTCATTCAAGATAATTTGGTGTAGCTGACATGGTGTTCTTTCTTTTGGTTTCAGTCAGTTATCTTGGGTTGACCATGGATCTGGCAATGGTTTTGCTCTGGAATATCCCCACATCAGTATCCATGCTGTCTCCAGGGATCTAGGAACCTACCCTCGAGAATGTCTTTTCGTCATGCTGGACACCAATATTGATTTTTCAGGTACCTAATAGTTGTGGAATACTATGATAGGCTTTTAAAACAAATGTGGTTGCTCACATATTGGTGGATTCTTCGCCGTCTGATTGAGATTTCGCCAATATAGGTAATCCCAGAGAAGGATGACTCATAATTTATTCCAGAATAATGTCAAACCACTCTGAACCAATATTTGGATTTGAATAGTTATTTTCCTATAATTCGGCCTTTATTTATTTGGAGTGTTGTAGGAGGTTGTAAAGAAAACGGAGGAGAATTCTTTCCGAGCTTTCGGCTTTAATAAGCCATCTTCAGGGGTAGGTATTCTTTCCTTGACCCAGAATCTGAAAGAAACAGAGAATGGGTCAAGGAAAAAATACCTACCCCTGAAGATGGCTTATTAAAGCCGAAAGCTCGGAAAGAATTCTCCCCCGTTTTCTTTACAACCCTCCAAATAAATAAAGGTTAATCAAGGAGGATTAACGAAACAAAAACAAATTATAATTTTGCCTTATCTTGAGCCCGATCTACACTACATTTGCAATCCGTACTTTTCAATGCTCTCAGTGCGGAGTTCATACAAAGACGATCAAAATTGAAAGATGTTCAGTTCAAATTGAAACATCTTTATTTCAATGCTATGTTTGGTATCCTAACCATAGAAATGTAGAAAGACACAGCTACTCAGGTTTTTTTTCAAGTTTTTGGACTATATAACTATAAGTACTAATTATCGGGAAAATAGTGTACATGACGTATATTCGATGTATGTATATCTTGTACTCAGATGCCAGACCGAATGATGAAAGTGAAGATGAAGGAGAAGATGAAATTACCGAACTCCGGTTCATTCCTGATGACTCGGGTGCCCTCGATAGGATGTTCCAAGCCATGAATGAATGCCAACTTCTCCACCCAGACCCTGATGACAGCATTTCCGAAGGTAAGACGTGGTTATAGACTTGGAAAAGGTGAAAAAAGTGGTTCTTTATTAAACATAAACCGATAAATCACCAATGATTTAATCTACCCCAAGAATCAACAGGTAATCATGTCACAAATGATCGATGATGTTTATTCGCATTTGATAGAGGACGATGATGCTGATGAAGACGAGGAAGAAGAATATCACGATGTAGACGAAGGTCAGTACTATTAGAATAGTATTCACTACGTTAGTTTCTCAGTGGAGTTGATAGTCTTGGACAATTATTATACCAGTGTTTCTTTATTTGTGAGATTCCAAGTTTAGTTCTTCTTTTTAGTTTTAGTTGAGTTCATAAAAATATCCACTTCGATTTGAACGAAACCACGCTGGCTCATAACATTCGCACATGACATACTCGTAGTTTGTGTACCCGTTCACTTGGAGAATCTGATAGACTCCTGGGGCTGGGCTGAGATTACAACTCACATCGATGAGCGATTAGAGGACATTGAGATAAGACAGTCTGACCCTCGGTCCACCGCGTCAATCACAGCATGAGATATCCTTGAAAAACTTTCCAACCTAGGACCTGCAGGCCCTTAAATCACATCTAACAGCCGTCCTTATCGCCGTATCGACAAGCTGATTTCCCCTCAGGGTAGGCATTTTTACAGGATTAGCATTCTGAATTATCAGGAGTAATTGAAAAGACATTAAAATTTTTTAAACTGCCCTTTACTCAGGATTCCATTCGAGTAGAAAATATCAGTTGTCATTAAAGAGATAGTTGGCTCATTTCCATTTTATAGAGTTTAAGAAATGATCATGAGCCCAATTCATATATTTATGGCCAATGTTCATAATTTCTAGGTTTCCTCAGTCGTTCAAATGGAGTACACAGTGATGATATGGAAGTAGAAGGGCAATTCGATGATGCTGAAGATGCTGGATTCCAAGAGAACTGATCCGTTGCATCATTGTCTGCTGCTTCATTTCCTGCCACCAGTTTTTTTAATACTACTTAAATTATGTCATTTTTGTCGTCTTAAATAATAATTTATATTTTATCCTGCGATTTCATTACTTCTTCTCTGGTTGGCCTGTATGTACCGTCGCATTTACGTCTTGTACTTATAAGAGAAAAAAAGTTGATCTAAGTTGAGTTACGGGGATGGCTGCGTATGAAAGGGAATATGAGGTACTTCTACTGTTTTTAATTCTAGGTACCGATTTCAGCTATTATGCTGTCATCAGCCAGTTCTCTCGGAAGAGTCAACTTTATGTACCCAGCTTCAAAGATTATTGAAACTAAGAGGGATGTGTCCACCCTTTTCTGCAATATAGAATCATGTGCCAAGGCATTTAGATCATCACATATCGCATTCGGGAACCAACCTAAATTTGACAAGAATTTGTTATAAATAATAAGGAGAGGATGAGGGTCCATGTGATGAGCTAATAAAAAAACATCCCACAGATCACATGCATGTATACAGATTAGTTGAACAGAGAGTATATGACGAGTTCTCTCAGTCCAACTTATGTGGTGGAAGGACCTCTAAATTGCTGTTTTCACTTGTTTTCTGTTGTATCCTTCAAGTATGACCTGATGGTTTCGCAAAATATTCTTTTCCGTTGAGTTGTATTTCGCCTACTTTGGCATTTTTATTATAATTAAATACCTATCATTGAAAAGTACATTTTACAATATTTGACCACAGCAAGGCTTGCTGAGCAAGCCCTAAAACAGAACAGACCAAGAGTAATCTCGAAACGGCTGTCGATAGTCTCAACTATTGACTATCCAATACCACTAGTATGTCCTCTCCTTAAATACAACAATCATTATGGAGTGTCTCACGATCTTCGATGCGCAAAGTAATTCATATTTTCAAAATTAATGGACCAAAGATCTTTTCAAAAAGATGCTGTTGTAGGAGGTATCGATGAAGGGTTTGTAAATATAATATATTTACAAACCCTTCTATTATATATAAAATATATATTGAACGAAAAGCAATCAAACTCGAAAAACTCAACTAATTCCAATTGTCTATTGAACCTTTATACTAGGCCGTTGCTTTGTGGACGTAGTGGTATTGTCCTTGTCTTACGAAATTCGTAATACGAATGCCCAACAACCTGACTACTTCACTGAAGACTCGGACTTTGTCCCCTGGTCGGAGTGCAGCTCTTGGGGAATGCCGAATCTACTGATCACATGGCAGACCAAACCCTCTGCCACAGTTGCCGCTGTTAGGTCTGCTACAGGATAAGCTTCAGGCCATTTAGTAAAATAGTCCATTACGACTACCTATTGCCACTGTCAGATCTCGGTAGGGGTCCAACAACGTCTATGGCAATCCGTTCAAAAGGCGCCCAACACTATACTCCTGCAATGGTGCCTTTCGGCGATGCCCTCCTCTTCTTCTACCACAAGTTTCACAGCTCCGCACTCAGATTCGGACGTCCCTGTGCATGCTAACCCAATAAAAAAGTTTGCGAATGGCGCTCACCATCCTCCTCTCCCCATAGTGACCATCCTTCAAGGTATCAGGAACAAATAATTATTATTTGCAACACCGACTGATGAGACCGCTCCCACGACCGTTTCAACTGCATGACTTGCCTCACACAGGGAATAGCGCAACGTGTCCCGAACTTCATTCATGAGTATACGCCTATGATCCGCCTCTGGGCCTGCCAACTTTGCCTCTACCCACAGAATCATCATCGAACGGTACGTTACCACCATTAATGGGCGACTGATCATCCCTGGCAATCACTCGGCCACTTCGCAATGTCCCATTACCTTCACATGCGCCGTTCTCCATCCCGCTTCTGACACCACTGAAACGCGGTAGGTCGGTGTTTTGGACAATCAAACTCTATAACAGTGTTGCCAGATGAAATATCTCAAAATCCCTACAATAGTATCAAAAAAATCCCTACATCCCTACGAGCTTCAAGAAAAGTCCCTACGCTTTCAGAAAGTCGAAAATCTCTATTTACTGACTCAGGAAAAGGAAAAATACTGACACCATTTTCAAACGACTTAGATATTTATTTATGAAAACTTTGAGATCAATAGAAACAGAACAACGAAATCACTTAGGTTGACAATTCAAGTAGGTAGGTAACACATTTTATCGTAATATCAACCATAAAGGTAACAAATAAAGGTAAAGGAAGAATCAAACCATGGACGAACGAAGTGGTCTCACTAGAATAAATGTACTTAGGAACTAGATGCAAAGTTTGGGGACGGTAAATTTGAACTCGCAAAGAGGATCCCTGAATAGTTCAACCAAAAACAAGAAAAAAATATATCAAGATAGGTAGTTATTGAATACCTATTAATGAAAAGAAAGGGATAATTATATGGTGGGGGGAGGTCTCTGAGTATTCAAGAAAAGAAATGGAAAATTAAATTGGGGGGAGGGGTCTCAGAATATTTAGGAAAACAAATAGACCATTAAATCGGGGAAAGGGGGTCTCACTCGTATAGCGCCGAACTTATGAACAACTTAAAATGTACTATGATCACCTTATCACAAGTTTGACATCCCTAATCTCTAATGGTGGTGCGGTGGGATTCCCAATTTTTCAGTCCTCCTTGCGATGGTTGTTTATAAAAAGTGTTTGTTGTAGTTTCACTTTTCCACTCCAGGAGAGTAGCTGTTGTTCATTTGAGATCTAACGTTGGTACTGTTGTTCACTCATTGTCTTGACCTAGAGTTCCTTTTACACTGGGAAAAAAGACCAATATTTTCCCTTATTGAAAAAAATTCAAAAATCCCTACAAAACGCCTTTAAAAAAAACAATCCCCCCCTACGCCCTATTTTGGTTTGAAAATCCCTACAATAGGGATAAATCCCTACATCTGGCAACACTGCTCTATAATCGCCGAAAAACTCAAGGAATTCCAATAATTATTGTCAACAACTCGGTTCTTAGCAGTGTTGCCAGACCTGGTGAGTGGACTTGCGGATGGCTGACAGTATAAATCCGGATTTCGACCCGAAAATGCGGAAAACTGCTATACCCTTGCCAGAAATGTTAAAAACGCAAATAGTGTTATTTTAGTTTAAAAAGACCTTTTTTGTTCCAATTGTATTTATATTATAAGAACGATGCTCTAGTTTATTCAACACAAGCACTCAAAAAAATTTTTTTTATGTGATTCGCTATCTTTAAAATCAAATCACCCACTTTTGGCGTTTACCTGACGTCACAACGTGCTCAGTTTCCTCCCTTGAGGCGAGCTCTTCAAGCTTATTGCTAGTTGGCTGTAAGTGACCACTAGCGCCACCCTGCGAAAATGATGCCAACTCAAACGCAAGCATATACGGGGAGATTTCGTATATTTCTTATGTAACATAGCATATTATAAGCCTTTTCCGGGGAAAATGCGGATTGGAAGATAGAATAATTATTGCGGGACATCTGGCAACACTGTTTCTTAGCAACGGCCAATTTTAATAATAATCAACTGCATAAGTAAGCGACCGCTTATCAGTAATCAAGTAAGCGACCGCTTATCAGTATAATATACTAATAAGCGGTCGCTTATTTATACATTATATTTATTTATAAGTGGTCGTATATTATACACTAGTTGCAGAATATTGACTACTTTCTGAAAATGTGGATCATGAAAAACATGTTCTTGTCTCTGGGTACAGAAATTAAGATAATTTTGAAACGTTAGTGATCTCTAACTTGTAGGTATGTACACGATCAAAGAACAACTCATTGTACACCTTTCTTTTAATTAAAAACGATATATAACAAATTTATTACTCTTTAATTTACATGTTTCAAGTTTCATCCAAATATGATGAATTCGCCATCAATATTTAATAAGTTCTAGAACTATAATATCACAGAAGGCCAAAACAGGAAGAAGCTGACACTGAAACCAGGGTCTTTTACCCTCTTTACCACAGCTAGAAAAAAAAGAAACATCAATCACATCAGTTTGTTAAAATATAAAAACCGACATCCTATTGAATACTCAAAAGTAATGAAAATTAAAATATGTTTACGGAATAAAATCGATACATTTGTAATAAGAATCGTACGTATTGAAACTAAACTAGGTACCTATACCAAAAGTAACATATTAATACCAACAAATCAAAAGGTAAATAAAAAAAACAAGATTAGTAATTAGGAAAAACAAGAGTATTTGAAAAATCGACTATTTTTCAACATGGGTTTCCACGATTTCGTCGTGAGTGATATATTCGTACCTATTACTAATTATTAAAATATGTTTACGGAATAAAATCGATACATTTGTTATAAGAATCGTACGTATTGAAACTAAACTAGGTACCTATACCAAAAGTAACCTATTTATACCAACAAATCAACGTCTGTCTTATAAGTTTTCTCTTTTGTGGATTGAATAACATTTGAGTTCACTAATGCCATGAAATCACTCAAAAGGGTTAAAGTCATCGTGCGGATCGTCATTTGGCTCAAAGAATGGTTCCTCACTATCATCTTCTTCGTCTTCTTCATCTTCGGACGATCGTAATAGGCTATTCAGCTTAATAGGATGTACACCTCCAGACTCTAGTACCTTGACCGCTACAAAACAAGAAATTCAAGTATAACATGACGGCATTTTAAGAGGCAATAAGTTGATAGCATGCGTGGTAATTTCAAGGTTGTATTTCTATATCGAGCTCCAGTGAATGCTTGGAACTGCAACCTCTCATCGAGAAACTGGTCGTCAATCGATTCATCTTAGGTAATAGAACTTGATTCATCTCAAATATCCAAGAAAATAATTTTGTTTTCACCAAGCAATCAATGACAAGTGAGGGAATTTTACTAATGGAAGAAATGAAAAGGCTAAGAACAATGTACCATAGTTATAATGTGGATCGAAGGTTTCTTGTACTTCATTATGAAGGAGCAAAGTAGGAACTTCTGGATCGACCTTGATGCGGTGATCTTTCGTGTCCAAGTATGTCAGCCGAGGCCATAAACACGACAGCTGGCCTGAACCTACAACACAGGAGGAGATTGATACTTCCAACATGAAATCTAGAAGTGTCTGGCACCTACAGATGGGTATGTGCACGAGTATTGTACCAACGAATGATAGGCTAAAGAGTTATTCCGACTCTTGAGTTCTATATATGGATGAGCTCTGGGGTCCTTATAGTAGTCCTTAGTCTATGGAATTGTCGGTCACTTGTACGGTCTTTTACGGTTTCACTTAGAGTGAGCGATGAGGAATGAGTAGGTAGGTTATCACGTCGATGGCCGGGTTACCTTTCAAGTTCTTTTTCCGGGCCCTGCCTTCGATTCTTTCCGAACAGTCCCGGAACTGGACAGAAACATTCTCGGAACGCGGTCCCAACTTATGTTTTTCCGGAACTGTGAAGCGCTGGAACGTACCTAGTATAAAAGTCGCATTCGAACTTATATACGCATATACCTACACAAAGGAAGCCCATAGAGGTCCAGGCATGACCCTATAATTAGTAAGTAGAAGATTTATTGCTGAAACTAGGTTCGTGTGAAGGGGCTTCCATGGTAAGGAAGAGAAGAGCTCACGATAGATAATATTGAATATAATCCAGTTTGAGGTTCTTCAACATTCATTCACACCTGACAAATAGGCCTCATTTATTACAGAGCGAATTCATGGCCATACGAGTAGCAAGCCCGTGGAATGAACTAGTCCAGATTCGCCTGGAATTATGAGGTATCTGGGTTACCTACATTTTAAATTTGCCAAGGAAGCCCACCATGTCCTGCTTGTCAGCCTGGAAAAGGTATGTAGACAATGGAGCCTAGTGGCGAAGCTCACAGGCTCAGAGATTTGCCAATTTGCCTCTCCTTTCAAGTACTTACACAATCGATACCATTCAGGGAGGATATCAATCTCGCACACATAACAAATACGTAGTAGTGAAAATGACAAATGAATTACGAGTAATAACAAAAGTCATTAGTGATTGGCCATACACCAGCTGAAGCTATACAGACAAATACATAAACAATTCAATTTAATATTCTCAAATACCGTACGTTTCTCTTTTTATCAAGTAATGCTGGATTAATAACTTAACTAAGAATGTCTTTCACAAGACCGAAGTACGTATTCTCCATTATAATATAATTATATATGATGTTATTATATTACTATTATAGATCATATAATAGGTATTATAATACTACGTTGTGGTACCAACCTTTCTGTCTCTTGACAATTGTAATCTGCAAGTAGGTCACAGTCAAACTCACAGACACGCTCTTCTCGAAGACAGGCCCAAACAAATTGATTTCTTTACAGTACTCGTCAGTTGCAGAATCATTGCTAACTATCGCCCTAGAAAAAAATAAATGAATTATAAGAAGTTATTAGTTATTAGGGAAAGTAAAATACATTTGTTCATAAAGTTTGATATGGCTTTCCAAAAGTGGTGTGTATTTTTCTACTGAATCAAACTACGGACACAAGACGGAGAAGACCTATTATAGTACTGCAGGATGATTAATACCTGATTTTACACACTACGGTTAGGTCGATTTCATGGAGGGCTGTACTTTCATTTTATTTTATTTTTTCAATAGGAGGAAGAATTTAAAATTTGGTCAACGATCAGAGGAGCCACCAATTTTCAATAGACTTTGATTTAGACCATTTTCACGACCACCTGCAACGTCTCACGACCCACCGTTAATTCACAATGTAGCTCGGCAAAAAAAACCGTCAACAGGAGTCTGAATAAAACAGTAGAATTTCACGCTAATTATTATACCAGGAAACGGCAGATTCAAAGCTCAGATGGTTTTCTGATAGAAAGTTGCTCTTGTTCCTATAGCAATTTACCAAGCATAGCCCTGTTTATGGTCCTCAATTTAACTGGTATTGTTTCAAGCATGAAATTCAATGCAAAACTTAAATCATCACTGAACACCAGTCTTTCTACTGACCACCGGTATCTTACAAGGAGTCCTATGGGGAACCCCAGAGTACCATGAAATAATACCATGCAATTTCTGCCTGTACTGAGTTCCTGATGGTCCGTGACGGACGGGTTGGCCAATTACGTTCAAAAGGTTAACAAAAATAATAATAATATTCCAAATGAATATTTAAATAAAAAGAAGGAAAAAAAATCCAGTCATGCAGCATGGCTATAAGAGCGAATTGTCGAAGAAATAACTGGTTTTATGTAAATGTCACCATTTTACTGGTTTTATAACAAATGTTGTCACCATTTTTTGCCGAAGAACACCTCAGTTTATAGATCATTCCACCCTCAACATCATGGTGAAGTCAGAATTGCGATATCTCATTCCGTTATCAGGTTAGAGCAGATGAACCTTGAAGAACATCTCAAGCAACAACCACGTTTCTTCATCTTCAAAGTGCTCCAGTTTGAGAATGGAATGAGATATCGCAATTCTACTAGACGTCGAATAGACATCTATTGGTCGACGTAAGCACGTCTAGTACACGACTATGGTACACCTTCAATGGTAGACGTCTCGTGGTGGACCTTCGAAGGATGAAATATGATCCCAACGTAATACTCCAATACAAGCTTGATTTTGATTAAGGTTTAAAGAACCTTCCACAGAGGCCGAAGTACCCTGTCTGCGACCTCGATCTCTTCCCCGCTATAAATTCTAAAAAAAGTTCAATTCCATGGGACAAGTGGGACGATTTACAAAAGCTGAAGTACCTGATGCCGCAGTACCTGGTGTCACTCTTTCTTCAACCTGTTACCTCACGAAGACGTTCACACGACACATCATACGACATTCCTCGGAGTTTGAGTGTTAATTTTTCTTAGCTAATAATATTTTACGACGCTTGTTCTTTATTCATTGTAATTAATAGTTCAAGTTTTGTTAGCAAAGTAGGTTGATAGATGAAGGGGTGAAATTTTTAAGATTGTTACCTAATATTTCCATGCAAGAGACTGAATTGTAATCCTTATGAGACTGCTCCTACAAGAATCTTCGTACCAAAGTATTTACCAGCTCATAATATTGCCTAGGTAGGTAGGTACCTACCTAATTAGCAAAAGTAGGTAGATATTTTAACATGGATAATGTTTTTGCGGTGGCCTACCAGAGTTGAAAAGCGTAACGAAGTTTAAGTCACGAAATTATGTCACGAAGATTTTTAATGATTTTCACGTACAACCGAGCCGTTTCTAGGGAAATGAAACTTCTTTAGTTTTCAACGGACAAAAATCGTTCTCCATTCGTTGGAAAGCCTTTAATTTATGCATAAATTATATACTGCCAAAACCGCTGTAAATATCGAAGAAGCTGAGATACAGCCCTGAGTAAATAAAAAAACTAATAAATGTTCCGCACATTTCTTAATATTTTCCATACAGACAAAGAAAAGCGATAAGGAAAAGGGGAAACGGGACGCAAAAACATTATTCATGTTTTGCATAGCAAATACCTCGTTCTATAGAAAGTATGGAAGAGAAAAGATCCGGGGGGTCCAGGGGGGCTTGCCCCCCTGGCGAGGCGCGAAGCGCCGAGTTTTAAAAACATTGGAAACTTCGCTATTTCTTGGAATGTGATAATGGTAACCATGACAGTACCTCATTGTTTTGCCTGATTTCTTTCACAATAATTGTGAATAATTATTATCAAATTAATTGCGAATAATCTTTTTTTTTTAATTATTATTAAAAAATGCAAAATTAATGAACACTTTCTTTGTTGAACATCCATTTTTCGTTTCTGCTAGAATATTTTGTCAGCATAGCACAACTCAACGAATTTAACGCAGTGGGGTAGAATACCTATTTTTGTACATCTTAGCGCTGAAGTACATCAGTAAGTCCAGAAAATATTCAAAAACTAAATTTTTCGTTAGAAGTAGTCGGGAAATCAGTTTTATCCCTCTCCTGAAAAGTGAGGAATATTGAGTTATGCTATGCTGGTTCTTAGCCGACGATATGCATTAGTTGAGGACCACCCTTACATGATTTTGATGTCTTTTGGCAGTGAATTCAAGATGGTCTTAAACGGATTCTAATGTAATTTTTTTCGGAAATTCGAGTTTTAAAAATGTTGGACCGAGAAAAATACCTTCCATTTCTTCGAAAATTCGCTAAAAATTGAAGAACTCCCATCATACCTGCCGTGTTTCTTTAATGGTTTTTTTTTTTGGCTGTTGAACCAACCAATGGAGTAGTGTGTTGATCAGTACGAAAAAAACAAAAAACTTTCTAGTATGGAATTTAGGGTTCGTTAATGATATACGTAATTATGATAAGTATTGGCTAACTGTCACTTACCCGAACTTCAGTGAGATCAAATTTACTACGATTCTGTACTTCTGGAGACATGGGATCATGAATTTTATTGTGATTGTACTTGAGTTTTGCCGCCAGTGAATCAGCGGTGTCTTTAGTAGATCAATGGGCACGGGATCCAATGGATCATTGCCATTCATACAAATGAGCATTACTGGTGACTCGTGCTTGTGGCATTTGTCGAGGACAAGAGACTCATCGGCTTTCTGCGTAACTGGAGTGGTACTACTTTCCGAAACATTATCTTCCGGCTGAGCAGGTCCAGCGGTAATTGGTAAGACAGCAGATTTAGGCTGCAGCAAAGATAGGCGAACGTGTTAGTTAAGTAAACCATAGAAAACACAGATTCAATACAAATGCAGAAAACGTATAGAAGTTCAAGTAAGTAATAAACTGTAAATAATTATAGGTATAAAGGGATTTTTTGAAGTGAATCATCCGGGTTCTTTCAACTACAAGCTAAACCTTAGTTCAACAGAACGCCCACTTCTTCAAAAATGAGATGCAACAATCTGGCAACCACTGATCTATTTTCAATTATATGGAATCAGCATCTACCCAACCTGCAATTTGGTTTTCTCCATGTTTACTTATTAACTCTATATCACTTACAAGCAACATATGTCCAGTGGGAATCTCAATATCCAGCATTTGAGAAATTGTCTTCAAATCTTCTAAATCCCATTCGACAGGGAATCCCATATCGAGCGATTTCAAATTGTCTTCTGGTTCTTTAGCTAATGAACTGTGAGTAGCAAGTGTCGGGATACACGCACTACCATCTGGAGGCGAATAAACTGCATCCAAATCTTCGTCTTCGGTGTCGCCATCATCACTAATATCTTGTCTCGAGTCGAGTTCTTTCATTTGACGGTAAGCATCCAGTAAATCAGCTTCATCCATGTTCAAGGACAGAACTCCGTGACCCATGTCAACGTATTTCTTGTTAATCATAGCCGGTGAGTCACCAGTTCCATCGATCAAGATAACGTGGTAGCGTCTTCCGCCCGTCGTTCTTACTACCAAATCGACATTCACAACCTGAAGTCAAAGGGTATACAGAATGGATCAATTATCATTTGAATATTAGTCAGTCACAACTATTTTGGTTCACTTTTTAAAATAATGAACCATTGGAATCGACCGACAAATTGTTGACTCCTCCTTTAAAATAGGTAAGATCAATAGGAAGTGGTGCGAAATGAGGGTGAAATGTTCAAAAAGTAGGAACTGTAAATAGAAAAATAGTTTTTGTAGACTTCAATAGATTTTGAATAGGGAAATTTGCAGCGTTTCTCACTTGGTGTCAGTGTAAAGAAGTACCTAATTGGGAGAATAATATTATATCTACAACACGGTGAAACAAACTATATCTCGATCCCTTTGTTTACCAGAACTTCTCGCTTCCTCACCACTTGATCTAAAAAGGAGTGATGTCCATTGGCAATTCTGTATACTATTCATGTTATTGAACTTTCGAATCATCACGATCGAACCTCAAGCTTCTAACCTTGACGTGAAATTCGCCCCAGCGACCGTCTCTGCACACGAGATTATGGAATGCCTCTTTAGCGTCCTGAGACCATCCAGTCTCTGAAGATGAATAATTATTGACACCGGCGAGTTTGCACTCAATCGCCTGCAAATAACCAAGTTAATATCAGAGATTGGCACAAATCTGAATCGGAACAAATTGACTTGAGAAATAACTCCTTACCTGGAAGGGCAGTTTGGTGACAAACTTCCAAGGGATCTTACAAAGATCTTGAATAGGCACACGTTGGTTGTAACCGTAATCAACGCTAAAAATTCCAGCGTCCTTTTCTGATATACTGCTAACGATGCAGCGATACCATGTTCTGGAAAAATAGGGAATCTCAAAATTACATGAGGCTCCTCGATTGACAATGGGGATTGATTGGACAATTGGGAATTCTCCGCCACATATTTTCAAGAATTCATTACACTGAACTGTGCCAACCTGAGTATTACAAGCCTCAAGGAACTCAGTAAATTTTTGTAAATTTATATTGGGATTAACATGACATTGTATGTTGGGGTGAAGAAAATGACAATTCAGTCATGTTGTGGAATGTGACCGGCAACTTCGCCGAGCGCCTCTAATACATTCTTAGAGGCGCTCGGCGAAGTTGCGGATCACATTCTCCAACATCTCATAAGGAGTCCGAGCAGTTTCTCGGCGGATGGCGTCCTTCAATTTGGCAAGATAACGTAATTAGTCGACGTAAACTTTGGTTTTTAGATAACCTCATAAAAAAAAACAGGTCGGGCGAACAGGGGGGACAGGTCATCATGCCAGGAAATAACCAGACCGGGAAAAGTTAGACGGACGTAATTCATTGACACTCTAGCAGTGTGTGCCTTGGCTCCGTCCTGTTGAAACAATGACATTGTGTGATCAATATCCCATTCGTTCTCCTCTAAATAGAGAACTAAAAAATAGTTGAGCATTGCCACATACCTCGCTGAATTGAGCCTCGTCTGTACAGATAATCGTTCCCGTTGAATACGGTTGGTATTATAATATAATATTATTATAAAATATATAGAACTACTATAATATATACTATATATGAGGCGTTCAGAATCAAAAGCGGATAACTCCAAATTACAAACATTGATTTTTTCACTGTTTTGGCAAGTTCAGTAAAGCCATATTTAATAATAATAATATATATTAGTTATATTAATAATAATTTATAATATTAATAACTAGCTGTCGGGCCCGCCGCTGATGGGCAGAACTCGGGGTGTGTCCATCTACCTCTGTTACCTGTCCCTGACGGACAGAACTCGGGATGGATCCATCTGCCACTCTTACCTGTCGCTTTACGGATTATACCTCTTACATGACCCTTTGCAAACCATTATAATCTTAAATACTTACCAAAAATAATATACATCTGTCACGGGAAGGAAGAATTTAAGATTTTTATATTTCGGCTTCCCTATAAACCCTATGCATCGGATACGGAAGGGAACCCCCCTATGCCCTTCCCCGATAACGGAAACATCTCAATACGGGAAATGGGTTCGGTCCATTGAGCCCTTTTGGGGAATTTTAATTTTTTTTATTTCGGCTTTCCTATAAACACCCACCCCTATGCATCGGATCCGGAAGTGAACCCCCCTATGTCCTTCACCGGCCACAGAAACATTTAAATACGGGAGAAAAGTTCGATCCATATCAGTGTATATCATAATATGATATTATCATATTATGATCTTCCTGATTATTGTCAAAATATTTATTATTGATAGCGTTGCTGACTTTATTTCTTATTCCTTCAAAGATCCGTTGCTCTACAGCAGTCCACTTCCAATAAGAGGTTTTATTGATAAGGGAACGTAATGGTTTAGTGCTACCAGCTAAATCAGGGATGAATCTCATCGGAAAATTCACCTCGCCTAAAAAACTTCTTGTTTCGTGGATCTCTTCGTGAGGGTTTGGTTATTCCGTCTTTAGAAAGAATATAATATATTATCCAAGAAACGGTAATACAACTAAAGGATTCTTATTTCTTCATCCCAATGGATCCAAGATGGATTCCCAAATTATGAGATATGAGGTGACCTAAAGGGTTTCAAATTTGCCCATGCAATACCTTTCAGGAGCTTCAAAAACTTACGTTTCATTATGTATACCATCATGATTTTGAGCTGCACAGACATCCCCAACTTTCAGGCCTTTAACCCTTAGGTTCTCCTTATTCTTGTTCAACTCGGCAGACAAATCTTTCTCCAACTCTTCCAAACTGAAAAACGAAGATACCGTTGGAATAAACACCACCTATATTTTTAATAGCATTTACGAGAGCCTATCGTCAAGTACATCAAACAGTTCCATTTGAAACAAAAGTAACGAGTTTAGTGTATAATGAATTTAGATCAATAATGGAAAATATCAAGTTCAAGACTGAGAAACGGCTGCTTTGAGATAAGGTAGAGGGTATTAAAACACCGCCATGAAATCTGTAGGGAGATGCCCACAGTACCCATGCTAAACCCTATCACTATAATAGTGGTAATAATTATTTTGGTTAAACATTACTTTTGGTGGAAGCGTTTTATCTTTATGTAAAAGACATTTGGGGATTGATCGGCGACAGTGTGGACCAGGATGAAGTCTTCTTCGAAGGATAAATGAGCCCATCGCGGCGGTTCTCTATTTTCTTCTTCCAGGACGATTTGTTTAACAGGTGTCGGTTCATGTGCAGCATCTACCGAGTGAAGGATTAATGAATATGTATTCATAGAGGAATAGGAATATGAATTCTTGTTTGCTTCGATCAAAATTAATTCCCATGGGAACATCCGAGATATTTAGAGCTGAGTTTTTGTTATCAATTACGGAATGGATTGATTTGATTGTAATTTCTAACGTCATGATACACAGATTGCATCGGACCTTCCCCTTCTGGCAGGGCAGTTGGAGTTTACTTAACAAGACCCGTGCAAGCTGGTACCTGTAAACTGTAGATATGGGAGTTCAATGATTTCATGAATGATAATACTCCAAACATCGAGAAATAGACCGGGAACGCTCAGAAACCCCCACTGCTAACATCCTGCGTTAAAATTTCATTAAATTGGTTCAACTGCGTAGTTACGATATGCCATGAATTTCAAATTTGTGCATGAGCAACCAAAATGGAATAGGGAACGCCAGTGTGTCAGAGAATAATTGTTTGATGGTCAAAAATCGAAAATTCGCAAATCAAAAGCAAAAAAGCAAATCCACCACGCTGAACTATTGGTGGTTCAAATGTTCACCATGGTCCACGCACATCTGCTGCCCACACTCGAATTCATGGCTGACCCACTGCATACTATGCCAGTCGTTCACTACACATAAATTCCCAAAATGGAACATTCTGACAAGTGATACCTCATTTTAGGGGCGTTTTTCCGCTGTATAATATTAGTCTGCTCTTATTTGATAATGGAATGAGATATTGCCATTATCAAATAAGAGCAGACTAAACATGAAGAACATCTCAACCACGTTTCTTCATCTTCAAAGTGCTCCAGTTTGAGAACGGAATAAGATAATCTCGCAATTCTGATTTCACCATCGTGTTCAGCGTAAAAACACCTTTAAAATGATGTATCACTTGTCAGAATGTTCCATTTTGGGAATTTATGGGTAATCCCCCCTAAAACTCCCAAAACCCCCCGTCAGTTTATAGATTTTTCAACGCTCAGCACTATGGTGAAGTCAGAAGTTCATGGTTAGTCTGCTCTAATGTTGTTTTTTGGCGTCTCATTTTTATTAAATTGTTGATTTCTTAAAAAAGTAACTTAATGAATAACTATTTAAAAAACGAGTTTCTTGCTTATCAGGGAGGCATGGAAGTGTCACCAATCGATTCAGCGTCAAAAAATGTATAAATTGTGATACCGAACTCATTTCCATGAAGAAGTTGTAGTAATGTTTCCAGTGTGTTCCCTCCAGTTCATTATAGCATATAATACAGTTTAACGACGATCGAGCGTCTAAATATTGCCGGCAACCTTGGAAAAAGCGGAAGATGACAGTTGTTCGTGGATAGTATGCATATTATGTCAGTTGTTTTTTATTGTTATCTTCAAATTTTGACGCTACCAATCGTAAAGGAAGCACCAGAGTTCGACGAGCTGTCTGATAAGTCGGTCAACGATGAAGGTAGATTTTTAATGACATTTCGTACCGGGTTAGAGAAAGACTTCCCAAAGTCCCACACAATTCAACAGTTCGATTTTACAACAATTTTGTCTACATTTTTTTGTCTTCCTCTTTTTCAGTTTAATTCTACTTTTTTCTCTTCCCAATGGCAGATAAATAAATATTAAATATTTATTTATGACGAAATTTTCGTCATTCAAGTTTTGTTACAGACTAATCCACAAGTCCTCATTTTTCAGGTGACATGAAAAACTGTTAATTTCCAAAACTTTCACTACTTTCCAAAACAGGTTACCTAGTTTCAGGATTTCGCTGAGTTTTAGCCAATATTAAATCCTAAATAATTTAGGATTTAAATCAATTATTGATCTGAATTCCTTCACGATTTTGACAAACACACAATTACTAATTGCAGCAATTGAGTGATTGAGGTAATCGGTAAAAATGGTAAACGGAGTAATTTGGAAGATGGCAAAACTACCTTCGAAAATTTGGAATCTGCTAAGCTGAAAGTTGAAAACCTACAGGGTGTCTAGTGTAAATATGTAACAAACTCAAGGAATCGATTCTACAGGTAATTTGCAACAAAAAATGCTTCGGAGAGTTTTTTTCTTACTCAACTAAAAATCGGACTTTTTTCACTTTTAAGATTTTTTTCGTGTTCTCGACCTCGTCTCTGTAAAACGGACGTAACTTCCTTCAATCACTATGTAAAATAAAATCTGAGGAAACCGCTGGAAAGAGCGTTAAATTTCCTATCTCTTTGATACAAAACCATTTTTTTTTTTTTTAGTCTGGCCCAACTGGTAAAAAAATGGCGAAATTTAAAAATTTGAAGAATTTCTTAAAATCACCGTTTTTTATTAGTTGTTTGCTTTGTTATTACAGAGGGCATTCGGCGGGAACTCCTTGGAAAAACTTGCTCAGAATCTCAGCTTTCCAACGGTATAATTCGTTTTTAGTTTTTAGGGGGAACGTCTTATAGAAAATTGAGTTTGTATGCGAAAAAAGGCGTATTTTCAGGCACATTGTCCCGCTGAATCGAATGGTGATATACCCAGACCTTTGTTTCCAAGGAGTGTTCGCCGAATGGCCTCCGTAATAACAAAGCAAACAACTAATGAAAAAACGGCGGTTTTAAGAAAATCTTCAAATTTTTAAATTTCGCCATTTTTTTACCAGTTGGGCCAGACTGAAAAAATCGGGTTTTGTATCTGCTGCAGCTCCAAAACTATTCGTCCGATCCAAAATTTCTGCAGCAGCCAACAGACAGTTTTGTTAGTTTTTGAGAAAACCATTCGGTCTAGAAGCACGATTCTGGTCCTAAATTGAAGCGTAATGAATTGTCTTCAAATTATTCTCTCATGACCTTTTCGTAGGAACAGTAGCTTGGCCGGTACGAAACTAGAAAAGTGACAGTACTTAACATAAAATTTGCACTTTCGGGGAAAAAATTTCCTGGTTGGCAGACTTATTTAATTTGGATCCCTGGATTTTTCTTTTCAAATACACTTTGTTTTTCAATTGTTTTTAAAATTTCGTCTTGTCTATTTCCGCCTTTGAAACCACCTCTCTGTTACCAAATAATAATTATTTATACTATAGTATAATTAATTATGCATTATTATAATTTAATTATTAATTATAAATAATTATACAAGTATAATTATTATACTATCGCTCCCATCACCATGAAAAAATATACTGTACTTATAACATATTTTCGATGAATAGCCCCTGAAAGTAGGCAACCCGCATTGTTTGCCCCCCCCCCCCCCCCTCAAAGTCGAGCTAGATCCGCGCCTGCCCAGGATCCCATATAAAACTTGCGTTTACTGCACGAAGTTTGACCGAGGGGATCGTGCTTGAACCGAATAACCTAGCTATGCTTCTGAAAATACATCTCAGAAGAAAATAATAAAATAATATATACCTTCGGTACATATTCAATTTGACACTTGGATTATATCGTATGCCTTCATTCTGAAACTTACCACGATGGAGACCAAACTTCAAGTTAGCTGATGAGCAAAGTTCAGTGAGATTGGTGGAGTACTCCGGATTGTCGTTCGCACAGTCTGAGCTGAGCAAGAGCTGTCGAAGGTCCAAAGTAAGGCAGTGGCTGTGTGTCATTCGCCGCCACCAATTCAGGTTTTCAACAACACAGTTGTGTCCAATAGTGAATAGGATCTGTAAAACCACAAACATGGTGGGATTTTAAAATCACCTCGAAGCTTGGCCATGACCTGAGTCCCACTGAGTGGAATAATTCATTTTTCAATAATGGGGAAAGAGAGTGATAAATAATAAATTATCCTTGAACAAAAACTGGAATAACTCCCGAAAGGCATGAACGAAGTTAATTCACGATCATGCTTGGAATGGAGTTGCCGTTCCCTCTCCAGCTCCTTCAGAGAACTATTTCTAAACACCTAAACACCTACTTGGGCTCGAAGACGGTAAAGCCCTCCCCTTCAACATAAGACCTGACTGAGGCTGTTGCATGAATATTGAATAATTCAATATAAAATGTAACTTCATAAACGGAAATTGGGGATGTATGTTCTTCAGAGAAATTCATGATGGTGAAGCCGCAACAGCATCTTGCTTTGAAATAGGACGAATTATAAATTTCGTAACCAAGGCAATTGAGAAAAGCATAGACACAGGTCGGACAATTCTTCAATTCAATATTCTCAAGAAAGAATATTCTTAACAACAATAAAAACATCTAGGATAAACATACCTTCCCAACAATGTCTTGATTGAAAACTTCTTGTGATTCCGGTGCGAAGACTGCTTTTTCTACCTTTTTCATGGCCGCAAAACTCCAAGTAGTGTCCAAATCAACTGGTCTCAAATTAGCCAAATATATGAGCACAGCTTGATCTGGGACTTTTTTGAGATCTTCAGGCAGCTCAAATAACTTATGCATCTGAAACCAGTGGTGTAGAAATATAGTTCAATACGCTTATAGAATATTCCTTGTTCCCTCACTCCTGAAGGGAAGATGTTGGTTACGTGTCTGTCTCTATGACTGCCAGTCAGAAATGGGAGCTAAAACGGAATACAAATCCTTTCCTTCCATAGGAGTGAGGAAACAAGAGTAGCATTGAGTTGCATATATGCTGATTATATATAATGATTTCACTACATAATCGTTGTGGAGATTGAGCTTAATAGACTAACCAGAGAGATCTCTTCAATCCCTTCGTCTACAAGAAATATCAGGACTTCCGATGGTTCTTGGCGGTCGTCACGTTTAGTGATTTGGACTACACGAGCACGGAAAAAATGCTGATCTAGATCGTCTTGGTATGCTAGAAAGTCACCAACTTTAGGGCGACCATGTTGTCTCCTAGACAAACATATATTTTCAGGTATAAGAGCGACATTCAGTATTTCTATGCACAAAAAAAGGTTGAATGTTTAAGGTATAAACTCGCCTATTTTGATTTGATGCATAATACGATGCCATCTTCAATGTTAATGACACGAAATCTGATTTATAGGTTGTCCAAGTGCCACTTCCATTCAAGTTGGGGTTGTGGGCCAAGATTCTTGCTGAATATTTAACGGCAGAGTGAACGTGGACGATTTGCACTTTGATCAACCCTTTGCTGGAAAAGAAAATGAGGAAGGTGCAAGCAATTGACAATTGATTTTCATTAAAAATATGCCTATGATAATGTTCCCCCATAATGTCGATTGAAACAAAGCAAATTCAATAGGTTATGTTGATTATGACAGAATGTGTGCCAACTAAAGTTGAGCACCCCCAGAACATGAACATCCCCAGAACCACACTCAATCTATCCAAGATGGGAGTAATCAGTTTGGGAGTGCCACGATAGAACGAAAAGTTATTGTAACATGCATGACGCCGGTGTGTATGTGACAGCTTCCATGAAACAGTTCATCATGAGGTTCTCCCCTCTGTAAGAAAACACTCGCATGCACTTGATTACTCAAGTTTTGTTGAGTTTTACGGTCTGGAAGGACCTTATAAATATGACAAATGTTGGATAATCGATGGAGCTCCATTGCAAGATAGATTCGCGACCGATTTTGGCGGTGCTCGTTAAACATGAAGCTTATGAGTAAACCAATACCTTGCAGATCCCACTAAACTGACCTTGCAACGTGCCCTTTCGGGTTGTCGAGTTTGGGTAATACAACATGTCGTGATTTACAGGTTAACGTCTTGTAGCAAGAGCCTAACTGCAAAAGGTTCTCGCAGAAAGGAGCAGCTATTTTTCTTTCCTCTTTCTTCCTTCTGATGGCCTGATAAAGGTTAAAACAATGCATAAAGAACATGCTTAGAACAATGCATAAAACAATTCACTCATGCATAAAGAAGTTTTTTCAATTGATTATATTTGGTGTACGAACTTCAAACCAGTCCACGATGAAAAATACGTTATAGGTAGTAAATAGTCAACATAGAATTCACACAACTTTTTCATCGGGTTATGGGTCCAGAGACGCTGAAATTGGTTTCGTAAAAGTGATCTGACCTGGTGGTGATAGTGTGAGAATGAAATTCTCAAAGGGAATGCTTATTGGACTGCTTGATGGGAAAAGCAATTTGGCCACTTGGAAGTACTAAGATTCGGGACTACTTCGAGAGATACCTCACGCTTGGGATATAGTTGAGGGAAGGTTCCTAAAGCCGACAGAGCCAAGTGCCGTTTCCAATGAAGCAACCAGAGAATACGAAAGGCAACTAGGTAAATATTTATACTAAGGCTGAGTGCAGTGCTGTTATTGCCCTGACGGGCAATATGACGGAGGAGACAACCCAGCAGGTGCGCGTGAAATTTGGGAAGAATTGCACAGACTGTTTGATGGAATGTCTGAGGACAAGGCATTTGAGTTATGTACGTATGCATTTCTTTAGGTATCAGAAGCAAGCAGAAGATGATGTGACAACACACATGGGCAAGTTGAAGGATATTTGGCCTGAAATTGCAAATCTCCAAGGCCGAAAATAGTTAACTTCCAGAGATGTTCATTATATCTAAGATATTGGAGCCGCTTCCGGAAGAGGTTTTTTTCTTGTCCAAGTTCATGGATGATGGTTACAAAATCTGATCAAACTATAGAGGCTCTCACGACTCAAGTGTGCGCTTTTGAGAGGGCTTCGGGTAACAAGAATAATGGTGGTAGTCTCGACGTCTTAGCGGCAACGGACCCGTCTAAAGGATGAAATAATACAGTCACGAAAAGGGACACGTAGTTCAAAAAAGTCAGAAACGGATGGCCGATGATCGACCATCAAAGACCAATCATCCCAGGTAACTGAAGCATAGTGTCTGGAATCTCTACTGACTACTCATCGAAGATCTTCCTTCGTCAAGTGAATTCAACCCTACAAAACCTCTCCGAAGCTACCGCTCGGAACATCCTTCGTAATTATCGCAGTAAAGAAACACAGAATCCTCCTCTCAATCTCTATCTCCCGCCGAGACTTCAAGAACGAGACATCGCTTCACTAAGATAAGAGAAGACGGCACCTCACTCCTCATCCCGCTTAGATAAGACATACTTATCAATTCTGCCCAAAATCCTTATGGGCATGCATCAGCGATCTAGCCACCTCAACTAGAGTACGATTCTCACGCTCACTACACCCGTTCTGTTCCGGAGTGTAAGGCATCGTCAACCTCTGTTTAATTCCATTTTTCGCAAGGATTGTTTTAATAGAATTACAGTCAACTTCACCTTCGTTGTCGCTCAGGAACTTTCTCACTGTGTGACCTGCTACTTTCGCATCAATTAGCATAATATGCTAAAATATTATGTTTCCTTCATTCGATACACGAATCTGCAATTGCTGAAGTCATCCATGAAGATAGCGTAGTACATGTTGCTAATGCTGATAGAAAGGGTGCACCAACATCTGAGTGAATCAGCATAACTAACTCGATACTATGAGCTTTTCCATAAATGCTTCGCACAGATTTTATTTATTTTTTTATTTTTTTATTTATTATGTTACATATTCTTTATACACAAATAATGTCAAATTAACAAATCTCCCAACATTATTGTGGGCAATAGGCATAAGCCTGTGTCGCCTCACAAGAGCTGCGCCAAACTTAATTAATCTTAATTATTTACATTTCTCTTCATGAATAATAACTTAGTAAACATCAATTTTCTATATATACATACTAAAAATAATATTTTCTACCTCCGTAATGCCTATTTTTATCAACCACTCATATATCTTCTTTTTATATACATTGCGGGCGTATTGTAGTGGGGACCTAAGTGGAGAATCCACCGCACGATGAACCATATATACCATATATTTTGAGGGCATCTAGTGGTAATTGTCAGCGTGGGTTTCGGAGGAATAACATTTCCGTCTGATCTAAACCGAGTCAAGTGTGCATGTTGATGACTGTTATACACCACGCTCGGGTCACGATGCAACATAAGCAACAAAGACTTTAAAAATAGCTGGCGGGGGGTAAAAACTTTACACTCTTTAAACAATTCCAATGTTGAATACAAACGTGGTTTGTTCATAATAATTTTTAATATATCTCTCTGTACCACGTTTATTTTTTCCAAATGCGTCGAGTAAGAGCCTCCCCACACAACAATTCCATATTGCATAATTGACTGAACTAATGCCAAATAAATTAACCGAAGCTTCCCGAAGCTTAACCGATCACTATTTAACTTTACCTGGCCTCCCAACTTATTCTCGATAAACCACTTGACATGCCCCTTGTTTTGATACCCTAATCTTTCATTGTAGAGCTGGAGTAGTGAATCTTTGTCGTGCGGATTTGGTATTTAATGTTGTGGGTGAATGATAGTGGTTCGTTCTCCATATGAAATACATCTGCAAATTCAGTTACTAGTTCGGTAATTAGATGTTTCTCTTCTTCGTTCATGTGATCCATCCTAATTTTGGAAGGGTCGAACTTGAAATTGAAATTTTCTCCGAAATAGTAGTTTAAATTTGGGGTTCTTTCAGGAAGATCATAAGGAACTTCTACAGGGATAGGACTGATTTTTCTGAATTTACCTGCTATTTCATGGGGGGTTAAGAATCATTACGTCATTATCATCATTTCTAATTTTCCTATTTTAGTGTACGGTAGAATGGCTTCACCATTTTCTACATTTTTCACTCGAATTTTGACTCGCTGAATGGTACGAGCATCGATTTGATGCAGCTCGGCAGCGTCGGTTCCTAGATAGTGGAGACGGATGTCAGTATTCGGTGTTTTCAGTAAGTTGTTTTCTAAATCAATGGAAGCTTTTAGAATCGTCAGATTGTCTAGGTCTAATTGGAGGTCGAATTTGTTGTGGAAATTGAATACATTGAATTTTAAATTTAAGTTCCTGCGTTTGAAGAACCGTGAGCTGTTTTAACTGTGAAGGGTTCTAACTTGAATCGGTCTGGGAAAAGATTTTCAGCGATAGCTTGGTTGATGTAGCTTTTCGTGCTGCCAGTGTCGACTAAAACTTTTTGATTCAGGTCGGGTAATGATATGTAAGGCAGTTCGCTGATTGTCTTTCTTTCAATATTCATTAATTCATATTGGGGGGTTCGAGGCTGGTTTCGTCTAAAAAACGGTCCTCGGTGTCGGGATTATCTTCGGAAAATTGAGATGGGTACTGTTCGGGGTTGTGAGTTTCAGGTTCTGTGTGTTGTTCTTGTTCAAACTGTTCTTGTTCATATTGTTCTTGATACTTTTGTTCGGTGGCATCTTCGGGTCCATTTCTAAATTATTTAAATTTGTGTTAGCAGAGGTGTGGGCTCTCAAATGTGGTTCACTAGCTCTACGAGAGGGTTGATACGCTGGTTTTGGAATAATTGTTGTGTTGGGCTGTGGCTTGAATTGTCTGAAATATGGATTTGGGATAAATTTGCTCCCATTTGTAGGATTTGGGTTTGGGGCCCTAAATCCTTGTGGAGTCGTGTTTCCGAAATTGGGTCTGAAACTTGGATTTGGAGGTCGGTAGGCAGGAGTAAAAGTATTGTTGAAAGGGATTGGATTGGGTATAAATATTGGTCCTTATTGGAAATTACGTGATTGTTGTGTACTCTTTTGTGTATTCTGCTTCAATTTGTTAGTGGTTGTCGACTGATAGTCATTCGTTAACCATGATAATGCTGATCCCATGTCTGGTGGTTGTCTTGTAAGGAGGATCGAACCTATCGGATCTTTAAGATTCAATAGAAAAACCTGGAGCGCTACTCGTTTGTAGTGGAATGTTAAGATGTTCATGTGTTCCGGATTGTGGTTCTGTATATACTACCCTCGGGAATTCAATGTTTTCTGGATTCTATCATGGAATCTGAAGGGACTTTCATTTTCTTCTTTTTTGTTCGTAAGATCCAATAGAAGTGTTAAGTCATCTCGTTTGGACGAGTAGGTACTTAGGAGGGCAGTTTTGATGTCCTGATAAGTAGTAGGGTTTGTAGCGAAAATTTGGGACGAAGCTGGGGGTAAAATCTTGGACTTCATTCCAGCAAATAACATGTAATTTTGAAAATCTTCGGGATCGTTTGGATTATGAAAACGATCGTGAGGTTTTTGGGTGACTTGGAGGAATTCATGGAGGGTTTCTATTTGTCCAGAAAATTGAGGTATCAGGTCGAGATGCTCTCTTTTCATAATGGGACGGGAATCTACATTGGTCGGGGTTCTAGGACGGGGGTTTGCTCTGGGAGCTTCCCTAACTTCAGGAATACTTCGGTCAATTAGTACGGACTGTATCATTGACGTTATTTGTTCTCTTTGTTACTAAAAGCTTGTTGATTAATGTTGTCATTATCAACCACCAGCGGGAATGTCGATGAGGTTATCCATACTATCTGAGTGTTTTGAAATTGTTCCTAGAATAATGTGTTTGGTTTTTTGAGCGATGTAGTCTCCTTAATTTCGGGCAATGGTGGTGGATTTATGTTTACCGATACTAAATTTCGGTAAAAGACTTGAATTGAATATTTAAGTAAGTACATACAAAATGTATAGAATGGGATATAGAAAATGGAATATAGATAATGTGTGAGAGAGAAGTATATCTTCAACTCGGCCGCGTACATCTTGAACCGGACAGGCCCACACCAGTAGATGGGAAATCCTCATAATATAAATTGTGGACAGGAAAAAGACCAGGAGTAAAGCTCTTATGCTTGATATGCCCGTGTTCCTAAACTATTAAGAACAAAGTTCAACAAGAAAGCTGTAAAGGGTGTACTGGTGGGGTATGATAATGATGAAGGTTATCGTATTTGGTGCAACTCCAATACTAAAATCATTTAGTCACGGGATGTAATATTTGAAGAGAAACCTCATGAGAACTGTGTGCCTCAGATCCTGCGTGAGCAACTAGAAAGTGAGCAGAGCCAAAAACATTCACTGAAGCTAATGAAAGTCATGAGAAAGAAAAAATGGAAAACAGCTATGTTGAGTGAATTGAAGTGTTGGATGAAAACAAGATTGAAGTCAACAAAGTTGAGACTGTGTCGCAAGTGGCGGACATTCTCACCAAGCCTCGACATTCTGAACTTATGAAGAAAGGGGTAGTAGTACTTATGATGAAGGGGTAGTAGTGAGGGAGGATATGGATGTCAGTCTTCCATTCATTAATTATTTTGTCTAGTGTGTATTAGGTAGTTGAAACTACAGGTTCCATTAACTCCACCATATGATTGTATTGACTGATGTGATTGAGACAATTTAAAATTTAAAATATTGGTAATTTATAACTGCATTTTTATTATTCAGAAACACGTAACAAAAATAACTGGGGTGACATATCGACGGTGAAGAATTGAGACCTCCATTTTGCATACTCTACAGGAGAGCGAAAAAACGTCCTTATTTCTTTATTATTCCGTCAATTTCAAATTCCTTTCACCACTATGTTTCACTTTCGAGCCGATATACTTCAAAAATCCACCAAATTGAGCTCTAAAATCGGTAAAATCCCAAGAACTCACCTACTACAAACCAAAATCCCGTTTTTGACCAAAACGGAGATACGAGGTCTCAATTCTTCACCTTCGATATGGGGGGATATTGGGGGCTGAAATGGATTAATGGCAGTTCGATTGAATTCTATGGGGAAATTTGCTTCGAGATAAGAGCAAGGTTGCGGAACGAACTAAACTCGTATGTCGAGGTAGTTGAATACGAAAAGTACAACGAAAAGCATCGTGATAAAAGCATCATGAGGGACTAAAGTAGGAGTTACACCAAACTCGAAATGGTGAAACGCATTTTTCCCGTTTGGTCAGAGTTAATTGTAACCCTCACTTTAACTGTAGGTGGTGAAACCGGCCCTGAGAGTTTTAATAAGTGAAGTTGGTGGTAAAAGAAATCCTAAGAACGATCGAATTATACGCTGTATACGCCTTACATAATGATTGTGTTGTAGTCATAACTAACCTCAACTGTGTCCAATACATGAGTTGGGATTTTGACTGAAATTCTTCTTAAGAAGTCCACTAAAAACGGGAACGCGGATTCACTAGCTTCGTCAAACATGATGTGGACGACACAATTTGGAGGATCCACCTGGAAATAGAACAATTGACAATATTGTAATGACAGACCACCATCGATGTTCCTGGTGAGTAGATCTCTTCCATTACGCCAATTGTAAAATACCTTAGGGTTCAGAATTCTATCTGGAAGGTGATCACGTAGCACTCCAAAGCGTTCACTGAATGACGTTTTGTTCTCTGGTAGAGAGAAATGTATCAGGACTTGTGCGTCTGTTATTCCCAATTGTAAGAGCACGGTGTCGGAGCATATCAGCATTGGTGGACATTTCGAACTGCTCCACTGAGATTTAGCTTCTGCAAATCGCAGTCATTTAGATTATATCAAAACACTCCCCATCAAGTCCCGTGGAAGGGGTAATGCGAAAGTATCGTAATTTCCATGTACACATTTACATTATATAGGTACGACATTTAAAATTAAATATCTACATAATTAATTGAAGAAAAAAAATTAAAATACCTTCTATCAATTTTTTGGCCATATTTTCGTGTGCAACTATAGGGATGTACTGGGTCGAACAAGCCTTTCGCACTTCAATCACATCATTGGCTGTGGCGCACATGATGATAACTTTCTTTGATGAGTGCATCTGAACAAGATCTACAAGAGACAATACAAGTTCAACAACGATTATGTTTATTCAAATTGCCTTTTTAACGTTAAGGGTTAAGAATTTGAGGAATATGAGATTTTCAAGTAAATGTTATGGTGCTAGGGAGCTGGAACATGCAGAAAACAGTGAATTTGGAGTTTAACGACTTTGAATTTCGAGGACATACTTGTTGGGCTGTCAGAATTAAGCCAAGAGAACCACCAGAAGAAAAGCATGAGTTAGTCAACATTGATTTCGTATGGTATTGTGGACTGGCGCTAGGCGTCCAGTCATCACTAGGAATGATTTCTTAGTAGAAGTACCAAAGATATGTACTGTACCTAAGAGCTTGTTGAATCGAGCATCCATTTTTACAACGTTGACATTGGGTCTGATCCTTGCATAGAGCATAGCCTCAAGGTAAGATGTAATGATAACGACAGGATTATTCAGCAGTTTGGTAGCCACCTCTTCGACGGCTGGTGACCACAATTCAGCGTTCAAGATCATTTGAACAGAGAGAGATCCGAAGGCTTCGTTCTTTCCGGCTCTGATATTCGCGAGATCAATCATTTTGGCCGATATTTGATTCACCTGCAACAAACAGAAGTATGAATAAAATCAGTTTAGTCAGTGAAAAGAACTGGAAATTAGTCACCATCAAAGGAATATGGATATATTGTAAATAATTGTGCTTAGCAAAGGGCTCTGCTCTATGCAAGCAGTTTATTGATAGCGTACAATGAATCGCTTCTCTACTTACCTATATATTTTACAAATAATATGCTAATATTGCTAATATGAAGCAACCTGGATACACAAGTGTTATGCAAAGGCTTGTACTAACTTCTCCGGGAAAAAGATCTGCAAGGGTGTCAAATCTGTCAAGAATCAAGTGGCAGAGACGAGACAAATTAGTAACAGTGGGGTATTCAAGGAGTCGCAGCCAACATCTGGGTGTGGTGATTAGTATATCACAGCCTGCAGCAAGGTCATTCTGAAAATCACCGTTACATTCATATGTAAGTAAATTGCTAGAAATCCAGAAAACACTGTATAATTTCGCCAAAGGGAGGAGGAATTATTATAATAATTATTTTGCATGCAAGTAGATATTGCACTTGATGAGGAAAGAAGTAAGTACCTTTCGTTCCAACTCCATACCACCTCCATGAGTTAGGATTGTGGTTAGCCGACCTCCACAGAATTCTGCACAGAGCCTTTGCAATGCTTTCGCCCTGCTTGAAGTCGGCGCCACAAATACACACCTTGGTCCTTGCCCACTTCTTAACTGGAACACGAAAGTATCCAAAATACACGTCTCAATTCATGTTGAAGCAATAATACTTTGAAGAATAATTGCAATTGCGACTAACTTGAATAACACGAAAGAAATTAGTATCTGATGTCACCAAGTTAATAGGTCACCCCCCCCCCCCCTCGATATCACAGATCCTTCACAACCCCCTAGGCTAATTGCAGATGGACCCTGATTTTTGATTCTTGTAGAATTCAGCGAAAATCCTATAGTGAAGACATCTGGTTAGTCAAGAGGCGACGCAACCGTTTAAAATATTAATTTCTATGTTGATTAATAACTCGGTGCTACACCGCGATGATTGAAGGAGGGGGGATTAAAATCATCTAAGAGATACTAATCCCAAATTGGAGCATATGCTTTCATTCCTTTGCACTTACATTTGTTTTATTTACCATGAATATATTCACTTCTTTTTTTCACCATGTAGCTAGCCATGTGAGTGCGTGTGTACCAGCTTTTATAAGGTTGTCCGTGCTACGACAATGACTACAAACTCCATTGAATTTCTATTAGTAGTTTTTATTAGTAAAAATTTGGTCTCTACTACATTCCGTCAGATTCTCCCTAACCAGAAAAAGAATGATGGGCTCGATGGTCAATAGATTTTGTCGATTGCCGACATACATTTATGGTTTCATATGGCAAACTCACCGTAGAATAATGCTTTTTATTCATCAGAAGACTCATTAAAGGGATGACAAATGCTGATGATTTCTTGGTTTTGTTTGGACCAACAAAAACAACATTCTTCAACTTTAACACTGCTGGAATCCCTAAGTACTGCGGTCGAGTCAAGAAGTCTATTTTGTTATATCTTGCGTTCTGAAATTAAACGACAAGTCAATAATACACCTACAATTCCACAAACAAACTTATGTGTGAGCCTTTCAATACTTTTTCGAATTCATAAACACAATTATTAATACAAAAGTAGTTGTGAGAGAACTCGCTATCATGCACCAAACAGCTATCACCCACTAACAGTCGGAATCAGAGATTCAGAGATTGATTATAAAGAAGAAATATGAATAAATAGAATGCAAACAACTATTATATAAAACACTCACCCTGTATATAAGTTCATCGATATCAAGATGTGACAAGTAGCTAGCCGGAAGGATGTCAGTTGCTCCATGAAGCAAGCCAGCCCCAGAAGTGCGTGCTTGAGATATCTTTGCCATGAAGCAGCCGCTGGAACAAATGGGAGTGAAATACGTTAATTGAAAGAATGATCTCTTTCTCTCTACTTGAGTTGAGTATAAATACTCAGTATAACTGAGTCTTCCCATATGAATGATTCGATAAAGTTCGAAAATTCCCAAATACAGACAATTTATCCATGGAAATTATACACTGCACTAACCTCAAATTTTGCGGCACAGTAGGCTCAACTTCAGATTCGTCTTTACCATCCGATGCTGGTTCTTGGATGTCGCTCTCCTTCACGAGTTCAGATAAAGGCAGCTCGGGTAAAGGCTGAGGCGGGTTTGAGCTTTCAGACTTACTTGAACCATCGTCTTGAATACCTGAATCTACTTGGACCTCCATTTTCTTCACCCCTGCTTCCAGCTTGGCTTGTAGAGAATAATCCTTTTTTATCGAGGAGTCTAGCTCAGTTTTTGTATCGCCGTTTTCAATATCTTGTGGGGTTGAGTTTCCAATGATTCTCTTTGATGGGGTCGGCACATCTGGAGAGACACTTCCTCGTTCAAGCACATTTTTCGCTGGTGCAGGAGAGGGGAAGACAGGTCTATTCATCAAATTATTTATGAGGTAGCCTCTCCCGGATCCTTTCATGGGAACTGAAACTTTGGGAGGGAGGTTTGTGCCAACAGCCTTGAGTTCATTCGGATTCGGACTCTCCACACTCGTCAGTGTTCTGACAGACGTACCAAGCAAAGACCCCCCAAGAGGCCTCGGGGGGTTGATGCGATCTGCAATAAGTTTACCTCTCCCTACGACTGAGAATTTAGAGCGTGGCAATGCACAACCAAGTTTAATATCATCAGTTTCAGGTTGATATGAATCAAGATTTATTGACTGTTGAGGTTTCTCTTCAAACTGTTTCCCTGGATCAATAATGCTCTTAGCTTTTTGAACACTGCCTAACATTCCCTGGGAAGAGCTTTCTTCGGAATCACCATTAGATTTTGGGTTAGAAAGTCTCTGTTGTCTCATTCGCCTCTTATTGATCGGCAGTAGGTCAGGTAAGTTGACATTTGCCCTGACACTAGAACTCCGAGATAAGGTTACTGATGGTGTCCCTGATGGAGATCCACTGATTTCGACGGTCCGAACATAAACTGTAGGATCTGGCGAGGGCAGTAACAAGGACTCTGTAGGAGAAGATTTACCAGGACGAGTTTCCACTAAGGAGGAATTGTCATTTTCATGAATTCTTAAAACATCACAATATTCATCCTTTGTATCACTCACCTCGTCTAGAAACCCATCGATAATATCTGAATCAAACCGGAAAACACGAGAATCCTGGCGAGAAGCATCTGAATGATTATGATCAAACTGCCCAGTTGTATTAACAACTGAGGCATTATTGTCGCATTCGATTTTTGAACAATTTTTAAATGTGGGCAGGTACTTCTGAAATAACCTGCCGCGCCCGATCACCTTCCTTTTGTTTTCAAACAGGCATTCGGAAGACGTCCTATTGTCAGATGCAACAACATTTGCTGAAGACTCAGGTGATTCATTTTTTATATTTAATACTTGTTTCTCCAAACTAGTTTTTTCATAATTTTTGAGCCTTGGATTAGCTTGTGTAAGATGGTTTGCCGTAGGAATGTCAGAATCGGAAGAAGAAATCTTTTTATCCATAAGATCCGATTCTTGTGAAGATAAATCGACACTTGGTGAACTAATACCCAAGGAATTGGCGTAACCCTCGTCCGACGAAGTTGGTGGGTAGACACTTAAGTCTCTATCACCCTTCACATCAACAAAGCTGCCCACTAAAGAAGTATCGTCTGCTGAATACTCGAACTTTTTCTCCTGATAACCCTGAGCGTTCTTCCCTAAATTAGCTTCATACCTACTGAGGACCCGATATCTTTGGTTCATCTCTTCGAATGACTCGATTTTGGGGTTTGGCACAATTGTATCCAATAATTCCATGAAGCCAAACTTTGACGTGATTTCTTTCAAACGGAGAACTTGCTGCTGGTCAAAAACAACTTCAGGTGGAGGCGGCAAATTTCTCAACGAGTCCTAGAGAACAGGAAATATGAAAACTATTAGTGACAACTTCAACACACTTTATGTTAGTAGAAAAATGCAATTCGATAGTTCAGTTTTTAAGTTGATCATTTTAAGATATTGACCCCGTTGACAAATTCAAAATGGGTTTCCACGGTTCCTGATAGTGAATTGATGTCGTGTAATTACTGTGAAGTTCTCAAAATTATATTGGTTTCATTACACTCAGCGACGAAAAAATCATTTCCTCCCAATTCAATTTTAAGGCATATTGAGATTATAGCGGATCCATCGCCTACAGGAACTACAGTATCTTTCCGAATGGAACGCGCGTTAAGTGAGAAAATCAATTTATCAAAACTTCTGATTATTAATTAAGTAATCATTGACCTTGGAGTGTTTTTCGAAATCCACGGAAGCGTCCAAAAAACGCACGTAATCCGAGCCCAACTAAATGCGTTATTATTGAAATAAACAAGGCATTTTCATGGCGCATATTGATAAGTCCTAAGCCTTCAGTGTTGGTTACCACTTTGATATACCAAGTGACTTCGAAAAACAGCACGCTTTGAGAAGTTGAATAAGCAAAATTGCATACAAAATTCAAGAAATCACCATGAGCCGTTGATCCCATCAGAATTTTCGGATCGACCTTGGAAGATTTTGGCTATGGATCTATTCAAAATGGAAAATGTGTGGTTTCTAACAGTAACGGATTATTATTCAAGATATTTTGAAATGGCAGAGCTAAAATCTTTGAGAGCTAAAGAAGTCATACAGAAGTGCAAAATGTTCTTCTATCGACACGGTATCCCAGAAATCGTTAGATCGGACTGTGGACCTCAATTTCAAGCTATTGAGGGTGCGGAATTCAATGAATTCGCGAAACAATACGGCTTTCAACACGTAACCAGCAGCCCAAAATTTGCTCAAAGTAATGGAAAGGCGGAAGCCGCCGTCAAAATCGCCAAAATGATATTAAAAAAGAATCCTGACGATGGATTCAGCCCATCAGATCTACTGATGAACAGGAAACTGAGAAGTCGGTTACCACAGAAAGACGATGTACTCAAACAAACTCCAGATTTCACCCATCTATTAGAGGAAGAGAAACGCTACAGAGATACATACAAACATAATTACTACAAACACCACAATGTTTCACCGTTATCGCCATTGAAAGAAGGAGACAGAGTGTGGATAGTAGACCTCCGTCGACATGGTACTGTTGTTGGAATTTCGGAAAACCCTCGTTCATATATCATTGACACGGAGAAGAGAACTGTGTGCCGCAATAGATTTCACCTAAGCTTCCACAGTCCGATCTAACGAATCAGGCGACCTTGACGAGTTGGCACAGTAACCGTCATCTCGAAGATGAACTTCAATGTTATTCACTGTTGTTCTATTGTTGCCAAGAATGTCAACCTAAGAAGGAGGATGTTCTGGGACTCGATTATTATTCTTGTTACTACGATTCATTGTTGTAACTATCGCTGAACGTATGACGTGGCAAATAAAAGTTAGTTCTTTGCAAAGCTTTCAACGAAATCTCGTACTGAATATTATATTACAAGCTATAATAATATTACATTGGAAACACGCTAAATATTCATTCGGAACTCACTTTCTTGGGTGATTGAGTTAAAGGCGGGGGGATGAGAAGCTCTTGGATCTCTTTCTGTTCATCAACCATCTTGGACATCCATCCTGATATCAGAAGTGCTGGAGACAATCATGCAACTTCTGGTAAGTATCATAACATGAACATTTAGGAATAATTTCAGCACTAAACTAAATAGTAATTGGTACTTGAAAGACTCACCACTCATGAAGTTTTCACTGTACTGGGCCAAATTGTATTGGATAAGGACTCTGAGGAGGTTGTAGTTATTGTAGTCCTTTCCGCTCAGCTTCATTTTCCCAAATATTACAGATTCACATTTTCGTTTTGGTAGGAAATAGATTCTTTCAACTCTCTTCAGGATCATAAGAACATGTTCTCTCTGCCACACATTGTATGAGCTTTCATCCCTGGTGGACAGATTGGATTGATAAAAATTCATAAATTCCGTGTCATAAAATATACCCAGCTGATGCAGGGAAGTAAAAATGGTTTTTTAAAACGTAATTTAAACGTGGTTCTTTAAATGAAGTGCGGGATAACCGTTTTCCGCATTCAGAGAAGTTATCCACTCCCCTCTGGGTGTAGGTATGGGGATAAGACATGAGGTAATAGGGGATTAGAGATATCCTTTATGTTTGATAAGAGTATCACTGATTCTACAATGAATTAGTTTGTCAATTTGGGGTTATAAGGTAATTGGAAAGCTGAAGGGTCTAAGCTCAGAAGCAGTTTTAAAAGCAAAGCAGAAGTCCCAGAGTTATTCTACTTAGCAAGAGAATATTACGAACCTCTTTATAATTACAAATATTCAACCTTAAACAAACTTAAATTCCTTACAGATTAAGGTTAAATTGAGCTGGAATTTGGAGGAGCAATGGGTTACCATAATTACGAGATCAGCAGAATATGGATGTGACATTGGATAATGTGCTATCATGAAATCCTGACAACACTCATAACATCCGTTCTGATTACCCGTACTCAAAGTTGATGAATTTGGATTTTAACAAGAATTTCTATATTTCATCAAATTCTAGAATACATTTCGGCTGCGCTTGAAAGTAACATGGAGGTCATAGACACTTAAATGTACAAATTATGGCACAATCGGTTTGCCCCACAACTAAATGCCTTTTGGTTAGTTGATGACTTACAAATAAAATCCCGATTCCAGGCTGTCAAGAGGTTTGCCGCAGTCTATTCCAACAAGATGAATCTGCTGGGACAAGTCATCCAAACCACTGCGAAGTTTGACGATGAAAAGTTGTTCCTGTTCAACAATGAGGGTCTCGAGTGCATCTACCAGAAACACCTTGTAACTTGTCTCCTTGTTTCCGCAGACGACAGACGAAGGGCATTGAACAACTCCCCTATACAGTCGACCATCGAAGGATCGGACCACAACTTTCTGGAACCGCATAAGTACAATAATATAATCTCCACAATGTTAGCCTGAGATTCCTTTTCATTCTGAGGATTCCACGCCATTTACGGTGAATTTTGTTTAATAATTTCTTGACCTGGATTTGTGGTAATCCATTAGTTTTAATTGTGGTGAAAAGGTGAGATAATATCTGTAGGTAAGGAGATATTATCAGAGTTTGAATTTAGGGTTTAATTCAGGGAGCCCAAGAAATATTTGAACAGACAACTTTCCAAAAATGATGAAGCTGTGATCGTGAAATTGAAAAATATGAAAAAACATCGAAGATTAGGTATACTCGAAAAATATGATGAAAAGGTACTCCGAGATCAGCGTTGTTCGTTAAAAACTATTGTGAACAGGTTGATTTGTGGGCCGATCGAATAGAAAAGCCCGAGTTACATGAAGAGGTAAGTAATAATATTATGAACTTTGACTTACGTCCCCTCTTTTGATTTCAGAGATAGGAATTAACTCTGAAGCCAACAAAATCTTTTGTATCTCGTCGACTGAGATACAATTGGAGCACCTTATCCAATACAGACATGGGTTAGCGACTCTTACAATTGAGATAGGACCATTCTGTAACTGATGCTCCATGCTTCACCTGTAAATAAGGGAACTTGAGAGACCGAAAATTACGGGATTTGTTAGGTACATCGTACATAGTAAATTGTTAGGTACATCGCCAATCACTGCGGTCAGACGAATATTGTTAATGAGATCTATAGTTAACTTGGAGCAATAATGAAATATAAATTAGAGAAAAAAATCAAACAATTCGTGTTTTGGAGACACGACGCAGTCGCGTTCTTTGTCAAGGGTTCTGTCTGATCAACAGGATTTCAAAAAAAAATGGATGCACGTGAGTAAAGTGGTAAAATTGAATGAAAATTGGGTAACTTACTCTTTTGGGACAGCGGATGAAGCAACCATAACGATCTAGAGTCCTTATTTAAATTCCATGACGGGAATCGATCATGTTTCCCAGTCAATGTCAGAATAAACTGGGCAGAACATTTGTAGGACATACACAGATAATTAAAGAGATATAAACCATGAGATAAAGGAGACACTATACGAACGAAGTATCACCAACACGACTTGTAAATTCTCCTCGGAGGACTCCTCCAGTACGGATGTCGATAGAACTATCGATAGTATTGAGCCATCGGTAGGGTATCGCTTGGAGAACCACTATCGATAGTTCGAGATGTATTTTCGTATCCGTAGTTCTGTACCATGGAAGAAGGGAGAAGGAAGTTCCTTCTTCCATGGTTCTGTACCATGCCAACTGGTTTCCAAGCTTTCTCAGAAGTCAGGACTTGGGTATGTCGAAAACTAGTAGCTGAGGACTCCCTTTTCTTGTTACCTTTAAGGGCGGAATTCATAGTCCTCACTAAGTTGAAAGGAAATGCTTAAGTGACGATGTGAGGAGAAACGGCGACTTGAGCTAATTCATAGTCAGTCACTAAGGAAATGCTTTAGCAAATGCTTAAGCATTTCCTTTGGCCGTATTCATAGACCGAAAGTCAAGTCGTTACTTTACTTTCAGCCCCATTTTCGCACCGAAATCAGAGGTAGCTCGGAACCTACCTTAAGCATTTCCTTAACTGAAGTCATCGTGATTAGTATAGATACGGAGATCTCCGTTGTTACATTCGTTTGTTACTTTCATTTCATTTCGCATTTTCATTTCATTATGGAGTATCAACACATTTTCGAGTATGATGAGTGGGATGAGTTCGACGACCAGGATGATCGTATTACGATAGTTCGAAGGCCCCGAAGGTATGTAAACACCTGGCGAAGTGGTTTTTTTTCAATTGTTTTCCAACCTTTATTGGAAAACAATCAATTGTTTTCCATGCTTTTGTGTGTGTTTCTTTTTTATACTTATAGAAAGTTCAAATATATGTAGGTATTTTTAATGAGGCAGATACAACGAAGTGAAATATTTTGATCTATTATAGGTACATACGGGATGCACAGAACCCTATGGAAATGTTGGACGACGAGCAATTCAGGGGAAGATTCCGTTTTCGGAAGGATACCGTGATTGATCATTACCTATCATTATCCATGGTCGCCAAATAACAGAGGCTTTCCCTTACACAAGTTCTGGTAGGGTTGTGGTTTTATGCCATATCTTCATATGCCGAGAAAAAATATTCATGTTGGGTTATGATTGTTTCCCTCATGCTAGCCCTACATTTTGAGAATAATGTAAGATACATTATTTAGTTTTTAAAGAGAAAAATTTTGAAAAATTCTTGTAAATAAACTTTTGTGAATAACTTGTATGATTCATTAAGTAGGTGCCCAATTTTCAAATACAGAACAAATTGAGTTGATGCAATTCAAAACAAGAACACAATGTAACGCTTGGTTTATTATAATTCAACTGGTATAACTAGGAACCTACAAGTATATAATATACTTACTTGTGTGGAGAAGGTTATCGACCATATTCCGATATATATATGTGGGATGTAGAGGATCTCGAGGTTCGGTCACAATTAAAGACGTGTTTCCCAACGATTCGACTATTTATTTAGTCATTTACAAGGGCTACGACAGAAAAGATAGCACAATCCGGACTTAATAAAACTATTGGCTTAATTTGTATGGATGGGTACATGTAGCTGATATGCTAGGCGATTTTGTGTTCGTACTTACAGAGCACATGTGCCTCTGGATTCCACTATACAACTAAAGACTACACTGATATTTGGAGGATAACGGTATATATGGCCTAACGGTAGGTACATGAAACTAGCGGGGGTTGGGCAGAAAGGTACTGTTTGTAGATATGTAGGTAGGTATACTAATGACTGGGTGAAGGGTTTACACTGGTTCTCATAGGATTTTTCTTAAAACTAGTATGAATGACATTACTGTATACTTTGCTCAAATTCTTTACATCTGATCTCTTATTAACTACTGATTCTTTGGTTCGTTCTATCAATATCATCTCCCTGATCTCCCTCTTAAATTTATTGCTTTCATATCCAACTATTTTTGTGTCATCAATGAAATCAGATTTGCTATACCAAATGCCTTGTCAATGTGGGAAAACATTCATAGGCCACTCCCACCTCAAGTTGAGACTGAATCCTCACAAAAATAGTGTTGATACTCTCACGAAACATCCAAATTCCACAGCTTTAGTTGGCCTAACTAGTAATTCTCCTAAACCTAAGTGAGCTATGTAAATGGTGCATTTTGCCGACTTGGAAGAAGCCTGCACTCTGTAAGTAAGAACACAAAATCGCCTAGCATATTAGCTACATGTACCCATCCATACAAATTAAGCCAATAGTTTTATTAAGTCCGGATTGTGCTATCTTTTCTGTCGTAGCCCTTGTAAATGACTGAATAAATAGTCGAAACGTAGGAAAACACGTCTTTAATTGTGACCGAACCTCGAGATCCTCTACATCCCACATAATATGCTTACTTGCATACTTGCTTACTTATATACTTACTTATATATACTTACTTGCATAATAATAATAATATATTATATGCTTCACATATTATGAAGTTTGTAATGAAGTATAATGCTGGTAATATAGTAATAAAGTATAGTTATATGGTATAATAACAAGGTATAATTACAGTTTTCAGTTAAGTAATTACATTTCTGATTCCTTCTCTAACCTATTTATTTTTTATGAGTATTTTTTTTTTTTTCCTGATTGACAAAGTTCCTCTTCATGGCGGATTTGATTTTGGAAGAGCTCATTTTTCAGTTCTTCCGCCTTCACTCATGCTCCATGAATTGTTGGTTTTGTTTGATGCGAACCTCGAAGTCATCCATGCTGGATTTCTTTCCTGCAACAGTTTATTAAATTACCACTGAGAACTATGTTATTTTTTGTTTAAAAGTACACTCATTTTTTTTTTAAATCTATAATGTGAATGAATGAGTGAGTGAATTGAATCGAATTTGCAATGGGTCCAAAATTTTAGGAATGACGCTAAACAGGCGAATTTTAGAAGAAATATCTGGGTTTATGTAACATCACATGTTACATAAACCCAGATATTTCTTCCAAAATTCGCCATTATGATCTTCGCCATATCATTATGATCTTTATGATAATGATTATTATCTTCACCTCAATGATAATTATCATTATGATCTGAGTGTAGAACCGTAGGTCTACCGTTTGTTGTTAATGTTGTACCTAGTGGTCTTTCGTCGAATATGATTGTGATGTTTGATATGATTGTGATGTTTGGAATATCTTATTCAAATATGACCAAAATTCAAAAAATATGTAGCCTTCCAAAGAACTCAAAACATTCCCAAAAAATGTGTCTTCTATAGAACATTGAACAACGAATCCGAATAAACCCCCATATTGGGGTCTAGAATGCTTCCTTCCAGGTTATTTAATGAAAAATGTCCAGGAAATCACGATTTTTTAATGATTTTTTTCTTATCTTCGGACGCTTTACGCATGATATAGAAGAAAAGTGACAGTTCTTATTTTTATCCATAACGTTAGACTTGTCGGCATAGAACCAACCACAACTTTACAGGCTCAAAACCCTACCCTTTCGTTTTATTGAAACATTACTAGAATAAATGGAAGATAAATGTATCATATTCGACGAAAGACCACTAGGTACAACATTAACAACAAACGGTAGACCTACGGTTCTACAGTCAGATCATAATGATAATTATCATTGAGGTGAAGATAATAATCATTATCATAAAGATCATAATGATAATGATTAATTTTACGCTATTTCATTATATCGTGACGGGACGGTTGTGAAAATCGATCGAGGAACTTTCTTTCTAATATGAGGAAAACATCTTAACCAAGCAATTTCGCCTCGACGTGACCGGTCGAAAAACAAATGGAAACGTCCTGTTAATCATTATTATCACCTAAATTATAATAAAAAGATGATGAATGCTGAACTTACTTGGCAGCGTTGTCCTGTCGAGCAGTTGAACTCTTCGGCTATCTTTTCCCATGCCTTCTTTTTTTCATCACAGACACGGCATCGCCCTTTTTGTTTTCCACTTCTCCCCTATATTTTAAAACCAGGGTCGAGAAAGCCAAATATGTTTAAAATCAGGAATAACAAACGGTTTGAAATCGAGGTGACGACGATTTGAAGACTGGTAATGCTCGGGGCTGAAGGATTTGGGAAAACCCATGATTTCATCTCTTGAGTACAGTTCGACGACCCCACAATCACTATTAGACAGTTCCTAAGGGGATAATAAGTTTGAACTGTCCAAATTGAACTCTTTTCAATGTCACAAACCTATAAAATCACGTACAAAATATAAACACAATTGCAACCTTCTGGCTGGTTACCCACCGTCGGAGCTGCCAACTTCAGGTTCAACAAGAGTATTTAGAAAAATTATGACTTTAGCAAAGATTTTTCTTAACTTACGAAAGTTAAGTTTTTTTTTTGCTAAAGTAAAGATTTTTCTTGACTTCCGGAAGTCAACGACTATGAATTAGAAATCAGACTAAGCATTTCCTTTAGATATTTCTTTACTTTCGGAAGTTTAGATATTTCTTTACTTTAGGCAGGACTATGAATTCCGCCCTAAATCCTCTTTCTATCATCAATATTTCAAAGAAATACAGTTGTTTGTACAGATTTTATTTATTTTTTTTTAAAGTTGTTCAGAGAATTTGAATTTTCTAGAGGAGAATTCTTAATAACACATAACTACGACTTCAAAATTGAGATATAAGCCAAAGCAACGCAAGATTATGTCCTTTTTATGTCTTTAGAGTAAACAAGAACCCTACCATCTAGATCACTAGCGTAAAAAACAAATTGACATTATGAGGATTATTAGGGTTTTTCAAGAAACCACGAAGATGCACTGAATGTTTTATTAAATCAAGAAAAATAAAGTATTAGCACTTGGCTGTACATCAGCTCGAGAAAATGTTCAAATCGTGGGTCCCACAGCAACACCACGGACTGTCATTTCGCCAACTTTTCAGGAGAGCCAAAAGAGTGGTTTTCAATGAATTCACTCTACAATATCTTTTCAATTTCTCTTCCCACTAGTTCTCCAAGTTCTTGATAGCGTTTTTTATCGTATAAAACAAGTTTGAGGCCAAAAAAGAAATTATCAAAGAAAATGAAGACGGTAAGTGGTGTTGTTTCGTCAATGCTTGATGGTAAGTTGTGTTGCACCTTCTTTTCGCTCTGGATTTTCACCATCAAAAATTTCAATAATTTATTAAATTAATTATAATCATCCATTTTCATGGATATTTTCCGATTTCCACAGTTTGGTTCTGTAGACCCTGGACGAGAAACATACGGGTTATTAGGATATACGCAAACAATTTAAATCACAATCTTTTTAATTGCATCACAATATTTTAAAAATTAAATCACAATCTTTTTAAAATTTAAATCTCAATCTTTTTAACATTTTAATCACAGTCTTTTTAAAATTTAAATCACAACACTTCCATCAAAACACAATTGTTCCATGGATAAGGAAAATCACAGTAGGACCTATTTTATAAGGTAACTACACACTTGGTTAGTAACTAGAAAAAGTAGAAAACTAGGAAAAAAGAAACTACTTAGAACTAGAAACTACTGCTTGTTCCCCGAAGGCTTCTGCTGCTCGTCCTCTTCCATATCTGGTGTGACGTTGAAGTTGGAGTTGTTGAGAACAATATCATCATGAATCTCACAAGCTGGGGCATCTGGAGCACTGACTGGGTCATTGACTAGATTGAAGTCGCTAATTGGGGGATCAAGATCAGGAGATAAAGACTTGTCATGTGGGAGATCAAAGGCATAGAACGGGTCTGTGATGGGATCCTCATAAAGGTCTAAAGACGGGAGCTTCTTCAGCTGACTGGAGGGATTTCGTGACGTGGGAAGGCTCAGTTGATGAAGATTTGGCTGGCAGGACAACTACTGCGTGGTTCTTCATACCCATTGAAATCATGAGGTCATCTACATGCATAAGCCCTTCACAATCTGAACTTCCATCATCAGGTGTCCCTTCCTCATCTGAGGGAATGTATTCACTGTCTTCCATTGAGACGTGGTGTCTATGAAAAAGAAAGAAAAAAAAATCATCGCTAAAATAGTGCCTATCAAGGTGGTTGAATGCCAACTTCAGCTAAAAAAAACAAAAGGCACTTGCAAAAACCTATTCACTGAAAATAATAATGACTGATATGTTCATAACCAGTTAAGTAACGAAATAAAGGCGAAAAAACTATTGAAGAAACCGAAAACATTAAAAATAAGTTCTTTATTATTAATAATAAATAATAATTTATTATACTGTCAAACACTTACCGAAATCAGATTTCACGCTGAACACATGTGAAAACTGAGACAGTCCGTGGTGTTGCCTCAAGTTCTGGGGAAGAATACAGTCCGTTGGTTTGACATTTCTCGGTATTCTGCGCTATCTATTGAGAAATCGTCCCAACTTATATTTTTAACTGATCCGCCGCGAGAATGCGGTTCCAATGGTACCACCAACTCATTTTGGCCAAAAATGACAGTCCGTGGTGTTGCTGTGGGACCCTCGAAATGTATAATCTTTTTTCCTCCAATCTTCTTCTTCTTCCCTTGTTGTCTTTGCCGTGTTGCATGGAGGTTGGTACAGACACAAATGGCCCAGACGCAACAAGGATGATAACCACCGACTTTTATAAACTTACTAAGCTTATAAGATGATAACCATTTTATAAACTTACTAAGCTTTATTTCATCAACCACGCCAGATTTTTATAAAACATCGCTAGACACTTCGAACAGCCAATCACACCACTACCAACCACTGCAAGACAGCACAGGGTTGCCAACCGTACCGTATTTTACGAGACAGTCCCTTATTTTGTCCATTTGTTCCATGTCCCGGCGAAACCCTTCCCGGGACGCTATTTGTCCCGTATTTCAGGGTAGGATAGGTAAGTACCTGCCTAATTACTGCAGAATAGGTGTGAGGATCTACCCACGTGAGACTCCAGATGTGAGGATTTTCATCAACCACGCCAGCTGCCAACCTACCCATCATCAAAGCAACCAACAACAACAACTGTTATCTTCTTGTTTCCTTTTCCTAGTAAGGTTGAGGTGTTCACTGAACACTGTTCAGTACTCACCTAGCAACCAGTACCAGGTGTGTGTATATGTATAGTGTCTCATATTCTTCTGCCAGCGAGTTGGCAACCCTGCTCCAGCACCACCTCGTATGTCTCGGAAATATTTTGGGCTTTCTAATGTTAGGCTTCCCAAAATGTATCAAAGTATGCGTGAAAAATTGATGGCAAATAAATTGTTGGAGAACCAAAACAACTTGAAAATTACTCCTTGTAGGTGTTGAACTTATCCAACTTACTAAACTATCGATAGTATCGAAACTATCGATAGCTCTAACTATCGAAATCCCTATCCTCCAGTAGGTAGTAGTTAACTTCAGAAAACATGTGGAGTGGTGTGTGAGTGCTGTTCCCCCTTTATTCTTCTGTAGTGGTGGTGGCTGTTTTCTTTCTTGATGAAGCCTCAGCTGCTAGTTACTGGAGGGACCTTCTTCCATAATCAATTCCATTGGGTATGACCATCGATGTGTATACATGGGTCGTTCCAAAATTTCTGTAAATTTGAGGTTTTGGAGTTCACGTGAAATAAAAGTCGACAGAAAAATTTGTTGTTCATATTTTTCTGTCGACTTTTATTTTAAGTGAACTCCAAAACCTCAAATAATATTATTATGTATAAATAAATAAGTATCCCCTGAAGTGGCCCTGCAGACAAAAGAAGAAGTTTGAGGTCTAGGAAAGGGAGTTGGTTCGCTAGGGAGAGAATAATAAATTACACATACACTATCGTGTAATATCAGGTATTAAAAACAATTGAGCAGTATGATAGTTTGGTCCAGTGACATAAAATGTAGGTGATCAGATGCCGATAGTGTTATATCGATACTCTTCAATCGACATTTCATAGTGATAACTCGTGAACCTGGCGTCTGTGATACCTGGCTCTGCGAAACAACGGTGAACTAAGTTACGGACATACCTAGTTTAGTAGCCGACATACCTAATATCTAACTTAATTACAATTTAAGATAATCTGTTTTTGTTGAAGGTTTGTGTCCCTACTGAAGTCACTCCTGGAAGAAACAAGATAACTCAACGTTGAGTATTCCATTTCAATTTTCAACTGGAAAAAAGTGGCCGAAGTCTCTCGCGTATAGGAAACCATGAATTCAGCAAGCAAGGTATTTATATCATAAGCTTCTTGTTGATTGACAAAAGAAACAGGCAGAGAACCATTCTGTTAGCTAAATGGATATAAGCCAAAACTGTAGACGTGATTCTATATCACTATTGTTTAGCGTAGGTATAATATCGCTCATACCTATACTTGGAAAACCACGTAAGTCCGGAAAACTCGTAAGCTAGTACTCAATTTCAGGCCTCACCTCCATGCAAAGTTTCCTCCATATCGGCCAATCCGGTTCCCCGCAAATTGGCGGTTGACAGAACCTGTAAGTCTGAAACCATTCAGAAAAGATGGAAAACTTTGTAAGTCTGTGTTTGGTTTTTTGATTTGCTCCTCGTCTCTTTTCCGGAAAAGTAACTTGTTTTATCATTATTCATCTTTCATTTTTGTTAGGCTGGGCTTGTACTCTATTAATAGCGGTGTTGGCAAGGTGAAATTCACCTCGGTACCTATTTCATAAAACTAACGAAAATCACGGACGTAGACTTACGAGGTTTGTCATAGGAGGTGATGACAGACTTACGAGTTTTTCTTTGTACACGTTTTTCTTGTCTCCTGAAAAGTTGACCTCTCCAGGCATACACGGTTTTCCATGTATATGAGCGATTTACGCTATATTACAGCCGCAATATATGGAATCACCGCCAAGGTGTGATTTATATTGAAAATATTCGGGAAAGGGCGTATGACACCCCGTACTTATTGGTAGGTACTCTTAAATAAGCCTGTTTGATGACCTAGGCTCACAGGGAACGCTATTCCGATTAACAAATTTTTAAAGTGAATTATTGATAATCACGAGCAAGCAAAACAGATGAAGAGTGGGAAACGACTCTGGAAACTTGCTAACGATGATAAGGTTGTGATTCCGTTGCAATGCCGCTGCAGAAATGATTCTGGCAAACGCGTTGCTGTACGTTTGAAGTACGGATTTCCTTGCGGTGCAGTTGGGAACTAACCTCAGGTATCTGTGGTTTGGGTTTATTTATTTATTTTTTTTCCGAGGGCTTCCAGAGTGCTCGGCAACTGCGAAGGAGCTAGTCAATCGAGCATTCAATTCGTCCATCATGATGGTAGTGGTTTCAGAACGGTCTGTTGAGCAGGGGCGGCTCGTGAGCTCAGAAACTGGTGGGGCACCAGGGCAATATTTAGGTGCATACCTACCTATTAGGTACTCACTATAGGAACTAAACTCAAACTACCCTTACAGCTAAACTGCTTCATAATTAATGGTATGCAGCTCTTAGCAAGTCAGGAAACATCGTTCTCCAAAGAGTTCTCTTGAGGAGAGGGAAGGTTACTGACCAGTATCCAGGATTACCGACGAGGAGGTGGCTGCAAGGCAATCCCACCTACCCACCCAAATAATTATCTTCAAAATGATAGGAAGAATAAAAGAGAAATTGTGACTGTACGAGTACTATTCAAAGAGTACATTATAAAGGTAGTCAAAAAATTATATTATTGGAGTTTCTATTACTGGGGTTTTTAAAAATTAGCAATCGCGACCATCTGCTTCCTAGCCGAGTGGTACCTTGAAAACCCCCTCTAAAAATGTCCTCTTATGCCCAGATTGCACATACGTTTTCTTATCCAATCGTATCAAAACATTTTGAGCGATCACAGAACAGCAAGATTGATTTCAACTAGCTTTTAGAGTTCGTTGGTTAGCTCAAACAAAGCTCGAGTCAACGAAGTCACCATCAGTTTCAGGGATAACAAATAAAACAGTATTCTCAACGGTTGGCTGAGCTACATAATAATATTATGTATATTACTGTTATTAATGGTTATTAACTTACAGAATGTAGAAATCAACTGACAAGTTATATAGAATCCTCTCTTATCAACAAATGAGATTCCCTTGGGCGAATAGTGATCCACGTAGTATAGTAGGGTTTTCTGTGGATCCACTTCAGTCTTGACGACTAGCAAAGCGTTCACGCGTTGCACGTGAGATATTAAATTTCAATGTTTAGTTGATTAATATTATGGAGACAATAATTCACTTTTACTATGATGAGTAAATACGAAGCTAAAAACCACCAGTCAATGCATTCAAAATAATATTATAACGTCAGGCAACGTTTTGATATCATTCTTATCAAACATGGAAGAAAGCATGGAAGAATGAAACTCGTTCTTCCTTGACAAGGAACGATTCAACGATCGATTGTTTTCGGCGTTCAACTTGATACGATATTTTGGCCACCGCCCGGAACGCCTCCTATCTCGCAACACAGAGTGCCTTCCCCCACCCCAGGAAGCGCCTATACCTTCAACATTGAGACTGGGGCACTTCTGGTCGATCCGATAATCGATTTTTTTAATCGATAAATCGAAACAAAATGCGACTCAGTGGAAGTGGGTAGTCATGGAGGAAGGGAGATCTCCCTTCTTCCATGGTGGGTAGTAGTAGGTAAGATTTTTTTCTCCTTGTTCTATGTTTTTTCTGTTTTCCTTTGCAAATTTTTGGGTGGGGCGAGGGCCAAGGTGGCCTTATGGACGAGCCGCCACTGCTGTTGAGGAGTTACTAAGTGGACATATTGTTCATTACTATAATATCGCACTCTCATTGCAATACTACCGTGCTAAGATAAAGTCCCCTATCGACCATTTTGGTGTTTTTGGAGTTGGGCACATGCCTGCGTAGATCTCGACGTGGCGCGTATTTTCTGCCAAGGTAAGCTCCATTGGAAAGGTTCGAAAAAAGACTTTATCCGATCTCGAAAATTTGAATTTTTCAGGACGTTCGGTTGAAAGTTTTGAGAGCACAGGAAGGATTTTATAGCACTTTCAAGTTCTGAAACATTAGCTTGAATTTCCTACAGGCCTGTAACACTTTCAACAGAGCGTCCTGAAAAATTCGAATTTTTGAGTTGAGGCCCTGATGCTCGTGAGAGTGCAATTCGATGGATTACCTGGCAACCAAGTCAGTGCAACAGGGACGCATTTCGACTTATGACCTAGTGAATGGAGAAAAATAAAACATTAAAACAAAATTTTTGTCAGTGCAATACAGCCATAAGTCGACTTGTGGCTCTGTTGCATTCAAAATTTGAGAAAAAACAACAGTGCAACAAGGAAGTTTCTATGGATACTGATGACTAGGAATTTTCCTTTATTTTCCTGTAATATTTTCCCATTAGTGACCGTAACTATTTTTTTTCGAATTTTTTTGTGAAACTTTGGATTATTGCTCTTAATGGTCTCTAGTTTCATGGAAAAATATTACAAAAATTCTATTTCCCCTCCAACTTAGTGAAATTGGGTGTGCCCAAACGGTACCGGTGGACACATAGCGACATTTCACCCGAAGTGAAGTGAAGAGCTGAACCTTGGGCGAAGGGCTTAGAACAAATGAAAACATGTCTTTTTCATTTATTATCATAATTTTTTTCATGCAAAAATCAGAAATTTTCACTATTGAAAGAAAGTAAAATAATATGAAAATACAAAAATGAAACATAATCACACAAATACGAGTAGGTAAACACAAAACGCATTCGTAGCTAAAAAACAAACAAAATCAGTCAATACTTAGCATGAAATAAAGTGAAACAATCCACGCACAATCCCACGTCACATTTGCCGCACATTGTTCGCCTCCTGGACTTGCAACTTGTAGCTGCACAACGTCTTCTTGCCACGGTGCTCTTGGCATAGTGGTCTTCCAGGTCGAAACGTATAGCGTCAAGAACTCTCGAAGACGAAACGAATTTCCCTGCGGGTCCAGGATGCTTTCTCGATACAGCATAACGAATTAGGTACGTCTGGGCTATTTCTCTTCTGAACTGTAGCTGCGACATGTTGGAGGTTTTTTTATTCAGAATCCATGCGTTCTGGATGGCAGCATCGATTCCCCAAGTAAATATAGACCACCACCACCATTTTTTGAAACAGCGTACTTATTACTTTCTTCGGCCAGAAGTTCCCATATCTCGTTGGTAAAAAATAATTCAAAACATTCAACTGGAGATACTGAAAATTTTGAGTAATCCCCTGACGGAAAGGGTTTGCTTTTGGGTTGGTGAAAATCTCCTTCAATGAAAAGAGGTTGCTGTTTCCCCTGTTTCAATCTTTCTAATGACCATTCATAAAATGAGGATCCATGACTAACTGAAGCCGCACTACTTGCTACATCAGCAGAACTGCTTGAAGCAGCAACTGGACTCTCATCGAGCATATGAGATACCTCATTTTCAACGTGAAAATCATGATTACCTCCGATTCGAATATTACCAATCGCCATCTCAGCATTATCACGTAGCTGTACTCCGGGCAAATGGCGAACTTCTGGATCATCTTCTTCATTTCCAGAGTCTTCAGGTGATTGGAGTTGAGGAGATGGAGGTTCGGCGTACAGATCAATAGGACCCAACGGCATGCCATCATCGTCTGCCAGAAGAATATCAATGGCATCCTGGACCGATATGTTGGATCTGAAATAAAGAGAAAAAATGAGAAAAAAACATTGCAGGGATATAATTTGCTTTCGTAATGAAGGAGGAATTAGTATCAACGGTTATAATGGATCCATAGCAGTAGAAAAGTTAAAAAAAGAAGTGCCTAGCTATTGTAAGCTGATACGACGACTGTGTGCAACACAGTAGCTAGAAAGCACTATACTGCCCATTGGTACCATACGGTACCACTCAGGTTCCAAGCTTGTTTTTACCTACTAAACCGTTGGAGTGTTCAGTGGAAATGAGTTTATTAAGAAGAAAAACTATCCAAGATAATAAAATGACATAAAAATAGTAAGAAAACGTAAACAATTGCACTTACCCCAATAAATTCTGCAAGGTGTCGACGTCAAAAAACTCGCTCATCTTTCTACTACTCAGAACCGCACTGCACAAGCACAAATGAATAACTGAGGTCGTCTTGCGTCAGGTACAACCTTCTTGGAAGTAAACAACATGTTTTTCGATTAATAAAGTTCAAAGTTTAGTTACAAAAGCCCGAAAACCGAGCAAGGGTTCGCTGGTACCGAACGGTACCACCGGTCACTAATGGGTTAATGGTCGAGTGGGCTGATGAATATTTGGGCCAAAAAAACGAAAATCACAAAATTTCGAGTTGTGGCCCTATTGCATTGAGTGTGCGATAGGTATATTGTTCATTAATAGAATATAATATAGTATATTATTGTATCATCATATAATATATCGTTTATTAATATAATATAATTCATCATTATATGATATGATTCACCAATAATATTATTATGACAAATCATCAGAGTTCAATGCCCTCTTGCTCGCTCGCATACTCTGACCATAATATGGTTAATATAATATATATATAGGTTAGACCACGGCGATTAGAACGCTGGAGTCGTCAAGCGGTAGAAAATTGAACTAAGCACATTTTGAAGGGCATAATCTTAGATCCTCCAGAAGCTGATTAATACCTCTCTTGTTTCATGTGTCCTACAGGTTGGTGACATTTTCAGTGCTGCAGGTTCAGAATTCAACAAGCTTTCAGAACTTATAATGACCCTTCATCCCTCAGCTGAATCTCCATCCGGGTAAGCATTGATCAACCAACTAGAACCCTTTAAAATGATTTTTTTCTGGATAATAGATTATACCATATTCCTAAATACCAACCAACGTTTTATTATTATCAAAGTAAAATTCGCGAGGCTGTAAACCACAATAAATCATGTTTACAGAAGATCTTCCAGCAAGAAAAAGGTGTTTGAAGATGCCTCCCCTCCTATGAGACACCAAATGATCCTTGGAAAGCAGCAGGTAGGCGGGGCATCCCTCATGAAGTCCTCAGAAGTCACCCTCAACATGCTCAATGCCCACGAGTCTGAGGTGGATGTCGAGGGCATGCACCAGGACTTTGGCACAGCACACCATGAAGAAGTCACATCTTGAGTCACTTTAGTGACATTACTGATTATTTCCGATGGTTTTCTCATCATTCACGTGTTTTTTTATTTTTTCAATTTCATTTAAAGTGCTCATTTTGCTTGATTGAATAAAAAATTATAAAAGTTCGCATGCTCAAATTTTCGAAGCAGTACGAATAGGAGTACTTTTATGCAAAGTAAAATTTGGGGTGTAAGGGGAGGAATCAAAAATGTTTTGAATACCAGAAGAGTATTGGACACGTAGGTAACAAATTTTGTCTCCATTTTTTGCCGAGTAACACCTCAGTGTATAGATTTTTCAACACTGAACACGATGGTGAAGTCAGAATTGCGATATCTCATTCCGTTATCAGATTGGAGCAGATGAATTGTGAAGAACATCTCAAGTAACAACCTCGTTTCTTCATCTTCAGTTTGAGAACGGAATGAGATATCGCAATTCTGATTTCACCATCGTGTACAGCATAAAAAAAAAAACTTTAAAATGAGGTGTCACATGTCAGACTGTTTCATTTTTGAATTAATGGTAAATTTTCCCTTCCTAAAACTCGCCAAAAACCCCCCTTACATTGAATCGATTCTGCCCATCTACGATTTTAGCCTTTCGATTGCCAAGACAGATTCTTGGTGCAAATTTAAACTTTTTATCGAGAGCTATCGTCTGGAATGACACATAAATAATATAGCACAAGCTCTGCTTGAAGAGGGGAGTAGCATTAAGCATTACGTATTTTATGTATTGTATTTTTAAAATAAATGCATAAAAAAAATGTATATATTATTGTCTTCTTCATTCTGATTGAAGAATGTTCGAATCTTTTAGAAAATAATTACTCTTTTACATTTTGTCATACTTGATCATCTCTATTTTTCATATAAATTTATGGATTTTCCAGTCTTTGTGGAATCAGAGGGGAACCAGTTCGAATCAGAGGAAATGGGGTGGACATCCAGGTGTATGGAACTATGAAGAACAGAATAGTGCTGTATAAAAGGTTTTTAAGTCAGTAACCTAATCCAAGCGTAATTCTTACAAGCCTGGGTTCATGGAAAAGAGACGCTACAATTTCAACAAGGATCCACACCCATTTCACATAGTTACTAACATGTAAATTACGTAGTATTCATAGGATGTCAGCTTTCTCTATCTTCTTCGATCTTTGAAGCCGAGTTGGTCCTTACATCTACAGGGGTTTTGTGGAAAATGTATATTTTCCTCCCCCAACTCGTCCTGGGAGTTTCTGCCACCTTTTTCAAACAACATCGGTTTTCCAGGAAGAGGATGATGTCATCTTCTATACTCGATCGCAATGTCAATTTATCAAACATATTGAAAGGTTCGGCTCCAGACCGTTTCATCCTCCGGACAGCGGCTCTGTAGCATCGCCATGGCTGAGGCTCCACAATCAACGACCTGGACAGTGCGGACACGCTGGACAAGGAGCTCTTCAGTCCATCGTCTCCACGGTTCAGATGAATCCACATTGTGACAGAGAAGAGAAAAGCTACGTCAAACTTCTTTTTCCCAATGGCTCCCAAAAATTGTTTAGCGGCCGCCGGAAATTGGGGGTCAGCGACATCCACCACGTCGTAGGTTATGTTAAACTTTGAATTCGCTGCTTCTTTAGCTCTGGTGATCAGAATAGGGTCCAAGTCTATAGCGAAGGTGCAGCAGCGTCTTCCAAACGTGTCCTCCATGAGTTCATGTACCTTTTCAGTGAGTTCCTAACAAAAAAAGTTCCACATTCATGTTTCAGTAGGGTAGGCAATTGATCTGTAGCAAAAAGATCGGAAAATATTGCTTCAACCGCCTTTCGAAATGTTGGATTAGGATTTTGGCAATATGACATTGATATTGTTGGACTCCATCGATAAATTTCGCTTTTCATACCAAAGTTCATAAGCGACATTGTTAAACGGGATTTGAAGAATGTTTAATCAATATTTCAAAATGAGAATATTGAAAGCAACCAGCCTTTCCCTGCGAAGCTCATTCTTTTTTCCTAACTTGGAGAAACGTGAAGAAGAAGTGGTGACCTAATTTTCCCTGATTCTAAAAAAAAAAAACTGATGTCTCCTTTTCGCGAGACGCTGCAGCAGGTTGCAATTTACTATGAAACAGCTGAGCTGTGTCATTTTGACATCACGTTTGAGATATGCATGGGGGTTTTCTGGCAAGAAAACGTCGCCAATCGATTTGGTGAGAAATTTGCTGTCGCTCCAACTCAATTTGGACCAAAATTGAGTTATGTTATATTGCCACTTCACCCTCGATATTTGATTGTCATAACAGTTCCCACACAGATGTTCAAAGTAAATGGTTCCTACATTTTTAAATTAATATTAATAGTAATAATGAAGCTCACCATTGACGAAGGGATTCCATCTAATAATGAACATCTTAAATGATGATGCCAACATTGAGAGGGGAAAGAAGTTAAGGACGTTGTCTAAAACTCCTTAATAGAAATATCGCGTGTCCTTCTCGACGATTTTTTTGGAGGAAAAATAGCCACAATAAGTGCCACAGATAGTTATCTGAATCAGCTGGATTGAGATCAATCGGGACCGACTCCATTTAAGCTTCTGCATGGCTTTTCATATGTACAGATCTATTATGAAGTTTGATATCGCAATCAGCGCCCTATAAAACCCCTTTGTTGCTATTTTCAAGCTCAACATTTCGTTTCGTCTGACCATACCGGACAATTGTGCTGGTGCAGAATATAAATGTCATTACTATGATACATAATAGCTAGCAAAATAAGATGAAAATGGAACAAGGAAATGCAACATGACTTACACCTGAGTTACAACCAATGTCCAGTATTGCGATAACTTGGTCCTGATCTACACGCTTACAAAGACCAGCCAGTGTCTCTAGCGGTAGAAGTTTCGTCCTTTCTTCAGGTGGATGGAAATTGTAGTAAGAGATGAAATTTCCATAACGAGCCGCTCCGGGGGTTTCAAGGGAATATTCCATTTCGTATTTTGGGCTATTCTTATCCATTCAGGAAATCCAAGTACAGCACTGCAAACAAAACTTTTGATTTACTGATCCACAGAAACTAGGGGATAAACTATGTTTGAAGTTGTGAACTCCTAAAATGGGATTCATTTTACTTTGATCTAACAACATGTCTTGAAATATTAAAACAAATTTGGGTACTTATGAATTATACGGAGGCCACTAGTTTCCACCGCGCTGCGGCTGTGTTGGTATGTATACACCTTAACATTACTCTCCTTGATGATAATGCTCGCTTGTTCGCAGTTGCCAAGCACTCTGGATGCCCTACTATACGTAGTATAGTAGGGTTTTCTGTGCTGGATGCTCGCATCCCCCAAATAACAGAATCTGTTGTGGTCTGATCACATAAGTAGGTACTTATAAATTAGTTGGACAGAGATAACTCGTCATTTACTTTTAGCGGACGCATAAATTAAGCAGGGACATACGATGATAAGCTCAATCCGCATGGTTGAAACTAGTGGCTTCCGTAAGAAGAATAAGCACCCAAATTTCTGTGTGATGCAGATAAATAGTGTATAAGTGGCACAAAGAGTTAGTGCTGAGAAGGGTAATAGCATGCATTAAATTCCTACAATTTTTGTAGATGGGAAATCAACTAGGAATTTCCCATTCTCTTCTTATGCTGACGTGACAACATTCCCATATAAATTATCCTGGGCGACGATACCAGTATGGAGTATTACATTCGTATGAAGGTCGATATAGCTTGTTCTAAATTTAATTTTTAAAAAACAGCAGATTCCGAAAATCGGATTAAAAAAATCCCTCCGTCCGCAGCACTTTGCCCAGTTAGCGTTATGCTAAAATTACGAAATTTGTTTTACGGGTACGGACCAAACCCGCAATGATCCTCGAAACTTTTCATAACCCTAGGTCAAAGGTGTTGAAAACGAATTTTGAAAATTTCATATCTTGACGACCAGCCGTTCGTTCACAATGAGGGCTCATAGTTGGAGCAGATCAAAAGTCGGAAACATGAGGGTGAATCATGCGGCAGCCTATCGGGTCAATGTTCATGTATACTGGCCCAACCATGTGCTGTTCGAATCAGCTGGGCCAGTATACTTGAAAATTGACCCAGCTGATTCGAACAGCACATGGTTTGCAGATGAAGAGCTAATAATAATCATTAACGGTAATAATTACCGTCATAATAATAATTATTCAATCATGTAGCGATCTAAGGGTGCTTACAGACTTGAGCTGCGATAAGGAGAGCGAAGAGAGCAGAGGGTTGGCTAATCCAGAGCGGAGCGAGAGTTCCGACAGGTTTTATGAATATTTTCGGAGGGATATTACGACAATCGACTAGGTAGGTACTCGCTAGATATAAGTACAGCACAAATTACTGAAGAGATGGTCAAATTTAATTTTAAACCCAATTTTTAGGCAAATTTACCAGCGACAAACTAATCAGTTTTTTGGCAAATAGATCCATTTTGGTGCAGATATTATCTATATCCGTAAAGGTATATACCAAATATATCTAGGTCTATCCGTAAAAACGTATTTTACGTTATTTTGATTTCAAACGTTAAGAAAACTGTAATTTTGGACATACTATGGTACAAATAGGACATAGTAATTATAACATACCTACATGGGCTGAGGAACAACTTTTAAACTGTTCTTTGAACTTGGATGTTCAAACTAGCTTCACTGTTCAAAGGAAGTTTCTCGTAAACCACAAAAGTTGCTCATTCAAGGAAACGAGTTTGTCTCATTATTGGCCTGTTGTCCTTGTACAACTGCACTTCTCACAAACATACATAATTGCACGTTGACCGGAAGATAAAACGAAGTAGGTAATGAAAAGTGATAACTGACCATGTTACAAGATCTAGTTTGAGCGTACAACAAACGGTAGAGCTTATGTAAATTATGGTAAATATTAAATTCCCTTATCATGAAATAATTAATAAGAGATATCACTGATATCATATCAGCAATAATCACAACTAGAGTGTGTGCGTTTCCTTAGATTATTGTCTCCGGTTTTTTCCTTACAACTAGAGGGTAGTATCCATGCAAAGCGTGAGGTGGTGGTGTTCTTCACATTTCATGCCGGTGGACTCTTCTTTGCTCCATTGCCGAAGAAGGTTTATGTCGTTATGGTTCATGTCGTTGTCAAAACAAGACAAGGTTGTCATGGCTACATGGTAACATGTAACGTCAATAGTTGTTGAGCAATGGTTAAGTCAAGTTGATTGGGTGGTCACCAAGCTGGTACTGTAATGAAAACCTCAAAGTTGGAGGATTTTACCCTGTGAGTACTTTTTTTAAAATCACATTTTATTACATTGGTTGTACGCGAACTGTAGTATATTTATTTTGATTGGCTACGTTTCAAGTATAGGTGTATATCAGGGAAATATTTGTGTAACGTATTGTATGTTTGTCGCGTGTAAGGTGTCAAAGGGACATACCTACCTACATTGAATTCCATTTCAATAATGGAATGTATTTTATAAATTTCATAAAATTTATTCCATTATTGAAATGGATCCTTAAATACTATGAGTAATTGTGTGTGATGTGTTGACCATAGTAAGGATAATGATGGGCAGATGTCGAGGGTCGGTCAAATGAGAGATGTTTTATGTGCCAACGTTAAGAAGAATTTATTTCTCCATCATCACGGCCTAAAATCAGTTTCATCAATGTAGAGTTAACAGAATTAAAATTAGAAGTTATTGTGGTAGGTCTATCGGAACATTTACCTACATCATTTCTTGAATATAATAATTTGTAGGTTTGGATTTAACAGCAGTTGACTAGTAGGCTTATAAATATTACAGTAGAACTTATAGTAGGTGTATAGGAGAATTCACAGAATATAATGAATATATTAATTTGTTGGTGGAATTTACAGTAAGTAGTTGTAGTAGGTAGGTGTAAATTCTCATATTCCCCTGATTGGAGCCGAGTTATTTGTGAGCTGGCTGGGGGGGTGCATGAGTGAACGTGTCCAAGCTGGAAGTGCACGTGGATACATACCTTGCTAAATGCCACTGTAAGCAAATCAAAATTTGATGCTACTATCTTAACGTAGGGAACTGAACAAACGCACTTGTGGACTAACTACAAAAAGATACGATATCCCAAAACCCGGGTTTTGGGGGGTATTTATAACATCATTCACAATCATAAGTAATATGCCTACCTGAAAATTCAAGAATAGACTAACAACTTCTATAATAAGTGCACCTATGTGATTTGTTGTGCAAATGAATTTGACCGACCTTATGACATCCCTCAACATTACAACAACAGAAGGTACTTCTGTTTGGATTTCCATAGGTACTGAATGATTTTGCATAAGTTCAGAATCAATCTCACGCAAACACTTCTTCAGTGTCATTTCAAATGAATGCTTTTAGAAATGAGCGAATGTTGCTACCTATAAGCGCCATCCACCATCATGAGGCTTGTTCGGGCACGCAGTTAGGAATCGTACCATTATTAATAATATACTTATTTTAATACCGATTTGGTAAGTTTTAGTAATTTTATATGTGATATAAAATTACTCTGTTCATAACAATAGCTACGCTGCATGACTGTAGATTTCTGTTTTGCAGGGGTAAGCAAGCCAAATTCGTCAAAGAAAGATTCACTGTCACTGAAGAGACCATGGGCAAATTGTGTTCTTCTTTCAGCCTGTTTACCAAAAGAACAGCTAAGTAAGCGATCAATTCCTTCTCGAAATCGTTATGAAAGTGCAGAGATTTCATGATAACACCCGTATTGGTTGGTCCTGTACATAGAAGGGTGCAGAAACCACGAATAAATCCTTTTGTAATGAACCTATGTATCTTGTACCTGTATCAAGCATTGCAATTGCACAGATAAACAGAAGCCCAAACTGCGTGTGGACATTTTGATATTGGAGGAAAAACAGTTTCCCAAACTAATGTTAAGGTTTCTGCTTCCTTGGTAGATTCTGAAAAAGTTGTTAAAATCCAGTGTTGAATTCGAACGGATTTGTATCAAATAAGTTGTCAAAACATATACAGTACCAGTATTTTAAATGCCTCTAGAATAGGTGTATCGCGTGCCTTCTTGAAAACGTAGCAAAAAGTTGTACTTAATTCGAACCTTTATTCAAAAACCAAGTAGAATTTATTCGATTTTGCTCCTGTGCCGAAGTAGAATGTTGTGAGTCCTGACCTGCTAGAATGAATATTTTTTTCTTGCTATGTGGGCATAAAATAGCAATTCCTAAAATAGCCTACTCTTGAAATTATCTTCCGAGGCATGGAGGGAACCCGTAAAAACCTGAATTGGTCTCACCTATTGTCGAGAAGAATTCACTCAACTCTCACCTTTGAGAGCGGGAGTGCGACACCTCCCCCCCCCCCTCTCGTTCCAACCCAAGCCTTTGAGGCAATGTCTACCCTCATAACCCTAGCTTTTTTTCAAGCATTGAGCCAATAATTGACCAGACCAAATCTATAACGTACTTTCTGGAGGGATCCGCCGTCACTAGCGAGTATTTGCACTATCTCCCACTACCTCTTTTTCAATTTCCACGAAAGTTGCAGTGGCACTATTCTTGTTTGTTTATATCCAGATACAGAGATTCGAACGACCAACTCGCTGTAGCTTTGAACGACTATGCTACTAAAGAACAAATCAATAAAACGTTGAAGGTTGGTATGGAAAAGTTGGCTCAGTCATTGGCTCGTTTGGGAGATCATAGGTGAGTCAGATAGTTGTTACATTCTCGATGGTTCGCTATTGTTATTATCTATGTGATTATGAAAAATCAAAATAATTTTTCTTGACAGAGATAATTCTACGCTGTATTTGGAGGAGCAGGTAATGGCGTCGTTAACACAATATGCTGTTCCCTGCAAGAACTACAGTGCAGAAATTAAAAATATCCACAGTGCCAAAGAAAAAGAGCTTAGTAAGAGAAGACAGCTCACGAAGATTCGCCAACAACTGCCTCAAAATGTTGAAGTTATTGTATCCTTTCAATTAACCGTTGATCTTTTGGCATAAGTCGAATTCCTACTTTGATCCTGCCTTAATGTACTTACCTTCCTAGTTATGTTCGAGTTTGAAATCCAACTCACGATCTACGCAGATTTAGTACAGTGCTTTAGTACAGTGCAGGGCGTTCTTCATCTATACAATTACGCCCACTGTTACTTGACTTACCCAACTCAAAGACTATAATAGGAAGGCATTGCAGTTACACTGAAAGAAATGCGTATAACAAGTCTTCACACAGTCTGTTAGTACCATAGTACCAGTCTGCATGTTTGACCCTAATCTATATCATTTGCTCAAGATTGCAACCTTAAGGAACATAGTAAAACATAACTTCTGAGCTTGATTTCTATTTAAAAAAAATCGTCTGTCTAAAAACGTGTTATATCCATTATTATTATGAAACCATCAAGTGTGTTTATATTAGTTTCCAATTTTCAATTCAGTCGTTATTCGAAATATATCCGTTCGAAAACACCAGCACCACCTCATTAATCATAACAAAAAGTGTCTAGTATTGACTGGTACATACGTACATTAATGGTATCATATTTTCCTTAACTGGTGGCAACCTAATCAGATGAAGGCAGAAGGAGATCTGGTGGCAGCTTGTTCTAAAGTGTCAAAACTACAGGGATCATTAGAGGAGTATGCCTTGTCTTTTGAGAGAAGCAAACTTAACGACTTGAAAAGGATATTGTTAGACTTCTTCAAAGCAGAGCTCACTTTCCACATTGGTGCTGTCCAGTCTCTCTCTGATGCTCTTGCCGAGGTTGATGATATTAACGTAGATGCTGATTACCAAGTAAGCATATCAATCGCAATGAAACCTTTTGTTCTATTGAATAATAATAAATAGTGGATTTCTACTGTATTGAATCCGATTTTGAAATAATCTACAAAATCACACCGCATGTAAGTTTCTTATGGTATTTTTAATGGTTTACTGATACCTGTAGGCTTTCAAGGATGTGTTGATCCGCCCAAACGTGGCCCTCCGTCTAGACATTGTTAGAGGCTCAAAGGCACTAGCGTTTGGTTGTCAGGAGAACGTGGGCGCAGGAATTCCTGTCAATACGGAAGTCTCTCAGGGAACTCGAGGGAGACTCTCAGAAGAAGGCCACTCTTCAAAAGTCAATTTACTCACCGACACTTCGGTATGATTCTACCTTCTAGTGAAATCTAGGTATAACATAACCCAAAGGTCACCTCGTCTCCGAATCTGTGAAATGCTTGGCGGGAGAAATCTTCAACTCAATTCCTTCCTAAATTTTAGTCTCCTGACTTGCTTGCGTTGACATTTTGGAATGATACCTATTACATATTTTGGCTAACAAGTACTCCTGTGGGGTTGTGCACGGATAATAACTTATTAAATACTTTTTGTGTGCAGGAAATGACGTCAGCAATGGGAAGGGAAAATACAAGTGAAGAAGACAGCTCGGATGCTGAGGATGAGTCGTACGTCGAGGAATTCGACTCGACTATTCACATTAAGCCTGCTCCTACGACGTGATCGACTTCTGCTCTTTTCTTCCTTTTCCCACAAGTTCTGCTCCAAGCTTGTCTACCTCGCTACTGGTGTGTTCCACCCTTTGCTCTGCAGAGTTGCGTTTTAGTCTATTGCTTGTTTCAATGTTCTGGAGGTACCTATTTTTGTTTTTATATTTCACCTCAAAAGTGTGTGATTTTGAAGTTTCTCTTAAGCCTCCGTTTATTTAAAATAATCTCTACGTCTATGTGCTCACAGATGGTTGGGTTTCAGCAGAAAAGTTCAGGGAAACGTTAAAATCCTTATCAAATCAGATCGAACAGATGGATCATGATGGAAGACAGTTTACGTACTACCCCACCCATTTCGCTAATGGTGCAGTTGAGTAGGAATGCATCCAAATATCGCAGTTATCAAAATGAAGTTTCCAACGGTACCTATAGACTGGCATAAATGGAGACATTTGAGATAAAATCAGTTATTTCTTCGAAATTTCGCTCTTACAGCGTATGACTTTGGATTTTTATTTAATTTTTTTTAAAATTAGTATTACCATACAGCCATTGGTGGGTAGTAGGTAAGCTACATTTTAATGTCTGTACGGCACAGAAAGGTGTGAAGAGCTTCATAGACGGTACCTAATGTCGCTTGTTCGGAGGATGGTTTGGAGGTTTGGATGGTAAGCCGGTGAGCATGGTCTCTGGCTCGCTGCAAACGTCGCTCACAGTCGCTTCATCCAGTTCTGTGCAGATAGGCTTTGGTTACGCACTATCTTGTTGGCATTCCTACAATCGTTTTGTAAGGTCTGGATAGGGAAGTTCTCGTACAAAACTTTTGTTGACAAATTATTTATTTACTCAAAGGTTATTTACATGTTTGAGATGACTAACATCATGTCTAAGTACACCACTCATCTGTTTTTATACAGGGTATGCTATACTATTCAACAGTAATCTCCCCATAATTGCTGAAAGTTCACTCTGAGTCCTGTTTACTTATTTTTGTAATTATTAAATTTTCGTAGGAGTTATTGTTCATTATATTCTTTAGAAGATGGTTATAGGACTGTACCACGTGTTAAACGCAGGTACCTATTTTATTCATTCAAGTAGGTACGTATTGTCAATTTCTAGATAAGAAAAACTTTACTTCTTGCTTACAACTAGTCTGAATCCTAGGAACTAAATAAGGTCCAAAGCGTGGAGCAGTTCACTAGCCATCAAGGATTGCTTGGGTTTTGTTAACTACTCATAATATTCTTGCCGTTTGAATGATTAGGTAAGTAGTAGACTTTAGGTGGTTTAATTATTGCTTACGTTGTTAATTTTGCAAATACTCGTATGTACAGGTGTACAGTTTGAGACCCGTGTCAAGAGTTTGAATCACGTTGCATTCACGCTCAATTCCTTAAAACGGATTAATTATATTGTCACAGCACAGTTTTATTTTTCTCATAGGCACTTGATGCAGTATTATCTTCAGAAATCACTACTGGTAAATAGTTGGTGGGCTAGACTGCTGCTCCACTCCTTGGCTGGTTAGACTTCGATCTGGAGGCACTATGTACTTAGATTTTCATTGGTTTGATTTGAATGATTGTTTTGATTTCAAGGATAACAGTTACTAGAGGAGACTGAAAAAATTATAAAATCATAATTAAAATTAGAATTAAGTCACTAATAGAACAATCACATTATGATTACAAATTTGCACAGATAGGGGGCAAGAATCGACCCGTCTCCCCTGTCAGATATGTTTAACAGAATGGACGATAGGAATCTTTCTTGCACCCTTTCTGTTTATTAGCATCTGGGCGACCGGCGATTCATCCCCGCCGGCGAAATATGATGGCGATTCGTCCCCGTTAACTTTTCGTCAATTCGTCCCGGGTAGTCAATTCATCCCCGTAGAGAACTCTCTTGTTGCCAACTCATCCCCACGGTAATGTTCGACAGAACGGGAATGTCCAACTAATGTATATGTCTGTAATCTGTTGTATGGGGGATGTTTTCATTCCGCAACCCCGTCCACTTGATCTATATGTCCAACTAATCTATATGGTACTAATCTGTTGTTTGGGGGTTGGTTTTATTCCGCAACCCCGTATCAAACCTTATAACGTATACTTATCAAAATATACGTATGTAAACAATGAGAAGTCAGTTGGAAGGACAAGCGATAAGAAGAATTTAGCACCTAGTGAGCAGAGCTTACCAGGACGAATTGATGACACGACCCTCTGCTTACGGTGATGAATCGCCTGTTGTTCTAGGATCTATCAGTTTCTGAGATTCCCTCAGAACCACGTGCGTTGTATGTCTAAGAGCCGGTTTATCAATTACCAAGTTAAATGGGTGAATTATTAGAGCTACAATTAACTGTTGTATAACTGGTTCATTAATGTTGACTTCCGCTGATAACTGCCGACTCCGCTGAAATCAACATAGTTTTGAAGGGTGTAGAACCTTAAGAAAAATTCGTTTATTGGGGGCATAGAATCATTGCGGTCAATTGGAGACTCGGTCTGATCCTCAATATTAATGATGGTGGTAAAAAGACCGACTAATTACCAAGCCTGAACCTAATTAAACAAAAAATTGTTGGTCATCAAATTTCTCCAAATGACGTGGTCTTACGATGTCTACTTTCCCACTCGATAAATTCCTAAAGATGGATGATGTTTTCCCAGAGTTTTCATGAATATTTGCTGAATGCGGTCCAGACAAATCTCACATGAAGAAAGGGGAACGTTAGAAATATCAGTTAAAAGCGCCAATGTCCTCTGTCAAGTACGAGTAGCATCCAGCCCTCCATGTACATACAAGGTAAATCTATACACCTGTTTAGACCGAGTATTTGATATGCGCCCATTTTCACGCTAAATCGACTCTCAAGGTTAGCTGAATAAATCTGGATAAATCCTAAACAGCTGTTGGGATTAAATTGATAAACTGGCCATAAACAAAGTAATATAACCCATGGTATAGTTCTAAGCGGAGTTTGGAAAACACCTGACGACATACATGAAAAAACATGAATCCCTGGCATTTTCTCCCACTTCCATGAAGAGATTTCGTTTTGCTTGGGTAACTTCATTTTATAACATCCATGATTATAAACTACATGATATAGACTACATCAGTGCCTGCACAGGGAACCCTTGACAGCGAAGGGTAGACATGAGAGCATTGTCTGTCAGACTTTGATCAGCCGAGACGAAGCCCGACAACAAAGATCCAGTTCCTGGCATTTCTGATGACCAGATCACGGCTACATCCGTTGGAGGACCATTAGACTCGGAACAACCGAAGAGCGAGGACGAGGAAGAACGCGGTAAAGATGACTGCTCCGAGGAGGGCTACAACTCCACCCAGAGAGACGTCGGGGGAAGGAGGTTTACAGTACGAGCACAAGCCAACCTGCAAAGAAAACTATGAATTAGGAAACAATGTTCATAAATGATTAGTATTACGGCCTTTAATTTAGAAAAATGTTACAGCTTCAAGGAAATTACATGTAGGTACCTAAGTAGTCTTCCAAACTTTTTTTCTCCTAATTAACAAAAACCGTTGAAAAAAATTTATACATCGTCAAACCTTTTCTGTAGCTTGTGTTTAATAAAGATAACTACCTACCTAAGTAATTCTTTTGATACTCAAAGGAGTATCCTTTAGTCTACAATATTACCTACATCCTATATCAACTACAGTGATAATAATTATTGTCATCTCCTTGCTGGTTCAGTTCATAGCGGCTACCGATAATATTAATAAGATTATATAAGATTATTAAATTTAATTAATAGATACTATTTAATAGTTTGTCTAGATTAAAATATTTTAAAGTTGCGACTAAAACTTGTATTTATATAATATTGTATTATGTGTAGAACCATCGCAGAGTTGGTGGGGTGTGGGAGCTCGTGAATGTTTTGGAAATTGAGCTGAACCAACAGCACAAAGAATAATTAAAATCGAGTTAACCTAAGGTAGTTGACAATTTTTTACATTGTCTTTGTTGTTAGTGGTATTAGTGAAGTCAAGATTATTATTGTCAGAATAGTAGAACAAATAAAAGTTCAACAAACTTACCCAGCCTCCGTTTTCTGCTATCCATCCCGCCATGTCCTCTTCGAGCGCTGTGGCCATCGCCTCGACCAAAGCAGTCATATATTCGGGATGGCCAGCTCTCACGCAGTCTACCTAAAAAATCATCTTTGGTAAATTGTGACTGCTAATAATTTGAAATGTTTGGTTAATTAAAAATTCAATTAACTTATTTCATTACCAATCAAACTTGGGTGACTATAAAATGTCAGTGGCATGACATGGTTCCTAAACAGAAACAAAGGCAAAAGAATTGGCCGCTTTTTCTGTATTGCTCTCGGATCTACCGAATTGGAATTAGCCTTGTGATCACTTTAGGGATAAAAAACATCTGAATGAATATTTTCACTCGCATTCTACGAGTGAAAACTCGCACTCGTACGTATCAAACCTGCCTGAATTTGGTTGCTCGTTTGTGTTTGTGGTGGCCATAGAAATCATCATATTGCGTTGTAACCAAGAAAAGCGCTGCAAATTCTTGGAAAATAATAATTATTTCGTTATGTATACGGTAGCCCGGTGGGTCTCAAAACCACGAAACAACTGGAGGAATGGGCTAAACTATTGTTATAATAATGAAAACAAGGTTTTTCTGAATGAATGGTCGAATACTCATTCGGCGGTGGTGGTGATAGAAATCATTGAATCCGAGTCCTTTGCCAGGGAGGGGAATGAGCAATGTGTCGATCGCAAACCGCTATGCGACCTAACAAGGTTATTTAGGAGTAGTTAGGTAGGAGAGTAGTTATTATCTCTGTTATAGTCTGTTGGGTATCTCTGTTCAGGATCTAAGCTTACTGCAACTTCTCTTGATACATGATCAATAATCGATAGAAATCGGACCCCGAAAATCGATTGTAAAATAATAATTGGTCCTAAAAATCGATGTCTAAAAGATTTTGAAAATGTTTGAGGAAAATTGATTATTGATTGCCATCCCAATGGCTCTACCATTTAGCCCTCTCTGTGATCGAACGGCTGGTAGTAGAAGCTCCGTATGGCCTGACAAAACGTCTCTGAATTTAACTTCATTCAAATGTGAACTAAAATACCGTTCCATTTAATATTTTTGAGAAATAACGTTTTCGAAATTGATTATGAACCCCTTCCTTTCGATCTAGGGTTACGTAAAGGTTCAAGGACCATCCTCAGGCTGGCCCGAGGCCATAACCGGAATTTCCTCATTTTAGGACCACTCCAAGTTTTCAAAACCCAACAAATTAACTTGAAAATTTTGACCTGTTTGATCTCCTCCTTATTGATGTCCTGCAACTACCAACCTTTGTTTCAGCCTTACGAAATGACGTGTTTTAGCATAAACAGTTCGTACTTTAATATCCGTCTGCCCTCCAACCTCTTCGTGATGTTCCAACCCCATTTCAGTTTGATTGCATACAAAAAGTCAATTCACTGGCAATCCGTTTTTACCAGGCAACCACGGTGGTCGATTCTTCACTGTCCTCCCACTGGCAGGGTGTATTCAGTGGGAGGACAGTGAGCTCTCTGAATGCACCCGCATAATTGAGACTTGGAGACGACCTCATACTTGAATTGAGTGAATGTAATATAATTAGGATGACTCAGAATCGTGATTCTGTATTCCACCCGTGATAGCGGATGAAAGAGCAGAAATACGTGCAGATCTTACTGGGAGTTAGTTCAGTCACGATGTGCATATCTACAACACCGCTTTGGGGTTTGTCAAATATTTTCAACCGTGCCTAAAAAAGTATCACGACGGTTTAGTTCAAAGCGGGGAGTTGATGAAGATGCGTATATCAAGCTTCGAAGAAAAGATATTGATCCTTGACCGCCTAGAATGACCTCATACGATTGCTGTGACAGCTCATTTGAAAGCGACGCTGTATCAAGTTGACAGTTGCCGGACATATTCCAAGCCGAGGCCCCGGATTTGAGTTAGAGCTGATCAAGATAAACTTCCAGAGCGCAACTATCCAGAGAGCCCATCTGCGAGATTCGACACAACCACGGGCCTCAAATCATCCTATATATAGATCTAGATACCACCCCTTGGCGCTATTGCGAGACGTTTTTATTACTTCCACAAGTCAGTTGCTTGTGGAAGTAATAAAAACGTCTCGCAATAGCGCCAAGGGGAGATTTCGAAAGGGGTACGTTGCTTGTGAAGTGGTTAAGCTTTTCATTATACTTAGCTCCTTAATGAGGAAAAGGGCGGGCGGGGAAAGTGGATATCATAACTTTTTCCGGCCTCTGAAGAATGATATTTGCGAGGCGGGGTGATTTTTACACGGAGTGTTTTTTGGGGGGTTTGAACTACACCTGATAACCACTGGTATCTATCGTAGTTCTCAACATTAAAATGTCGAGTGTAGGTACTCACGAGCCCTTGAGATCTGGCACCTGTTGAAGTTTTCGCTGAAATTTCTAAACTAAACTAAATTTGAAAACAACCCCGTCCTATCTTTACACTGTCAGGAGGACCTCATGGATGACGCTAGAGTCTGATTGGTCAGGTGCCCAAATAACAGAGGTGGCTCTGTTTCGCATGTCGATTCAAATGGTAAAATCCAACATACTCTTCAAATGGGATGGGAGAATTCGGTTATTATTTTTGGGTTATTGGCTGGGGGTGCACACGCTCCTATGCTCCTATCAGTAGACTCCACCGACTCCCGTGCTAAACATACTAGACTGAACCGCGATTTGTAAACAGGTTTCTAAGAACAGAGGGACCACTGTCTGAAAGTCCGTACAGAGACATCTTCTGTCTGTCCTGGAATTTATATTCGCACATTGATGAAACATTTCGCTGCTGATAAGTACAAGTAAAGTTCGTTTCCTCCACATGAAAGAGCCAAATAAGTTTGTAGGTACTCACAGCGAGTCCTCCGGCGACGGCGTAGACTGAGACGACCATCGGCCACGTGATGTGACCTCGACAAAGTTCTTTGGCGACGGTTGTCATACCGGCTGCCACCGCCTTCTCAGAAGCAGCAGCGCCTCCTGGAAGTGGCGAAATCTGTCGCCCCACGTTCGTGTACACCTGCCCAGTACAATTGAAATTTCGACATTATGTCAATGGAGTATGAGACGATGAAACAAATAAATTTGAATGAACTCCCTGGGTTCGAAAAATGAATATGGTACCTACTCATGTGAGGATTTCTTTCATACTCAAGAGTTCTACACACATTACGGGTAAAACAGAGAGCATGATGAGGTTGATGATGAGTAATTGGATGGGAAATGTAACCCATTTCGTACCTATTATTTGTCCCTTTTAAAAATATCAACTAACTTGTAGAGAGCTTTCAATCAGGCCGCATAATCACGCCATCCGCTTATATCCAATCATGACAGAAAGGTCGGATTACTGATGTGCACTTGTAGTTAAGTAGGTACCTAGATGTAAATGTTCATTAGGTTAATTTTCAAAGTCCAGGGAGCGAAATTGGAGTAAACAAGTGGAAAAAGAGATGAGGGAAACAGGCTAACTTACACAGCGCTACTAAATCTTTGATTTATTTGTGTACGAATGTACTGGTACATAAAATCTTCAAGAAAATACGACTTCGTCACAAGGACATAGAGATTTAGTATAAATAAGTCCACTCATTGACGAATGTACTGGTACATAAAATCTTCAAGAAAATACGACTTCGTCACAAGGACATAGAGATTTAGAATAAATAAGTCCACTGCATTGACATTTGAGCTCTTTCGCTTTATAAAGCGAAGTATAGGTAAATACTACTATTCGTTTATTGTTGGCTAATGAGCAATCACTGTATTTCAATTGAAAATATATCACAATGTGAGTTCACAAGGGCTCTTTTTGGTACAAGGAGCGCTAAACGATATTTTAAAATTCCAAGAAAAACAGGATCAAAGTTCTTCTTTCTCTATATTCCATAGAGGCACATAAAGCTCTCTATCGGCGAAAGTTGGTGTTTTCAAAATGTACTCGTACCATCATGTAGATCTTGGTTTTGCGGTCCTAACAGTAGTTTGAAAAAAAAAAAAAAAATACAAGGGGCGCTTTAGTAAAACGCCCGTTGTGAACTCACAGTGCGATATCAACAAGCAACTTCATGCTGAATGTTAGCAAAATTCAACTGTCATTGCGGCTTCTACTGATGTAGCTACCGACTACTCCGGGGACGGCGAATATATGGGAAAACAAGAGTGACAAGATAGCAAACCTTAGGGTGGAGGCGTTCAAGTTCAGTGCCAACGCTAATGAGATCTGGGAGGACTTGGCGGACGACGTAACCACCAGGAAGGGATGCTGCTGACCTCAGCCGCTGGAGACCGCACTTCTTCGTGAAAAGCCCGTTCCTTTTCAGTCTTGACCTGCCGATGACAAATTTTCGGTACAATCCTACTCGTTTTCAACTGATAAACTGTTGGTTTGCGATTTAGATTTGACTTCCATGGGGGCTACCCAAAGACAACGCTGGATAACCACGAAAATGCAGTTAATATCGATTGATAAAACGTACCTACTTATCATGCTGGAATAAACTTTCATTCTATTTCATTGTAACTCTTGCTACAAAGTACTATAATAAAGTTTATTCCAGCATGATTCATATGTACAAAATGAATAACTGCTAGGTAATGAACCCCCCACACACAAATCAAGATATCAATGTAAAAAATCTCATCAATGTAAGTCTCATGATTGTAAGAAATCAAAATGTAAGCTGACACACCTGTAGCGTGACCAAAAATGGAAAAGTGACTGTGCGTCAGTTACATAAACGCCAACACGGGTACGGGTGACGAAAGGAATAACACTTGTAACAAATAAATGGAAATATATTGAACTCAAGAAATACGAAATATGAAACAAATGAAATATACTCAGCTTGGTGTAACTTAAACTAGAATACGTCTCAAGTGACTGGTACTTGGAACCGTACTTGTCGTGACCGTGCAAGGTCGGTATCAAGTTAGAGTGACGTTAAATGAGGCCAGGGCTGTCCATATGAACAGGTCCCTGGGTGAATAAGCAAATAGAAAGATATGAATGAAAGATTTACAAAGGTAAACGTAACCGTCCTACTTGGGTTACGTGTAGCTTAATGGAGGTGACTCCTATGTGTACTCAACGTCCCTATCTGGCCAGAAAAGGTGTAAATATAACTCACAGTACTGAGATCTTGTAACTGCTAGCACTCGGACGGGCTGTTCTTGCAGTTCACTGTCTGTACGCGTAATGTCACTACTGTCGTCGTAACTGACGCTTCTACTCACAATCACGCTCGGAGGGCGTCTGTAAAACTGAAAGGGATTCACAACTGCTAGCACTCGGACGGGCTATTATCGCAAGGAGAGGTTTTGCTGGACTCTGTTGTTAGCCCTCAGCGCTGGGCTTAAATAGGTCGCTGGAGGGGGAAACGTCTGGAGGCGATCTGTGGTGGGGGTCGCCTGGTAGCCCTCATCCAGTGGCGCTCTTCTGGCGGCCGCGCGGTCTATTAGTCTGACGGCTTACACTCCCCTCCCTCCTGGGAGCCGGCGTCCTCGCCGGTAACCATAGATTCCCCGAAGATTGGTGTTGTCGTCGATCAGTGCCCAAACAAGTGAGTTGAAGCGAGTTAAATTTTAATAGGAAGGTTAAATCAAATAGTTAAGTCGCTAAATTTAGTTACAATTGTTAAATTGTATAAGTATATGCACAAAAGGTAAGTACTTTTTACATTAAATTTGGTTATAATTAACAAGTTTTACAAAAAAAATATGCACAAAAGGTAAGTAAAAGATTACAAGAATTACAAGAATTGCAGGTAGCAGAGTAAGATATAAATCAGCAAGTCAAGGTCCCGAGAGTAAGCTACACCAAGCAGTAGATAGCTTAATTTCTTAAAATTTTACTAAATTGTAAAGTGGTTCATATATCAAGAAAAAGGGTGTATGTACGTGTAATTAATTACAAAAAGGTGTATGTTAATTAAAAAGGTGAAAAAGGTTAATTAAAAAGGTGGAATTAAAAAAGGTGTATGTTTGTGTAATTAATTACTAGACAGGTTAAAGGTTACCGTCTTCCTTTTTCCTTCCCCGTAGTCTACGGCGTCCCCTTGGGTAAACAGTGTCCCGTGTAATTAAGTTGTCGCAGCGTTGTATGGCTTTAGGGTTACGCGTCATCGTATGCGTACCCTGTGTCACCGGTTCGTCATATCCATGTATAGGTGTAGAAGTATGCGTCACTGGGTGCGTCACTTGCGTCACCGTCACCACCGGCGTCACCTGTGTCACGGGTATCTGGGGCGTGTAGGTAGTTCTTTGGGTTGGCGTCACCTGGGGCGTCACCGTCGTCACCGGCGTCACCTGTGTCACGGGTATCTGGGGCGTGTAGGTAGTTCTTTGGGTTGGCGTCACCTGGGGCGTCACCGTCGTCAATGGCGTCACCGTCGTCACCGGCGCCACCTGGGGCGTCACCGTCGTCACCGGGTGCGTTACTTGCGTCATTGGTCCTTGGTAGGGTTGTATCAACTCAGGAGCAAGCGTCACCGGGTGTGTCACTTGCGTCTCTGGCCCACCATGTGTGTGTGTTGGGTCAGAAGTGACCGTCACCGGCACTCTGAGAGAAAAACCTTGAATGGACTCAATAACCGTCGCTAAGCATTCTTCCATCACCTCCTCGTTGGCTGGATCTTGAAAGGTGATGCTTGCTGTTGAGGCTCGTGACTGTGGGCGTCCTCCTATGGCCAATGGTCCAGTTGACACGTTTCGTACCCCAGGTGGATGTGAAATGGGTAGAAGGCTCCGTTTCTTGATACAGTCAATCTCGAGATGTTCGTGTACCCCACAGTAATTGCAGAAGATAGTCTTCTGTGGGTTGTGACTGCAGTCCACGGGGAAGTGTGACATGTCCCCACAAAACATGCACGGGAACCTGGGGTTAGGTCTTGGCGTCACGTCGTCCCGTCATTGTCTTCTTTGGGTCCCATGGATCTATCTCCATGACCATAGAACGCGGTATATTCGTCCCCCTGTAATCACTGGCGTCTGAGTGTAACCTGGGCCCGTGGTCAAACAGGCGTGACAGGCGGATCAATGTAGCATTGATTGTGTCCAGTACGTCGGGTGACGAACCGTTCCCCCCGTTCCTCTGAATTCTGGGCATAGTGAAATGTGTGATTTAAAATGAGTGACTGAAGTTATAGGGTTACTGTCCCCCCTGTTGCAAAGTAAGATTGTGTAGTGTAACAAGGAAAATGTGTAATCAAAAATACGTCAAGGAAATGACGGTGTATGATATTCTGTGTGAGTGACTCTGTTGTTGTTTTGCTTTCTTCTCGTCACCTCGTGTCGGCGTAACTGGATTCGTGCCTGGGCTTACCAGACAAAAATCCCACCGCTGCCACCAATATGTAAGCTGACACACCTGTAGCGTGACCAAAAATGGAAAAGTGACTGTGCGTCAGTTACATAAACGCCAACACGGGTACGGGTGACGAAAGGAATAACACTTGTAACAAATAAATGGAAATATATTGAACTCAAGAAATACGAAATATGAAACAAATGAAATATACTCAGCTTGGTGTAACTTAAACTAGAATACGTCTCAAGTGACTGGTACTTGGAACCGTACTTGTCGTGACCGTGCAAGGTCGGTATCAAGTTAGAGTGACGTTAAATGAGGCCAGGGCTGTCCATATGAACAGGTCCCTGGGTGAATAAGCAAATAGAAAGATATGAATGAAAGATTTACAAAGGTAAACGTAACCGTCCTACTTGGGTTACGTGTAGCTTAATGGAGGTGACTCCTATGTGTACTCAACGTCCCTATCTGGCCAGAAAAGGTGTAAATATAACTCACAGTACTGAGATCTTGTAACTGCTAGCACTCGGACGGGCTGTTCTTGCAGTTCACTGTCTGTACGCGTAATGTCACTACTGTCGTCGTAACTGACGCTTCTACTCACAATCACGCTCGGAGGGCGTCTGTAAAACTGAAAGGGATTCACAACTGCTAGCACTCGGACGGGCTATTATCGCAAGGAGAGGTTTTGCTGGACTCTGTTGTTAGCCCTCAGCGCTGGGCTTAAATAGGTCGCTGGAGGGGGAAACGTCTGGAGGCGATCTGTGGTGGGGGTCGCCTGGTAGCCCTCATCCAGTGGCGCTCTTCTGGCGGCCGCGCGGTCTATTAGTCTGACGGCTTACAAAAACAAGCTCATCCATGTAAGAAATCAAAACAAGCTTTTCTATAACGATAGAAAAAAAAAAAATTAAGCAACACATAAATATTTCGGGTTGTGATTAAATAAAGCAAACTGGGTCCAATTGTATCTAATTCTATGCTCATGGTAACATAATCCAGGCATGTCAAATACAGAGCTGCTTGATAGTGAAAATTTTGGCCTTGGCAAACAGCACAGCAGTGGAGATGGGTTTTTTGAGCTTTTTGGTTTTTTGAGCTTCTGGGTTTTTTGAGTAGGACTGAATCGGAGGCGATCTGAATGACAGCAAGAGGCTCTAGTACATCACTGATTGCGATACCCCAACAAAGGATTCTACAGCTAAGCACCGATTGTACTACCGTACGTTTGCATAGATACTGGCAGTCGTGGAATCAGATGTCGATGGATTAGCTTAGATGAGGAAAAGAGAAATATGCAATTTGAAAGACAAGGCATTAGGGGGTCATATTTAGGTACTAAAGAGCTAAATTTGGTTTGAAAGTAGTTTGATAGTAGTTCACAGTTTGTACTATGGAAATTTCAACAAGACTTAGTGTACTTGGTTTTATCCACCACCAGATGTTATTACATAATACTTTTCATTCAGAATTTTGCGAAACTCGAAAAGCCCTTCGATGAACATCACCTTTGTCAGAACCGAATAAGGATTGAGAGCGGTTCGGAGGTTTCTTAGTACCCCCACTCAATAAAACACCGAGGTCGATTTCGCCCAATTCACGATACCATATATTTCACATGGCGCGATGGGAGGGACAAGCATGGCAGGTTATGGCAACTGAAACTGATTGTGAGCAGGAAGGTTATCACGACCGCGAGTTCTTTTGAAGCCCTGGGGGCCCCACGCGCCCAGTCATAACTTTCTCTCCAAGAACAAAAGCCATCCTCCAAAAAGGGAGTCGGGTATCGTATGAAAGGTCCTCCTGTACCTTCCCAACTCTCGTAGGTAAGTACCTCGTTCAGCTCGAGAATATCAATGGAATATCAGGTGTCCCATGTTTCCCAACTTTTCAGGAGAGACTAAATACTTACTGTTTTATTCCAAAACCACTACATAGTAATTTCACACTATAATTACGACTTTTGGCTTCCTGTATGCTCCTCAGATGTACCCTACCAAGATTTAAGATGAATTTAGGATGAATGCTCCGATCGAAAAATGGTGAGGGTTATGTTATGTTGGCTTAAGAAATGGTGGGATCGGTGGAGTTGAGTTGTGAACTGAAAGAGGTAGAGACTGGGTCGAGGAGAAAATACCTACCAACAACTTACCCTGAAGATGGCTTATTAGAGCCGAAAGCTTGGAAACCATTCTCTCTCTTTTTACACCAAACCTCCTACAACCCTCTCAATAAATAACGGAAAATTATTATTAATTAACTCGATATCGAAGATAATTATTATAATTTATTATAAAGCAAAACTAATTTATACATGGCTTATTCAAATAGGTACGGAAAAGTGCGACTCCATTATTACGCCATCTATAGACAGTAAATATATCTTTTTGAATATCCTTTTTTTATTTTTTATTTATTGAGACCATTACTGTACATGTAATATACCTCATTGGCGGGAAAGAGTAAATATCTCACTGTATTCCTTGTTCTAGGCTGACATCATGGCATGTGGTCCTTGATTGTACATAGTATGCACCTACTTGAAAGTTACGTCACTGATATTTTGTGCTTCCTATATCATTGTACTATATTATCACATATGTATCGTGGTCAAGAGAGGCGTCTCAGGGGTGATAAATTATAACTGTTCGCAACCAGGGGGTTGGAGTGGTCTTTGTGACGAAGATGGCAGTTGATTGAGTGTCGGGTCAGGAGTTCTTGTGGTGTTTCGAGTTTTAGATCGGTGTAGATAGTCTCATTTCGAACCAAAGGTGGAGCATGGACTATTTTTCTTTGAAGTATGGCGTTTTGCAGCTGCTCGAGGTTCCCCATACTTTTGTTGCATACGTCCAGATTTGTCGGATGACATGTACGAGTAAATGTAAATCAGCACACGATTGAACAGTGAGACATACGGAGAGTGCAGTAGTGATCGGAGTTGGTAGCAGCGGGTTTTCAGTCCTTTAATTAGCTCGGAAATGTGTTCGTGGAATGTAAGGTGCTGATCTAGGATTACTCCTAGATATCGGTGAGACGTTGCGTTTGGTATTGGTTGTTGAAGGTAATTGAGGATGGGTTCGGTGAACTGTTTCTTGTACGTGTTGGTGACTGAACATGATTTTGAGGACTACAACTTGAATACACTGCATATTCGCAGTCTATTCAAATTGAAATTATTTAAATATCTGAAAGCAACTCTTTCATCGGCGACACGGCCTTACAGCCTACCTAATGCCGAACAATATTATTCGTCATTTACGATTTCCCTTTGTATTTTCATTGTATACTTATCGCTAATAAATTCCCTCTCTCTCTCTCTCAATTGGCATCACCGGAATTGCGATCAAAGCTGATGAGTTGTATACAAAAATAAAATATATTGCAGTTTTATCGTATGAACCATTTTTCTCCCGACTCACCTGATATACTGAGCGCACAGGGCCCGCCCCTGACAAACGATTTCGGCCGTGGCCGGTCCGGACCCGAAGACGAGACCGTGTGAGAACTTTCGGGCTTGAATCCCGACGTTCGAGAGTCGTCGGGCGATCGGCCGCTGCGGCCCGAGAAACGTCGCTGGCGACGACATTTTCCGCCGTCCCGCCCCCAGAGCCGCCAGCCGCGCCTGCTCGCCGCTCCCGAGCCCGAGGAGACCGTTGCCAGCGCCGCCGTTCGTGGGAGGCGTTCCATCGCTACAACACAAAATGTCACACAAGAAATAGTTTATTATCTTCAGTACGTTCCAAATTAAATGATTCACCTATTTACCGAACCACTCAGATAAACTAATTGGACGATCGTTAATAACCCATTCAGCCGTGTTTTCACGACCATAAAGATAAAAAAGGAACGGGTCGTATATAGGCCGAACCGCATCTCGTTAATTGCCGAAAAAAATGGGGTGGACCAATCGAATTTGAAGTGACATACACTCTCGCGATGTTATTGTGTGTCTGAGTGAATAGAATTCGAATCAATGTACTTACAGAATTGTTCTCAAATCTACAAAATACAAGCACAGTTCCAGAACTTGGTAACAGACTTTGAACATTCTCTGACGTTGCGAATGAGCAGTGTATGCAGAGGTCGGAAGAATTCTACTGAAAGCTCTTCAAGATCTTTGTTATTTCGACAGAAACGTAATCGTATTTATACTCGCGCTAAAACAAGAAACAGATGTTGCTCATAGCGCCTCCAGCCTTCCACCATTTTGGTGATAAATTACAATAATATTATTCTATTCCAATTTTCTTATCGAACCTTCACCGCGAAGATCTCATAAATTGAGGATGAGGAGGGCGATTCGAACGAATATGTGATTAAGATACAGTCACAGGGACAGTTACCTGTGCATTAAATTATGAACCGCTGTAAAAGACAACTATATCTAAAAACAACTTTTTTAAATAGATTTTCAGATTACACTAGCTGTCGGGCCCGTCGCTGACGGGCAGAACTCAGGATGGATCCATCTGCCACTCTTACCTGTCGCTTTACGGATTATACCTCTTACACGTCCCTTTACTAACCCTTATAATCTTAAATACCCAAAATAAGATTTTTATATTTTGGCTTCCCCACCCCTATGAATCGTATCCGGAAGGGAACCCCCCTATGTCCTTCCCCGGTCACAGAAACATTTAAATACGTGAGAGGCTCGATCCATTTAGCCGTTTTTGCGTGATTGAAGGACAGACAAACAGATAGACAGACACCAAATTCAAAATCGGCATGGTTCGACTCCATTTCACGCGAAACGAATAACTGTAGTGAAATGTTTCGAAAATACCCCAGGAACTCAAAAATCGTCTTTAAATTTAGTTATATAGATTCAGGTATTTGGAACGTAACCCTTGATATGTAGAAGTATTTGCAAATGATTTATTGCATTGTTTTGTTGGTTGATAATAAAGGTTCATCATTGACTGGTGTGGGCAAATTTTGTAAATACAGCATATTTTGTAGGTCCAAGATGTAGACACTCAAAATTTTAAAGCCTGAGGACATTATTTGAGTACAAAAAAAAAAATAGAAAAGGATGCAAGTGCCAAACAATAAAAAAATTAATTCTTTAGTGAAAAGGGTTGTATAAGCTAAGCGTAATGAAGCGAGAAAGGTTGTAAGTGCCAGAAATATTCCTACTAGTTTCAAGATCAGTTCACAGAAAGCAGCACTATGCAAGGAATGTATGTGGCTGTAAGGGATGTAAGTGCCACCGCCGTGATGTATGTACGCCGTTAATATAGACCCTTGACTTACATCCTTTTCAAAAACTTAGTAAGGGACTTACAGCGTTTTCCACAAAACGAAAGAATGGCACTTACTTGTTTTTCCATGTAAATTATGTTCTCTTTATACATATTCATAAAAACGTACAGAACAAAACATGTCTGGAAAACCCTGTAAGGGCCTTAATAAGTTGGCACTTAGGTACATCCCTTCTCTGGCGCTTGCATAGAGGTATTTTGATATACACATTTTTTTTTTTTCATAAAATTAATATAATCATCCAATATTTATTTGAATATTGAAAATTTTAGTTTGTGGCACTTACATCCTTTTCCATTGTTTGCACTCATTTCAAGACGTCCTTATGTTTTTGATGGCAGGAAGAAGACAACACAAAACCGAGGGAGGAGAGGGCCACATTCGAATAGTTTTCAGACCATCCTCAACCTAAATCCGTGGAACTTTGTGACAATCTACGGGGTTTAGGCCTAATTTATCAATTGATATTTGATTTTTTACTGGTTGCCCTAAACACAAATTCCATTGATATCTGCGTTGTATCTGAAACACACTTTACTAAGGAATCCTTCTGCAACATGAAGGGGTATAGGTGCTACCACGCAATGCACCCCAGCAACCAAGCAAGAGGTGGGAGCGCGGTGATAATCAGAGACCACATATCCCATCATGAGCTAATAAAAGTAGAAAATGAAAAATTCCAAGTAAGTGCAATCATGATCAAAACTAAAATATACCAGATGGCCGTGGCGAGTATTTACTGTCCACCAAAACCAAAACTCAAAACTACAGATTTTGAGGCGGTTTTTAACCACCTAGGCAATCGTTTTATACTAGGAGGAGATTTCAATGCAAAGAACATAAATTGGGGATCACGACTAACTCTACAAAGAGGACGGGAACTGCATCAAGCTATACTTACTAGCAGCTGTCAAACCTTTTCTTCGGGAAAACCAACCTATTGGCCATCAGATCCAAATAAAACGCCGGATTTAATAGACTTTTTTATCGCCAAAAACGTATCGTCAAAATACATCCTTGTGGAAGGTAATTGCGACCTGAGCTCGGATCACTCTCCAATAATAATGACTTTTAGTGAGCAGGTGATTTACAGACCTTACAACCCTGCCCTGGCTAATGACAAAACAGACTGGGAAGGATTCAAAATTGATTTATGCAAAGAATTACACCTGAAGGAGCCTCCACAGACACTAGATGACATAGATCGGGAGCTCGAACAACTTGTATGTTCTATCCAAGAAGTGGCATGGAAGAATACTCCATCAGTTAGAAGAAGACTCAAGGGACTTAACTACCCGAGAGAAATAGTTGAAGCTATAAAATTAAAACGGAAAGCAAGAAAAAAATGGCAAAGTACCCGAATGCCAGAACATAAAACCGAATGGCATAAGGCTGCTAAGGAATTGAAAGAGATGATTCAGATGATTAAGGATGAATCAACTGAAAAGTACCTCAGAGAGTTAACCAGTGACCACCACACTGACTACTCCCTGTGGAAAGCTGCCAAATATCTCAAGAGACCTATAGTTCAAGCACCACCTGTTAGGGATGATAGGGGTAAATGGGCTAGTGACAGTAAAAGCAAGGCTGATTTGTTTGCGGAACACCTTACTAGTGTATTCGCACCCAACTCCAGGTCTCCGGGTGAGCCTACCTTGGAGGAGACACCGCCGCTCGAGCCAGAAGTAAAAATACCGTATGTCACAATAAAAGAAGTACAAAAAACTATTAAAAAGGAGATAAATCCTAAGAAAGCTCCTGGCTTTGATCTTATCACAGGAAAGATTCTGCACCAGTTACCTCGAAAAGCTATTGTCAAAATCACCCAAATCATTAACGCTGCCATCAAACATCGGTATGTACCCCAGCTATGGAAGATGGCGGAGATCATCATGATACAAAAACCTGGTAAGCCAGCTGATCAAATAACATCTTACAGGCCCATCTCACTGTTGCCTGTGCTATCCAAAGTTTTCGAAAAATTAATCAGTAAGAGACTCCTCGGCATAATTGAAGAACGGAAGCTAATTCCCAAGCATCAATTCGGATTTCGACGTCAGCACTCGACCATAGATCAAGTCCATCGAATCGTCAATATCATTGAAGAAGCGCTGGAGCAAAAGAAAGTCTGTTCGGCTATCTTTCTTGACGTAGCTCAGGCTTTTGATAAAGTGTGGCACGAAGGCCTAAAACATAAACTCAAAAAGATGCTTCCCATCCATTACGTGGATCTACTGGATTCCTACTTGTCAAAGAGGTATTACCGCATCAAACAAGATGAAGCGTATTCAGATCCAAAAATAGTTAACGCTGGTGTCCCACAAGGCAGTGTGTTAGGCCCCCTCCTATACATACTGTACACGAGCGACCTACCGGACCTAGAATGCAACACAACAGCAACTTTTGCAGACGACACTGCGGTTCTCTCGGTTGGGGAGAACAACAATGAATCTATCAGCAAACTGAACAGATCAATCTCCAAAATCACTCGCTGGACCGCTAAGTGGAGAATCAAACTGAACGAGACAAAGTCGGTGCACATTGATTTCACCAACCGTAAGATCAACTACATCCCGGCTTTTCTCAACAATGTGGTGATTCCCTACTCGAATCACGCCAAATACCTGGGCATGACGCTAGACGCCAAGCTCCGGTGGAAAGAACACGTCAAAAAGAAAAAGACAGAACTTGTCTTAAAATTCAGGAAAATGTACTGGCTCATCGGCCGGCGATCAAAAATGTCACTTCAAAATAAACTGCTTCTGTACACTCAAGTACTTAGGCCTTCGTGGGTCTACGGAGCACAACTGTGGGGCTGTACGGCTCTATCAAACAGGCAGATGATACAACGCTTTCAGAATACCGTACTACGATGCATAACCAATGCGCCGTGGTATATCCGCAACGACGCTCTACATCGCGACCTTGAGATGGAAAGCATTGACCAAGTGATAAAGCAGCGCGCTAACGCTCATCTTGAGAGACTTAAAAACCATGTCAATGAAGAAGTTGTCCAGCTTCTCGAAGTACATGAGTTGACGCGGCGCCTCAAGCGCACTAAACCACATGAGCTTGTGTAGGGAGTGAGTGTGTGCAATAAATCATAAAGACAAAGGACTAAGTTATGTATCGTTAGCCCTAAATGCCAAGTATTGTAATATAATTAGGTCAGACGAATATTGTTAATGAGATCTATATCTTGGAGCAATAATAAAATATATATTAGAAAAAAAAAAAAAAAAAAAAAAAAAAATTGATTTTTGTTGTTGTTAACTCAGAAATTTATTCGGTTGTGAAATTACCGGCTGTGATTGGCAATCAGCACCTAGTGTTATATTTTGAAAAATGTCGAGGGTGGAGTGATGGAGGTCCTGTTTTATGGGTGTCGGCAGCTGGTCACCATCGAAAGGCACAATTGCATAACGACGACTGAAAATCACATGTGCAGACGGTACTGAGGCTCCCAATTAGGTTCACACGAGAGTATCTAAAAGCCCACCAAAATCAGTTGAACACACTAACTGAATGACCGGCCGTCGGACAATTATAATTATTATAGGCCGACTGAAATGTATTCAGGAAGCCCTGGAAAATGTGCTAATTACGATTGCGAATTATCGCTTGGTAGGAAACATATTTGTCACACAGCAATAAAAATGTTAAAGTGAACAAGGCTTGAATTTTGAATTGGAAGTAGAAGCTTCCAATCACAAAGTCTTAATTAGTTTATTCCGTCGATAGGGTGAAAATACAACCTGCCACGAAAACCGTTCCCTAGGTTAGTAAGTTACAGGAGCATTGAAATAAAAAGTACCTACTTTATTAACGTCGCCAGTTGGTGTTGTTTACGAGTAACTAAGTTGGTTTGGTCGGGTGGCACATTAAAATTATTCGGAGAGATCACCTTGAAAAACTCTGCAAATTCTTGACACAACGGTTCATTATCTTCTTTGTACAGATCACCCTTCTGTCTAGATCACTAGGTCTAAATGTCTAGGTCCTAAATGTTAGATTAATTATTATTATCAATTATCACTAATTATTAACAATTTTATCAAGTACCTAGTGAAAATTATTATAATTTATTGTTAGGTATTAATAATTTGTATTTATTATTAATAATAATTATTATTAATTATGATTAATTAATACGATATAATTCTGGGCTTTTTAATACTACGTCGGTAATAATTTTTCTATAAAAGAAGTACCTACCAACAAACATTCGAAATTACCTTCATTTCCGTAGCACGAAACGCACCTCAGACCAACAACCTCGACATCACTTGAGCCATATGATGTTCCAAAGAGCTTGTTAGTATGAAAATGGACCTGTATTTCAACAGTTTGATTCACGATCGTGTTGTGAGGCACAATCTTTGAGCCATCATTGTGAACGAACGGCTGGTCGTACAAAGCTGCGGATGGTCTTAAAAAATTCTACGGAACAAACTCTATCTAAATATGAAATAAAAAACATACCGTTCTACATGAATTATTCGAGATATGAGATTTTCAAATTTTCAAAATTCGTTTTGAACCCCTTCCCCTTGACCTAGGGTTATGAAAAGTTTCGAGGACCATTGTGGGGTTGGTCGAAACCCGTAAAAAAATTTCGTAATTTTAACTCAACGCTAACTGGGCAAAGTGGCGCGGACGGCGTACGGCGTACGGCGGACGGACGGATTTTTTTTTATTCGATTTTCTGAATCTACGTACTTATCTTGAAACGTAAACCAACAAATTTTGAGGGGGGGTTAAAAAAATTTTTTCTTTGGGCGATTCCAATGGTTCATTATTGAAGATAATAAACCAAAAATGTATTTTGTAGTCTTTCTGAATAATAGTCCTGTTCTTTCGTGTCGGCTGGGGATTAAGGTTTAGACTATTTTCTTCTTATTTTCTATTCGACTATTTTCTTATTGAATATCTCTATATTATAGAGATTGTATTGTTAATAGAGATTGATATTTATTGGTTGATAACTTGTAACCTTGTGTTGAAAGACTGTGGAAACACAGGGGATGGCTGCTTGATCAAGCGGTCCTCATAGGGCCGATTGGCCACTAAAAGGGACGTGGACCAAGGGGCAAGGTAAGTATGTCCTTATCTATACGGTATCTACTGAATTGAGCCAAAAGCGAAGCTAATATTTTATTTCCATAAAATTCTATTTTCTTACATATTGACATATTTTGCTTAATATAGAAGAGTTTCGATATTCATAAAATTAGGTAAATATGTGAATTTACCGCAGAATCTTGGCATGTGAAACGGTGAACTTGTTTTTTTTCCACGAACAACCCGATTTCTAACGACTTTGGTAGGTCTGATAGGGCCGTTGGACCTTGTCGATGAGTCGTACCTATCACAGACAGTAACGGAAACATCAGTATCAGAAAACCACGAACTCAGGCCGCTATTCAGCATCAGTCCCCAGTTTGCGAGCTCAGGCCTCCGATTCCCTTCGCCCTCTTCCCCTCACACATAATCGGCGGTTGTTTCAAATGGAAACAGTTTTACTGATGGAGGGTGAATGCAGTCGTTTTCAAGACAATGTAGAGGCCGAAGCGATGAATGGCGCGATGGCGATGGTGCTAACAGGATGCAGAGCAGCAGGAGGGAGAGATGGCATTGTTCTCTGTGAAAAAGTCCGCGACCTACTGAGTGCGTAGGTACTCTGAAAAAACTGCACTTCTCCACTTGAATTAGTAAGTTCATCACATATAACAACTCAACGGAAATATAATAGATTCAGACATGCAGCACAAATTTAAACACAGCACGGAAGAGACGAGCCTGGACCGGTCACAGGACCTTAGGCTCAAAAATCCACCTTAATTTTGGAACTATCATTATGTACTTAGACTGTAAAAAATGTTTGTTATATGTATTGTGTACTGTTTTCTTGAATAAATAAAACAAGTAAGAATAAAATAAATAAGTTCGGTCATGCAGCATGATCTAATTGGGGAATAATATTCCCCAATTATTTGAATATTTAATTTATTTCTATTTATTGAGACTGTACATGATTTATGAACCACAGAAGCACACATTTAAACACCCCCTGTCTGCCCAAGTAATTCCAATAATTGTTAGTGTGAAAATGTACAAACTAGTGTCATATAATATATTATATTAAGTGTAACTGGGCAGTAACCAGGGTTATTAGTTATTATTAATCTTTATTATTATTATTAATGATTATTAGTGATTAACTAAATATCTAACAACTCTCATGTAAGATAAAGAAAAGAACTAAAAAAATTGAATAATCGCGATTAAAGCATCGATCACCAATTTAATCGAACATAGCAAACATCGATTAAAAATACAGCAATTATTTGGGGAATTGATCGATTATTGCGAGTAATCGGGACCTACCCTTTCCTAGATTACAGTAGTTTTTCGAGTTCAAAGAGAAATCCATTGTCAAGAAATTGTGTAATTAAAATTTGGAAGTCGCGTTCTGTTCGAAATAATCGTGAACGATTTAGGTGCGACAAGGGGGAGGTGGACGGGGCAGCGGAGACCGGCGGAGCTGACGTAACCGCTCGGACCCCAAAGGGCAGCCTCGAGTGGCGAAGCGAAAGTTTTTGGTGCACCTCCCCCCACCGCCACCCCCCAACGCCACCACCACAATCCACTTCATTCCCTTCCGGTCCCGTCGCTACCCCCTTACACACACTTTGATCCCCCTCGCCGACAGTTACGCACAGACACGGGTCACTTTGACTCCCCCCCCCCCCCCTCATCCAATAGTTACGCCCAGACACGACGTCCGTAGGTGAGGCGCTCATTGACCGCCAATCAGTCATATTGATTGTGTATTAACTGACAAGTCCGTATCGGATCTACGGAAATGACCGGTGCCACGTGGACTTCTAACCGGGTTCCAACGGCGAGGGCCTCCAGAAAGTCGTGGATAAATGGAACGACTTCATTTACTGCATATAGGGGTGAAAATCAAAAACTCTGCAAATTCTTGACACAACGGTTTATTATCATCTTTGTGCAGATCACCCTTCTATCAAGATCACTGAATGATGGATTAATTATTACAATGAATTATCATTAATTATTAATAATTTTATGAAGTAGTGAAAATGATTATTAATTATTGTTAGTTAGGTATTACTAATTTTTATTTATTATTATTAATTATTATTATGTGTAATGATTAATTAACTCGATATGTGAAAACATCAGCTGGGCCAGTGACGAAAATTGAACCTGAGCCTCACGATTCACCATCATGTTGACGACTTCCGATCTGCTCCAACTTTGAGCTGTCATTGGGAACGAACTGCTGGTCTTACAAACCTCCAGATGGTCTTAAAAAATTCTAAAAAATAAACTCTAAATGTGTACTAAAAAATACACCGTTCCATTTGAATTTTTCGAAATTTCAAAATTCGTTGTGAACCCCTTCCCCTTGACCTAGGGTTATGAAAAGTTTCGAGGATCACTGTGGGGTTGGTCAGGACCCGTAAACCAAATCTCGTAACCGTTATAAACCAAAATCTACTCTTTTTTGATCTTTTACCTCCGATTTTCATGGAAATTTCACTTTAATGGACTCGTTTTGTTAGACTTTTTTGGCGTTTGGTCGATCTTTTATAGTTTGGTATAACTTTTAAATGTTATGAGGCCTTTGTCGTGCAGTAGTGGTAAGTTCCTACATGCTGTTTTCCTCTTTCGGTTTATTATCTTCAACAATAAACCATTGGAATCGACCAAGAAAATCTACACATTGTCAGGGCTCTTAAAAAACACTAATCGATTTTTGTACTGCAGTTGTTGCAGTCGATTTTTTCGGATTTTTGTCGTCCGGATTATTGACGTCCTACTGTAGTCGTTATCAATTACCTCGATATCTGAAAACCATGTGCTGTTCGAATCAGCTGGGTCAGTATACATGAACATAGACCTGACAGGCTGCCGCATTATTCACCCTCATGTTGACGACTTTCGATCTGCTCCCTTTGAGCCCTCATTGTGAACGAACTGCTGGATGTTCAAACGTCCGAATGGTCTTGAAAGTTTAAAAAAAAAAATTAAACTCTATTTAAATGTGAACTAAAAACTGTACCTATCGTACCATTTGATAAAGTCAAGTGTCAGATAAAGTAAACAAAGGTTTTGCACACGTTTACAAAAGACATAGATGCTAGTAAATGCAACAGTAAAATAAAATAGTACAATAAAATGTTCAACCAACTATAGATCAATATTATAGAGATATTATAGAGATCTGAAAATAGATCAATATTATGATATTATAAAATTATTTTAGATACAATTTTACATTCATACACTGTTTTCACCTACATGAAAAATTGAGAAATAGATTTTCAGTAAAAAATTTTTAGGACCGTTTAATTGGTGGAATCGATTCTAGTTAACCCGATTGTGAAATACGAGTAGATCCAATTGGATAACTTCCTTACGCTACGCAGATTGTAATATGTAGTCAGATTGTACCGACTACAAAGGAAAAGGTTATGATGCATTACCTAGGGCATGGAACCCTTTCGATATTGACACCTTCGTGAAACGAGGCCCTTGCGACATTTTCTGATACCAAGTGAACGGTAGATGAGTCGAGAGTTTGCGAAAGGTAGTGACTAGTCGACGTGCAAGTCTTAAAATACCGAGGAGACCATAAAACCCTTATCTGGGAGTTCACGGTTGAGCGAAACAATGAATCGGTCGGTGAAGCAACCGCTTTTAACTGCCTACAACGTTAACTTACAGGTGGACGTCTGCTCTTAAAGTGATTCCTTTAACCAGTGGATTGAACACCAGCTCTCTCAGTTTTCGGTCAATTTTGGGATTTTGCGTTCATAAAAAGACTTTTATGGCTGCAAATCGAAAGGACGAAATCAGCTTTGAAAAATCTTCAACAACTTTTACAACTTTTGGCCGATTTCACCACCAGGGACTTCACACCAGCGATTTCAGGCCGCGCGGAAGCAACGTCAGCTTTACAATTCTCCATAAACCGGACTGAACGGGTATTCAGAGATCAGAAACTGTCGGCAATCACAAGATACACAATCCTAGGTTGGAACGAAACGAGCCAGTAAAACCGTCTTCAGGGGATTCCAAACTGGTTTTTATGGAGCGTCTATAAAGCTGTGAAAAATGAGATAGCTCGTGTTGCCTGTTAACCAACGATATGTTAATCATGTCTTATAAATCTTACATTGATTGAACTTCACCGAAAGAGACTTTGTTCTTTTCTTCATTTTGAAAGTCATTATTTTGGTTCATTATTTTCAAAAACGAACAAGGTATTGGGATCGACCAAGAAATGATAGTATTTGGCCGACCTCTTAAAATTGGTGGGTTTATGTTTCAAAAACGTGGAACCTGAAGATCGAAAAAACCCTACAAATTTATATCTACATCGGTTCATTATTTTCTGTACAGATCGCCCTTCTGTGTACAATAACCGTGTAAATGTACGAAATAATAATTATTTGGAGTGATGAGCTAGACTGGAATTCGAGCGGTAGACCAGAGTCAGCTACTAGTGCAGTGCTTGTTTCTCCAAACGTCTCTTGGTCTGACAGTCCGAATTCAATGAAGTTTGTGTAGAACTACTGGGAACAAGAGTTTTCTGATCATTTTTCGACTGACAATGGATTTTTTCCCGTAGGCAATCTGTAAGGAAATCTTCAAGATCCACAGGTGGTATTTGGATCTCGAATAGTACCTACCTGGAGAGAACCGCACATCCGGGGTATGTGGGCCTAAAACCTCACCTACCTTACAACGCGATCAGACTTTTCTGATCATTTTTCGACTGACCATGGATTTTTTCCCGTAGGCAATCTGTAAGGAAATCTTCAAGATCCACAGGTGGTATTTGGATCTCAAATAGTACCTGGAGAGAACCGCACATCCGGGGTGTGTGGGCCTAAAACCTCACCTAGGTACCTTACAACGCGAACAGACTTTTCTGATCATTTTTCGACTGACTATGGATTTTGTCCGTAGGCAATCTGTGAGGGTCGGTGTGCCCAGTGCTTTTTGTAGGCAACTCCTTTCCACAACCCATTTCGTACATTCGATGAATATGTGGTAACATCATCTTCTTCTGCAGCTAGATGTGTATTCACCTTCTCCACTCTGTACAAGTATAGTGCCTATAATAGTTTTTGTCCTGAGAAGAACCTTTTTCTTTTTTTTTTTTTTTTTTGGTCCAAAATTTCTTTATCAGAAACGTAACATAACAACTGAGCTTGGCCCAACAAGTTAGTTCACTTTAATACTACATTGACAATGTGTAGAGTTCATAGCCCAATGGCAACTACTCTATACACTTCCCCACAATTGTTATTCTTACTGATGGTCAACACATCACACACACTTATTAGGAATATTATTTTTCGATATTACGAATCATCAAGGGTAAGATAAATTGTATAAATAGTCAGTAGAATTAGCACATGAGATGTAGCAATTTGAAGTGGTTTGTACCTACAGGGTGAGAGAAAACAATCAGTGCAATTTCAAAGAGCGATTGAAAAAAATTGCTCAACTTAAAAGAATGCGGTTTGATTGATTTTTTTCCGTTTTATTTGGCATTTTACATAAAATACAGCCATGTAGATGCAGTTAAATAATTAAACACTTATACAAATGAAAACCAAAAACTTAAATCAAAACTTCAGTCCAGTTGGTTATAAACCTAAAAAACTCTTCTTACAAGAAAGATTTCGCAATATACAACCATACCTGAATGGTGATGGCACTCGACCCATACATCGACCCATTTTGATGTCTTAAGTCCTAAAAATAATATCAGGAAGATGGCCGCCTTTGACTCACTGATGAAGGCGACTTCTGAAGTTTTCAGTCGCTTTCATGCACATTTCGAAATTTACGCCGATTTCTTCTGTGATTCGGGTCTTGAGCTCTTCCAGAGTGTGAGGCCGATGTTTGATAACCTTTTCTTTCAGGTACCCCCACCGTAATAAGTCGCTTATAAACAAATCCGGCGATCTCGCAGGCCGCCTCAAGTTGAGTTTTGCAATATGTTTTCCACTTACGTAATCTATTGTTCCCAAATTTGTGGTTTCAATGACTTGATTTTAAGCTCGATCGTTACGGCAGACTAAACGAGGTGCCAAGTTTGGTGGGCGGACCTGCATGAGGTAGACGAGTTTGTCCGTTGAAGACCAAAGAGGAAGATATGCGGGACAGATGTGCGGTTCCCGTGATATAAAACCCAACAAAGTGTCTTGATACTATGCATTGAAAATCAACATGATAGGGGACGTAAATAGGTCAGAATAGCAGTTCACGAATAGAATTTTTTTAGACAAGAGAAATGTATTTAATTAGGATTACATTATAGTTGAGCTGCAAAACATGAAACATGATACGAGGGGTCTCTTCATTAACAACCCACACCGTAATGTATTACCAAATAAGTAGATAATAGGTAATTATATAACGATGGAATTGACAATAAAGAATTTATCTCGAGTAATCAGTACAAAGTCAAGCCACCATCGACGCCAGATCACTGACGAGTAGAAGGAATACGGTGTTGGTTTCACGAGGAATTCGGGGATCTGAGTCCCTGTAAAAATCAATGGTTTATCAAACTGCCCTGAAGTTATGTATGGATTCATGTATATGGATACGCTAAGGAATATCTCGGAGGGACTTGTGGCAAAGTGGCGAAATGTAAGGAAAACTAACATTTTGCGCGGTTGCGGTGGGGTAAACAATGCGAATCAATAAAATTTGAAAATCTTATGCTCGATTTTTGAAATTTCGTACATGGCGTCCATATTCATAAACTTTGATTTAAAAGAATGTGTGGAATCGCTGTTTTCTCCTACTTTGCCCAGTTGGGGTGAGAAAAGAATTTAATTATTATTAAATTGAATGCTGATTCCGAACAGTATTAAAGTCCTCTAGGAGGGACCTTTGCTCAATTATCAAACCATTCAAATTACATACCTAAAGGTATTGTCAGGCACATGGTCACATATGCATCAGTCGTATGGTGGCCAAAGACGAGCCAGGCTACTGCACAACTCGGGTTTACCAAACTTCAGAGGCGAGCATGCCTTGGCATTATGGGGGCTATGAATACAACTCTCACAGCAGCAGAAGAGTTTCTTTTAGAACGCACTCCTCTGCATATTTATATTCAAAGGACAGCCTACCTGGGGGCCATCAGGATGCTGCAAGTGGGGAGGTTCAAATTCCCCATTCGTAAAGATAGTCACTTGGAAATACTGGACAAAATAAAAACAGAACCAGTGACTATGACAGTTCCTGACGCAATGTTGGATAAGATGAACTTTGACCAACCCTTTCGGGTGATCATGAATGATCGTGAATGCTGAAAGAGAGGACTGCCTCAATTTGAACCAGGTTCACTTGTGTGGTACAAGGATGATGGGTGGTATGGCTGGCCTGGGTATAAAGGGCCCAAACTTTCGTCTGGTTAAGCCCTCAGGTCCTGCGGCCACTATCTGTCAGGCAGAAACCCATGCCATAGAAATATGTGCACAAGAGGTTACCAGAAAACGACTCAAAGGCGCAAGAATCTACATTCTGTGTGACAGCCAGGCTGCTTTGAAGACAGTTTCTGCCTATTCGATTACCTCAAAGCTGACCTGGAGTTGCTTGCATTCTCTCAAAGCCGCTGCCCAGAGCAACAAGATGACTTTGCTCTGGGTATCTGGGCATGAGGGAATTGAGGGCAATGAAGAAGGCTGAATTGTCTAGTTGAGATTCCAATACAACTTACACTTTGTACAATTAACGCTTTGTTTTATTGTTAACTGGCTTTGGCTGTTACTGGTTCCCTCTGGAAGGTACGTGCGACAAGTCTACTAGGTACGATAGGCGATTCGTAGTAATAATTTATTGCAAACATCCCGCCGAACCGATTATGCGCAAAGATTTTGTACAGTGGTTTGGAGGCGTTGCAGTAATTATTTACCATTTACAATCCCGGTTTTAGAATGCAAGAATACAGTTTGTTAGCTTTCTCTCAGTCGTGGAGACGCCCACTGGACGGTGTCCGAGGTAGAAAACAAGAAAGAATCTTAAACGAATCACGGAACAAGCGGGTAAGGATTGCGGCCGGTCATTTCGTACCTACAACCGTAATGTACACGCATTCTAATACCATAAATAATTGGGAAATGTTAGGTGTTGTTTCGATAACCAAACCACCATCAACTGGCAGTAAAGAGGAATAATTTGTGAATCGTACCATTTTCCAATTGCAATTTACATAAATACTGTACACATAAAATAGGTAACAGAAAAATCAGTTGTGTTCCCACTGGAGCACTCACGTGAATACCGAAATGCAAATGAAAACACTAGCTCAACGATGGTTTATAATATATTTATATAAATGACAAGCCAGATTACCCGGGCGTTGCCCCGGTTGGGGTGCGTAAAACTCTGTGTATTGATAAATAACCTTGACAACTGATAAACCAAAGGGCCTTGGCAGCGTCCTAAGGAAGCTACATACCAAATTACAGCTTCATAAGTGAATAGCATATAAATTAGCTTTAGGATCCACTCAGGTGATCCGGGCCCTATGCTGCTTGAAGTGTAAGTCCTAAGGAGGCTAAATGCCATATTTCAAGTCTCTACCACCACAGGAATCGCGGTCACATTTTTTGTATCCCGCAAATTTGTACCCTGGAACCCAATCAAAATCGGTTCAGCGGTTTCTAGAGTACAGACTCACATACATTCGATTTTATATATACAGATAAATATAACATTTTATAGATCATACAGATTGCCAACCTTTTCTTCTCGTAGATCACTTTCAAAATTGTACTGGTTTTAGTGCTGCTACAAATCTACCATATTCCCACACACGTCAATAAATGTAAAGATTAGATCTAACGTTGGAAATTTGCAACGTGGATGAGTTCTAACCCTAAATTCGGGGTAGACAAATAAAAGTAGAAATAGTATATTTTCCGGTGTTCTATTTATTCAAATAATATGATTACAGGCTTAATACAATAATTGTTATAATTAATAATTAATAACGTAACATAACTTCAACAGTACATATCAACAATTAGAAAAAATGGTCATGATGGGAATCTACATGAAGGATTGACAGCAAATTATTAGTGTTTGACTTCAGTTTTGTATGGACTAATCGCAAATCTCACCGTCCTGTGATGTTTAATCTACTCTTTGTTTTGATTGTAGGTTTGTAACGACACTAAAACGTTTTTCGACAAGGTATGACGAGGGAAGTTTTCTCGCAATTAGTGTTAAGCTCGAGTAGCTCCTCTTGTAATACCACTCTCGCCTCTTCCGTTTCATCGAATGGATTTATAATCCACGGTGGTATTTCCATCGTCAGAGTATTTACAAATCTGTTATTGATGAGATCACGTGAGGCATCTAAAATGCTGAACGTATTTCTGAATATCCTCATCAAGACATTCTGCCTGGGACAAGTTTGGAAGCCGGGAGGATTCGCACCGACTGGTATATAGCTTCATACATTTCAATTTTCGTTGACTTTCGAAACCAGATACATTTTTGTGAACCCCCAATATTTTAACCCCACCGAGTCTCGACCTGGATTACTTTTGGAAAATCTATATTGTAGATGACAAATTGTATTAATATGTGACGAATTTTGAACCCCTTACCATCGACAAAGGACTATGAAATATGTCATGGGCCATCCTCTGGCTGGTCTGCTTCCGCAACCCGATTTTCAAAACTTTAGGACAATTCTACTTATAGTAAGTGCATAAGTGTGTATAGAAGGTGTATAGAATTTACAAAAAATATTGAATATCATAATTTGGAACTTACAGTAGTTGAATAGTGTACAAGATCGAGTTGGACTGCAACGAGGGAAGCTATTGCCACTAGATCACAGATACAACTGTACAGGAGTGGGGTAAGTACCCCACCTTCGTTACCCCACTCCTGTACAGTTTCATCTCAGATTTGGGAGGAGACCATTTGTTAAGCTTTCCTTGTTCAAGAAGTGTAAGTATTTGGAGTGTCTATGTTAATATCACAGTTATTAAATAAATTTTATTTATGTATGTTTCATTCCAGACGATAACTCTCAACCGAATTGAGATATAAAGTTCAAATTTGCACAAGATCTCAAGAAAGGGTAAGGTCGTTAATGGGCAGAATCGGGCCACTCTAAGGGGGGGGGGGGCTTTGTGTTGTTTCTGAGGAGGGGGGGGGGATTACCCATAAATTCCTCAAATGAAGCAGTCTGACCACTGACACCTCATTTTGAGTTTTTTTGTGTGTTACCACAATATATTTAATATATTCTGTACATTCGCCTGTAACTATAAGTTCTACAACTCTATAAGCCAGTTAACTACTGCTAAGTCCAAACTTACAAATTATTATATTGATGCTGTAACAATAATTTCTATTAATTCAGATTTGGGCACATTGCCGTACCCGAAAAATCGTACCCTATGCCGATAAAACGCCCCAACAAAGTATTCTGTTATAACAGTATACTGTATACTGTATATAGAACAGTATACTGTTCTTATAATTTCCTTATGAACCGTTTGGGTAGGAAAAGGTATTGCGATACAAATACTTCAAATACTGACTCATAATTACTCTGAAAGTTAAGAAACTTTGGTCAATGGCCGTAAAAATATGCGCCAAAATGACTGACGAAGGCTCAAACAATATTGTTTCTTTTTTCCAAGGATCCGGTACGTCCTCCGAACGTGGAATGCAGGACAAAGACGACGGCGACCGTCGCTTCGGGACATCTTGTATTTCGGCATTCAGAGAAATGTTATAAAACTGTCAACTGGGTTTCTCTTGTTTTCAAGGCTCAAGGTGAACGTGATTTCGACGTTAGAGGCACCGCCGATTTTATCAGAGCAGCCGGAACGTGGCGGCATTGACTGACACCCATTTTATGTTAATTGATGATAAACATTCGAGCGACTCGGCTCGTTAGGAAATGCGAAACGGTTTTAAACGGATTCCAACAAATACAGCGTTGCAAAAATCAATACTGTCTGCTTCAATTGCAATCTGAAATCTCTCCTGTGGAAGCGGGAGGGCACGATGAATGGAAACCAGTTTCGACGTTAACATTCAGGAATTTCGTTGTTTAACTCTAATTGAATTTTTACCTCAGTCTTTAGAGGCCAACGTGGCCTCACGAATTCTGATGTTGCACTAAGAATTTATGAGATAACACTGTCGACCACTCATTGTTTAAGGTTCAAGTATCAGATCTATCCGCATGCCAAATTTCCAATTTCTACGCGCATTTCAAATGGTAAAACTGTGCTAATTCTCACAATTTTCTGTCCAGATAACTAGTTCTAATGTCAAGATAACTCTGTACAATATGCCATCGTGAGTTCCATAACAATTATTCGAAATAATTCGAGTATTGAATACTGCCGATGGTTTGACCGTCAAGGCCTCATTTTGAACGAACGGTTGGTCGTGAAATACTCCAAGCCGCCTCAGAAAAGACTCCATTTCAAATTCTATTAAAACTGGTATAAAATTACATTTTCTATTGGTAGTTTGTACCTAGTCCAGTCAACATCCGCGCTTGTAAAAGGTGCGGTCATTATGAATTTGAATTTTTTAACTGTTCGCCTCTGAATTGTTCAATTCGAACGTGGTTTTGCTGACCGTGATCTTTGTTCGTGTGGCAGGATCTTCCTTCCATGAGTGAAGTGAATACCGTACTGTAGTCGGTGGGAGGGACACGGATAAATGGAAGGTAAAGGATTTTTGAGCGTGAAAACCTTAATTAGTGTTAAACCGTCATGATATTATAGGCACTTGATATGATAGGCCTTATAGTATACTCGTAATTTTCATAGAAGACCTAGACTATTTCCTAGTAAAAGAAAAAAAATTAAATGTTAATGAGCATGTCGTTGTGTGGTGATGGAGTGACACCCTCGAATTACTTTTAATGAGCATTTCCCACCGACACCCACATATGACTGTTATTGGTTAGGTACCTGACGTCTTTTAGAGAACCCCTGGGCCTACAGATACCATTTCAGAAATATTGTGAAATTTAAAAAATTTGTGGAATGTGAAATAATATTCACTACAACTTCTTTCCGTATAACCTTTAACTATGTATGCGTATTTTTCAAGATATTTCACAAAATAAGTGACCATTTTGACAATTTTTCACTTTTTGGTAAATTAGCTAATTTGACTAATGGTTGTACAGAGGACGCTCCTGGCCTCACGAAGAGTTTCAAATGTAGTCTAGTTTAAGAGTGTAAATAGTGGTCATACCCATCAGACCCATCAGGCCTTCCTTTAATGAGATATTGAGGAATACCCGAAAAAAACGAAACTTTGGATAGTTGTTTTTTGGGCTATAACTCCGGTTAATTTCTCGGTCCATTATCAAAAGCCGGACGGACGGATTTTGAGTCAATTATTTCCAAAATGACCATTAGAATCGACGAAGAAAATGATAATTTATATGATACAATTGGTTGAGGATATTCAACACCATTTCGAAAATTTCATGTTTACTAGTGTGCAGAGGCTGTTGCTAATACTACGATGCCAACGGTTCGAGGAAGAAAATTATTGATAACAAGCTGACACGAGGCTGTAGTCTGGTCGGTCCGCCAATAGTCTTAAACCACGTGGGTAATTTCCATCATGCTCCTGTATTTTCAGCCAAACTGATGTTAAGGTCCAAAATGTGAACCAAAATAATGCTAAAGATCAGCCACAATGCTCTATCAAGCCATAATATTATACTATTTATTCAAGAGGAATTTCATAACTACGACTGTTCGCCAGTTGGGGACACCATACAACTGAAAATGACTGAAAGCGATCTTTGAAAGCACAACTCAGGGAATAATAATAAAAAATTATATCAAGTGATCCAAAATACAATGTGTTGGATATTTGGAGCACTGACAATTGACTTTCGTCGCGGCATTTGTATTTGAAGGACTCACTGTTTGTCAGCGATGAGGTTTGTTTGCTTTGATTTGGATATTGACAAAAAATGGGAACAAACAGGTGCAGCTCATACAGAATATCATATCAAACTTTGGCGTTTTTAATTCAAAGCATCAGATTTCGATGAATGGTTAGCGAAAACAATCCGAAATTTCTACTTGTTGTGGTGCCCCATGAATGTCGGTAGTTATCAAAGTACTTACATGTAATAATAGTTTCAATCAACTCAGTTCTACGTATGACTCTGCCGTTCAAAATCGTTTAACTCGCCAAACCCACCAGATTTTTGTATGTAAAAGTAGTGACCACACCACACAAGACGTCTGGAATGGGTGTTCCAAAAAAAGTCTCGAAAGTCATTGAAAAAGTTGGAAAGTGATTCAAAAGTTGTACAGTTCATTAGCTCTCAAGACACGTACCTACCAAATAACGATCCCGTTTGGAGATGAGACAGCTGTCTTGCAGTTGGTGAAACAAATCGTGTAACGATACTCAACCTCAGAAGATCTATTAAGAAACTCTTACACTGGAAGTCACAATGGAGGATCAAGATGAATGAAGCGAAGTCAGTTCATGTCGACTTAACCAATCGTAAGCTCGACTATTACCCACTTCATCTCAACGGTGGATCTACCTTACCGCGAGCCAATGGAGCTAAGTACCTGGGCATGACCCTGGATGCCAAATTGCGCTGGAAGGCAAGAAGATGAAAGAAGAACTTGTGCTTAGGATTAGAAAAATGCACTGGTTAACGGGCCGACGCTCAAAAATGTCGATCCTGAACAAATTAACCCTGTACAATGAAGTCCTCAAGTCTGTTTGGAGTTACGGAGTGCAGTTATGGGGCAGCAATGCTGAAAGTAACCGCGGTATTATCCAACGTTTCCAAAACAATGTGCTGAGATGTTGTGTGGACGACTACCGGTACACCAGAAATGTCCGGCTACACAAAGAACCAAGCATACCAAGCATAACATTGACGCCTACCAACTGTCAATGAAGTCATCAAGGCTCAAGCCATAGCCCATCACAAGCGGCTACAAGTACACGTCAATGAAGAAGCTGTCCTGCTGCTCGACGTAGACGACCTACTCAGACGTTTCGAGAAAAAGAAGCCTCATGACCTGTGGAAGTGAGTGAAGGTGTTCTCGCGATTAGATACGTTCAGTGAAATCAGAGATCGATTTAAGTGCACAAAATTGCACTCTTAACATTCAAAACTATCAGCGACTTAGTTAACTATCTAAGTTGTACTACAACCAATTCACATATACCTATGGCAAAAATAGGTGATGATGAGTTGTTACTTGGCGCAATAAATCATTTAAAAACAAAACCTAACAATCTGATTGAGTACATTAACAAGTCGAGTTGGTTTCAGTTGGTGTTTCTCATCGATTGGTTTGTGCTGCTTAGTATTCGAGATGGTTCATTTTCAATCAAGTTCATATCCGGGGAAGCGGGCCGCAACAATGGGGCGTCAGTTGACTCTGGTTATGACATTCAAGTCGAGGTCGAGAATAGAAATTATCATGTTCCCCTTTAAATGAACCTCAAGTAACGTCATTTATAGGCTTGGTGAGTGCGTCAGCGAAATTACGTTTGTTTCTTATTTTCATAGATAATTGAATTAGATGATAGTGCTTCGACAAAGACTTCTCTACCCAGGCGGATGATCTACTCGTATCTCATACAAGGTTAACGAGAAAAAAAAATCTGAAAATTATTGTTCAACTGTGGCTACTGTGAAGGATCACATTCTTAAACCTTAAGTTGCATAATTGGTTTTTATATTAAAAGCACTTATTAAATTGGGACGGCAGTTGCGACACCTGACACAAAGATATGTGGGAGCTATCGATCTTGTAGAATTTCGGAATGCCGAATCGAACATATCGTAAGCTGGGCGCGGCGAAATAGTGGAAATCCATCTTCAGAAATGACTAGTCTCGAAGACGAAAAAGTCCATTTCCACAACTAAATAATACACTGTAGATCGGTTCTGGCTGTTACACCATCATCATGTGTTGTACTGGAGATGGTGAAACCAGCGTATTACTTATTTTTGTGGAAATATACTTTCTCGTCATTGAAACTCGACTTTTATTTACGCCGAAACGGTACTTTAGCAGCCATTCGATTTTTTTCAACTTTGTAACATGTCGATTAGTCATAAAAATGCAAATAAGTACAACAGTTTATTTGATCACTCCTATAACTAAACGACTGTTCTATGTGCAACATCCGTGTGAGTCCCATTGCTGTACAAAACAGTGAGGTGAAATATTGTGAATTCGTTCGCGTTAGTCACCAGATGCCCCAGTCTAGTCGGTAACCAATTCAATGGTGGTCTCCACAATTTGCCAAGTGAAAAATTTGAACTCCATATTCAACTCGTAAGTATGGATTACCAATGTGTTTCCTGCAATAACAAATTAAGGCAGTTTCACCAGTGTGAGAAAGATTACAATCATGTGTCGTACAATCATGTACTATTGATATTGCAATGTACCTCTTACTCCCCCAGAATATGGCTCCCACAATTTTGAAACAAAAATACGAATGGTAACATAACATACTTGCTCTTACATACTGCCGTCCCAATTTAATAAGAGCTTTTCAATAAGTAAGTAACATCAAGATTATTAGCAATAATGCCGCAGACTGCATAGTAAATAAAATCGCCGCGATTTACACGAAGTCTCAATGTAAAATTAAGGTCCAGAAGCTTAGCGATATGTCCAACAAATATTATACAGGGTGATCCGCTCGTAGATGCAAACAAGGTTTGTTACAAAGTGCAGTCCAACAGACTGAATCAATCTTAAAGACTAGGTATGTCTGAAACTTGTAGTTTTGTTGCTGACGTGAAAATCATATTAAAAGGATGATGTCATAAAATCGTTACTCAACAACGGGGGGAGGCCAGAGCAAAGATATTTTCATGTCAAAAATTGCGTTAAACTTCATCAAAATTGGAGTAAAATGGCATCAACCGCATATTTTCTTGAGACATGATTTTTATAAAGGTTTTTCAGAAAACCGTGTTTTTTTCTCTTTTAAACTCAAATTTCTCCACTTTATTCCATTCAATTTTAACGTTCGACACCATTTTAGGAATCAGCGTTAAATCATCTATAAGATTAGTGTTGATAGCGAAAATCAGGAAGTTGAAGGAGGTTTGTTGGTTATTCTGAAATATGAGTTATTATGAGACTATGTCGCATGAAACCAAATGCATCCCACAAATCCCACAAACCAATTTATAAGTAATTACGAGTATAATTGTACGAGTTAATGGTATAAATATATTATATTTATAGAATTTCACTTGAATACTCAGTTGTTATTTTATTGATATTATATTAAATATATCAATTAAAAAAAAAAAAAATCCAGAAATATTTGGTTTACCTATACATAACTAGATACGTCTAGTACATGTACTAGATTGCAGTATGACCCCATTCAACAATACTGGGATAACCTGGCATCTAGGAAAATTCAACTGGCACTATTCGATAATCAAAAACCATAAGTGGGGGTGGCATGACGTCATTTCATCATGTTTGGATCGTTCGATTTGAATGGAACTTTGCGAGGGCAGATCGCGGCTACGCGAATCATCCGAATTATGCCAAACTGGGAGTGGGCACCGCTGGTTGTCCAACGTGTAAAGGGCGGTCTTCGGAGCAGGCCAGGAAAGGATGAGAGGAGGAAAATTATAGTATCGACGAGAGCTAAGTGGAAACCACGAGAGAGATCTTATGATGAAATTGGAGATTAAGAACGAATGTACTTGGGCAACTAATACGAGCAATTGCATATATTACTGAACAGTTTCTATGCTTATTTCAAACCAAGTTCTAACTAAGTGGAGCGCTCTTTAAAACTACGCTAAGTGGAATTCGTTGATATCACTCACCGATACCGCATCAACCTCATCATAGCAGATGCACATGAACATTTCAGGCCTTGGAGACAAATGCACCGGACATTACAGCACATCTGGCTCAGCGCTCATCCCACTTTCTGATGGTCCGTCAGGAAAGTCAATATTCATTCGAATCTTGTTTTTTTCCTTTCCCCCGCTAATTCCCGAGGCCTGAGTGACTTATGACGCAAACTGGGATGAAAGGGAATCTATTGACGCTCGTGGAGCTATAAGTTGTTGTTGATAAGGCCCCCACATCCAGATAAGAGTCGAGCAGGTGTCTGGTCGCATGTAAACGATTCACCACTTAGCGATTCAGTTTGATTTATGATCTATCAATCAGATACTGGTACCTCTCCTTCACTCTCTACGTCTATTTTAAAGCGATTGCGCCTGTGCCAATTTTTGTCATAGATTGTTCACTACTTGGACTTACCCAAAGTTGCAAAGTGTAGTAAAACCATCATGGAGCCATTGCCCTACAGAAGTCTTAAGTGGATTGCCCTAACCACTCCACCCCCTCAATAAATCCTTTTTTCACGGATACTACGAGATCACAAATAGATCCATAATTCAAGGTACGTACCTAATCCTGTTCTTGAAATTCCACAAATTTAACATAAATAAGTTATTTTTTCGAAAATCTGCTCTTATAGCCACTGTGACTGTGGACTCTTTTCACGGATACTGCGAGATCACAAAGATCCATAATTTAAGGTAAGTAATCCTGTTCTTGAAATTCCACAAGTTTCATTTTTGAAATAATAATGTTAATATTAATAACAATGAATCACCGTTTTTCATACAGATCATACCCTCAATCCCTCACATTTCTCGTGATACGTCTTTCGAAATTCCCATAGTCGCAGATTACAAGTTGGACTACATTTGGGCTACTACACATGTAGGTAGAACACAAAGGACGCAGTTATGATTTGCTCGAAAACTTGGAACGAACGAAGCACCTTCGACGGAAGCGTCATTAATGAAACGTTACTGCATATATGGGTACAAAATATTAAAACAACTTGACAAGCGCATTCGTGAGCGCAAAACACCAACAGTAGGATGCTAGGGCATCCCAAAAGACAAAGACTTGGGGAGGGGATCTGTAATCAAATACAGATTACATTCGACCACTAAGTACATAAATATAAACTTGAACCAAAAGGGGGTCTGAGCTTAGAAGAAAAATTAGTCAGTATGAGTATCTCATCAAATCTCACCTACCAAAATCCGAAGGTTGCAGCAGTGGAGTCCCTCATAGCGATGCGCTCAGCTCACGTTTTATTCAAAACCATTGGCAGAAGTGTTTCTTTTATCTTAGTTTTCTTTGTCATAGTAGGGATAGCCCATTTACTAGCATCTAACAAGCTGTTTGACCCAAAATCCAGCCGGTAACGAGCTCATATTCGCTCATGACTCGCTAAATCACCGAGCGTTTCAGGCAAGAGTGCGGCAACAACACGAATTTAACTCACTCCTCACGTGGTTCGTTAATGGGAGGTTTGAAAGCGGAAACATTTAAATGAAGTAGATTTGTATTTCATGAGGAGGAAGGGGCTGTGGAGCTGCGGAATGAATATTCAGCGGCTTGAACCATCAAACTAAACTATAGCTACGCGAAATACTCCGGTGTGGAGGGCGGCGGGATCGTCGATTTGTACATTCAAAGAGTGTCAGTTCCCTGTCTTTGGAAGACGCCTGCGAAAGGTGTGGGGAAGAACAAAAGGATGCTGGAACAAACGGGTGAAAACGATATTTTGTGGTCCGTGAAGTGGCGGACGGTGAAATCCAATGAATTTCATCTCCCGAGGGGAAATGAAATGAATCTACATTTCCATTACGTGAGCGAAATAAATACAACCCACGGTTTTCTCTGTGAAGAAATGGATCCCTCAAACTAGGCTCATCCTGCGGTAGGGAGATGCATTGCCATGAGTCATAATGTTGTAGTGTATGGGAGTTGATGATGTAGAGGGATGGTCATCGTGTGCGCAACAATGAGGTTTTATTATGTGGCCCGCTGGCCTGGAGAGACGTGAGCTTTTCAGGGCCATTAAAGATGCAAGGTTGGTTACCTTGGACACATTTTTTGGTGACACCGTTCTGATTTTCAGTGTCTTATCCTGAAAGGGGAGATAGAAAGTGAAGAATCGGCCGGAAACAACCTATGGATTCTCCTGTAAGTTATTTCGGTCTGAGTATTACTCAGATAATATTAATACGGTCTGAGTATTACTTACATAATATTACCGTTAATTAATTACAGTTGTATCGTGAGAAAGTTGTTATAGTTATTTAGTTATAGGTAGTTAGATAATAATTTAGTTATAGGTAGTTTTTAAACAATTTGGTTAGACAAATTGGTTAGACAAATTTGGTTAGACAAATAACGTCATTTGTCTAACCAAATTGTTTAATAACTACCTATAACTAAATTATTATCTAACTACCTATAACTAAATAACTATAACAACTTTCTCACGATACGACTGTAATTAATTAATGGTAATATTATGAAACTGTTTTCAGGCCCTGAAGACGAAGAAATATATTCTTCGAAACGTTGGCACATAAATCAATTTTCATTTGACCGACCCTCGACATCCCTCAACATCAATATTCATAATAATTTCTTCAACTGCAATGAAATTATCACCTACTAATAGTCGTGGTATACAATGTATATATATTAGGGAATGTATGAATGTAATTTATGTATGTATATAAGGGAAAACAGTGAGGATATTGGAACTCGAAGGCTGCTATGTCCAACCATAAGCCCACTCCAAAATAGCGGTGTTAACGTAACTCGTCCTACGCCCATCGAATTATCTGTCTATCGGACTCATCCGGGTGGATATTTGAATGTTGATATCAAACATTTCATTCTTCAGTGCCCGACTCACGTGTCGCTCTCGCCGTCGCCTGAGTTGCCCAACGTATTACAGTAGTTACACCTGCCCACCTCATTTGAATTTCGTTCTTACACAAGTCGGTCCTCCTTGGCAATATTTACGGGGTTATCTCGTGAGAAATGAAAAATACACTAATCCCGTTCGTGTTTATTCGGTTTGAGAACCTGATTTCATCAGATGAAAGCCCTCGAAATGAGGTATTAGGGTTAGTCAAACATCAGACAGTAAGCTGTGTATCTATTTGCAGAGTTTCGTTTGTTGAATGCTATTCCTTCACAAGTCTACTGATCAAAAACAGTTTGAAGGCATTTTTGAAAGAAATTTTCTCAAGAGGAATTCGAAGAAGTTCTACTGCAATATGAAATTCGAACAACACCTTCGTACACTCTGTAACAAAGTTGCGAATTGTTCCCCAATAGATTATTATTTTCTGTACTGCTCGCCCTTCCCTCTAGATCACTGTTTTGTACATATTACCCTTGTAATTCCCATATCTGTACAAAATCATCGGAGTAATAGGATGACACGAATGTCCACTTCGTGAGGGGGGGTACCCTAATCGGATTAGTTTTAAATCAAGGTTTAATTTGTTTGTCTTTTTTTTTAATAAAAATATTTTTTGTTTGAGTAGGTATGTTTTAGAATAATTCTAAAATTTTAATTATTAAAATAATATTTTTATAGCTCTAAGTACCTACTGCGAAGGAAAATTATATCACTTTTTAAAAGTACCTTTTTTGAGGCTACCTTTTGTATCAGGGTTTATTGAATTTTTTAAATTATTTTTTTTCCCCGAAACTTTCAGATTTTGACATAATAATATTTAATGTTACAATATTATTGTTAAATGTGTCATAGTGGATATATTCTATTCAATTAAAATATCTGGTTTTTTGAGATATAGATTTAATCTAAGATTAATGTTTTATATTATAAAACCTCAATCATAGGTTAAATCTATATCTCAAAAAAGCAGATATTGTTAATTGAAAAGAACATATATAAATTATAGAATAATCAACCAGCTTATCCTAGTAAACTTCAACATCAGAGTTTTATTGTGAATAAATCTCGACAGCTAGTACAAACATTGTAAATTATTACTTGTAAAATTATTTATTGTACACGTAAAGAGCTTGCTGCAGATTAAAACTATCGGAACAATACCCCAACCGGCAAAGAGGGGTTGGGAATGAGCATAGATAAGATACATGAAATGGAACAGAGCTGAAACACATTGTCTATAGTTGTTATCCATGGGTGAGATTAGATACATGAGACGCTAACTTCTACGCTTTCCCCCAGCTTGAGGTCAATCAGATTAAAAAGTTCGTAACATTCAAACTAGTGGGTTGACCGACCACTACGAGTAGGTCAAATATACTTGGAAGAGTGAAAGAGAGAAAATATGTTTAATACAACAATTTAACATTTCAACTATTTAATATCTTCGATAACAACTTTTGCCGGGTCAGCTTGTGTTATAAATTACTGCCGTCGTAACAATTCTATACATGAAGATGAATGATCAATAATTCAGATGAATAAATTATTATTAGGTCACCCCGGAATTTTGTCGGGAAAGCTAAATAGGCTATCAGTCAGCTCGTTACCAATTTCCATTAATAATTTTCCCTTGATTTAAGCTTTGGCGGATGATTCAAGTTGGAAACAATGAAATCCTTTGTAGCGTTCGAAAGTTCATGGTGTTTGGGAAAAACCTCAACGGAGATTCCATATGATTCTCATCATGATTGGAATGATTGTAAAATCTGCCCATGAGTTAACATAAAATCCCTAACGGAGTTTTGTATCTTTTGTAATACCTACTAATCCGATCACTCATATTCTGACGGTAGTCGGGACTGGACTAAAGTTGGTCCCAACGAATTATTATAGTCTTCAGTAATAATTAAAATATTAAACTTCCGGGGGCGTCAATTGTATGGTGTGTGGGGGCTGTACAGCCCACCAGCTTCGCAGACGTATTTCTGTGTCCTTCTTATTTGCATTTTCACTCTTTGTTGAGCACAACAAAGGATTGTCATCTACACCAAACTGTTGTGAGTTACTGCAATAATGGAAACATGATCTACCCCATGAGTCTACTCGGAGTCCAATGGTTGTCTTCTGTAACGCATGAATTACTCAACATGTGTATCTTCAAAACTGCCTATAAAAATACACTCTGTACTGGTTTCAAATTCTTTTCAAATCATCACTGTTCAGCAACTGTCATAACTAGGAGAAATACTTGTGAGTAATGAGATGAAATTTTGTGAGTTCGTTCAACTTTGGTCGGTTCGTTCGGTGGTCTCTTCAGTTTGTCAACTAAATTTCTGGCCAATATAATATACGGGTTAACACTTGTACATCGACAACCGTCCAACAAATACCAAAAATTGCCATAAGGAGGAGATGAAATTTCACATTTGTCAATTTCACTGGTTCATCGTAAAACAAAATAGGCTCCTCTAATGCAAATTTCGAAATTCCACCGGCTAAATGGACGAAATCACTCATGGAGAGTTGAGGTTTTTCACATCGGTACATTGTCTTGAGTGACAAGTTATAACTTAACCAGCTCACACAAGTGACTGTAATGCACAGCGTATTGGACGCCTGAAGGAACCAGCGTCATGCATCCTCTAAAAAAGATGACGTTTTGTACCCTAAAGATCTGGTATGGAAAACGTACATTGTAGATGTGTTGCATTATTTACGCAAAAAAAAACTTCCGTCTGAGTCCATAAATACTAGAACAAAAATGCTGCGAAATTCTCCTCAATTTAAAAGAGCAACTAAAAGAGTCACGTAGATTTTTTTCAATCCACTCTAAACGCCACTTTTTCCACTTTTAAGTTTTTTCCTGGTTTCGATCTTGAGTCATTAAAAATGCCATCACTTCCTCAATACGTCAAATAAATTCAAGCGTTGAAGCCGTTGGAAAGAGCGTTCAATTTCCCATCTGCCCAGTGCACAATCAAAAGTTTTCGATCGGTTTTAATGCGTATAACACAAGATGAAAGTGCAAATTTTTGAGATTTTCCGAAAATTTGACATTTTTTGATCATTTGTTTCTTTTTTAGTAATTTTCCTTGCGGTGGGTTGTCTATGATAAAAACCTAATTGAAATCTCACCTCTGATGCTCTCCTCATGTCCTGATGTCCTCTTCTTATGCCTTCTTATGTCCTAGCGCTCCTCTTTCTCTTGAAAAGTCTCCTTTGATGCTCTTCTTAAAATTTACAAAATTAGGCAAGTAGGTGCTCTCGTTAAAACTTGAAATAGTACACACTCAAAATTTGATTAGCTACTAATTGTAAGGGAGAAAAGTACGTTTTAATGCAAAAAGAAGACTTCAAAGAAAAGTGGCTTTTTCTGGACTTTGCGGGGGGGGGGGGGGGGTCATTTTGAGCAATTGTGACGTTGAATCGCTGGGAAATTGTGAAAGTCAATTGCTTTGCAGAATATTTACTTATTTTTTTAACGAGAGCACCTACTTGTCTAATTTTGTAAATTTTAGGAGGAGCATCAAAATTATTTATTGTTACTTCCCTATTAATAAAAAAATAATTATTCATAATTTGACTCATCAAATGTCTTTGGAATGAAAACCCTTCAGTCGATTGTGAAAGTCTATTTTTTTTTTTTTTTTTGAGATTTATTTATTGCAACTGAATATTTTGATACATTTCATCTACCAATATTTCATTTCATAATAATTAATTTCTGTATAGGGTAGGATTTACAGTAAAACCTAACCCGTGTTTGCAGCAAGAGGACTATAGACACTGGGGTTCACTTGCACTACACAGAACAACCAAGTTCAGTGGTTTGTTGTTGGAAAATTTAATTTTATCAACCATGCCAATCCTATCTGAGCCAAATGCTATCTTAGTGGCAAACATCGATTTTTCTGAAAAATCAGTCGCTAATTTATTTTGAGTAGGTACACCGTTGGAAAGAAGACACTTCAAGCAAGTTTTTTTTTTTCCATAGACGGCCCACCACAAGGAATGTTGCTAAAAGACAAATAATAGACAAACGTAAAATCTCAAAATTCGCACATTGGTCTCGTGTTAAACGCATTAAAGCCGCTAGAAAATGTTTGTTTGTGCATCAGGGAGTACTATAACATTTTAATTTATTTGATGGATTGAGGAAGTGATGGCCGTTTTAATGACCTGAGGTCGAAACGACGAAAAAATCTGAAAAGTGGGAAAAGTGGCATTTAGATTGAATTAAAAGTCTACGAGACACTTTTTGTTGCAAATTAGTTGGAAAATTGATCCCTGAAGTCCTTCAGATTCAAGTTGATACACCTTGAAGATCAATAATTTGTCTGCAATACCCTTGTGAGTCGCATAACTACACAAAATAAATGGAATTATGAGTTTAAATTTTCCGATTATGGTCATGTCCCAATGAAGAAGGAGAGGGAGTCGGTAACCAGCTCTGTAATTGGTGTAGTATATAAATTAAAAATGATTAAAAAAATAAATGTTGAAATCATCCGTTCCCCAGTATCGAAATTGGCCAGTTTCATGTTGACGACTATTTATCGGCTCTACCTTTGAAACTTCGTTGCGAACGAACGGCAGGTCGTAAATAATTCTCGTCACTGAACGATATTAAAAATTTCTATAGAAAACTACCATTACATTCAAAATTTCCGAAATTCATTTCGAACCTCTTCCTATTGAACTAGAGTTATGAAAAGTGTCAAGGATCATCCTCGGGCTGGTCCGAGCCCTAAACCGAATTTCATAATTGTAGGGAAACTCTGCGAACGGACCGATTTTTTTTTTTTTTTTTTTTTTTAAATCCAATTTTCTATCTACGTATCATGAAACGTAAGCCCTAACATGATCCGGGGGTGTTGAACTTGTTTTTCCTTTTCGGTTGAAATGGTTCATTTCATGAATGACCCAAAATCCGGAAAAGCCATGTTTGGCGAATTTTCTAAGAAAAGGACGCAATTGTTCTCGGCCCAAAATTTTTTAAACTCGAATTTCTGAAAAACATTTTTGTACCTAAATCCGTTTCATGCGTGACATCCTGAATTCACTGACAAAAGACTCCAAAATGTACACATATATTTACACATATCATATGTACACATATATTTATATATTTTGGCAGTTGGTTGACTAGTGGGTGATGTAAATTGTTGGGTGTGGAATGACCACAACTACGACTAGACTTGGTCATTCCACACCCAACAATTTATATTTATATATTTATAAATGTATGTGTCATTCCAGACGACAACTCTCGATAGAATTGATATAAAAAGTTCCAATTTGCACAAAAAATCTGTCTTGGCAATCGGAAGGCCAAGTTCGTACACGGGCAGAATCGGGCCATTCTAAGGGAGGTTTTGGGGAATTTCAAGGGGGGGGGGGAATTCCAAAACTGAATCAGTCTGACAAGTGACACCTCATTTTAAGGATTTTTTAACGCTGAACACGATTGTGAATCATATTCCGTTCTCAAAGTGGAGCACATTGAAAATAAAGAAACGTGGTTGAGACTTGAGATGTTCATCTGCTCTAATATGATAATTTGTTATAGAATAAAAATCGAATAAAATTTTTTTACAAAACCTGTAAAATTGAGACATTTTACATAAAACCAGTAATTTCTTCGAAAATTCGCTCTATAGCCATGCTGCATGACTGTGATTTATTTTACTCATCACTCTTTATTAAATTTGTTCATAACATGTATTACATTTAAAATTAATTGATTGAAACTAAACGAATTTAATTGAGTTCAGTGTTTTTTTAAAATGAATTAAGTAAATAAGTGAAATGCTTAATTAAATTGAATTTTTCAATTTGAAGAATACGCACCTGGAGGTGATGGTAATTGTGGGGTTTGGTTGAGGTGGAGTCGGTTTCATAACTAAAATATCGAGGACACGCCGTAGACAGTGAAAATTCGCACTTGTTCGCACAAATATGTTTTCACTTATGGGGGAAGCACTTGACGCCGTGGCACTTATGGGGTGGCGAAAGCCGTGAAAGACGGTAAATTCATCCGCGACAACTCGGCCGCGATGCCCGCAAGGCCCGGGCGGCGATCACACTGGAGCTTATCACGCGGTTTTGTGGTGGAAGGGGGCGACGGGAAGGGTGACGGGAGGGGCGACGGGAAGAGGTGACGGGAGGGGGGAGAGAGAGACCGAGGGGCGCCGTGGGTGACGGGATGATGAGGGGGATGAGGAAGGACCTGTTAGAGGGGTCCACCTTCTCCCCCCCACCCCCTTACCGTTCATCCCAGTCGATGTTCCCCAGGGAGAGACAGACTTACAGGACTCCCCGGGAACGGGACGCTGGCCCAGGGGTAAATCCCGGAGGTCGAGGAGACGAGACGAAGACGGAACGTGTGAACCGCGCACGACGTTTCTTCTCTCCAGGTGCTGGGTGCTGCTCGTTACTGCGCCTGAACTAAATTTCAGTGCAACCAATGAAATTATTAAAGCAATGTCAGTAGAAAAGTGGGAATCACGGAAGCCGGAAGGCCGTTTTCCTCCCGATCAATGTACGTGGTACTTGCCAACTTCTATTCGGAGACAAGAAGTAGGTACTACCTAGTAGTCGCCATACATAATAAGGTGCTGCTCATTCTGCTCATTTCCGCACGCTGAGGTGGTGATGATGAACCGAGGAATTCAACATTTTCTTTTTTTTTTCCAATAATGTACGGTCCAAAAGAAAATTTTGAATTCCTCGGTTCATCATCACCACCTCAGCGTGCGGAAATGAGCAGCACCTTATTAGGTATGGCGACGAAGAAAAGAAATAAAGCCAGACAAAGAACAGACGGGGCAGAAGAGGATGATGCACAGCAGGTAAACCGCCTTTTCGAGAATGAAGAATGGGAGTACTGGTATTCTCGTTTCAACATAGCTCTCCGACCATGTCAAGTTGAAGATGAGACCGAAAGGCGAAGGTATTTGATCGCTAAGACAGGCTCAAAACCATTTCGGGTCCTTGTGGATTTCTTCGGTAGAAAAGATTTTTTAAAGAATGGTTTAGCCGAAAGGGAGGTGAAAACCTTTAAACAACGAATGAAAGCGATGAGTAGTGTGACAAACATCAACCTGAGACTCCAACAGTTCCTATTTTCTTATCGATTTACCCCTCAACGTACCACTGGTCGGTCACCGGCAGAACTATTTTATGGACGACGCATCAATTCAAGACTGGATCTGCTGCGACCTAGCTTGGATTCGAGTGTTGATACAGCATTGGTCAAACAGAAGAAGAACCACGATTATAAAGTAAAGGACCGCTCGTTTGAGGAGGGAGACTCAGTATGGGTTCAGAACCCCCACACCAATGGAAAACCATTCGTTCCAGGACTGATTAGAGAGAGAACTGGACTACACTCATATCTGGTAGATGTTGAAGGAATTGAAAGGAGGAAGCATGCAGATCAGATGAGGAGAAGGGCCAATATTGAAGAGCTTCCCAAAGGGGGAGAAGATGTGGCATCATGAGTAGTTCAGTAAATACTACAAAGTTATTATTATAATTTTATCACCTGTATTAGGTTGACAACGTTAGAATTACATTCACTTCTAAAAGTTCCGTGAAATGTTTCGTACTTATTTCTAATATTATAATTACAAGTTAGTGGACGATACTACAGGTACCTACTGTTTCTGAGACACCCTGTATAGAAGATTGTCTTCTATATAGATCAATTGGTTCATTATTGATGAGAATAAACCAAAATGTGACGTTCAGCTACTAACGATTGAATTTTCCCCATCATGTTCCTTGAAGATTATTCTGAATTAATTGCTAACATGAGTGTGAAACTCATTGCCTGAGATGACTACTGCTCGGCTAATCGGACAAACGCTGTATACAGAATAGCTACTGTTCATCAACAATTTCTATAACTTCGTATCCATAGTTAGGTATTGGTTAAAAAAAACTCAATACATCGATTTCAGGAAAGAAATTTTTATTGCAGCATATTTATTTATTTACTCGTCTCTTCAGTGGCGGACACTGAAATCCTAGTGCAGTAACGACCTCCTCTCGTTCGGGGTCGCTCGTTGCTAGGTAGGGAAATAAAATAGCTAATTTCAGTTTTAAGACGATAAATGACCCCGATGAAGAAAAAAAAGTATTGTAGCGTACCTTTTTAACTTAAGAAATTACAAAGTACAAATCATCAAACAGAAGTACAATACTTCTAAAAAAAAAAGTACGGTTGGCATCCCTAGTTAAACTTATTTTTGGACACTGAATCACGTGGTGATATCAGTTTTTCATTGGACTTAATTAAACCGGGATTACAGTCCGAAACATGGTCATTGTTAATAAAAATCACGTTTCCTGGCTCTTGATAATTTTAGTTTTAGTAAGATGAGTTTTTAGGCAGGTGGGTAGGTATCTAAATTATCTTGTTAAGGTCATGTGATTTATTTTCTATCGCCCTTCGCAACCCGGGCTTGGGACCGGCTAAAAATAAACCAAAAATAAATTTTGGAAGACAGCGGTGGTCAATTTGAACGACTGCTGTGAAAAATGCCTCTGCTTCATTTTTTGTCTTTTATTAATTTTGTTATATCTCTTTTATCCCTCCAAAGTCTTGATGGCATTGTTTTTGAAGGAATTGTATTTGTTTTATTTTAGAAGAAAAATTATCGAGGAGTATTATTTATTTTTAAATTAGCCGGTCCCAAGCCGAAAGGTTAAGTTCGTCCACCTGATTTACCCCGTCCACTCGATCTATATGTCCAACTAATCTATATGGTACTAATCATTTGATTTGGGGATGTGCTTATCAAGGATGTTGAGAACCATCAATATGATGAAAATCTTACCTCCAACTGGTTTCATACGTCCCCAAATCCCGGCGTTTTCTAAATTTGAACATATCCACTTCGATTTGAACGAAACCACGCTGGCTCATAATAACATTTACACATGACATACTCGTAGTTTGGGTACCCGTTCACTTCGAGAAACTGATAGACTCCTGAGGCTGGGCTGAGATTACAACTCTCATCGATGAGCAATTAGAGGACTGGGCTGAGTTTACATTTAGGCTTTATAAGACAGTCTGACCCTCGATCCAACGCGCTTCGGCTGAGATTACACCCGCCCCTTCAAATCGAGAGAGAATTCGTCGGCCATCAGCGACATTCCTGATGAGGCCGTACGCGAGTCTGCGTTCCTTCAAGTTTTTTGAACGATTTCGCCACGGTCCCCAAACAGGCTTTCATCTAATTTTGAAATAAATTAGGATACAAAAAAAAATGTCGCATCATTGAGTCAAACTATTGAGTCCGAGTTCTTTGCCATGGCGGGGAATGAGCAATGTGTTGGTCACAAACGGCTATGAGACCCTACAAGGTTATTTAGGATTAGAGATACTAGAGTAGTTAGTCTAGTATCTCAATTCAGGACGTAAGCTTACTCCAATTTTCCTTGGTGAGTATACAAAAAATTTGAAAAACATCGATTTTACTTATTGAGTAAATGTTGTAAGTATTAAAAATACTCTTAGCTCAAAAGACTAGTAACATTTATTGTAATAAGGATTACATTACAGTTGTGAGTCGTAGTTTTCTTTGAAGAACAAAGGATGATGCGAAGGGACTATTCATTAATATTCTTCGCCATTCCAGAATAATATGTTAAATAGGTGATAAATTATGCATGAACGATTGGTAGGATAACACAATGATAGGTAGGAATCTAGATAGCGAACATTGACAATGGGATAGCCCCATGGTTTGGCACCACTGTCTGGTTTGGCACCTCTGTCTGGTCCTAACTTATCAGTTGGAACAGTACTCCTGGCTATCGCCGGTACTGCTAGTGACAAGATTTGGTTTGGGTGATTGGAGATGTTAGGGAATGAATGAATTGCCGCATTAAATTGCAGAAAATTTAATTTTATATACAACAAAAATATAAAGTTATAATAATATTATATAATTTTGATAGATAAATACGCTTATCATGTTTACAATTAAGAATGTTCATATAATAGTATATTAGTAGTAGATACCTATAGGTCCTTAGCAAGAAGGGCGTATCTCCGAAAATCAAGATTTTCAGTAGGTACAAGCGATTTTAGTTTTTTAAGTTTCGCGCCCAGTTAATTATACTTTTACCCCTTTTGAGATGCGGCTTTCTTGCTTAGTAGAGAAAGGTAGACGGCATGATATACGTCTTTATGCTCAGGAGAAACGACATACGTTCGCCTAATCGGCTAACGGCTTAGGATTTCAAGAAATTACAGAGATACGCCTTTTTTCACTAGCGTTTTTTGTACCTTCTGGTACCCGTACCTGAACGAGGTACCATCAGATGCAGAATAGTCCAAAGATTCTAGATATGCAAAAACCCGAAAATCGCTAAAATCGGAGATACGCCCTTCTTGCTAAGGACGGCAGTATTATGTAGGGATGAAATATTCTTCGAACAACATTTTAGCGCGTGGCATCAATAATAATTATTTCGTATAGTTGTGGGACTCCCTAGGACATTGTTGATAGAACACTGATCTAGGCAGAAGGGTGATCTCCACGAAAGGTGATAAACCGTAGGGGGGAAATTTGGAGCATTTTCATTCTGTGATGGGATTCATAGAGGATCCATGAGTTACCATTTCACAAACACCAAGAAAATTTGAAAGCGGATCAGTATTACAGTTTATGTATGCTAATGATCAGACGCTGTTACTTTTCTGGTGGCAATTATAGGATCATCCAGAGCCCGACTCTGGTAATCCCTGAAATCGTTTAAAAATCGATCCAATTGTATTATACTATAATAGGAGTTGTGGCAAGGATTTCACTACAAACGGACAAACACACAACCGAATTTGTTGTGACGTCACCAGACTAACCATAGGCCCAAAACTATTTTGTCAGTATTCTTGTGACGTTTTAGGACTGATGAAGAATGAGGTTCTTCCTTTTCAGCTCAGAAGAACCAATGTTTATAACACATTTATCAAGTTTCAATAATGTTTGCAAGATTAATGCCCCAAGACAAAGCAGACGTTTGAAATGGGACAAGTCGTGTTCAAGTAGCAACAATATTCTAGCGCAATCTGATGGATATACATGGGGGATGGAGATTTGATTTAAGGCAGGTATGTTTACTACATAATTTAACTAGTGATCTATGCATTTCTTCAAGTACCTGTCGTAGGAGGAGTTTCAATGGAGAAAGACGCCCTCTTCTAGTTGTAACGAGTAGAAAACGTCTTTCTGCCTCTACTTATAATTCGATCATCTACGTCTTCGCGGGCTCTACGTACATTACAAAAGCTTCAAGTTTCATGATTGGTAGTAGGTACATTTTCTTTCAAGTCGTGTTGTTGAACCAGCGTAGCTTGCTGGTTCAACTAGTTATGCTACGAAATTGAACGTTGTTTAAATCGTTGTGCAAATCGGTCGAACGGACACCGGTGACCGCAAACCCAAAGGATTTACTAAACTTCAGCCGGTGATCCGTGTCTTTGCGCTGTGTGGTGGGCTCGAGTGACCTCATTATGAATCTTGTTAGCGCCTTCTGTATTTTGTAATACTTACCCGCCACGCTGTAAAACGGCGCGTGACGCTACAAACAAGCTGAAGGGGAATGTCTCTCGGAAAGCTTCAAAGATTCATGATAACTAGTGGGCGCTATGAGATTGTCACGTTAGTAGACGCTATCGGTCTCCGTATGGCACATTCATTTCTCATAATTTCTCACTATTTTTGGGTCTTGAAGTCTATTTTCAATTATCGGGTGGGTTGGAGAAGTTCATATAGGTATGTCAGACCCCAAAAAACAACTCCGTTGTAAAAACTTGCCCGCCAAAAAAACCTTCTCAGCCGCAAAAAGGATTGATATCCATTTTGGCCGCCAGCCACGTAGGTATATAGGATGCTCGGTGCTTCTCACCCCACTGTTGAGTGTGCATGTAGAAACCTGATCCTCCTACCCCTAACCTCCACCGTCAATATTTTCCTGTTCCCTGTCTTCTTCCCAAAACCCCCCTTTCACCATCAGTCACCCTCAGTATGTTACATAAATATGTACAGGTCGAAAAAAGACAATAAGGACAAAGTGCGTGTTCACGACGTTGCTTAATAGCCAGACAGAGAAGTCCTTATGTTTTGTACAACACCCAACTTGCTCACCTCCTTATATGGTCTAAGGTCCCCCTGACTTTGACTTTTTCACTTGTTGGTAGGTTCTTCTTTTTGTAGGTTATTGTTAAAGTAGGTTGTAGTAAAAACCCCTGAATGATACAAATACAAATTAACTAAAAATCTATCAAAAATATTAGGATTGCTAAATTCATTCTAGTTCAACGCCTCCAAAAAAGTACTCATTTGAGTACTCAGGAATATCGAATATTCCTTTCGATACCAGTGTCAAGTACTGGTATCAATACTTTTCTGGTATCGCACCCCACTAGCCACATTCACTTGAAGATGACCATGTGGTCACCTTATTGAACGAACATTATAATATAATGTATTATTTTAGTATATTATTTGAACTCGTTACTCTTGGACTCGAGGATACTGCACACACACCATTTTATGATACAACAAATAAAAATTTAAAAAAAAAGGTAAAAATTGCGCCACTTTCTGTACTAGGTAGGGTACCTACTCCCTAAGTGTCCCCTTACCTACTTCTAGACGTTCCTTATGTGATCCTGGAACAAACTCTGAAGGGCTCTGTGATCCTGAAACAATCTGTTTCCCTGGTGAATTCCAAGTTCTTGGAGCTCCCTTCCCTTCACCCGTGCGTTGCCGGTGCGACGACAGGTGGCGGGGATGACGAGACGCCGCCGGTTCTTCAGTTTACGTTCGGTCGCCTTTCCGATGTGTCCGACCACGGGTATCGCCGGGTCCTCTCAGGTAAGTCGCGACTCGTCACTTTTTTTACCACCCCCGCGCAGGACACAAAGAAAAATATTTGATAGATAATTCCGAAGACCAACGAATCTGATTACAAAACGCTACAAAATCTTTCGTTGGGTATTTTCTGTGACGATCACCGGATGAACTTCTCTGAACGATGGCAGCCGGTAACCAGTTCAGTGGTGGTCTCGTCAATATTTAAAGTGAATTCCTCGCCGACCATATCATGAGGCATATACTCATATTATCATTGCATGTCACATTATCGTTCAGATTCGCCCACCAATTCTACCTTTGAGCCCTCATAGTGAAGGAACATCCGTTCCAGACCATCCTGAGTTCACTGACAAGAGACACCAAAAATCATATGGACATATAAATATGATCATGTACATATACAGGGTGTTTCTTAAGTAGTGGTCCACCCTTTCTAACTTCGTTATTTTCAGGAAAATGAAAAAAAGCTTCTAAAGTAACCCCCCTTCATTTTGATTACTAGACGCCATGTTTTGCGAAATTTGGCATCTGAGCAGCTTTGCACGCTCGTAGAACAGGTTCTGAGCAGTCAAATTCATCGTTGACAGGTCAAATATTCATAAAAGTTTACGTAGAATCTGAATCTGCAATAAAAAATTGGGGTACCCATTTAAAAAACCGAAGTTGGTGTCAATTGCGCATGCGCACAGTGCGGGAATGAGATATTTGAATTCATTGTAAAAAATGAAGGGGGTTACTTTGGAAGCTTTTTTTCATTTTCCTGAAAATAACAGAGTTAGAAAGGGTGGTCCACTACTTAAGAAATACCCTGTATATTTACATATTTATTTGTTTGTATATTTGTGTGTTGTCTTTCCAGACGACAACTCTCGGTTCATCTGCTCTAGTTCGACAACGGAATGAGATATCGTAATTATGACTTAACCGTCGTGTTTAGGTTTTAAATTCTATAAACTGAGGTGTTAATCGGAGAAAAAAGGAGACAAAATTTGTTATAAAACCAATAAAATTGAGGCATTTTACACAAAACCAGCATTTCTTCGAAAATTCACTCTTATAGTCGATTTTTAATATTAGATAATCACATTTTATGAATCATGAAACGTAAACCCACAAATGTCGTGCAGGGTTGTACAATTCTGTTTTTAGTCGATTCTAGTGGTTTATTGTTGCAGATAATACCTAAAATGAAAAGTTAATACGCAGTTAGTCCTTTGAAATTGCCCGAGAACCAATTATACACCTTGGTTAATAAAATTAGGTTGAAAATAGGGATTGCGATTTTCAAAACTTCACAACTCGAATAGATAACTACTTCAAAAGAACGTTATAGTTTTGTATACGAATCCGAATAGTAGGTACTTTCAAGTACTTTTACAAATAGCCAGAATGGTATTCATTGGGTAGCTACACGTTCTGGTGATCGTTCGAGTAGTGATTTCTTGGTCTGGTTCGGCAATTCAGAATAATTACTAGAGTGATTTGAATTATATTTTCGATTCAGCGTGCAAAATAATTACTTGGGGTTTTATTTTTGTACCTACAAAAGGAATCGAAACTGGTGGTTCTTTGATAGTGTTTTGGTTTCTTCGGTCTCCGCAGGGTTCGTCTAAAATTCAGTTGTATTACTTACATTTTTTGTAAATATCGCTGATTTTTCCTTAAAAACGCTAGTAAAAACATTCTAGGATTTTTTATTAAGCACTTCTTGAACTTCCCAAGAGACTGAGTTTATTTCGAAATGTGTGCATATTTAGTCCTAGCGGCCCTCCCTCACGACTATATTATATTAAACCACCATGACAGATGTCAGCAACTCCTGAGGGATGGTAATATTATTATCATGTTGTGCCTAACGATCTCGAAAAACGATTTGAGTGCATGTTACCAATCTGGTTCTTGAAGTCAAGAAACCCTTTGGTCGCTCCTCAAAGCAGATATTGTGTCATGTTGTGTATGACGTGAGAAAGGGATTGTAAATGGCTGCTAAACAGACCTTTTATACTGGTATCACAGAATTCCGGCAAAAGGAATCATATTTAATTCCCCTTGTAGCTTGAGTATTACGCATTCGTAACTATGGCTGTAAGAAGGATGAACATGAATCGTTCAATAAAATAATCCTACTATGCCTAAAATGGCCCTACTGAGAGGCGAGGTTCGATCTGCGTTCCCCTTTCCCTTTGCATCTGGTGGTTCGTTTATTATCAGACTGGGCGATGTCTGCCTGAACTTTAGCGATCGCAATAATAACGCGGTCGGTCTGGTGAGCTTCGCTAGTCCGTAATTTGACTTTCGAAATATGAAAAACCGACCGCATGCCTCGCAAATTTCGAAATCTGATTGAACCCATTTTCTTCCTCCTCTGGCCAGGCTATATTGATACACTGATTGATTGACTCTATTTTGTTGCCTACCCATAGAACAGGTAGTACTTTGTGAAGTTACCTACGTATGTAGTGACATTATCTAAATATTTCTCTAACTTGCTTCATAGGCCTGTCACCGCGGATGTTCAGCTCCACAAACATTGCAGGAAGCTGATATTTTGGTATGTTGTTAGGACAAGTTTCCAGCGTCGAAATCCCAAGGAAACCGTTTGAGAGCCAAAAAAACTCAATTTTTCGAACTTGTTTCAGTTTTTGTCTTCTAACTTGTAAAAAGTTGGTTTTCGACGAAAAGTCCTTCTTACTTTTATCAAAGTAAAAGTATAAGCTAAATTTAAGCCCAATCCCAGCTTTGTAGATCCCATAAATCCCGAGACATTGGACTTGAAAATATTGGCTATTTGTTTCAAAAAGTTCGAAATTCAAGTTTAGTCGTCTCTTGGGTAGAATCTTGGGTCTAATACTCATCCGACAAGGGAAAGATAGTTCTAGAAGAGTCATCTAGCTTCAATTTAAGAACAAAGCGAAGTCAGTAGGGCCACTAGTAGTAATCAGTTGGTCTCTAATTATATGAAAAAAATTTGTTGTTTTGTTCATTTCCTCTTTGGTTGAAAAACCTTTGCCTATTCGGAGGGTTGTAGGAGGTTGTAAAGAAAACGGAGAAATTTTTCTGAGCTTTCGGCTTTAATAAGCCATCTTCAGGGGTAGGTATTGTTTCCTCGACCCAGTCTCTGTTTCTTTCTGAATAAACTACTCGTCAGGTTTATTTTGTTTTTCAAAACCTGACGAGTAGTTTATTTATAAAGAAACAGAGACTGGGTCGAGGAAACAATACCTACCCCTGAAGATGGCTTATTAAAGCCGAAAGCTCGGAAAAACTTCTCCTCCGTTTTCTTTACAACATCCTACAACCCTCCAAATAGACAAAGATGAAAAAAATTGAAAGGGTCGGAACTCCGGATTTAAATAGTATAAATTAATATTTCGGAGTATATCTGTAGCAGGGCTCCGTAGACGTTTCCTTCATTGATCACCTACACACACACCGTAGAAAACCAACGTTTTACAAGTTCGAAGCTGCAAACTCTGTGTAATACTACTCGAACATGTCCTAACAACATCAGCTTCCTGCAATTCTTTTGTGACCTAAGGTCTTTTCTTGTCTGTGGTGTAGTTAGTTACTAAATTATAGATTTATAGACCCAAGTATGTGGCTCTAGTAGTAAGTTCCCTCCAGGCGCTTTGTCTGATGAGAGACTTCAGTTTCCAATTCCGGATACAGCTTATGTTTGTGTTCTCTGTTCACCTGAGTCCTGAGTATATTTTGTTCCATGATTATTAGTTGGCGGTATATCTGTACATTCTACTACGAAAAACACCTCTTCATTACTTGCTGTCTAGATCACTGTACCTTACATTGTATTGAGTTTTCGTTTGAGTAGTTCCCTTGTGAGTGGGATGGAGGAAAGCAGTCGGTTACTATCTCAGTGATGGTCCCTGCAAATATCCCAGCTCAATTCCTGGACGAATAAAATAAATTGTGAGTTAGTACAGGTACCAACGTACGAAGTACCTGCTAAACAAGTATCCTAAATTACTTCTTTCCATTGACGCGAAAAGTATCTCAAAATAAATGACTCAACGTCACAAAACCACTTGAGATTTAAATCTACAATACCCGGCTATGGCGTTTTGCAAATGTCAACCCTTATTTTTCTCCTTTTCCTATTGACTATATTTTTCCTGGGCCCAACTAAAGCCCATATACCGAATTTCTCAGTTTTTTTGTTTATTTCTTTCAATAATTTAATAATTGGAATCGACCTAGAAAAACAGTGGTTTAAAGTTTCCTAGGTCGATCCCAATGGTTTTTTTAATTGAAAATAACCAACCAAATGCTGAATAGTTTGGTAAGACACTGACACACAGGAGGTACAGATGGACTGAATGTTCTTCCACCTACATTTTTTGAAACCTGGCAAATCACTGATCGCCCAATAAAATTGTAAAGGTTAATTAATTGGTGAATAGTTCAATGATTTCTCAAAAGGTTTTCTATTATGCCACACAGATACACGTAGAAATTATCATGTTCAAAACTCGGGATGTTTTCCGCTGGATGCCAGTAACCTCCGGAAATGAAAATAAGGAATTACACAGGATCTACGCAAGCTGAGATATATTATCAAATAACACCGAATATAACTCGTACAAACTCAATATAACTCGTACCTTTACTTGAACAATTCCAATTCGTTGTTATTTATTGAAACAAGAGGTGGAACACTCACACGACAACCAACCTTTTGGATCGTAGTCGGATATTTCGTTTTAAACGGTACTTACGTAAATACCTACTCAATTAACATAATTTCACCATCCTACTCGCCTCTAAGGCAGTTAACTACCAACTTATAATTAATTCATGGATTTTTATTACTGTTTTCCCCCTGACAAACATTTCTAGGTGTTTTGATTGGTATATCAGTTAGAAACCTAATCAGCCTGTAGCTTTAATGGCTTTCAGTGAGCGCTGCAAAAGTTTCATATGGAATGTACCTACTCATCAATAATACGATGGCTAACAATTAACTCATATGACATTCACACTAGCATTTTCATATAATAGGAAAGTTTTGATCTAGTTTTGGTTTTCTCAATCTTCATGTTTTTTGGGTTGCTGAAGGTTGCTGGCAGAAATTTTGCCCGGAACTTGTTTTTGTTTGCTCTTTATGCCAAACCTTTGGCACATTTTCCAGTTTTTCGCCTATATCTCGGAAACTACCTATGCGTTTATTCGTAAAAGTTATTATGTACATAATTATAGTGGATTGGATTTCCTACATAAGTACCTAGTTCACTCCAGAGGTTTTTTGAATGACTAATCGCTTTGCTGCTAGAGCACGCCAAAAAATGGGCAAAATTGCCGGGAAGTGATAAATTCACGATTTTTGCGGAAACGATCCGTGCTTCGACAGAATTGGTCATCAATGATAAAAAAAATATATTTATACATGTAAATGGTAGAGGTGGTACCTATGTAAATCTTATATTCGAGAAAAGCGTATTTCCTGACAGGGCATAGGTACCAATGACTTTTGTAATATTGGAAGGAATGCTCTAGTGAACTTTTACATGCTATTGTAAATTGTATTTCTAGGTTACTTTCTAACAGAATTTGCACAACACCCCCAAAACAATCGAACGGACGCTTTTCAATTCGGCAAAAGGTTATTGTGCACTAGTGAGCCGTCCGCAAAATAGAGTCGAGTTCAGCGACCCAAAAAACATATAGGGTGAGAAAATCAATTGGATCCCTAGGCTATTACCAGTTTTAGTAAAATTACAATATTGACTTTTACAAATTACAAATTGACTTTTCGTTGAAACGAAACTTATGCTATTGCCAAAAGACAGTGGGGATAAGCGCTTTCATTTGAGATTGGTAAGACTTCACGAGTAATATCACGGAGTCGTCATTAAGGCCAGCAGGCCAGCTGTGGCAACACCCCTACAAAAAGGCTATTGTGCAGCCTACAGGTGATTAGATACTCAGAAACCGGCTCAAAATTGACATCCCGTTACTCAATATTGGGGCATCGTCTGATACTCTTAAGACCATGTCCAGTTGTCATTGCTGTCTTGTAAGGATACCAAGCCGCTGTCCTTGGTGGGCGTTTTTCAATCGTCCCCCCAAATCTCGCTGAGAAGCCAGTGGTTCATTATTTCATTTAATTTTATCGCGACAACCTCTTCCGGCTTGGGATTTAGGTCATATCCGCACGTGTCAGGGTCCCACCCCCAGCTTCAAAAGAGCTCGTTGCCATAGAACACGCTTACCAGACACAAACCCATCAGGCATCTTCACGAGAGGCTGCCCCCGCACAATGGCCAACTCCTTTCCTTCGGTTCTTCACAGTTCTCCCGTCGTTTCGCCTCATTGTCCTACCAATTGTTTCTTCCCTCACTCATTACAGAGTCGTTGAACTTCTGACGGTATCATTCTTGGTTTTTCCGTTTCAACTCCATGGTATTGTACAACATTTTCACTCAAACCCTACTGTTTCACGATGACTCCCGGTGTTTTCCTCAGGAGCACTTTCACTTCCGATCTACTATCTTCATAGGGTTTTCAGGGAACTGGACGAAATTGACCTAAAAGTGAGGGCAAAGGCAGAACCGCGTCTTGTGACCTACTAGAAAAAAGGCCACACAAATCATTTCGGCTAAGTTGCCAAAGAAGGCCTGCTAATTTGAATTTTAAAATCCACAGTCATGAAGCATGGCTATAACAGCGAATTTTCGAAGAAATAACTGGTTTTATTTTAATGCCTCCATTTTACTGATTTTATAACAAATGTTGTCTCCATTTTTTGCTGAATAACAACTCAGTTTATAGACGTTTATAGATTTTTTAACGCTGGACACGATGGTGAAGTCAGAATTCAGATATCTCATTCCGTTATCAGATTAGAGCACATGAACCATGAAGAACATCTCAAGTAACAACCACGTTTCTTCATCTTCAAAACGGAATAAGATATCGCCATTCTGACTTCACTGTCGTTTTTAGTGTTAAAAAATCTTCAAAATGAGGTGCCACATGTAATATGTTTCATTTTTGGAATTTAAAATTCCCCTAAGCCCCTCTTAGAGTGGTCCAATTCTGGCCGTCTACAAACTTAGCCTTTCGATTGCCAAGTCGGATTTTTGAGCGAATTTGAACTTTTTATGTACGTATGTGTCACTCCGACGATAACTGTCTATAGAATTGAGATAAAAAGTTCAAATGGAGATAAGGGGATCACTCTCGATAGAAGTGAATTTGGGATGATCTGAAACGGATTTTTGTATGTAAATTTTTCGGAAATTCGCCTTTTACAAATTCTAGACCGAGAACAATAGCTTCCTTTTCATCGAAAATTCGCTGAAAAATCTCTCCTTTCTGAATATTTTCAATGATACTGTCCACAAAGCATTTTGAACCACTTTGTAACTGATTTTCACCAATTCTCTTTGTAGAAAAAAAGAAAAAAAAATGTCATTACTCTTCATTGATAACTTTCAGTAACATACAACGCTTGAACGTCCTTTGTTATTTCCCTTAATCAATTGTTGGGTGTATTATCCGTTCAAATGTTTTGGGTACTAGAGAAACGTTACTTCACGTGATTGTGTATCAACGAGATATTTTTGACTCTTGCATTGGCTATGTAGGGTTGCCAATAAGATTTCTCCATGTCCCACTATCAAGCATTTAAATTAATAACAGTTGAATATTAATGAACGTATTTTCTAAGCCTAGTATATAAAGTCATCCCACAGTGTATGGAACCAACTCAAAATCTTCACAATATCGGAAAAAATTCAAATAAAACTTCTTAGATCGAATGGATAGGGCGTGGTTGAGTCTGTATTCCTCACCGGTTCACACCTCCAGTCTATCTGTGGCTCATCATTTTCAATAGCAAATAAACCAACACCATTGGAATTGACCAAGAAAATGAACGGCCACTATGTTCCAACAATCTATGTTTCAATGAGCTACAACACTGAAAGACTGCGAGAAGCATATTAAACGGACAGTAAGCAATTCTAGTGTGTCCAATAGTGACAACTTTCATTTCACTTTCGTGCAAATGGTTGACAGACCAGGAAGAGCAACCCCCTCCTGGTTATTACAGATGGTTGGTGGTTGGAGTTGAACAAATATTTGAATGTCATATTCCTTGTGTTTTATCAATACTCTCTAATCTAAAAATTTGAAAATCGGTGAAAATTAAATCCTAATGACCAAAACCTTTCACCTACTCGAAATCAGTGGAATTCGGAAAACCCAAGTGGGTTCATCAACGTGGATGCTTGAACAGGTAGAGTTCAAGGCCACGAGGAAGCCCCACCAGCACATGAAATCGCTACCACCTGGTAGTAAATGGCGCGTGAGCGATGAATTATTATCATTCAAGGCCCCTGAATTACAGCCTGGTTGGGGACGGATGGGTGAGTGGATGACAGGGAGGGGGATTTGGTAGAAACCTACAGTTAATCACGTCATCCTGGGATCCAATGACGTCAAGGTGATGGTAGGTTCTTGTTCCCAGGCAAGTTCTCTTCTATTCACTCTCTGCCTTCAATTTGATTCCACGAAATCCTTGTAACCCTCGTACCTGCCCGATATAATTCGAGTAATGAGGTGAATATATTGGTGTTGGTCCCTATTTTCTCCCTTTTTCCTTAAAAAGCGAGTTAGAAAAATATTTTAAATGTTAACTCCCCATAATTTCAATTTCATGAAATAAATTTAATTTTCCATGAAATAAATCATTCAGAAGTACCATTTAAAATTTCCAAGAAACAACCAGTACAATTATAGCCGCCAAAAATATACTCGTAGTACTTGGATCCTACCTACATCGTCGACCTCTATCAAGATGTGACATTCAAACAATAATCAAAAAGACTGTCTTGTTGACTACTCGAAATGAATGTGAGGACAAGGAACTCTTTATACAAAAACCATTTCTCCATTTCTCTATAACTCACGGATAGGTCCGGCCGGAATGGCGTGGTATATTTGACGATTTCATATCTGAGCAAGTTACCGACAACTCCCCACTTCGAAAGGACTATCTTGCCAGATACGCGAACGAAAGCTCAATACTACCTGATCACCTTAATTATATCATAAAGTTATGGGAAGCATGGATATTGTACCTACATTAAACGGTGATCTAGACAGAGGGGTAATCTGTACAGAAAATAATAGTCCACATAACCAACATTTTGAGTACGCTGAAAATTTTTACTTAACACGTTTACTGGAACATGTTTTAGCCTTCACATTTTTGGCAAAATGATTTCCGCTTACAATCAAAACGTTGCTACGGAAATTTATCTTCGCCATTTTGTGATCGTACGAAAATCGTTCACCACTTGTTAGAAAGCTCTCGATGTAACGAACATTTTCCTGTTCACCATAACTCTGTGACTGTATGAATAGCAGAGCTATGGGGACTTTCGAAGTGGGGCATAATATTTTGTTTTACAAACTACGAAGCTGTAATGTGGTATGTAAATACCAAATACCTTATAGAAATTTAGCCAATGCACGTGGTGGTAGAGACTTGAAATTCGGCATGTAGCAGCCTCCTTAGGACATACACTTTAAGCAGCATAGGACCGGGATAGGCTGAGTGGTTTCTAAAACTATGGTATTCACACTATGAAGCTGTAATATGGTATGTAGGTGTAAATTGGTAAGTTGCAATTTACCTATTTAAATTCAGTTAAACTCCTATTTTCGCCTTAGTGTTGGAAAAGGTAAATATACTGTTTGGTTATAATATAACGTGAGCACCAAAGGCACGTGTGTGGACGAGAGTTGTAAGAAATCTATTAACTTCATAATATTTGTTTTGTAATCTCGTGGTTCTGTTTGATAATAACCTGTCAATTTTTTTTTTTTTTTTTTTTTTTTGGTCTTGGGGTTTTCTTAGTTTCCTATAATTATCAGAAGTTAAGGAAACGACGATTTGGCTAACAGGAAATCCTAGCGTTCGGTGAGTGGAGAGAAAGCCTCAACTACCGGAGGAAGGAGAGACAGAAGCGGACTAAGTGTTTGATTTGGATGGGCACTCATTTAAGGTCTGACAGTCATTTGACTGTGAAGATGGTTCCGGCCACGAAGCCATAGCCCGTAAATAAGGGAGAAAGTTACGGCCTCACTCTCGAGTAGGCGCACTTCCATCTTGTACTACGACCTACCACCTATTACAACGGTCAAGTATAACATTCAAGACTCCAACAGTTTCAATTTATTAACCAATCTGCGTTGAGTTGTGCATCGAAGATTGAATTCGGCTTTATCCAGACCGCAGGAGCCCAACAACACGCCACAGCTCGTAAATAACAGTATCGTGTGGACGCCAAAGAAAGTCATCTATTTGGTCGCTTGAATTTCCCTATCAACACCTGTACTGTTGACTACATACTGTTTCCGCAATAGCGAGTCTTTATTTTACAAACCGTACACTTGTAACAAATGGTATGAGTACCCGATTGAACCTCTTGCGACCTGAGTGCCCAATAGAGTGGCAGCAAGAAAGGAAATATAGCCCTCTCTTATCACGTCCCTGGAAGAGACAATACAACTTCATCCTCAAACCATCGACATTACTGTGGGATATGGAAGTTTTCCCTGTAATACGGACTTTTCCTGTAGAGGTGGCTAACCTGTTTTTGATAAGAGAGATAATGTTCAGTTTTCGTGTTCGCCGACTAGAAGTTTGTTTTATATTATAAAGTTGTATTTTACTTGAATAAAGTGTTTTAAAGTGGAAATTATATTCTCCCGTGCGTACAAATACAACATTGTGGCGACGAGGATGGGATCTGCGTTTTGTAAATCGTGTTAGTTTTACTGAGTGAAGTTAGCTACCACGTGTTAACGGTCGTTCGAACTTATCGCGACGGCAGACCTAAACGACGATCTATACCAGTGCCAGTTTCTACGATTCTTCAATCTGATAAATAAAGATAAACTTGAAGAAATGGGTGAAAAAGAAACTGAGAGTCTAGTCGGCACACTGCGAGAGTTTACGCTCGAGAAGGACTGGGGCATAGCCAAATCCCGGATGGAGAATTTTTTTGTGGCTAACGGCATCCAGAAAGACGTAAGGAAGAGAGCCCTTATGTTGAATAATCTCGACGATCCAGCATATAAGTTGATGTCCAATTTAGCAATTCCCAAAAAACCAGAAGAACTGTCGTACGACGATCTTGTCAAACTGTTCGACAAGCATTTTTTGGGTAAAGAGTCGGTGTTTTCGGCCCGCTATAAATTTTATAACGCCGTGAAGGATCCGAATGAGTCAATAAACGATTGGATTGCCCGTCTTCGATCGTTGATTGCAAATTGTGCTTTTGGAAATCGGCTGGATGCAAACCTTCTCGATAGATTTGTAATTGGCATGAATAAAGGAGGCTTGAGGAACCGTTTGTTTGAAGAGGACGCCGAGACTGTCACATGGGACAACCTGGTAAGAATAGCCTCATCCAAAGAAGCCTCAGTTACATGTTATGATCTGACTACCGCCGGTCCGTCCAGTCAACTCAAAAAGGAACCTGTGCACCACATGAAACAAGATACAGCAAAAAAATGTACGGTATGCGGCCGTAGTGGTCACATAGCTTCACATTGTCGGTTTAAATCATATACATGCAAGGGATGTAAGGCAAAGGGTCATCTATTGGCAGTTTGTCCTAATAAAAACAAAAATAAAGAGGCCGCTCTTGACAAGAAAGGTAAACAGGAGAAATCTCATTTTGTCTGTGAAAGTTCAGATGACGAGTGTTTGTACAAATTGCATGACAATGGTTGTCAGGAGTACAAAATTGACCTCAAAATAGAGGGAAAGGTCATTTGTTTTGAAATTGACACTGGGTGCAACAGTACAATTCTGCCTAAACGCATATTTCAAGAAAATTTTGGTGACCTTCATCTGGCTCCAACCAAGAAGACGTTCACTACGTATTTACATGAGAAGGCTACAGCTATTGGGTGTGTGAATGTGGGGGTGGAGCACCAGGGTAAGTTGTACCCGAATTTAACATTTTATGTGGTGGAGTCACAAGGACCTCCGTTGTTGGGTCGAGAATGGTTCAAAACGCTAGGTTTTGATATTGTCGACAGCGGATCTGTCAAAACGTCGGTGGTCTGTCATACGGCTGAAAACCAACAGTCAGCTAACCATTTGGAAGAGGAGCTCAAGCAACTGTATCCAGAAGTCTTCACCGAAAAACTTGGGAAATTTTTGAATGGCCAAATAAAATTGGAACTTCTTCCAAATTACAAACCAAAATTTATTAAGGCAAGGCCTGTTCCATACTCTATACGTCACAAGGTGGATCAGGAAATTGACCGTTTGGTGAAGGAGGGAATTTTAGAACAAATCGAATTCAGTGATTTTGGTTCACCCATAGTTCCTGTGCTGAAAAGGAACGGCCAAATTCGAATTTGTGGGGACTATAAGTTGACCCTAAACCCCTGTTTAAAAACTGACCCATACCCGTTACCCAGAATTGAAGACATTTTCCAGAAATTGGGTGGTAATAAAGTTTGGGCTAAAGCTGATTTGAGTCATGCCTATCAGCAGTGCGAACTGGATGCAGAGTCACGAAAATTGGTCACAATCACTACGCAGAAAGGGTTATTCCAATATACCCGCATGCCTTACGGTATTAGCGTTGGACCATCTAAATTTCAGAAACTCGTCGACGCTGTGCTGGCGGGAGTGGAAGGAGTTGCAGCCCTACTCGACGACGTGGTTATTGGAGCACCCGACGTTGACACATTGAAAAACCGTCTAACTGAAGTCCTAGATCGCTTCAAGAAAGCTGGACTTACATTGTCAGCCAAAAAATGTGAATTTGGCAAAACGTCCATCGAATACCTGGGATGTAGAATTGATGCAGATGGATTGCACTCAACTGATGATAAAGTAAAGTCAATTGTAATGGCACCTGAACCAAGGAACGTCAAGGAGCTTCAAGCTTTCTTGGGGTTTGTCAACTATCTTGCTAGATTTTTACCAACACTGTCAGCTACCCTTCACCCACTACATCAACTGTTGAAGAAAAGCGTCAGATGGAACTGGGATGACAGCTGTCAGAAGGCATTTCTTAAAATCAAGAGTATAGTGAAGGCGAATCGATCGTTGGCTCATTACAACCCGGATTTACCAATCAAGTTGACTGTCGATGGTTCGGATTTTGGCTTGGGGGCTATAATCTCGCAATCTTACCCAAACGGCGAAGAAAAACCACTGGCTTTTGCGAGCAGAACATTGACTGATGCTGAGAAGAAGTACAGTCAACTGCATAAGGAAGCCGCTGCTCTTGTGTTTGGAGTAAAGAAGTATCATCTGTACCTATTTGGTAGAAAATGGACACTGGCAAATGACAACAGACCCCTATTATCCATTTTTGGGCCAAATAAAGGAATACCAACCTGCGCAGCAAACCGACTGCAACGTTGGGCTCTACTGTTGGCAAATTATAACTTTGACGTAGAATGGGTCCAATCAAGTAAGAACAACGCAGATTGGTTGTCCAGAGCGCCGTTGCAGGCTGACCCTGCAAAGAAAGAAGGAATGGATCCAGTTTTGTTCCATGTTTTTGAGGAAAATGAAGATTTGCCCCTCAAATATCAAGATATCCTTGCTGAAACAAAGAAAGAAGATGTCCTGAAGAAGGTGGCAACTTACCTAAAGATAGGATGGCCTCAGCCGGCTCCTGAAGAAGTTCTTCCATTTTTCCGCCGTCGTGATGAACTCCATGAGGAAGAAGGTATAATCCTATTAGGAAACAGAGTGGTTGTGCCTAGACGGTTGCGCAAGTCAGTACTTGAAGAATTGCATGCAGCGCACATGGGCATAGTTAAAGTGAAGGCGCTTGCCCGTTCGTATGTGTGGTGGCCTCGCATCGACGTTGATATAGAAGAAAAGGTGAAATCATGCACCGCTTGCAACGCCGTGAAGGACAACCCTCCAAAAGCGTCTTTGATTCCATGGGAGTGGCCAACGAACCCTTGGCAGAGGCTTCACGTGGACTATTTGGGTCCAATCGCCGGCCAGTACTATTTTGTAATAGTTGACAGCAACACAAAATGGTTAGAAGCTTTTCCCACTAAATCAATGTCAACTGAAGTCACAAAAAACATTTTACGTCAAGTGTTTGCCAGATTTGGACTCCCGGAAGAGCTGGTGTCAGACAATTATGCTTCTTTTGAGTCGCAAGAATTCCAGCAATTCCTCAAAAGAAATGGGATTCAACATAAAACGGGAGCGCCATATCATCCTGCCACCAATGGCGCAGCGGAAAACAGTGTAAAAACTGTGAAGCGGCTATTGAAAACTGCATTAGCAGAATCACAAAGTTCAGACCTCAATAAGGCCCTCGCAATTTTCCTTCTGCAATACAGGACCACCCCACATGCCACCACAAATGTGTCGCCAGCTCAAGCCTTGTTTGGACGCAGCCTACGGACCCGACTGGACTTATTACGCCCAAAACCTTCGTCTACTGCATCAAGAGTGGAGCAGAAACAGAAGCAGCAAATAGAGGCAAAAGGTGGAAAGCCAATATCTCCAGACAAATATGCTCAGTCAGACCAGGTGTGGGTAAAGAATTACGGTCAAGGAGGGAAGAGGTGGATGAGAGGTCAGGTGGTAAAAACCCTTGGCCCTAGAAGGAGAAGTGTTTATGTTCCAGAGGCAAATAAAACCTGGACGCGGCACGTCGACCAACTAAGACCTTCAGTGGGGGAGCCTGAAAGCCCTGAAGATGAAGTTTTGCAAAACAAGTCCCAACTGGACACGTCCCCGGATTGGCCTGGATGGCCAACACCCACACCTACAACAGAGAGTGAAGACGTCATCGATAAACCTGACGGATCCAGAGCAGAAGAGAAGACGCCTCTCTCAGCTAAGTCACCTGGGCGGCCAAAACGGGAAGTTGTGGTGCCGCGTCGGTTAATAGAGGAAATTAATTGAAGACATCCTTGATATAATTGAAAAGACAATCGTTAGAAAGAGATTATCATTTACTTTATTTTGTTGGGGTTATATTGAATTTTTGGAGGTGCAAGTTCGGTCTAAAGAAGTGTTTGTGTTGTTTTCACTGCTACTTTTCAAATTCCAAATTTTGATTGAAATTTTTGTAATGTCTAAAATAGAAAGGGGAAAATGTGGGATATGGAAGTTTTCCCTGTAATACGGACTTTTCCTGTAGAGGTGGCTAACCTGTTTTTGATAAGAGAGATAATGTTCAGTTTTCGTGTTCGCCGACTAGAAGTTTGTTTTATATTATAAAGTTGTATTTTACTTGAATAAAGTGTTTTAAAGTGGAAATTATATTCTCCCGTGCGTACAAATACAACAATTACATTTACAATTCTCATTGTACCTACATAAAGTAAATTCCTCATTCTTCATCCGTGGGAATAATATACGTCCCTCGACCCAAACTAAGTACGATCGACCTCGTTAAAATGCCAGAAAATATGCCGAATGCTTGCTACCGCTGTCTCTATCAATTTCATTACAACCTAAAAATCTAAAACTTACATTGAAACATATTTACAAAACGGGTTCTTCATTGATGAGGGGAGCAACGTGTTGCTGCATAGACAGCGAAGCCATCGTCACAGTTTCATATCCTTCACACGGCGACCCAAGAGTGGAACAAGTCACTGTGTTGGCGAGTTCTTTCAGGCCAGTGATTCAACTGTGACCGGACCTAGTAAGAAAACTGAGGTCTGATGGTTGGATTTAGATGAATTAATAATGAACTCTCTGATGGTGCCAATCCAGAATTGGAAATCGAATTTAATTAATGTCAGAGGCCATTATGATACCCGAAGCATGCTTCACCTACCTACACTTCATGCAGACACATCGGTACATGGATATGTCTTAAATTAGCCTTCAGTTCCCTGGACGATTTTCAGTTTTACCTTCCTCTGAATTTCTCCTCTTCGGTTGTACTCGAGGGAAAAGGCGTATTGATTACAAATTCATTAAACTTACAAGAGTCGCCTTTACATGCACCTTTATAGCTTCAAGTTGACGTTTACGAAGACGTTTCACACACTTTTTGGAAGACATTGTAACTAGGGATGTGCGATACATATCGATGCGGATTAAAGCAGGTTACTTCCTTTGATACCGGGTACATTTGGTATGAATCTTGCCTTTCGACACTTGTGACACAACACACATAACGTCAGACGGCTATGTTGTTGTTCTGCTATGTATAGCGTGACGGAAAATTTGGCTGACGGGGGAACGGTAAGACAATATGTCATATTCTTGTTAAAAATTGTTTTTTGCACTGGGGAAAATTTAAGGATCTTGAACAATAGCGTCGCGTTAGCTATTTGATGCGTTCCAGACTTTGTAGCCATTTTAGCTTCATATAAAAGAGGGTGACATCCTCATCTAATTTCAGGCGAAATTCATACTTGATTACTGCGTTTTGTAATTTTTCGCTGTAACTGTTTAATATTTAACTGTAATTGTTTAATCGCGAAACGCAGTATTCAAAGTTATGCACAACCATAATCGACGTGGAGAGCTAAGAGAACAGTGCAATGAGTTAATTATTGACTCATTGCACTGTTCCAAAATAATTATTATGAGATAGCTGAAAAACAGATTGTGTGGTATATCCTTCGACACAAATAGATTTGAAGGGTTTAAAGGAGGCCAGTGAAAGGCCACAGGGTAACGGTTGTTACTCGTGTGAATAATGAGGTAAGACCTACATGGCAACAGTGAATCTTCGAAACTCCTAAATCTTGTTAATACCCAGCGATGGACGAATACGACAAAGATGATTTACTTCAAGTACCAAATCGACTAAGAAACAATTTCGGTTGACTTCCTTAACCCTTGGTGATCTACCCAGAGAATAATAAAACGTTGTTGGAAAATGTACGGCGTTTTTATAGCTCAAACGTTAGTGAAGTTTGCTGCCAACTAGCTCCAGCGGGGTAGACGACAGAATCGTTGGTCGTCGATAACCAAAAATTCATAAGTAGATACCGATCGAAAAGTAAGACCGTTACGTAGAACATGTTACGACACATTAAATGTTTTTGGTCCATCTTGGGCCAAAGACATTGAAGAAAATTATTGAAATGTGTGATGCAATGATGAATCGCCATCATTCACCAACTTTCGAGAGATCTCTGTTTGCTTCTCAAGGTTTGGTAACTCACCCATTCGGCTGAGTTGACATTTTCTACGGCCTTAAAAATATAAGAATCGTATGTTTTCTGCGCTTCTTGGGAAAATATTGAATTGTTGGTCTATGTTCAGATGTGACGGTTTGAATGGTATTCCACCAATGAAAAGTTTAGAAAAAACAAAATATTGAAAAATATGCGTAAACTGAATGGCGGGTGAAACAATGTAAATTCAGGATGGTCTGAAACGGATTTTGGTTTAAACTTTTTCAGAAATTCGAGTTTTAACCCTTTAACGGACAATGTGCCCTTTAGGGTACACGTTTAAAAAAAACATTATTATTACTATTGTTATTACATTTTAGTCTTTTTGGCCATCGCCGTACCAAACCTGAGCGCTGTTATTTCTCTGGTCGGGGCCTTGAGCAGGTCGACCCTCGCATTGATTTTCCCACCCATCATAGAAATCGTCACGTTCTGGGACTACGGCCTCTCGAAGAAAACTATTTTCAAAAATGCTAATTTTCCCAAAATTTTGTAAATTCTTCTTCTTAGATGATTTGGCTTCAGAAAGTGGGTACAGCTTTCGTACAAGTACGCAACCACGAGGGACATTTTATGTCTTTTCGCCCACACCCACACCACGTACCTCGTACTTCAATAATGATATTGTGAACTTCATAAATACCTGGTGTAAACAATGTCACAAACGTCACAATGTCACACTTTTTGAGTTATGTGCCATAGTAAAAACATAAAATGTCAAAACTTGGACAAAGAGCAGAAAATACAAAAGAAGAAATCAACTAGATCTATGAACGGCTTGGTTACGGTCGTAAACCAGGTAAATACATTAAATATAATATATTTTATATTTTAAAATATTATTTTAAAAATATATTTAAAATATAACCATTTTGGTTTATTATCTTCGATAATGAACCATTGGAATCGCCCAAAGAAAAAATTTTTTTAACCCCCCCTCAAAATTTGTTGGTTTACGTTTCAAGATACGTAGATTCAGAAAATCGAATAAAAAAAAATCCGTCCGTCCGCCGTACGCCGTACGCCGTACGCCGTCCGCGCCACTTTGCCCAGTTAGCGTTGAGCTAAAATTACGAAATTTGGTTTCTGGGTTTGGACCAGCCCCACAATGATCCTCGAAACTTTTCATAACCCTAGGTCAAGGGGAAGGGGTTCAAAACGAATTTTGAAATTTTGAAAATTCCATATCTCGAAAAATTCATATAGAACGATATGTTTTTTATTTCATATTTAGATAGAGCTTGTTCCGTAGAATTTTTTAAGACCATCCGCAGCTTTGTACGACCAGCCGTTCGTTCACAATGACGGCTCAAAGATTGTGCCTCACAAACGATCGTGACTCAAACTGTTGAAATACAGGTCCATTTTCATACTAACAAGCTCTTTGAAACATCATATGTCGAGTTTGTTGTTCTGAGGTGCGTTTCGTGCTACTGAAATGAAGGTAATTTCGAATGTTTGTTGGTAGGTACTTCTTTTATAGAAAAATTATTACCGACGTAGTATTAAAAACCCCAGAATTATATCGTATTAATTAATAATAATTAATAATAATTATTATAAATAATAAATACAAATTATTAATACCCAACAATGAATTATAATAATTTTCACTAGGTACTTGATAAAATTGTTAATAATTAGTGATAATTGATAATAATAATTAATCTAAAATTTAGGATCTAGACATTTAGACCTAGTGATCTAGACAGAAGGGTGATCTGTACAAAGAAGATAATGAACCGTTGTGTCAAGAATTTGCAGAGTTTTTCAATATTGACTTAGAATTAGAGGAGTTATGAAATTTATATTTAATATAAGTGGGATATAGGAGAATATTGGTATATTATACGACTAGGTAGGAGTGACAATAGAGTAATACAGTAATAATGTACTGGAGACCAGTTTCGACTGTTATACCATCATCAGAACAACACAGAATCCTCTCTTCGGCGTTGTACTGGTGATGGTGATGGTGTAACAGCCAATACGGTCTACAGAGTAGGTATTATTTGTTTTCGTGGAAATAGACTTTATCGTTTTTGAAACTCGCCTTTTATTCCTGAAGATGGATGTCTAATGATCGCCGCAATTATAATTGGCTTAGGTACAACGGTTGTCCCAACATTGCCATTAAATGGACGGTATAAATTTTATATCGATGATGGGTTCTTGACCACGTAGCCGCCTTCCGTGTTTCAGGAGTGGACGGCGGTGCAAGTTGTCGACCTGGAATCAACCTTGAAAGATTCGCCGAACGATTCGCGAAGGAGACGGACCTTGGCAATGGGGCAGGCAATTGATCTCAGAGGAGACGCGGAATAAGTGAAATCCACCGCGTAACAAACCGGCCGAGATGCCCGGTCCGGCCTTACGGATTCCTTTCATCTCAGAGCGTCCAACTTGTGGGTCAAATGATCCGAGTTCGTCCTTGACCCTCAATATAAACACCCCCTGGACCCAGACCGGTCTGCCACTCACAGAACCTGCAGGGTTGGAGTCTTTGAAACTCTTTTGAGAAAGTTTAAATTCGGATTTCAATAGGTTTTTCAGGAGTAACACAAGCCTTCCTCACCCTGTATCGATTGACATGCATGTCCATGGCCCATCATATCATATCATGTCCGTTCGTGAATACGAGGTGGTGCCAAAATGATTGCGCATTTCTGGGTTCGTGAACAGAAGAAAGAAGTATTTCAACTCCACCAGGTTGAAATACTTTTGGTAAACTCATTTTATCACTTTTTTTTTTCAGTACGGTTCCGTGTCTGTGCCTATCCCATTTCCAATTCACTGAAATTAGCTGTGAATTCATCCGGAATTGTCTACTTATATTATTTACTGGACGTTTTTCTCTCCAAGTACGAGTATTCCAAATATATCCATAGCCACTAACGAACCTCCCTCAAAATTATAGAATAACCATGAAAAATTGTTTTATACTTTCAAGTCCGTTTTAACCCTCCAAATACCAGGTGGGGTCCCTAACGACCCCACTGTTTGGTTTTTCTTCACCTGAAATGGTAAAACATTATTTCCTCATGTAAATTTGGACTTTTATCCTACGACCATCAGTATTGCTTGGATGAGATTATATATTTTTACAACGTAACAATAAATTTATTACGATTTCTTATTCACCAAAATTCATTGGGGTACCTCGAGAATTTTGATAGCTAAACTTCAAGATTCAACATAATAGTTACCGGGATGCAATTAAGCAGTCATATTAGTTTTTGCTTTTCAAGTGCCATAGATGTAAGAAATTTGTGTGCAAAGAACACAAGAGATCTACTGCTAAGATTGTGATTGTAATTGAAAAAAAAATTTTCTAAAGTTTTTTTTGTAATTCAAGAGCAGATTTTTAATAAATTCAGTTTTAAAATATCTAAAAATTTAGTGAACTTGCTTGCCTTTACTCAATGCACTCATTTATTGCATTTATTAACAACAACTATCTTAAGATCAGCCTACTAAAAAGTTTTTATTTTTATTTTTATTTTAGTAACTACTTCGTATGTCCTTGGCCTCACCTTAATAATTTTAATTTAAAAAAATTATACTTACTTGGTTCTTGGTGTAATTGTTTTCATCCGGCCTATTCGGAGGGTTAAAAACGTAATTTATTAGAAGAAATTTTTTTTATTTAATTCATTTTCTCTTATTCGTTTTTTCGGTACTCGAACTTCTGGAAAATTTTTTTCCCCTGGCGGATGAAACCTACAAAATAATAAATTGGTCAATTTATGAAAATAAAACCGAAATCGATGACAACTCATGTTGGATCTCATGGTTGATTGATTATAGACAAATTAAAGTTCCTTCCATTTGCGTATCAACTTTCATAATGTACCTACGTAGAAAATATGTAGTTACTTAGTAATGACGAAGAGGCAAGATCAATGAAATCATCGACGTAGCGAGGACGCATCCACTAAATACAGGCGGAAATACCTTCTGAATTACAAGGGACTGTGAGACCAGGTCGGCTGCCGGTGAGGTTTTTCATGAATGAGAGGCAGTTATAAACCTTATTACGAATCTCCCACATCTCCGCGTGCTCTCTTTTTTTCGACTGTTTTCCATTTTCCTATTCATCAATCGCTTCCCATCATTATGATCTTCTTCCTGGCTGCGAATGGAAGAAGTCCCCCGTCTCTGCTAACGGGTTGGCCCAGATCGGTGCCCGCGTCTACCGTCGTCTCCCGTCTTCTGAACTGGTTGAGCTCCAGCGTACCGACGGCGGAGATACCAACGTTCTCTAATGCTCCCAGTTATAAGACATTGATATTGTGGTTATTATTTATTTATTTTATTTTTCTGCTCTTTGAGAACGTGAGTCCCGCTCGTACTCGTAGTTTTTTTTTTTTTTTTTTTTTTTTTGCATTAGCTGGCAGCTGTAGCCATGTAGGTACATAGTTACCTCAATATATCATCAATTTACATAAGAACATTACATTTTTACATTGATTTTGTTAACAAAAATAAACAGTTCTTTATAAACAGGCAACAACTAACAGTGAATAATTATTATCAATAATTATAATTTGCTCGTAACATAATATACGAGAGGTGTTTGATTGAGATCGAATGGACCTTCAAGAAGAGCAATTGTCACCTCAAATACATCGAGAAAAACGAAAGAAGTTGACTTCATATCGAATCGAGGTGTTTGATTGAGATCGAATGGACCTTCAAGAAGAGCAATTGTCAACTCAAATAGATCGAGAAAAGAGAATCCTTTCTAGTCTGTCAGTTTCGCGGACAGTCCATGAATATGTGGTTCAGTACTTCTTCCTCTATGCCACAGTCTTCACAATGCAGAGGAGATATGTCCCACACAGCCCGTGATTGGACCGTAGTCTATTAATACCCGAATGTCTTGTCTACTGAGCTCGAGCCTCGAAAACCATGGTTTCACAGACACCGGAGGATTCATTAGGCGGTATTGAACTCCCGCGCTCCCGTCATGTCTGTTGCCATACTGATGTCAGAATTTGTTAACAAATAAACAGTTCTTTATAAACAGGCAACAACTAACAGAGAATAATTATAATTTGCTCGTAACACAACGGATTGTCCAAGAGGCGAATAATTGAAAGTGGCATATCCTGGCTAGCCTGTCAGTTTCGCGGACAGTCCATGAAGATGTGGTTCAGTGCTTCTATGCCACAGTCCTCACAATGCAGAGGAGATATGCCCCACACAGCCCGTGATTAGACGAATCTCTTGTCTACTGAGCTCGAGCCTCGAAAACCTTGGTTTCACAGACACCTGAGGATTCATTAGGCGGTATTGAACTCCCGCGTTCCCGTCATTATGTCTGTTGCCAAACTGATGTCAGATGTCTATAGCATATTATGCTCGTAGTTCCAAAATTACTCGACCGCTTTTGATGGCAATCGCACAGGCTGTGGTTCCTTTCGCATTGCATTGTCAAAGGTTCACTTCCCACACATTTCATGTCATCTGTGTTGTGTTAGTTTTTGAGGACCGTCCGTCGGTTGTTGGAGTTAGTCGATCGTGAACCGAACAGGAGGCTACGATTATTGTTTGGGCAGCTTCAACAAAGGTTTGGTAGCACACAATAGATCGCAGAGGCCTTTCTAGATAGCGGTAGATTCTTTTGGGGGACTTGGTGATCTAGCGAGCGCGGAACGAGCGTTTTCTACGATCAAACGCCTGAAATGGGGTTCGCAAACCGCAAGCCCGAGCTCGTTTCAACTCGCTGCTCCGACGGCGTTCGCGGCAAATGGCCCGTCGAATGTTCGATTCGTCTCATTGTTGGGTGACTGAGCTGCGAGGGGAAATTTTGATTACGAGGAGCCTTAAGGCTGGAGGTTAAAGGAGGTGGTTAACTGGAGGTGGTTAAAGATGCTTTGGGATCATCAGAATCGCTGGAGATAGCACGGTTATGGATTAATGAACCAAAACAGCTTGTAGATTATAGACGTACCTAGCAAAACAGTAACTCATTATAAACCATTTATACAAACTGTTTGTATAAATGGTTTATAATGAGTTGTATGGTCGGTGAAAATACGGTGGTAGTGTCTCGAATTCGACACTATACAATACTTGTAGCCGCTTGTAACAACTTCCAGTCTCTCTTAGACATCTCTCAGTCCTCCAACGGTCTCTAGCCACTCCTACAATCACCAGACACTCTTAGTTACCCAGGTCATCGGTCATCTTGTGAAATGACTGAGTCAGAACAAAAACCATGAAAAGCCTTTGATGGGTTTCGCCAAAACAATGTCTACGGTGTACTAAGACTTTTTGAAAATGACGGATTTTTTCTAAACAATATTATCTAGACAACGTCCACTACGTCTTTCAATACCTACGCAGAATAATGAACCGTTATTGTTGAAGGCATTCGAGTCGAATCCATTGGACGTGGCAGAGACGGTAGGCAGGTTAGGTACCTACCAACCATCAGTTATGTCGTAACAGTGAAAGCGATAGTGGAGGCTGGGACCAAGATATTTTGAGCGATTATTTATGAAAGAGCTGTACCACCACAATACCCAGCCTCTTTTTATAAAAACTGCTTTTTACTATACAAAAATCCATCATTTGATTGGTTTTGTATTTACATGGTTACAAACGGAACGGCGTACGAATTTTGTCGTTTTATAAGACGTGGAGACTCGGTTATCCGACCTTCGGTTGTCCGACCTTTCGTGTTATCCGGCCGTTCCCGTACATGATATGCACGATCAATTTCAGAGACTGCGATATTTGGCGGCCATAAAACGATACACAGCCGGCTAACAGTAAAATGTTTTTACCCATGTTTAAAATAAGTTACCTATTACACGTGTTTTTTTTTAGAGAATTATTTTGATAAAACTAAACTAAAAATTATTAATGTTGTTATCCGGCATTGCAGCGGCCGGTTTATGACGGATAATCCAAAAACTATTTTTTACTCTCTGTTTTTGAGATCATCCAGACTACAGAGAGGTAATCAATACACTCCACTGTTTTGCTCGTTGCTAAAATGATGATTTTGGTCCATTATGGTTTATTATTTTCGATGATGAACCACTGGAAAATGTCGACAGTATACCTGTAAAACCTTGTAAGTACCCAAATGAAAATTTGTCAGGAAAGGGGAAAAACTGCGTAGTAACGCGATACCAATCTTGAAGAAGCTTAAATCCCATTAACTGAAACTTGTGCCCCCACGACTCTATTTTAGAACTCGGTGAACGGTCATTTCCTACGCGATTAACTTTTTTTTTTAGCGATTTTGGGATTTACGAGGTTTTGTTCATGAATTTTTTCCGACTTACGAGGTTTTTTTCTCATAAAATTGGGTAATAGAAGAAAAACTTCATCATTTTAATATTTTGTAAGCATTTAAGGAGCCTTGGTAACTTGATATGTTGTAATCACAGAATTAAGATTTAAGAATTAAGATTAATTAATTAGAATTAAGATTTTCAAAATTATTACGAGTATTAAGTATAGAGATCATTGTATAAAAGGCACAGTAAAGAGATTTGAGTTGTATTATTTTTTTTCGCCCAGACAAGTTCAATTATTATATCCAATCAAAAGGTAATCTTTGGATAAAATTATACAAGGTTAAAAAACAATACATGAGTCAAAATTATTAGAAAATCACAATAAGTTTCATGCTTAAAAATAGAGACGTGCCTATAGAGTTTTACAGTATCAAAAATATGACAAAAACAGTCTCTATAATCACAAGATTCAGTTGTCACAAAATGAACTAAATTTTAATCCTTGAAATAGTAATTAACAAGTCAGTGAGCTCTAATAGAAGGAAATTAAGAAAACCGTTTCAGTCTTAAAAATAGGAACGTGTCCCTACTGAGAACAGTCGTAAAAATTATTTCATCTCAAAATAAACTAGGTAGATCAATCCTTCAAGTATTGATGAATCAGTGATCTAGACGGTCATAAAACAAGACTTGTGGAAGACAGGAAGGATTACTTCCTTCAGCTCCTGAAGGTGCTTAAACTTTGAGGTTTTATTTTGGGTGGAGCATTACAAACCTGAGTTATGTCACCTGACGGAGGCTTCCTTTTGGTTTATTTTCCCAACATCTCCCAATCATTATCGAAATTGAGTTTGTAGTAAAGTTCACCGTCTGGGGTATAATTAGCTGATTTGAGGTCCGTCGCCATGGGGTCTCCGGCTGTTTCCTGGCCTGATAGAAGTAAATGGCCCTAGTTTGCTGAAATCCCTCAAAAAGGAATAATTCAGGTATTCGACTTGGTATGGTGGATCCTTTCGAGCATTCTAAATAATGTCCACGTGTTGTTCCGGGGTGTAAGCCCATTTATTTTTTTAGATTTCCCTCTATAAGGACATGAATGCTATCGCATTTCATCTGCGCGTGTCCTCTCTACGTATTTCTGCACTATCGTGATTTTGAGTTCTTTACTCAAGTTTAATAGTGCATTAGCTAGACATACAAGGTTTTACAACCCCTCAGGAAGGTTCGGACTTATAGGTTATTACCAGTGCTGCCAAACCGTTTCAACGAATAATCCCTCAAAATTCACGAAAAACTCCCCAAAATCCCCACTGGATGAACCAAAAAATCCCCACAAATTTAAGGTGCCGATAAAAGTAATTTTGGACACAATATTGATCGCAAATTGAAAGATTAATTAATAAAAGGTCATGTAACAAGGAAAACAATGTGTGAGAAATTAAAAAGCGGTTTATTACCACAAGAAAACGGAGAAGGTAATTGACCAACAAAAGGTACCTAGTTACTTATGGTAAATCATGTTGTCAATTAAAAAAAAAACTTGATGGGTAAGTTTCACACGAGAAATGAATTTGAATAGGTTAACATCAGCTAAAAATAGATCACCAAACAAATGTAAACCTACAAGTAAGACTAGTAAGTAACAGGAAAAAAGTTGTCCGCTAGTTGTCCAGCTGCTGAGGATTTACATTTAGAATTGGGAATCTTCCCAGGACCACATTCCGGGGTGGAATTTCTCCACTTAACACTGTTTCAGGATTCAATAGGTTTACCTATGAAGGTAAAGAGGGGGTCCTCAAAGCAGAAGCTAGGAACGGGTTGACAGACAGGGACACTTGCACTCTACACAGATAGAGGGACCCACAGAGTTGTACCTAACAGTACAGTAACAGAAGAGGGAACAGTTAGCAGGACAACAGGGTGCAGGGCGAAGAGCACGACAGACATAAACGATCAGTACCCTGATCTCTTCTTCTTGCATCGTTCTGTTTGCAAACGATATGTTCTGATAACACGATCAAATGTAATTGTGGTGAAATTCACCTTTGATTCGTATGTATTGCAGTCGAAAAATAATAGAAATCAAGGATTGGCAGTGAAGCTCGAAAATCCAACCTTGTGACCTATCATTACTCCGTTTATTTCTGTTACTCACAAGCAAGGAGATAAGATATAATATTAAACTTGAACCTACTTATAACAAACAGTATTAGTTTTCGAACCACAGAAAGAATATGGAATTTCAACAAGAAAGGCAACTAGGTGCATATCCATTGGAATAAATCGTGTGTAAACTATTGATCGTTTCATTTTTCTGGCCAAGTGTTGTTTCGCCCTCTTCACTATCCCATTTGAAGGAAGAGCAAGCAGCACTGTTCACTCATCTTGATCCCAACGGTAAGCCACTCACACGAGACCCGTAAGGTAATTTCTCTGTATTCACCGTACAGAGTTACAGAGCTATGAACCCGCTATGCGCCTCATGAACCTCAAGAGAGTCTAATCAACAAACATGATTTCCCTTTCGTCTCTGCTCACCATGGCCCGCCTTATCAAACCTCCTTCCGCCGCTTGTCAGATGTTGATTTGACGCAACGTGAACATCTAGGACGAGGCTACTTCAGTACTCACAATCGTACAATAAATTATTCTGTGTCTGAAATTTGTATCTTCAGCATGTTCCACCAAGGCCTGTGTGGCAGACGATTAATCCTTTAGATTTTAAAAATATGAAAATGAGGCGTAGCGTGTGGGTTCCGTACCTTATATTAAGACATATTCAAAAATGAATTAGGCATGGAGCAGGGGAAAGAAAAAAGAGATTTTCTATGAAAAATGAATTTTACCTCTTTCAATTACCTGTTTCACACACGACATCAAAAATGAGGTTGTCTAGTTGTACAAGCGTGGCCGTAGGCGCATTGTCATATTGACCATCTTTGAAGGTAGGAAGCGAGGGGACAATAAGTCGAACAGACAAAGGCGAGTCCACGAGTGTTTTTGAGAGAAGATTAATGAATTTCCACCGGCTCGAAGGACAGCGGATTGGTCGATGATGGCTGACCCTGATGTGGTTCCCGGCCCGGAGGCCATGTGAAGTAAGGAGCGGCCAAAATAGTTATACGAGGAGAAGTTGAAACTTCAACATTAATCGAACGAAAAATTAATTGCCTACTAATTTCCACCAGATTTTGAAAGGTTTCTTCCGACGTGCTAAGGTACTCACTGGGTAATGTCCTCAAGCTCACTATAATATTTACTGCCTAGTGCCCCAACGACTTCACTCATGACATACCCCATAGGACCCAAACGCCGATGTTACGTCATAATTTGACAGCAATGGCAGGGGAAGACTGCAGAAGACTTTCCAATATCACGACAGAGGGCATAGAGATTGGCAACGCTTGTCCTTCTTTCGTGAGAAAAAGTCAATGGCGGTCGCTGACCTTTTTTTCCTTCAAAAATGGCAAGACTGCCAGTTATCACGGAATCATCTGATTATATTGTCAGTACTACGAGTTACAACAGGCATCTTCTTTTATTAAAATCCAGTGGTAATTAGGTTAACAGTTATCCATATTTTAGTATACTGAAAAAATCACATAACTCCATCATTCACACGTTACAAGGGACGTACTTGTTGAATAGAGACCTTCGAGAAAGGTCAGACTAAAGAGAAGCAGGAATCAGAATTAGCCAGTCGGTAATTGGTGGTGACGAAAGGCCGTTTTTGGTATTATTGCCTTCGGTACCCGTTGCCCGACCCACTAATTCTTAAACTACTTGGAAAACTCGCTCATTACCTCATGCTGCACAACTACAATGTTTTTCTGAATGAGACAAAAGAATCACACTCTTGGTTGGGAAAGCAGTAACGTAACCAGGAATTTAGTTCGCGTGAGAGGAGGGGGGAAGCAGGGGAGACTGGGGGTATATCCCCCCCCCCCCCCCCCGGAAAATTTTGACTAACAGGGTACTAAATACAGGCTTTAAAGAAATCTTTTTTAAATTCGTGATTTTTCAACATTTTTCTAATATGTCTCAATAATTTGGGGGGTCCGGGCCCCTAGACCCTCCCTTGCATTCGCCACTGTATGTAACTGTACAGACCTACTCTCATCACTGGCAATGATATCTGAACGGTCCGAGTCCAGTTAGTTTCATCTCCATAAGGCAGGTCCAATTATAATCGGTTGATCACCTAGGAATTCCTAGAGGGTACCGTTCCGTAAAAAACCTCAGTGAATGGTAGGTGATTGCGGAAGCCGGCTGAGTAATTGTACATTTCGTAGCCTTTGATGTTGATGATGTTTTTTCAGTTCTACCTTCGAGCCCTTATTCTACCTTATTGCGAACCAACGGCTGGTCCCACAACGCTCCGAGTGGCCCAAAAAGTCAACAAATCAAAAATGATTCAATGTGTATAAACAAAACTAAACCGCTATATTTAAAGTTTTTGAGCTATGGCGTTTTTAAATTTTCGACTCTTATTTGCCGCTTCCTATTGACCTAGGGTAATAAATACTGTCAGGACTCATCACTAGGGTAATTTTACTTTTCGCTGAAATGTTTCAGAAAAACTTCAGCGAGAATTGAATAAATCGGTGACTCCACGCTCTGTTTAATTTTACCTACTCAAAGACTCGAAAGAGGTAAAAGCAAGAATGTCATTATAATCAGATGGGCCTTGAAATGGGTTAGAACACCCTTGACACACATCCTCAGAACTGGTGGAACAGGAACTTTAGGAGGCACTCGGTGGTCATGAACTTGGTTGAAGAGGAGGAAGATGAAGATGAGCCAATATTTATATAAATCAGAGTAATCAACTTAATATACAATCGGAGATTGCAGAACCTCACTTGCTGTTGGAGTAAAGTATCTTATCCACAAGTCATATGCAAGTCAATTTTAGTGATCTGGTAGGCTATTGAAGGTGACAAATTTTTTCGAATTGGCCAAATTGAATAAATAGAACATTTTTGGCCTAAAACATTCGTACAAGTCGAAAACGTGTCCAAAAGAAAACAGAGGGGCTATGACCAACTTTAAATTTAGGTGTAACGTTCAGCAACTGAACGGGTTGAGTAGGTCAAAGTAATTTTCTATAGAATAGTGATTTTTCTATAGGAGTCCACCCTAGAAGACCTCATAGTAGCAAAATAGGAAGCTGTATCTCTCCCAAGGAGATAAAACTTCCACGAAAGGCCATCAACCTGAGCCCTCACAATAGCACAGTCCAATCGCGCAGAACGGTGAAGAATCGGCCCCTTTTCAATCTCACTAGAGCACTTTCTCTGCAAGTAGATAACTGTACATCATCCTCCACCTCCTCGTTGTAACACCTGGTCTACACGACTTGTCACTTTACTGAGCCCCCTTTTCAAGAAAAACATTGAACGAAGTGACATCAGCAGTAACGCAACTATTGAGCGCCATATCGTGGAAACTGATAGCTACGCGGTGTTACAAGTCGACTTGCGTTCGTTTAGTTGGCAGGACCTTCATCTACATATTATGTAGATGAAGGTCATCGATATGTACAGCTGATTAGAGTATCTTTATATATACTCGTAAAATTTGTGTGTATGAATGTCCCAATTGGTTGAAACTTAGTCTCTGAGCTCTTAAGAAATAGCTGGGCCGATTAACGGGGTAAAATTGTGTTGTTGTTTACATTGACTTCTTAATATCAACACATACAAATTTGATAGTGCAATTGACGAGACAGTTATCACAGTCACCTGGTGAAACCTGTACAGGCGAAGCAACGTAGAAAGAATGACAAACCATATCCGCTGCTAAGCTTCGAACGACACCACCAGAAACTCACTGTCATTGATCAGTAAAAGAAGTTGTACGAAAATAGTCATGAATCCCATGCACTCCAGAGAGTCTTGAAAGGCGTTTCCTGGAATCAAAAACAAGAGCTGTATGAATACGGAGTTTTTGACGGATCATGAAGTGTACGACACCAAATGCGCTTGTATCATTGTAAATGACCATCTTGCAAGCCCCACTTTCTCTAAAAAAAAAAAATTAGTCTTAGAGAGTGGAAAGAAAACTGTCTGTCAACGGGATCTTCAATAGATGTCGATTACGTCCATTTGGTTTAGGGCGCCTTTCAACGCACCGTTTAACTTACGGTACCCGCCAACCTGACCGTGCTTTTAAGGACTGACGGGTCATGGATCACAGACAGACCGTGCCGTTTCCAGAATCCAGTCTGTTACATGAACCAATTTTCTGATGCCAGAATTCGATTCAACGGCTACTATACATAATGTTTACAACATGAAGAAAGAAACTCAAATCGCTAATATAGCACGCATCCTAGAAGAGGGGTACAAGTCAAAAAAATTTAGTCAAGTCTCCCCCCCACTCCTTTCTCCTATAAAAAAAAAGAATATTTTTGTCCTATGAGCTGTTGGAGCATTAGTGTGGGGAACGATTTCCGCAACGATCACTAATATGAGTCATGTTGCTATGGAAACACAGCCTTTTATGTAAGAGAGAAATTTGGAACGCGATTCGTGGAAATCACATTTTTGGACTTGTACCCCTCTTCTAGGATACGTGCGATATAGTCTTCTCCAAGTCAGCTATTAGATAATATCTAATGGCTATAAGATTTGATGTGAAGTACTTCAAAGTACTTCTTGAGTTATGTTTCTGTTCTTTAATATGACTTTTTTCGTATATCATCTTCGAAATATTGATATGTTCAAATGGAAGTTCAACGTTTACCCATGTCGAGTTGAAACTATTGTAAACTCTTCGTTTTCAAGCACCAGAAATATCTAAATACGTACGAGTATAATCTTAGTACAGCAAGCCAGCGTACGTTCAGTGCTACCTGGTGTGGATGCGGATGGGTATCAAAACCAATAATTTGGTCATCGAACCTCGGACCTCAAACTTATCATAACAAGGTAGTTAGGAGTATTGTCGACGCCGCTTGGTAAATCAGAAATAATGACCTCCATCGAGACCTAAACATGGAATCTGTCAGCGAAGTGGCGAAGAAACATACGATTAAATACCAACAGCTACTGCACAAACTCATGAACAGCAAAGTAACGCTCTTGCGGGCGAAATCGAACAAAACCTCTCGATCTTGCGTTGTCAGTAACTGGTATTTCACCAAAATCAGGAGTACTTTTCAGGATTTTACATTTAACAGTTTGCCTTAGTAAGAGGCGATGTTCCCCTCTTGCGATTTTCGAGGGCGATTGAGACTGGAGGCAGTTCGACCTGTGAAAAGCCACAAAGCGACGCGGGGCGACACACAGCGTTTTAGATACGCTCGTCCTTCCAGCGCGTGACCGAAGAGTTTAGCAGGCGCGGCAGTCCATCGGGGTGGCAGCCCCTGGAGACCATTGTGGCCCAACAACGGCCTGACACCGTAAGGAATCTGATTTTCTTTCTTCGTATCCCTCAGGATAAGATGCGATCGCAAAAGACAACCCAGGAAAAGACTAGAAGAGGAAGTCGACTTGGAACTCCTTCGTGGAACCTGAGAGTGAATTGTAATTACGGAAAACTCCCAGGGGGTGGTTAGGTATAGCTTCCACAGTGTCGAACACATAGCTCCATTTCCTCTGGATATGGAGAAATTTATGTAAACTATTTTTCAGTTAAGATCAGTTGTTTTCGCTCAGTTGGACTTCCCAAGTTGGACGTCCGTAGATCAAAAAGCTACCTAGATATGTCTACTGGGTCGGCGAGCATCTCCAACTCCACATTTTATTTTTGCCAAAGTTTCAAAGTTTTCGTGGGGGTTACTCATTCTTATCTGGACTATTTCCCAGTGCCCTGTGGGATGTATGTGTTAATTAAAAATAGTCTGTGAACGGTCAACCGCTGGAATTTTGAAAATATGACTTGTAGAGGTGGTTGGATCCACGGAGAAAAAATTGCAACTACATGGCCTCTACGAAATTTTCGGTTTTAAGATTTAACAGGATGTAATGAGAAAAGGGGACACCTTTACCGATATATCTCAAACTAAAAATATCCTGTGCAATGCACGGGTCATCCAGCTCAATCGACATACCAACGTCCTTTCCATCTGCTCCCAAAGTCTAGAGGTCTAGTCCTCGTCAGTCGTCGAGTTTATTGGGAGTTGTCAAGAAGCTGTATTCCTTCAGGTTTCATGTGAACCAGAAGCCTCAGTTCGTATCTCCTGGTCCACCTGTGACGCTTTCCACTCCACGGTTTCACATCGTCGTTTCTGAAATACCATGCTCCTTAACACCTTTTTTGGTATGTATGCCAGGAGATACATACCGTAGGTTCAGGTGGCATCAGTACTGTTTTATACAGTAGTACTTCATTATACTGTAATTCACTGTTGATTTTTCTACAGTATCAGATACTACAGCTAGAGTTGCAGTGCTGTCAGCAAATGTTGCCGTAGTTTCTCCCTCAAGTGGAGCATCGTGGGTGCATAATAAGTAAAACAGAGGTCCGTTTTCTCTCTCAAAAACATTCCCAGTTAGTGGTTGTTTCGTAATCACCAGCTAATATTGTGTTTTGGACATGATTACAATGTTAGATAGCTATTTGATTCGTCCCCTGCAGTTTGGCAGTGGGAATATGACGAGCATTGAATATAATTGACTATTGTTTGTTCCCCGTTGACGTGACGCGAAGGTCGCCCGGCCAGCGATACATGAGAGTTTGACAGTTGGGACTGTGTGTTAATTCGATGTCGAAGACTTGTTCAAAAATCCTGACACCTGAAGGCAAAGTTTTAAATAGACAACTTATAATATAAGTTTAATAATATATTATAATAGTTATAATAACATATTCGTATAATAATATTATACGTATATGTTATTATAACTATTATATTATAGGCACTCGAGTATTTTCAGCTGAATAAAAACCAAAATAAAAAACCGAGAATAAAAACCAAAATTGTTGTTCTTTCGGATAGTTCAGTTGTATGTTCATAGAAACAATTATTGTACGCAATTCTTGAAACGCTGATAATGCAATCGGGTATCACCAAATAGTTGAAATGTTGAATTAGTGATTGGGTTGTGGTTTTCACAGCCAAAAATACAAAATCCCCTCACACAGAAGTGTTCTACTGATGTAGGAAAGTATCTTGATGGCTTTCAATCAACCCCTTGACATCGAGAGGTATTGGGCCAATACTATTATTGGCATTTCAATGGCAGCTCTGGTCGAAGCACGAGTGAGCACAAGTTTGCTACTCACAAAACATTTTTTATTCCCTTCATCCTCAGTGAATAATACTACGGTATCGGTGTCCTGAGGAAAAGAAGAAAACCCCATTATATCCCAAATTTACACCGATTTCTCTACTCCTTGCGAATGGTACTACGGTACCGTTGTCCTTGGAGTAAAAAAGGTTTCATTCCCTTCAAATCTCAGTGAATGGTATTGCGATATCGGTGCCCTGGGAAGGTTGTTCTTTTCTGAGTTCCTGAATTTTCATCTCCTAGTGAATGAGGTCGAGATCTCGGTGTCCTAGTATATTAAAATTCACAATTTTACAAATCAACCAAAAATAACCTACCTGTTAGCGAGTAGTCGTTAACCAAAAAATAATAGGAGGAAAGTAAAACTTGTAGGAACCAAGGATCACTCACAAATTCCGGTCCCTGCAGAGATTTTCGATTTAATGGGGGAAAAAGGATTTGATCTACAGATGATCGCACAGAAAGAAACGTTTTTCAATGTATCGTCGTGGTCAAATCAGGATGGCGTATCTCACAAAGTTAATTTTTGGGCTTTTTTAGTTCCAGGGATCCATAATTTCTTAGCGGATCTCATAAAAATGCCAGCTTTAACAAAATCCAAACAGAAAGCACTGAAATCGCATACCTAATTCGTATAAAATGATACTTGGAAACTTCAAATATCACTGGCTTTTTTCCATTCGTGAAAAGTCAAAAAAATGAGATGTGACTCCGACGATATGTGACCATTGTTACCTGGTGATTCGGATTTGACATTAAACATTTAAGAGAGGTAAGGAAAATCCTATTACTTTTTTAGTCTTTTTGAGGTTCTGAGATAATCGCAGGTTGCAAAATGGTCTTCAGCCCGCGGAGCTCATCATGACGTTGTAGAACGATAAATTTAAATGGCCACTGCCTGATCCAGGAGTGCACAACTCAGCAAATTGCAGTTTTGCTAGTCATCTTCAAATGTCGTTTATTTCGTTGGTGTTGGAATAATGTTACGTTACGTCGAGGGTTTGACGTAGATCTCCGAAGAGACCACTTGTTGACCCACTATGTATGAAATACGACTTGGTTAAACGACTCGTAAATTTTACGAACAGGAGAGCTTCTTAGAACTACTTGTTCCATTTGACATTAACCTAAGATGTTTAATTCATAAAACAAAGGCTCTGTTCGAGTGGGATACGAATTGCGTATATGAAACAACCACAATTGAACGGTATAAACGCGGTTATATTACTGAACGGGTAATATGAACATAGTTTTAACGGAGCGGATTTCTTCTGGTGAAGAAATTTGAACAATTCAAACGCAAGCATATACGGGGAGATTTCGTATATTTCTTATGTATACATAGCATATTATAAGCCTTTTCCGAGGAAAATGACGAAAATGCGGATTTTTTACGGTCCACGAGAAGAAAATGCGGAAATGCGGGACATCTTGCAACACTAATTTTGATTGCGTGGAGAAGAGTGAGGAGGTTATTAGAGGGTTTGAGGTGTAGATGGGATGGTTTTGTAGGAGGTACTGGGGCGTAGATACATATGGTCACATATGGTCAATATTTATATGGTTATATAATATATCGGTACCGATTATTATATGATTATATTGGAGTATCGGTACCGACGGTTGATATTGAGGTTCGGTAATGAATAACCCCCCAAAAAACACTCCGTGTAAAAATCACCCCGCCTCGCAAATATCATTCTTCAGAGGCCGGAAAAAGTTATGATATCCACTTTCCCCGCCCGCCCTTTTCCTCATTAAGGAGCTAAGTATAATGAAAAGCTTAACCACTTCACAAGCACCGTACCCCTTTCGAAATCTCCCCTTGGCGCTATTGCGAGACGTTTTTATTACTTCCACAAGCAACTAATACTTGATGGTGGTTAACGTTTTATACAAGTATTAGTTGCTTGTGGAAGTAATAAAAACGTCACGCAATAGCGCCAAGGGGAAATTTCGAAAGGGGTACGGTGCTTGTGAAGTGGTTAAGCTTTTCATTATACTTAGCTCCTTAATGAGGAAAAGGGCGGGCGGGGAAAGTGGATATCATAACTTTTTCCGGCCTCTGAAGAATGATATTTGCGAGGCGGGGTGTTTTTTACACGGAGTGTTTTTTGGGGGGATATCACATCTTTTTGTTGTTGAAGTGGGTCATGTTATGAAGAAGGTTTATGCGAAATTTCAAGTCGATTGGTCCTTTTACCCAGGCTGTAGACTCGTCAAAATTGCCAAAATTAGCCTAAATTTCAGGTTTTTTGTTTCTAAAAGTTTTTTGGGTTGAGATAATGGGTTAAACTTTCAAAAGGCACTGGCTGATGTTGAAACGAAGCTCTGTGCAAAATTTCAAGTCAATCCGTGAAGGTGGAAAGGCCTAACTGATTAAGGAGAAGAAGAACAGGTAAGGGTGAAAAACCGGGTTTTTGAAGTTATATAACTCGGCTCCCTTTAAAGATATCGACTTGAATCTTTCAAAAGGCACTTGCTACACTTGAAACGAAGCTCCGTGCAAAATTTCAAGTCAATCGGCGAAGGTGGAGAGGCTGTAGCCTTGACCGACTGAAAAAAGTAGAAAAACATGGTAATTGGTTTTTGAAGTTATATAACCCGGCTCCCTTCAGACGTAGCGACTTGAAACTTTCAGAGCTTTCTCTTATCCACACCAAAAAGATCCAAACCAAATTTCAAGTTGATCGGTCAACTAGGAGCCGAGATATGGCCAAAATTAGCCTAAATTACCCTAAATTTTAGTTTTTTGTCCCTAATTTTTTTTTTTGGTTGAGATAATGGGTTATTTCGTTCAAATGGCACTGAGACATGCTATAAAGAAGGTATGTAAAAAAATTCAAGTCGATTGGTCCTTTTACCCAGGCTGTAGACTCGTCAAAGTGGACAGAATTTTCCTAAAGTTTCTGGTTTTTTGTTTCTAAAACTTTTTTGGGTTGAGATAATGGGTTAAATTTTATATAAGGCTCTGTCTCAAGGTTAAATGAAGCTCTGTGCAAAATTTCAAGTCAATCGGTCAACGTGGAGAGGCTCCAGCCTTGCCTGTCTGAACAAGGAGAAGAAGAAGGAGAAGGAGAAGAACAATCTAAGGCCGTAAAACCGGGTTTTTGAAGTTATGTAGCTCGGCTCCCTTTAGACCTATCGATTTGAAACTTTCAGGGCTTTCTAATATACACTCAAAGAAGACCCACACCAAATTTCAAGTTGATCGGTCAAATAGGAGCCGAGATATGGATACCTCGAAAACGCGTTTCGTGACGTCCGGTAAATATACTCGTACACTCGGCATCGTTCGTTTTCTCAACTTCTTTGCTTGGCGGGGCGGAACGCTACCGCGTTCCTAGATATGGACATTCCAACGTTGCGACGTTTTATTTCGTCATTATCAAGGAATCTTCAATGAAACAAAAGTCGAGTTTTCACCCAAATTAAATAATTTATCGAAGACCGGTTTCGGCTGCCACACCATCATCAGTATTACACAGAATGAGGATGGAGTGGGTGGACATCTATTTATGGGCGGTTCAAATGTGAAAGCTGCCTTCTGAACTGTCAGTTACAGGAATGGTCAATCAAAGGGAATCCTTAATTTTACTTATATCATCTAAGGCATCCTCTTGGAATCCTATGAATTTCCAAAGTCTTCAATGCATCCAGTTTTGGGCCCATATTACAAATGTGGGCAGTCACAACAGTCACAACAATTAGTTACTAATGGTTTGTTTCTACCAAATTCGTAATTCTATGGCCTTCTTCATATACGATATTCTCAAATCATTTGAGTCAAATGCCTCCCTCCCTCTCAGCCTCTTAGAGCCTGAGATCATCCCTGATAGCCTCTTCTGAACCTGAGATAGACCTTATGTTCCTTCACCCTAACACTAAGCTTCCTACCTGCCTGTCCTGCATACTTAATCCTACAATCACATTTCAAACTATATACCCTGTATAGCCTGTATAACTGTTTTACAATAAACAGCAAGCGGACTGTATTTCGTTTTGGTATAAAAGGGAAAGTAATATAAACTCAAATTTCAAATAGCAAACGTATGGTTCACAATAATTGTTTGCTATTTGAAATTTGAGTTTATATTACTTTCCCTTTTATACCAATACGAAATTAATCAGACGAAAAAATATAGATTGGAGACGGAAATGAATTGGCAGCTCACCTGATGTTCGATGAGGACATCCAGATCCTTCCGAAGTTCCAATTAAGGGCAGATTGGCCGCGGGGGTGGCAAACTTGCGCTCGAACTCTCGATGGACGAAAACGATGATTCTTTGAGGGTTATCAAGAAAGAGTTGGCGAATCAATCGAACGGTACCGCGAGGGGGTCGAGACTCTCGAGAGCAACTGCTTGATCCTGTAGTCACATGAGACAGGGCTGCCAAAACACTAAATAATATTTAAATACTAAATAATAATATTTATCCCATCTCCATTGGATATTATCCCATCTCCAAAACAAAATAATTGTGAACTTCCTTATTTACGATTCAAAATACCCCACTTTTATCTATACTTTATCTATACTCCGTTATATATTGTTGTTTAAGTTGGATAATATTCACAAATTTAGTTTAAAAACTTGAAAATAAGCAAACGTTTTGAATACGAACGCCACGAGTTATTATTATTTTGGTTATATTTAACATTTAATTTAATATTTAACAAATGAAAAAATTATTGGGTCCGGGGGGATGATTTAATTAAATGATTTAAATCTAACATTGAATGGCGATTGTACAAAACTTCAACTTGAATGAGCTGACATGCTGTCAAACGCACGAGCGTGTTATCCCCCCCGGACCCAATAATGTTTTCATTTGTTTTAATTTTTATTTAAAAAAAAAGGTGCGAAATGCATAATATGCATTATTACATTATAATAACAACATTTTTGCAGTCTAAGTACCTACGTCATGAAAGTTCCAAAACTAAGATGGATTTCTAAGCCTAAGGTCCTGTGACCCGTCCAGGCTCGTTTCTTCCCTGATTTTATTTATAATTTTACGATATAATTATAAATTTGCACAAAAAATCTGTCTTGGCAATCGTAAGGCTAAGTTCGTAGATGGACAGAATCGGGCCAGGACAGTACGGGGAATATTAAGGGGGAACAAAATTACCCGTAAATTCCAAAAATGAAACAGTCTGACAAGACTTGTAACACTTAGTGTCACTTATTGACACTTCATTTTAAATGGCCTTTTTACGCTGATCACGATGGTAAAATCAGAATTGCGATATCTTATTAATAATAAGATATAAACATAATATGTTCTCAAACTTTAGCACTTTGAAGATGAAGGAACGTGGTTGTTAGTTGGTAGGTATTATGATCTTCACGATTCATCTCGGAATGAGATATCGCAATTCTGATTTCACCATCGTGTTCAGCAATGAAATATCTATAAACTGAGGTGTTACTTGGCAAAAAATCCTGTAAAAAAACAAAAAAACTGTAAACACCTGTAAAATGGAGATTTTTTCATAAAACCAGTTATGTCTTCGAAAATTCGCTCTTACAGCCATGCTGTATAGCCTCTATAGTGCCTCTTATAGCCATGTTTTTTCTTAATTCTTGTTATAGGATACTTTATATTTTATTATTAAACAAATTGTAATTGGGGTTGCGCGTATTTTTTAACAAATAAACAAAATTTGCAGCATTTAATGCTGCATGCAAAAACATAGGTACGCCATCTAGGTAGGTACATTGAATTACTCTAATTATCCAAAATCTAATAATCCTAAATCTATTAATCAAATAATCCTAACTGTTACAATCAGGAGGCAAGATGTACCCGGTGAACAATTGAATTTTAATAAATATAATATCTAGTATCAAAATTTAATGTTTTTACCATCATGATAAGGAATATGGCAGACATTACAAAATTAGTCGGCCAAGCTGTTTAAAGCTCCTACTCTTCTTCTTTTGTGTACTAAAAGTCCCTAATGCCGAAACTCTCTGATCACTTTTAAATAAACGCGGGGTTTTGAGGTTCGCTAGCGCTCGTAGCGGTCAACGGCTCAAGCTCAAGACTCACCAAACATTTAAGAGAGTGTGCTTTGTGTGTTTCAGAGTGGCGACATCGAAAGCGGACGCCCAGCGGCGTCGGGGAAAGGGGACAGCGGTCGTACCTGCAGTTTCTCTCGGTCCGCTCTACAACGTGTTGCTGTCGCGACCATCCGCGTTCTCTTCGTCCTCTCGCTGCTCGCTTCTCTCATCGCCCTGACTTGGTATTTTATGGGACTGATGTTCGTGATACAGCTGAGCCTCGTCGCACTGGTCGCTTATCTCGCTGCTGGCGGCGGATATCGATGGTTTTATGTCGCCCTTAAAACCGCCCCCAGGGACCTCACGTAAGTGCACAAGTACTACTTATTATCGTCATAAGAAATCATTTTGAACCCGGCAACACCTTGCAAATGTAACAGGTAGCAGCGGTCCAGAGCTTTACAAACCCTGCGAGAGGCGTTATCAATGCACTGCTGATAACAATGATAACAACAACACTTGTTATAACTTTATAACGATGGTGGGATTTACCTACCTATTTCAATTTCCTTGTTGTTAAAGTTGAAACCCAAAACTGTTCTCATTTTGACACAACAGTTCATCTTTATGAATCGATTGCTAAGATTGTTTTTGACCAGTAGCCTTCAACCACACAGCAGTACTAAAAACGACTAACACCTCAGTTTATAGATTTTTCAACGCTGAACACGACGTTGAAGTCAGAATTGTGAAGAACATCTAAAGTAACAACCACTTTTCTTCATCTTCAATGTGCTCCAGTTTGATAACATATCGCAATTCTGACTTCACCGTCGTGATCAGCGTAAAAAAACCTTTAAAATGAGGTGTCCCTTGTCAGACTGTTACATTTTAGGAATTTATGGGCAATCCCCCCCCCTACTCTCCAAAGCCCCCTCACTTTATAGAATTATAAAAGCTGAACACCATGGTGAAGTCATAATTGGGGTATCACATTTGGTTATCACATTAGAGCAGATGAACCGTGAAGAACATCTCAAGTAACAACCACGATTCTTCATCTTCAAAGTGCTCCAGTTTGAGGACGGAATGAGATGTCGCAATTCTGACTTCACCATCGTGATCAGCATTAAAAAACCTTTAAAATGAGGTGTCAATTGTCAGACTGATTAATTTTTGGAATTTATGGGTACCTAATTTTTCCCCCCTTAAAACTCCCCAAAACCCCCTTAGAGTGGCCTGATACTGCCCATCTACGAATTTGGCCTCTCAATTACGAAGACAGATTTTCTGTGCAAATAGCAAGTTTTTATCTCAATTCTATCGAGAGTTATCGTGTGACTGACTGAATGACTCATATGTACATAGATACCTATATTAATATTAATAAGTACATTAATATTTATACCTACATAATTTTTCGTGTCTTTTGGCAGTGAATTCAAGATGAACTGGACCGGATTTCGGTACAACATTTTGTTCGGAAATTCGAGTTTTGAACATTTTGGACCGAGAACAATAGCTTCCTTGTCTTCGATAATTCGCTGATATGCCAAGTCACTACCTTGAATATTGAGGGCACGTGCGGGATGGTCCCATGTATGAAGTTTATTTATCTCCGTCTGTGACTTTCGTCAGTTCTTGTGCAAAATTGTGTTTCTTGAAAACTCAACAGGTGTCCACATAGCCTCATAAATTATCTAAATGTTTTCCGCCCCAAACCATTGAACATCCGTTAATTATGACGTTTATTGGACAGGAGTGATTCATTTTAGTTAATCTCAAAATCACTTCTTAGAATTTAAAATACTGGTGAGTCATTAACGATTGCTTTACGGTGGGTTTCCAACAAATAACACGCGTCATGTGGAAAAAAAAATTTCTTTGGTCGATTCCAATGGTTCATTATCAAAGATAATAAACCAATAATAAAGGCTTATAGCATCCTAAATCATGTTCCCGTTATCTTATCGATACCCTGAGAACACGTAGTGTTGATGGTGAAGAGATTGATGGACATATTCATAAACCCTATCGAACAACTGCAGCTATTGCTGAAATTATAACCCAATAAACCCACATTTGGACACAACTCAACGTTTTGATAAATTTGACGTTATTCATGTTTAACAGTGATGAAACCAGGACAGGCATAAGATACTATTCTGGCAACACTAACTACTAAACTAATATTCTTCCCAGTGCTCAGGGAAATTCGACATTTTTCTTCCTTAGACTTAAAGAAGCAGATCTATTTTGCCCTTGCACAATCTATACTGGTGTAGGTACAGAATCGTAATCTGGGGGTCCACGTCCAAAAACAAACTCCGGCATCTCAAGGTGACTCAAAAAGGGCTGATCAAGACTCTTCTAAAGAAAAGTAGACGATTCCCAACCACAAAACTCTTTTCAGAATTTAAGGTATTAAGTAGATACTGAGAAATTGTATAAGAAAACTACGACTATTTACACCTACAAAATGTTTTTAGAAACTAAGATAGGAAGAGTGAAAACTAAAAACAGAAGTGGAGATATAAAAAAAACTATATTTTCGCCCACCATGTTCAAAATTTCCACTCGCATATTATGCATCTGTCTGTGGGCCCAGCGAATCTACATGAAACACCCACTATCGCAGTCTTGCGACCTTTGCTACTCGCTTTAAATTTCACTCCAGGATCTACCTACCATTCGACCAATTGTCAAGGGGGTTTGGTTCTTGGATGGTGCCAATTTCATTTTGACTGGAGGTACAGCTGCGTTTTCGCAAACACGCGTTAATGTAGCGATTATTAGTGGTTATTTTGATTTTGCCTTTGATTTCCTCATGAGAATGTCTCAGTGGCACTATTAGTCTCAATGCACTGAGGCAGTGCATTAGCTGCATTGAAACTAATCGTCCAGAAGTGCCAAAAAACGTTTACTGCAAAATTTTAACAACGAAGATTTTCGCCATCTCGTATACTCGTATATTACACTACCTAATTGAAAAACACCCCACTCATACAATCACCATCTATCGACAGTACCACTGTACGAGTTATTGCATTAACCCGTAGTTATTGCAATTAAAGGCTGTTTGAATGTCATTCTGAATAAAAGTATACCTTGATGAAAGGACATAATATGTCATAATAAGAAACGGTTAATGGCCAAGTTCTAGGAGATTATTAAGATGGTAAGCTTTCAAGAACTTATAACGTATCCCATCATGATCACGAGTTGTCTATGTGCATAAATAGTTAACTAGAGTTAACCACGTTCAGGTTTGAAGGCATAACCGGTCAACTCTAGTTAGTCACTCTGCCGAGAGAAAACTGTATGTTCATGAATGGTCAACTACACTTGGACACTTGTTCTCAAATAGAAACATCCGTGTGTATTCAGTTAACTTGACCTAGCCAACTAAGGTTTTCAAATCATAAGATGGATACAAACGCACATCGCAATAACTCCGTTTCAAGCCACGGCCTGACTTTGCCACTTATTCCCAACCAAGATGAGACGATTTCCCTTCCCTTAGCGTAGTTAACTCATTTTGGGCAAAATTCGACTTGACCACTTATTCACCGAGGTCATAGATATTTTATACGACTTTTAACAATGACTTTTGATGTAACGAACGTATCAGAGAACCTCTCTATATCCGATATGCTCTGCTGATTCCTCTTCAATTTCCCAATTATTCTTGCTCGAGCGGGGTTCAATGAATCCGACACATAAATGGGATTCGTCTTTCATTGAAATGGTTCTTATGATCTCTCATGTTTTCTGCCTGTTGCACAAAAAAAAAAAAAAAAATATTATTCAAAAATTAGCCGAGTCATGGGCCGTATCACTAGATTTATTCGAAAATCGCCCAACGAGAAGCGAACAATCCATATGTACCAAAATGTTACAAAAAAACGACATACTTTGAATAACAGTCTATACCAATTGAATGGACGGCGGGGTGACTGACAGCTCGGGAGGAGTGATGGCAGGACCGTCAGGAATGAAAAGCAAAATGATGCAAAAGCACCACCCCCATAAGAGCCGCAAGAAAAGGAATCCTGAGGGACAGACGGATTTTTTTTATTCGATTTTCTGAATCTACGTATCTTGGAACGTATCTACGTATATTGAGGGGAGGGGGTTAAAAATTTTGTCTTTGGTCGATTCCTATGGTTCATCATCGAAGATAATAAACCAAAAATCCGTCAATCCGCCGTCCGCGGCACTTTGTCCAGTTAGCGTTGTGCTACAATTACCAAATTTGGTTTACAGGTACGGAACACAATGGCCCAGCTGATTCAAACTGCGCATTGGTGTTGAGACATCGAGTTAATAAATTATAATAATTGGTAATGATGCATAATAAATATTAGTGATTAATAATACCTACTTTATAATAATTAATACCTACTAATTATTAATGCTTTTGAGTCGTTAATAATAATTTCTACTTAATAATACCTGGTGTACACGTCCGACTTCCCCTCTTCGGAAGAAGTAGTCACGGCGCAGTTCGCTGACGATGTAGCCGTTCTTTCAGTCGCCAGAGGAACAGAAGGAGCACAAATCCCCCTACAAGGCTTCATGGAGAGGGTAGACACCTGGACAGGGGCGGCTCGTGGGCTCAGAAACTGGTGGGGCACCAGGGCAATATTTAGGTGCATACCTACCTATTAGGTACTCACTATAGGAACTAAACTCAAACTACCCTTACAGCTAAACTGCTTCATAATTAGTGGTATGCAGCTCTTAGCAAGTCAGGAAACATCGTTCTCCAAAGAGTTCTCTTGAGGAGAGGGTCGGTTACTGACCAGTATCCAGGATTACCGACGAGGAGGTGGCTGCAAGGCAATCCCACCTACCCACCAAAATAATTATCTTCAAAATTATAGGAAGAATAAAAGAGAAATTGTGACTGTACGAGTACTATTCAAAGAGTACATTATAAAGGTAGTCAAAAAATTATATTATTGGAGTTTCTATTACTGGGGTTTTTAAAAATTAGCAATCGCGACCATCTGCTTCCTAGCCGAGTGGTACGTTGAAAACCCCCTCTAAAAATGTCCTCTTATGCCCAGATTGCACATACGTTTTCTTATCCAATCGTATCAAAACATTTTGAGCGATCACAGAACAGCAAGATTGATTTCAACTAGCTTTTAGAGTTCGTTGGTTAGCTCAAACAAAGCTCGAGTCAACGAAGTCACCATCAGTTTCAGGGATAACAAATAAAACAGTATTCTCAACGGTTGGCTGAGCTACATAATAATATTATGTATATTACTGTTATTAACGGTTATTAACTGTTATTAACTTACAGAATGTAGAAATCAACAAATGAGATTCCCTTGGGCGAATAGTGATCCACGTAGTATAGTAGGGTTTTCTGTGGATCCACTTCAGTCTTGACGACTAGCAAAGCGTTCACGCGTTGCACGTGAGATATTAAATTTCAATGTTTAGTTGATTAATATTATGGAGACAATAACTCACTTTTACTATGATGAGTAAATACGAAGCTAAAAACCACCAGTCAATGCATTCAAAATAATATTATAACGTCAGGCAACGTTTTGATATCATTCTTATCAAACATGGAAGAAAGCATGGAAGAATGAAACTCGTTCTTCCTTGACAAGGAACGATTCAACGATCGATTGTTTTCGGCGTTCAACTTGATACGATATTTTGGCCACCGCCCGGAACGCCTCCTATCTCGCAACACAGAGTGCCTTCCCCCACCCCAGGAAGCGCCTATACCTTCAACATTGAGACTGGGGCACTTCTGGTCGATCCGATAATCGACTTTTTTAATCGATAAATCGAAACAAAATGCGACTCAGTGGAAGTGGGTAGTCATGGAGGAAGGGAGATCTCCCTTCTTCCATGGTGGGTAGTAGTAGGTAAGATTTTTTTTCTCCTTGTTCTATGTTTTTTCTGTTTTCCTTTGCAAATTTTTGGGTGGGGCGAGGGCCAAGGTGGCCTTATGGACGAGCCGCCACTGCACCTGGACACAACACTGGAGATTTAACATTAACACCAACAAATCTGCATTACTCAAGTTTACATTACGAACATCAGCACAATAATTATTATTATAAGTCAATAAATATTATTTATTAAAGTTTTTTATAGTTTTAGTTTTATTTATTTATTTATTAAAGTTAATAAATATTATTTTAATAATTATTTTTAATTATTAAATTATTGCCGAAGTAGCTAGGTGGAAATAGAAACCTCAGAATCATACTGGTACAAATCATTTGTAATTAATTCATGATCTCTATAAACGTTGCATCTATCATTTCGTGATTTAGACAGAAGGGTGATCTGCACAAAAAAGATAATAATCCTTTGTGTTAAGAATTTGCAGAGTTTTTTCGATAGAGCGATCGTTTCGAGAGCAACGAACCTGTGTGTGGTCATGGGTGGCTATTTCTTCAACTCCGTAGATTGTCTTTTTTCTTGAAAACCTTTTTTTTTTCTTGTGTGGAGACTTTTTTGTTGGTAGACGCCTCTATTGTGCGAATTTTTGATCGGCAGAAATTCCTGTACAGCCTCTTGTGTTGCATCCTCTTTGTGTCTAGGAAATGCAGTTATTTCTTAACATCGAGGATAACATTTTCCTCTGCAATCCAGTCAGTGCCGTGCAGTGTGTAGTTACAGCGAAGTTAATAATTTCATTCTTGGGAAGCCGTAATTATCATAATAACTCCTTAGATTCGTAATTTTTTTATAATGTGATTATTCATGTTACAACTGTATTGCGACATCCAGCAACTTTTTTTCTAATACTTCAGAGTGTTTATTCTGGTCTTCAGATCAGTATCTATTTTCCACTTCACATCACTCTACACGATCGTGTAAACATCAAACTACAAGTTTCTTATCACGGTATTATTCTGTAAAATTGCATTACGATTTATTAGGCTTAGTTTTCTGTACCTCTTCATGTTCACCTCTCCTGAAGGCGAATAGCTTCTTACTAGAATAATTCCATACTTGTGAAGACTTGAGATGACTTAGAAAATCTCCTTCCAACGTACATACCCCTAAACTCCCTTGCTATAGTAATGCGTACTATAGTAAACCCAACTATAGTATGAAGGCTCTTAGCAGGCCATAGAGCGAAAGATACGTGCATCAAGAAGAGAAGGAGCCAATTTACTTTTCTCCCTCAGTCACCTAATCGAAGAGAATAGCAACCAATCACTCCGTGACTCTATGTTCCACGTCGACCCTCATAAGGTAACGCGAAGAATACTCATAAGGTAACGACGCAAGATGGCAACGGCACGTTTATTCTTCCCCGAGAACACATTTGACGGACATCCATCGTGTTTTGTGTTAATTATATTACTTTTATTTAACATCTCTATGTAATTGTTAATTCTTATTCTAAACAATGATTAGTGTCAAATAAAAAAAAAAAAAGGTTTATTATGTTAGGAAAATAATAAACTAAATTATTGTTGACAGAATAAACTCAAATATTGTGTGTTCGATCGAGCATATGACCAGATGGTCATTTCCGAGTGAACGAAAGGACGGATTGTGGGGGGGGGGGGGGCTGACTTGGTTAAATCAGTGGTGGTACGAAATTCCGGGGCGACTAAGTAGTAGTTTATTTATAACCACATTATTAATAAAACTCGGTGTTTGTATGATTGTACTCCTGTCTAAATCATACTACCTTTCATTTGCTATGGCAAAATTCACCCTAGGGTTAGAAATTCCTATTCACCTAGGGTTTGGATAAGATTCAAGGATTTTCCGGCATTTCACATTTTTAGGACAATTCTGAATGGCCAATGTGCAGAGTACGCCAGACGGACGGATTTTTGGTTTATTATCTTCGATAATAAACCATTGGAATCGCCCAAAGAAAATTTTTTTTAACCCCCCCTCAAAATTTGTTGGTTTACGTTTCAAGATACGTAGATTCAGAAAATCAAATAAAAAAACTCTGCAAATTCTTGACACAACGGTTCATTATCTTCTTTGTACAGATCACCCTTCTGTCTAGATCACTAGGTCTAAATGTCTAGATCCTAAATGTTAGATTAATTATTATTATCAACTATTTCTCATTGCAAACCTGTTCATTGTGTACCCAAGATCCTTCCCTAAAAGACCTGGCAGCGGGAAATATTATTCAACATGGTTTGAAAAGGGAAAAACAAGTTTTGTAAAAAATCCCAATGCTCTAGGTAGTAGTCGATACCAGTGACCAACATTTTCTTCAGTAGTCGACATGGTTTTGCACTAGTAGTCGACCTACATGTGTTAGAAGTCGACAGTATCACTTGAGTCAGTAGTCGACAGGTTTCGTCATTCCATAGTTTTCGAATTTAAGACACCTAAATAAAATACATTCAACTGTGAATCGGAACTTGAAAATAGATTAATAAGATGTAATAAAGTAGTTATCAGACTTTTTATTTGCAAACAGCTCATTATCAGTCTCAAATTGCAATAAGTACTTAAGTAAAAAGGTATGAAAACTATAGTCGAAAACTCATTGTCAGAAAATTGACATTACAGTTGGGCTTAGGTACCTATTTACATATTTTTTTGACATTTTCATGTCTTTGCTTTGGCACATAAACTGAAACGGGAAAAATTTGTCCCCTTGATTCACCCTTTCCCTCAGATCACGTCAGAACACAAGCGACCGGCGGGCCATTACGTCAGAGCCTATGACGCACGAGCGTATGACGTAAGACGGCTGGCAGGAGGCTAACTAGTACGTCAGATTCTATGACGTAAGACGGCTGGCAGGAGGCCAACAAGTACGTCAGAGCCTATGACGCACGAGCGTATGACGTAAGACGGCTGGCAGGAGGTTAACTAGTGCGTCAGAGCCTATGACGCACGAGCGTATGACGTAAGACGGCTGGCAGGTGGCCAACAAGTACGTCAGAGCCTATGACGCACGAGCGTATGACGTAAGACTGCTGGCAGGAGACCAACTAGTGCCTCACAGCCTATGACGCACGAGCGTATGACGTAAGACGGCTGGCCAACAAGTACGTCAGAGCCTATGACGCACGAGCGTATGACGTAAGACGGCTGGCAGGAGACCAACTAGTGCCTCACAGCCTATGACGCACGAGCGTATGACGTAAGACGGCTGGCCAACAAGTACGTCAGAGCCTATGACGCACGAGCGTATGACGTAAGACGGCTGGCAGGTGGCCAACAAGTACGTCAGAGCTTATGACGCACGAGCGTATGACGTAAGACGGCTGGCCAACAAGTACGTCGGAGCCTATGACGCACGAGCGTATGACATAATACGGCTGGCAGGAGGCCAACTAGTGCGTCATACGACGAGACCTTTTATGTCTCTGCGCCCACACCCACACCGCGTACCTCGTACTTCATTTTGGTTTATTATCTTCGATAATGAACCATTGGAATCGCCCAAAGAAAAAAAATTTTAACCCCCCCTTAAAATTTGTTGGTTTACGTTTCAAGATACGTAGATTCAGAAAATCGAATAAAAAAAAATCCGTCCGTACGCCAAACGCCGTACGCCAAACGCCGTCCGCCGTACGCCGTCCGCGGCAGTTTGCCCAGTTAGCGTTGAGTTAAAATTACGAAATTTTTTTTTATGGGTTTCGACCAACCCCACAATGGTCCTCGAAACTTTTCATAACCCTAGGTCAAGGGGAAGGGGTTCAAAACGAATTTTGGTACGACATGGTATGACTATGGTATGGTATATTATTGTATGTATGATTTAGTATAGTTCAGTACGGTATGATAGGAAAGCAATGGTATGAGTACGGTGAGAATATGGTATGGTGCCGATTTGCAACACAGTCTGGTATAGAAAGAAGGGTGATCTGCACAAGGAAGATAATAAACCGTTGTGTCAAGAATTTGCAGAGTTTTAAATTCGATTTTCAGGTTCTACGAATCATGAAATGTAAATGTTTTCTTGGTCGATTCCAATGGTCAATTATCGAAAATGATGAACCAAATAGTAGAAAACCAAAATTTCGTTGAACTACGATTTAGAAGGAAGATTATCCACAGCTTGTTCACTTAATCTTCCTTCTAAATCGTAGTTCAACGAAATTTTGGTTTTCTACTATTTGATAGTTGGTTCTAGAATGAACCCCAGAAGGAAGGAAGGATTACTCTGGAAGATAATCTCTGGACATAGTTGAAAGACTTTAACAGCCTGGGACTACTTTCTTGCCTGGCAATCATATTCAGATCCGAAAGTCTTCTTTAAGCCGTATTCGAATTTTATTGCTGAGTAACTGGGAGTCAAAACTTTCTACGTAGGCTCTCTATTTCCTATCCCCGTGAGAGAAAACAATCGTAGAAGCTACTTGTTTTGAACTATCTACGAATAAGAACTAGTAGGAACCGCCATCGTCTGTATTTTCGATGAGTAATAAATTATATTATTCGTCATAAGTCCACGAACCGTGTAAAGTGAGCAGTCTATTTACAAAATACATATTTTCTAAATTTATATGTACAAAAAATATAATCTACGTACTCTCTTCGTCTCTTTTCTTCTTCTTCTTCTTCTTCTCTCTTCGTCATAAGTTCTCAAATTCAAGTTGTGTACAAAACATCTTCTCTATCCATGCGGAATTGCTTGAAACCTCCAACCAATAACCACACTTTTTGCTCCTACCATATTACATATTTAGGCGTGAATAGATGTTTTGTGTCTATGGAAGTAGGTGCTACTCTCACCGAGCCATTGGATTCACCAAACGACAGGTTGACTGACTGCAGGTTTGTGATGAATAGAGGAAACAATGTAACTCAAACCTCTGTAATGTGTGGATTGTCGGCCTTGTACCGAGCAAGGGCCTAAAAGCGGTTTCCCCTCGATTGCGACAGCTCTTTCATCAATATTTATAAATACCCCGACTTGTTTGTCATCCTTTAGCATCTAGGCAGTTCTTATCCTCAGGTGTGGAAAAGTATTTAATACAATCGCACTGATACTACTCTAAACCATTGGCTGGCTCTTACTATTGGTAATTTACGCATTAGACATTTCATAATGTTATTCATCATGATTTTATTGGTCTCAACGCTTTTCCCTCTACCAAAACAGTAGTCAGTTGCTCAAAGATTAAAATGTCAAAAAGGAAATGGAGAAATTAAGCTGAATTTGGATAATAACGTGCAGTTTGACCGTCATTGATTTAAAATTCCCCCGTTTGCCCAACCAAACCCCCCTTATGAAGTTTCAAGATCCGCTATGTACTAACAGTAGGTATGAAATAATTCCATAGGAAGGAATCTACATCCGTCTAGGAGTCGTAGTGAAATCCCCAGATGGCAGAGGTGTCCAAGATTGTCTTTACTGGACTTCCTGAATTAAACGCAATTTCCTTCTTCAATTCAACCTTAAGGAACGCAGATCCGGTTGCTCACACGAGCTGCTGACTTTCGGTTATTTTCGACGAATCAAATGATAATCGACCATTCTTCTCTTCACCGTCTGACTCGTAACGAACCAATCATTCGTCATAGTGAGTCGACCGTGAGAAAACCTCATTCGCTCTGTGGTGGTATTACAGCTTTACTCCCCAATCTACTTGGCTCGACCATCCATCCACCCGTAGTTTTTATTCGTTCCTAATCATTTAAATGTTTGATCACTTATGTTATACTAAATAATTATTATTCCTTATTAATTACTGTTATTGAAGGTGTTATGGGTATTCATTCAAGGGATCAACGATGATTTCGAATGGTAGTAGTCGTCACTTAATATTTCTTTCGATTTATAGATCCCTTCCCTCACAATTCCAATTGATTTTTTAGCTATTTCATTGAGAAATCAGAAAAACTTTCGCGCATGCGGATAAGAAAGTGTACAATGGGATTTTGATTAAATTCAGTTTCAGATCATTGAGCTTGAATAGAGCCAATGCTCGTAGATTATTTTGTTCGAAGCTTGTAATCTAGCGGAGTGTAGAAGTTGTGCCAGCCTGAAGGTTTTCTTCTTCGTCCGATTTCTCTCGGCACACACCACCGACTCCGTGTCGTGCTCAGCGGGTTACATAAAAACGAACGACGATAATATCCGTCCTCTCTTTAGACGTCTTGTTTATTCATATGAGTCAAAATGGGTGAACGTGATACGTTCGTCTTCATAAATAGGCCATACGTGATACGCGGAAGTTTATTTCGAGAGAGCCAACTGACCTTTTGCCCCAAGAGAAGACTGATCCCCTTCCCTGACAGCTGCTTCCACCTGTGATATTTTCCGAGCTATAATGAAACCTGCGGTGGTTGGGGAGACTTTGGAAAATCAACATGTTTTGATGTTTTGATACGTTTTTGGGATTCGGTGGCTTTGCTTGCATTCACGAGTTCGAATGTCTGAGCTGCCCTGAATCGTTGAATGCATATAGGTTCATTCTCATTCAAACTGAGCAGTCCCAATAACCATTACCTCAAGGCTTCGCGCTGATTGGAGAAGTTGTTACTAAGTCATTCCCCACCACTCCCACAGATTGTACAAACACCTGCAGAGGCGAAATTAAATCGGCCACTTGGCTCAGCTGATTGGGGTGGCTCCAAAGCTTGTCACCTAACAGCAATCTACAGTGAAGACAAAAAGCCGAAGCATTCCAATCTATATGATACCCGCAGCCATTGCTTCATCGTTTACCAAATGTAGTGGTTGTCTATCTGGACAGAAACACTTTTGGCAAAGAGAGGGAAAGAACCTCACTAATCCCCAGGGATTCGACCGATTGGTGTTGGTGAGCTGCTGCAACGAATATGCGACTAAACGATGGCACACATCTGGAGAATGAGGAGGAAATATCAAGGAAGTGATCGAGAGACGAAAAAGTAATTGAAGGTGATGCGCTGCTTTGAAGCAAATCCAACGATGAAGAATGTGTAGGTTTTCCTCCTAGCTGATGCCGCAACCTCATGCAATGCTTTGAGTGGTCCTTTAATTACATGGGGCACCAGAGTGTATGGTCCCAAATGGGCAAGATTTATTTCAAGTCCTTCACCTTGTCTTGGTTTCGCTAGAGCGATTCAACACTGCTGAGTCAAGATGGGATGATGATACTTGCACCCATTCTTTATGAAACTAAACTGGTTACTAAATAATTTAGTATTATTGGTATACCAATAAATAAAAGTGAATTGTGGCGGGGGGGGGGGGGGTTCAGAGAAAGAACTGGTTGGATTTTCTACTGGAAGTTGGAGTAAGTAGAATCAGCTTAGAGCTTTCTGTTCGTGAATCAGGCCTGAGGGCTCTAGTCTGCGGCCTTTTTTCACAGCTTGGGCTGTGAAGCCCAGTCACTATTGCCGAAATGCCTTCAATTCTGGCTACGAATGTTCGGCCGAACAAATTGAGCCCTTGTATCGTTGTATACCTCAGAATCCATGTACTAACTCTTGTTACGCCATAATTCATATTTACAATTTGTGACCCTCTTGCATCTCTTTGGAAATGCCAAGTTCTGTTACTCAGCTGTTTATACGAGTATCTCCATTGCCCTTGCAAGGACGGTTCAATTAGAAGCGTTTTGTGCCACTCAGAGTTGCTCATTCAAATTATATTAGAATTGGAGCAATTTACTTGTTTTCACCTTCGTCCTCCTGGCCCCTGAAACGTACCTAACTGACGTTCTTATAAAAATACCCTGGTTTAGATTAAATGATGAGGACCGGTCGAATGAATGAATTATAGACGTGTACGTATAGGTTGTTAGACTACAAAATGATTTAGGTCACTTAAAGTCGCGAATTCGTTCGCTGTATCGTAATTGACATTTAGCAATAGCACTGTTTCTAGGTAAACCGGTCTACTTTCATTAAGAATCAAGAACATAATTTTTTGTACAACACCAACAGATTGGTAATGCATAGTCTACCTTATCGCAGCTTATGCAAAGCTTGTAAATAATATTTACGTAAACTATTGAAAAATTGAGTCATAACACCCTATAGTTGTACGTATATCAGAGGAATGGTGAACGTTGTTATAATGTCATAATTGTAAATGTAAATATGTTGTAATATAACAACGTTGACAAATCATCTTATATACTCGTACGTACAATTATAGGGTGTACTGACTCAATTCTTCAATTGTTTCTCCTTAACCACTCCATTTATCTTCTAGTGGACAATGGGATTCCGCTATGCATGCGCACGTGAGAGGTGATCAGAAGAGCAGTTTGGCACATTACTTCTGTCATTCATCAGATTCTGTTGAATTTTTTGTGATTTATTTTATTTACATTCCCAATAGCGGAGAGGTTTTGGATGCGAGGAATTTATGTGCCACTTCTTGTCAAACGTGACTGTTTGGATTTTGAGGTTGTCGACCCTGGAAATGTTATCGAAATGCGTCAGAGATCGAGTTCCTTTCGCTATAGACAAAACACCTGCAAAAAAAGGTTGCATAAGAGCGACTCGACTGTTGAGCTGGGCTGCAACGAATTGGAAATTATCTTTATCCGAGAGAACTGAACCCTTCCTGATCCCTCTTTTTCGCCTTTCCGATCTCCTGCAGAATAACTGACCTTGTTTTGAAGAAAATTCCCAACAAGCACGAGCCACAACATCAAGTTTAGCACAATGTTAATTGACTTGTTGGTTCCCGTTTTGAATGTGAAGAGTGAAGAGTTGATTTGGATAACTATGAGTCAGTCCCCAACTATATTTCGAGGGTCTCACGGCAACTTCCCACATCGTCACTTTTGGCCACCTATGCATAGGTACCATTCGAAGCGTCTTTCTCCCGGCGGATCGATCTAACTAAGTATAAGTTAGGTACCTAAGTTAGGTAACTCTAAATCTCACGATTTATTTTACTGAATTAGCCAGTAAAAATAGTCATTGGCAGATGGTTTTTTGGCTCTGCTAAAAAGTCGCCAAACGACAATGTGGGAAGTTGCCGTGAGACCCTCGATTTGACACTCGAGCTGGCATTCGATCCGATTCACAAAATGAAGATTTTCCAATGCTTTTTCGTGGAAAACATGCAGACGACTACCTAATACATCATTCAACCGCTAATGTGCAGGAAATCCTTCTTACAAATTGGGGTTCTATCGAATGGATTCCGATTGGAATTCTATTCGGTCGGGGGTCGAGGCGGGTGTACGAGTATAAGAAAATTCGCTCTAAGGTCAATAATGTTCTGGGCGTTCAAGACATCGTACATACTTATAATCACCAATTAATAAATAGATTTAGAAGTGTGCGTGGTCCAGAATGATTCGGACCTTAAATATATCGTATTGAGAATATCAGGCTTCTACCGCTTCTCAGAATAGCTGACGCCCAGAAGAGGTTTTCAGTTTGTTTACAAAATTTGTAGTGCGGTATTTAATACCTAATTATTTAATTAGTAATATAGTGTGTACCAAAACGGCAAGAGTGCATGAAGGTGACTCCATTTGCCAGTTGTTACATTCTCGGAGGTGGGAGATTTTGTTGTCAATTGGATTGCGTGAAATTGGCAATAAATTTAAACGCAGCAAATTTGTCCACAACTGTTAAAATTCTGTGGACAATAATATTATTCTTGCGAGTCCTTTAACTGTATAGGTATACGAATTTGTGTATGAGCTCAAATACTGTGTACCTATTAGTTTTCCAACCAACTTCCGGGGCGGCTAATTCATGGGGCATTAGTTGTAGAATGTTCTTGTCTAATATTTATAACAAGAGTTGCCTACCAGCTGTTCCCGATTATGAAAATTTTCATGACATTCCACCGTTTGACTCGTGTTCATTTTTCATCATTTTTGTCTTGAAAAATAATTTTTAAACGGTTAAATTCTCTGTAGTGAAATCTATTCAAATTCCTGTGATAATCTGTCTATTAAAGGTTTCTGAGATATAACAGATTTTTTAAGTACATTTTGCGTGATACAAAACAATGTGACGTTTTTGGCACAGGTAGAGACTTGAAATGTCTCTTTGAGAAGCATAGGGCCAGGATCAGCTGAGTGGCTCCTAAAGCTAATTTCTATGTTAGTCACTCTGTGAAGCTGTAATTTGGTATGTAGTCTCCTTAGGACTTACACTCAAGCAGAATAGGCCTAGGATCAGCTGAGGGGCTCCTAAAGCTAACAGACATATCCATGATCAGTTTGAGAGTTTCAGTTTCTACGTATCTTGTAACGTAAACACACCATTTTCGAGGGGTTGTTGTAAAAGTAAGCCTTTAGTAAAGTAAGGCTTTATTCATCATAAAACACGTATTATCGAATTCTGAGAAATTGAGAGAAATAAAATGGAATTTGAACATATGGTATCGAGACGCAATTTAGATAACAAATAATTACAGTAGTAGGTAACTACCACAGGGGTTTCATACCCTTTGTAAGCTTGTTAGATTCTAAAGGCGCGTTTACACCAAAGGTGACACCTGCAAGTTGTAAGACGATCTTTTGTAGAAATCTTTTGTTTCACCGTGGACGAGTAACCAAACCACAACGGTATATTGAGCACGATAATCTAACCGAAGACGAGTGAGGACTAGGGCAGGAGAAGCATTTCCGTTCCCGTTGGGCGATGACGTTTCAAGCTTTTGGTAGCCTCTGCCCTGTCGCAACCTGCTGGCCGAACTAGTGAAAGCTACAGTTGGTGATACTCTACATTCCTTTTCATAATGTTCCTCCTCATTCTACTGCCCTTTCATTTGTCTTCTATTTTAGGTTGGATTTACCTCGTCAGGAGGCTGGATTTGTGATTGCGTTTGATTTAGACGTGGTTATGAAATGCATTTTTTTTGACGTTATTGATTCGGAAGTTAATTTAGTGAATTTTTGTAGAAATTATGGTATTTAAAGGGCTTCAAAAAGTTTAGAACGTAGTTCTCTAAAATAATTTTTGATTCAAACCTGTTCCAAAGCATTCAGAATCCGACTGTAGATTTCAACCAATTTGTATACCTACGTATTATTTCTATGATCATTTTTCAATCTACCCGATATCTGTCCGCCCATGGGTGCGTGCTAATAAACCCATTTTCCCACAAACATTTCAGTGTAACTACAAGAAAGAGGCTGAATTCGAAGATGAGGAGTTTTTGAAAACATGAAGTGATTCAAGTGTGAGTTGTTGCTCATGGAAAATATCCCAAAACCGTACTTCTGATTGGTGGTTCCTCCGGAAACGACCCAGCAAATAGGTCATGAGGCTTCGTAGAGCTTTTGAGAGCACGTAAGACTCTCAGATTTGTTGTAGGTATAGCTTGTTGTAAAGCACCATCAAGGGCTTATAGTGGGTCATGGGACTTGGATGTACCTATTGGACTAATTTATAGCAGTAAGCGTACAGATCAAATTCAGTAATAACAATTTTAACATAACATCAGTTTTATTTCTCATTTGGAGCCCCTGCGAGAAAATGATTCAATACTCATCGACCTCCGCTGGCAGTTGAGACAAACGAGGTTCATCCTTGTTAGCGATCTTGGATATGTGGTCAGGGACCTTAGGCGTGATTGTATCTAATACCAATTTATAACTACTTATTATTTACTTATGTCGGCTCTGGCATGGTAACTCAGTAATACTCAACTCAGGGTACCCAAAAGTGCACTAAAACGAAAATGACCAAAACTCGCGATAGGCGATATTTGTATTAGCTGAGGTATCACACCGTACATAACTCACGAGAAAAAATGTTGCATGGGCGAAAAAAATTGATAGTACGATTCATCATGGTTGATGCCCAAGCGCCTCCATCTCTCAAAACCCCGTCCAAAATAAATGGTTCATTGCCCCGCCTCATGTCCCTGATGAAGAACCGAATTGTTCTTAATCTCATGCATATCATTTAATTATTCGAATATCACCTTTATGGTAGGTTTATTAGATTGTGGTGTACGTACTTACATTCTGTTTTGATCTGATTTTACAATGCTGTATCTTCAAATCCTAGGTATTTAAATCTGACTATTTTTGTTTCCTTGTTGCAGAGGTCTGGTCAGATACTTACTGTTTCTCTTCAGCGTTTGGAAAATCTCGAGGAACAATCTATCAATAGGGCAGATTTTTAGAAGCAATGCAACGAAAAACCCTAACAAAGTTTGCTTCATCTACGAAGATAGAGAATGGACGATGGCTGAGGTAAATTGCACAAATAGATACCTATAATTAGATACGTGATAATTTTAAAAAATTGTCTCACGTCTCAAATGATTGTGGCAAATAAATTACACCTACACCTGTTAACTAAAATCAAACTGGTATGAATTGTCGTCTAATTATCAATATTGTTTTCTTCAGATGGAGGAATTCAGCAACAAGATGGCCAACCTTTTCCGAAGTCACGGCTACAGGAAAGGCGACACGGTCGGTCTTATGCTGGAGAACAGACCGGAGTTCGTCGGAATCTGGTTGGGTCTCTCGAAATTAGGAGTGATCACCGCTCTCATAAATTTCAACCTTCGACAGAACTCTCTGCTCCATTCCATCAACGTTGCCAAATGTCAAGCATTCATCTTTGGCGAGGAATTTTCTGACGGTATGACCAAAATCGTCGTTGGCTTCTACGATGTATATGAATCACAATGGTGTATGATTTGAGTGCTTATTCAGGGATAAGATTCATAAGATTTCAGAAAAATCTTATGTGTCAAACTCATTCAAACTTTTCAATCTGAAGTGATTTTAAGTGTAAGAAACCGTCGTAAACAATTGTTAAGCCATTGATCCTGTTTGACAATAGTGGCTATGTAATGGAGCTAAAGAAAGATCAAACTCGTGGGTCTTCCTGTGACCAGTTTTCCTGTTCTTCATGTCATGTGATCTCATAGTACTTTTTAGCTTCAAATTTGGTACTCATTCTACTAATTGTCGGTTTCAGCTGTTAAGGAGATCAGTGTCAACATGGCTGGGGTTAGGCTTTATAGCTTTGCTCCGGGCGAACCAGGGCTGCCCCGAGGGGACCTGAGTGAACGTCAGCTGAGTCGTCTCCTTGCAGAAACTTCTTCGACACCTCCTCCAATTGATGATGTCGGTTTCCACGATAAGATGCTCTACATTTACACGTCTGGAACTACCGGACTGCCCAAGGCGGCTGTCATCACCCACGCTAGGTTAGTTCTTTTGCTTATGTTTATTAGTACAGTGAGAGTGAACAGTTGAAGATCAATCATTTGACTTGGAGGGGCGGTGAGATAATTACCTACTTGCACTAAGTGCAAGTCTTGCAGTCGGAGGAGTTTACAACTTGGTGCCAACTCAACCAAACCTGATCACTGAAAAACAGCCATAGAACCTGATACAAACTAGTTCCTGATCGCATAGTATTGTTGCTGACAAATTCGAATCAGTGCCCATGGCGGCCACTTGATACACTAATATAATCTGGACATGACATGTAGTGTCCACAAAAAAGGGGGAGTAGGCAGTTTATTTGAGTCCTGTAATTGAGTATAATTATTCTTTAACTAACGTGACTGTAGCATAGCTATCTTAACCTCGAGGAAATCTTCTTCCTCTTTATTATTTTCTCCATTCTAATTGCTCAGGTATGTATTCTTGGCTGGAGCCATCAGCTACTTGGTTTGGTTCAAGAGAAGCGACAGGTTCTACACTCCTCTACCTCTCTACCACACAGCTGGAGGAGCCATGTCTGTTGGACAAGCCATCCTTTACGGTTGTACTGTTGTCATCAAGAAGAAATTCTCCGCTTCGGCGTACTTCTCTGACATCGCCAAATACAATTGCACAGTAAGTCTTGGGTTTCTCAAAGTATTGATTGGAAATGGGAAACAGTATTTGGCAAATCGTGTCTTACTCTCGGTGTTTCCTACAAAAATCCATCTGCGTTACAGGTAGCCCAATATATCGGAGAGATGTGCAGGTATCTCCTTGCCACACCACCCAAGCCCACAGACTCTCAACATAAGCTGCGGATGATTTTCGGAAACGGTCTCCGTCCTCAGATCTGGCCAGAGTTTATCAAAAGGTTCAACATCCGACAGGTTGGAGAATTCTATGGCGCTACAGAGGGCAATGCTAACATTGGTAAGTACCTAAATGGAGAAATACAGAAAGATTGAACAAATCGGGAACGGATGTTGAACTGACTGTGAGCTGTCACCCAGTTGATTTGAGGGCAGTCCCACCTGGATTCCTAAAATTCGACCGGATGAAGAAGGATATGACAAAATGAATGGAGGAAATCGACTCAACCGCTTGGAATACTGTGTGAATGGTTACAATGACCTGAAATATTGAATAAAAAATACACTTTCTTCTACAGTCCATTCTGCGTTCCATTAGTTTTGTACTTATTTCAGGTTTCAATATCGCGTGCCTCAGTACTAATCGAAGAGTTACATCTTTATAGTACATTCCCATGGCAAAACTGATTACGATTCTATTTGATTTCAGTCAACATTGACAGCACTGTCGGCGCCATAGGATTTGTCTCGAGAATCATTCCTGCTGTGTACCCAGTGTCAGTAATCAAAGTCGATCAGTTGACAGGTGAACCTGTCAGGGGCTCCAATGGACTTTGCATCATCTGTAAACCTGGTAATAATCGCTAAATTCACTGGGTTATCATCTGATATTGATCTTATCCAGATTTCTCACTTTCAATCATTTTCTATCACAGATGAGCCGGGCGTCTTCATTGGGAAGATCATCCCAAGCAACCCTGCTCGAGCTTACCTCGGCTACGTCAACGAAAAGGAATCCGAGAAGAAAATTGTGTATGACGTCTTTGCTAAAGGAGACTCTGCTTTTATTTCAGGTGAATATATTACCCTCCGCGAGTTATTATAGTGTTTATTCAATATAACCAAATCTCTATTCATAAGCGTATTTCCACTCACTTTCGATATTTTCGACGTTTCGATACTTTTTTTTCTTCATAATTTTGAGTTTGGCTCACTTACCTCACATGTTCAATATACAGTATCAAAGTTATTTCGACTATTTCGTCCCCTTCATGCCAAAACCATGAATGTGCCAAAAAAATCGAAATTTGAGTTCGGTATCAATTGCGGGGGTATTGACCTCTATTTATGAAAAATCCGTAGAAATCCTTAGAAAACACCTGAGATTTTTCATAAATAGAGGAGGTCAAGTGATGCCGGACTCAAATTTCGATTTTTGGTATCATCTTGGATTTGATTTTGGAATTCCACCATGAGTTCGTATAAACAGAGGTCAGTATTATTGTGGGATAATAATATAAAGTAAGTTGGGTCTTATCTACCTGACCACTATCTAGTCTGAGCCCTACTGGTGCTCCTCTGGTCATCTCGTAGCGAACTGGAGCCTCCATTTTCCGTTTACAAAAGTAGGTACGTAATATAAGTAATAGAGTTCATTGGAGTACATTTTATCATTATATTTTGATTCAGGTGTAATACATTGATTCGATACTGTTTCAATACCAAATACTGATTGAAAGGTCCATCACACCGTCACTAAACATGAACTGTAAACAGCCTCTAATCTCGACTGTTATTTATAATATCGATGGCATCACATGGGATTCAATGCCAATATTTTCAATTAGGAACAGTAAAATTTTCTGACCCTCGATTTTTACCGAGAAATTGAATAATTACCAATACACTGTCATGGTGGTGTAGTCGTGTTGTTTTTGTATGCTTTGTGTTAGTTATTTTACATTGTAACCCCGAATTTTTGTATTTAATGATATTGTTGTTCCAGGTGATATTGTTGTTTGCGATGAATTCGGGTACATTTACTTCAAAGATCGTACGGGGGACACTTTCAGGTGGGTTTTCAATTTTCTTGAATCTAATAGTGACAGCAATTTTTATGTAAAACACAATAATTGAATTATTCAAAACAACATTTTCTGGTTCTGAACACTTTTCCAAATTAGTTGGGAAATTCATAAAATCTCATTTTAAGAGATTTTGTATTGTTTTCTAGCTCTTAATGAACTCTTTTTTACTTATCAACAATGTTATTAAATTCTTGAAAATGTAATGAATGTTTCTTGTCTCCAGGTGGAAAGGAGAGAACGTGTCCACTTCAGAAGTTGAGAGTATCGTCAGTAATTTAGTTGACTTCAAAGACTGTGTTGTCTATGGCGTAGAGGTAACTGCTCGTATTTGTAGTACCTACCTATTCAATTTTAATCGAGTAACTAATAACTGTAGTCAAATGATTATCGAATCAAGGGTTCATGTTACTGGGGTGAGGTATATAGCATTATGACAGTAACTTTCCCTGGAGGTAGTGGAGGGGTTCAAATGAGAGAAACACTAGCGTAAACCTTAGTTACGAAGCTTAGCAATCGCGGATGTGAGGTAAAAAATGTTTGTGCTCCAAAATCTTCAGTTATGAATAAATTTGGTTCCGCCACCCATACACCTCTAGTTCTATTAAATCGGATTTATGGGGTTGTGTAGGATCCCGCTTGTACCCTTAGAAAGTGCTCGATGAGATACGTTCCTGCTCTTATTTTATTATTATCAGAGTGTATTGTACTAAATTTGTTATATTCCGTGTTATTTCAGGTACCGGGTAGTGAAGGTAGAGCTGGGATGGCCGCCATTGTCGACAAGGAACTCAACATTAACATGAATAAGTTGGCCGAAGGTGTGAAACAGGGTCTGCCAAATTACGCAAGGCCCATGTTCGTTAGAATCATCCATGAAATGGAAATGACAGGTGAATACTCGTACATATGCAGCGTTTTGATTTAATTTCTATGACTGTAATTTGAAAGATTCCAACAAGGTTCATCTAAGGAATGATTTTAGTGCAATGGCTTCAAACCCCTTTTTTTGGGTGTTCTGAATCCAACCCCAGGTTTACGAGTTATCGTGTTTGAAAAATCGCCAGTTATGAAAACATTTCTTGAGACAGAAAGTGAGAAAGATTGTGAAAAAAAGGGTTAGGATACACCAATTTATTCACCATTTGCATGTGGAGATCTGAAAGTGATTTGTATGCTGCTTGGCCAGCAAGGTGGATACACCAAATTTCCTTGTTTTATCCGTGGGTGAGCAAAACCAGGGATCGACGTTAGGAGAGGAAAATAGAGGTCAAATAGACACATGGAATGTTGGTGTTAGAATAGTAAAAAAATAATAATTTTGCAGGCGTGTGTTACTGAAAATAATAAACCTGGAGGTTTTGGTGGTCGGATTACATCAGAAGAACTGACAAAAACCATCTTTTCTCGTTTCAGGTACGTATAAAATGAAGAAATACGACTTGCAGAAGGAAGGTTTTGATCCTCGAAAAGTCAGCGACCAAATATACTTCCTCGGCTCAAGCGGTACCTACGACCTTCTGACGCCTGACGTCTTCAACCAAATCGAATCCGGAAAGATTCGCCTGTGATTCAACGTGCGTAGTTCTTGACCTACTCCCCCCCCCCCCCCCCCAATAGACTGGTTTATTTTAATATTGTCACAATACAACGCCAAAATACTAAATATTGAATTTCCGTTCGGCGAACATATCAAGTGACACTAATAGTCCTGAAACTTGATGACAAGCCCTTCGTAAATCAGTTATTTCGTCGAACAAAACAAAATATATAATGTAAATAATCATGGTATGATGTTATTGTTGTATACCTGATTCTGAGGGTTTAGGTACACTGTTTTGTTCTGACGATAAATTTTATGTAACGTTATTTTTGTTATAAATTGTATGAAAAGGATTATGAGTCGAAATGATACACTTCAGTCCAGCATTTGAAAAGTGTGGCATTATTGTTTGAAATGGACCTAGTTTACAAAGTCTTCGAATATTGGGGCGAAATTGTGTCAACGAGTAAAATAAGCGGAATAAAATTGTTTTTTGAAGTCAAATGGGGTATGCGCATGAGAAATGAAAAAAAAAAACCTCTGCAAATTCTTGACACAACGGTTCATTATCTTCTTTGTACAGATCACCCTTCTGTCTAGATCACTAGGTCTAAATGTCTAGATCCTAAATGTTAGATTAATTATTATTATCAATTATCACTAATTATTATTATTAACAATTTTATCAAGTACCTACTGAAAATTATTATAATTTATTGTTAGGTATTAATAATTCGTATTTATTATTAATAATAATTATTATTAATTATGATTAATTAATACGATATAATTCCGGGGTTTTTAATACTACGTCGGTAATAATTTTTCTATAAAAGAAGTACCTACCAACAAACATTCGAAATTACCTTCATTTCCGTAGCACGAAACGCACCTCAGAACAACAAACTCGACATCACTTAAGCCATATGATGTTCCAACGAGCTTGTTAGTATGAAAATGGACCTGTATTTCAACAGTTTGATACACGATCGTGTTGTGAGGCACAATCTTTGAGCCGTCATTGTGAACGAACGGCTGGTCGTACACAGCTGCGGATGGTCTTAAAAAATTCTACGGAACAAACTCTATCTAAATATGAAATAAAAAACATACCGTTTGATGGGAATTTTTCGAGATATAGAATTTTCAAAATTTCAAAATTCGTTTTGATCCCCTTCCCCTTGACCTAGGGTTATGAAAAGTTTCGAGGACCATTGTGGGGCTGGTCCAAACCCAGAAACCAAATTTCGTAATTTTAACTCAACGCTAACTGGGCAAAGTGGCACGGACGGCGGACGGCGGACGGCGTACGGCGGACGGACGGATTTTTTTTTATTCGATTTTCTGAATCTACGTATCTTGAAACGTAAACCAACAAATTTTGAGGGGGGGTTAAATTTTTTTTTTCTTTGGGCGATTCCAATGGTTCATTATCGAAGATAATAAACCAAAACCGATTCTTTATGTTATTTGAGTTGCTATTGCACGTAAACACTAATTTCCATCTAAAAAATAAGGGTAAACTAATTTCGACGAATGGTTCCCATTTTCACGTTTTGGAGGCGATTCTCCATCAATAAAAATTCAAAACAAAAATCATGCGCAGACCCCATTTTGACGATTTTGTTTATTCTTCGTGATTAAAGGAAGGACGGCAGAATGTGTCCTTAGAGATGAAAGATTGCAGGCCAATAACGCCCGTTCAGCTCACCTAATAGGTTATTGTTCGAAATGACAATGTTATCCTTAATTGTTTGGAACGCATGACTCATATGACGTATTGCGCAGATTGAAATGAACAGTAATTTTAGAAAATATCACGAAACAAGGATGCATACAATATAGAACTACTTCTACCGGGAGAGGTACAGTTTAGATTAAGTACCCCCAACGCGTAGCCACTGTTGCCTGGAATTCAGTACCTACCATGTTTTCATGTATTTTCCTATATAAATTTTATAACAGAACGTTCAATGTTCTTTTCCAATCATGACAAGAAAAAGTGAGACAATTGTGATTTTTCTATGTGCATTTCATGTGGTGATGTTTGTAATATAGATCATCAAGTACTTACTTGTATTGTACATATTAGACAGTTAAGTTTTATTTTGTATTTTGAAATTGTAAAACAAAATTGACTATTGTTGTAGAGAACAATATTTTACGAATATAGGATTTATTGTATCGATTTACAAAGATTCCAACGGTAACGTCTGGTTTAAGTTTTGTAACTATTTATTTACTCTGCAAGTTGATTAAATAAAAAATATATGGTTTTTAATTTGTCTACATCTTCAAAATCCTCACTCTTCAGTTGTTACGAGGGATTTGACGGTCTTGCCGTGTAAGTAACGAGCTTCCTAACGGTGGGACTGGTAAGGATCATGGAGTGTGACTCCTTACGATATTGGATCCGTAAAGCCGTTTGGACATTGGGCTATTAGAATAGAAAGCCGTTCAATCCCGTTCAGGTTACTTTCTAGGTAACGGAGTGAAGACCCACTTAGGCCCCGATGGCACAAAGCGCTTTTATCGTTGCGCTTAACTGCATTAGTACGTCCCCGTAATGTTACAACGATTTCATCGTTGATCAAATGGAAGCGGGAAACTTTCACAGAATCAACTGGAAACCTCAGGGGGAATTCGGAGTCCATCGGACCAAAATGTGAGAACAAGAAAGTTTAATTTTTGACAACCTAGTAAATTAAACTTATTCTGGAATTAAAAATTGAAATCACTTTTTATTGGTGTTCAAATATTCACGGAGTTTATTCAAGTACCAATAGAAATTCAAAATATAGGTGTCGCCAAATTATAATTTTCCCCCCTTTTTGAAGCCTTAAGGCCGGGACACACTTGTCACACTCCCGTCCGATTCGATTCGGAAGAGGTGCTCACACATGAAGACCACAGGGGAAGAATGAGGCATTTCCAAAAAATCTGATTTCGAGAGAATCAATATTTCAAGTTTAAAACGTTCCTAAGGCCAAGGGTATGATAAAATTAAGAAAATAAAAAATATGAGCAAATGATGCAAGTTATACTCGTATTTATTTATTGAAAAAGATTTCAACATCGAATTCCCAGTTTTCATGACAAAAAAAAAGAAGGTTTTCCTAGGGATTTCGAAGCTGCAAACTTGGTGTAATACTACTCAAACATGTCCTAACTACATACCAAAAAAGCAGCTTCCTGCAATTTTTTGGACCTAAGGGCATGTTTTTGTCTGTGGTGACTGGCCTACTAGTGCCTTAAGTTCGATTGCTCATAATCAGAGACTCCAGATAACTCACCACAAAATAGTCAATTGTTATAAAGCATCAGACTACGATCACACTTATTTGGTTATACTCAATTATTCGAAGGAGCTGCAAATCTTGGTGTTTGGCTGCTTTAATAGGTATAGCTCGCGACTCCGACACATGTGTGCAAATTTTACTGACAGTGATTTGGTCATTACAGCAATTCGTTTGGATGACGAAGAAGAAGAAAGTCAGAGGGCTTAGAGGGAGAGGATAGGGCGGAAGTTTTGGATGCAAAAAATATCACACTTCGCGTGTGGCAGTAGCGTCCTACAGCCGGAAAACAAATGGTGAGCAGAATTGGTGCATGATCGGAAAAGGTGTGAACTACAGCTGTCAAAGTACAATACCATTTTCCTCTCCGTCTGTATGATCGGAAGGATTTATGACAGGTGTGTCTATTTAGGCTAATGACATGGGACCGCATAGTGTTTTTAGGGAAATTTCGAAGAAAAGGAAGCTATTGTTCTCGGTCCAAAATTTTCAAAACTCAAATTTCCGAAAAAATTGTATACCTAACTCCGTTTTAGACAGACTATAAGTCTCGATAGAATTTAGACAGCCACTGTTATCTTTCACCTTTTATAACTAAATGACTGCACTCTACTACGCTACCATTCGAAATTTCCACTAGATCATATCACATTACCATAGAATTAACTACCTCACTGGTTTTTCCCCACGATTTCTCATGTGCGAGGAGGCTCTGAATCACGAACCAGCTTCGGTAATAGCAATCAAAGGGTCCAAATTAGAAGCGGTACCAAAATGAGTAGTAAAGCGCATTTTGAAATAAATCTAAACAACCCATTCCAATGTTACGCAACCTTTCCCTTCAACTGAGAGTGGTCCTTTGATAAGACAAGTTTCGTGAAACGAGTAATTCAATAACCTTTGAATATATGGAACGAAAATATTACAAATAAGGACGTTGGTTTTTATTTTTAATAAACTTAAAATCTAAATGATAATTAGCTTATACATTGCTCATCAAAGATTTCAAAATGGAATATTCAAGAATAATACAATTATTGATTCCCCAATGGGTTCTATTCTCTAAGGAACCACAGATGTTATGTGGATCACCCTGAGAAAATCGTGTGAAAGTATGAAATGTTGCAGACGTAAATAATGATGAGTAAGATATATGTCAATAGGTGTCACATGTTGAATCGAACGTTTGAGGACACAACTGATGACGTATTCACGGAGTCAACAATTACACAAGATCAGGGTTTCCAGCTCCATCTCCTTCGTTTTCAGGTGAAGTCAACTGAGTGAGAAGGTCCGAGAGTTTGTTCTTGAGGACTTCGACGCCTTTCGTCACTATTGTCTCCGGCCTCAGTGACCCGCACGTTTCCACGTTGAAATAGAATTTGTTGGGTTTGGCTTCCCAATTGAACGGGGCCTCATCTGCAAACACGTGAAGAGCCTTTGTCAATAATGAGGGTTCGTGATGTTTTATGAGGTAATCCTAAAGGTGTGGCGGCAGTAGAAAATAATGGAGGTAACTCGTGGAACAAGATCAGCAATTTACATTATTGACAAAAATTACGCTATTTACAACCAAACTTGAGAGAGAGCAAAAGTAGCTAGAATTTTAATAGAAGATTGGCTCTTAAATAATGGTATTTTCAAACTAATCATAGGAGAACGATTAACTTGAATTATGCCAACCATCACAGTGCACATAATATGTGGATGAAGCAATATGTGAATGAAGCATGGTAATTCAATAGTTTTCGACCATCAGTAGACCATATAAGAGAGGTACGCATCTTGAATGTTATTCTTCAAAATACACCTCGTATTTATGTGTCACGTTAGGTACCTTGAGATCAGTACTTGATCAAATCTTGAGATCAGTGTGCGGGATGAAGGGAGGGGATAGTATTTTTCTACTGGTTACTAAGGTTTATGACTTGATATCACTAAACAAAAACAAATAAGAAAACAACAAGGTTCGAATTATAGCTCAGAGTTAATCAAACTGCAGTCCCACTTACGTTGATCGTCGTCCAGCTCAGTGTATTCGCTTTTCGGCCATTCGTCGGGTTTGGGGAAAAGAGTGTGTCGCATGCTGTTGTCTGGATCGTACTCGAAGCAAACGCCGGCTGTAGGATTCCATTTGGCGTGCTCCTTTCCAAACCCTTTCTTGGCATAGGCTCTGAGCTTCAATTCTTGACCTTTGCGGAGCTTAACAATGAGAATATCTGGAAACAATATTATACAAAGTTGGATATACGGATTGTTGAATCTCTGCCTCAGGGAAATGTGAGACACTTGAATTAATAAAACTACAGGTAATAATCAGTGAAACTTGTTTCAATAATGCAATTATTAATGATTTGCTTGACTTGTTTGATTTTTGTTCATCATCCTCAATTTCTAATGAAACGTTGGTATCGACCAAGATAAAAGCTTTATTATTAAACATGGGTTTCGCTGAGCGAAAATCTTAGGTAAAAGATACACTAAACTTGGTAATTTACAACCAGTTAATTATATCAGTCTTTGAAGTATAATCCTGCTACTTAGCAGTTCCGCTTCACAATAAAATCACGACAGTTCATTTAATGAAGGTAATTTACCTTCAATGCTTATTAAATTCTTTCTGTACTGTAGGATAAGAAAAGCGGTGTTGACATTTTTGTGATTATTGCGCTTTTAGCGGCCGATTTTCGAAATTCTGACGACGCTACCTTTGGAATAGGAAAGTGTATTACCTAACTTAATTTTGTCCAAATTTTGGGTTAGGATGACATCCATTTTGCACATATCGTCGGTTAAGAAGCAACACATTGTGCAAAAATTGAGTTATTGAGTTGTTGGTGTCGAAAAATTTATTTTTTTCCGTCCATTTTTATGTCGAATCGGCAAATCGTGTAGTTGAATAAAAATTCGTCAGATGGAGTTGGAAATAGCCATTTTGATTTATCATTTTTACAGATGCCGCATCTGAGATGCGCAATACGCCAGTCGCTTCAAAACCTTAAAGGAGGAAAGACATGTCTCACAACAGTACATTTTTAAATTATTACCCAGATATGACTTATTGCAGATAATCCAGTTTGCGATAATATAGCAGATAACATTAATGGGTTTCTAGCAGCCTTCTACCTTTGAAGTTACCAGCAAAAAGAAGATCAATATAATGATAACCTTTGCTTCAAAAAAAATTGTGACGAAATCATTTTTTCATTGGCAACATTACATATTTTTTCTACCAAAAAAAGGTCCCAAAAGAAGAAGCCACTGTGACACCAAAGAAAATTTTACGCGGAGTTTAAAGTCATACTGGCATACTTGCATGTTCCTCTAATTTTCGATTTCCGATTGATGCATTTTCCGTAGTATGTATTTTGCAAATATGCAAAAATTTAGGGATACCTAAACTCATGTTTTCATTACATATATTTTAGTTTAAATCAATGCTTTGAAAGAGGATTAACACAACCGTTCTTGCACTAATAGTGTGACTAATGCGATGTTACTAACACTCAAAAGGAACTTCACAGAACTTTTTAGCCACCTATGTAAACTTACCGTCTGATTCGCCATATTCATTAGCGTCAGCATCTTTATTCTTGCTGGTCGCTGGTACGACAAGAGGGTGAGTGGTTATAAGATCAGCTGTTGTCACGTGACGCGTCTGGTCGTCCAAACATTTGACGTCCAGTGTAAACTCGACGCTACAGTCACCGCAGAAATCTGGACAACTGCAATCCTGCAAAATATTTCAATTTAATTTAAAGTCTTAATTGGGTATGCTGCAGTAAAATCGATACGCGTACAATAATTATGACACGGCAATTATTGAAATTTCTATTCTCTTATGCACTACTTTTTCAATAGTAACTTGAGACATTATTGAAAATAATAAAGCTAAAATCTAACCCTTGAGTAGATGAGTTTATCGACTATATCGTCTGAGGTAAGGGGGATAAGGCCGATCCGGGAGGCGATAAATTCGTCACTGAGAACTGTTGAGTTTGCTTCCAGTTGAACCCAATCGATGGCCAAAGTCGGAGTCTCCGCTATGAACACTCGACGGAGGCTGTTTGCTACACTGTAACACAGGTGGAAGTCATATGAATCTGCTAGAGGTACAAAGCAATTTGACAAAATACGACTTTTACCATAAACAGTCGACTGTAGGTACAACTTTCCGCAACGGTATTTAGCCTTTTTAGACAAGGCACGAAGATATGCCACCAGGATACTAACTATGAAGGTAGGAATTTTAGGATCGTGATCAGTAGTTATAGCTCAGGCTACTGTACTCCCTGAGCTCATCAATGGCATGCCAATAAGATTGGTTGATTGAAAGCTTTCGATTTATCCTCTCTGCCATTCTCCCAGGAAGCTATATCAGACAGTAATAAGTAGGTAACTATCAGACAGTAACTATCATGAATTCACCCGCCATCATGGTCCATCTATCATTGACGGTCATCAATGATGAATATTGAGGTCCTGTGCTTTGGTATCAGTAATAGCTTATTTTTGTTTCTTGTGCCCATGAGGTGTATAGCGCTCATCCACGTCCATTTTTCGTAGAGATATTCTGGTTTACAAAATTTTAATAATTTGCAAATTTGTGTTGCAACCCTAAGTTCCTTACGCCCCAGCGATACGAAGATGTTACATGATCGCACAGTTCCAGCCTCTTACACAATTTAATTTTAATTTAATTTATTTGCATACCACGATCCAAAATTGAGGTATCTACCCCTATATTATGTATAAAACTTGTATTTACTTTGGAATGTTTTATCATCTTCGTACACGTCTAGTGAAATGAAGTGTGTACAAGTGTAATGAGTATTATTATTATACCTGGTAAATCCAATTACTTCAAAACTTAACAATAATCAAGTGATGTTTTCCACAATAAAATTCCAAAGGCGACCAACTAACGATTACTATTTTCAATTCTTTCAAAATTTAGTTTTGTACAGAACAAATAAGCATAAGTATTATGCTTTAGTTTTGTACTTTTGCGTGATATCTTTTCGGCCCATTTCAAGACTGCGTCATGATTGTTAATCACGACGCAAAGTCTTGAAATGGGCCGAAAATCTATCACGTAAATGTACAAGGCCCCGTAAAATTGAGTGATATGGCGTCAGTGGAAGACGTAGAAGATCTAATACCAATCGGTACCATCAAAAGCAAATAAGTATAACGTGGTTTGCGAGGTAGATCGCGATAACTAACTCGATCATTTGCGGTATTTGCGTCACACCCAAGCAACACATCAAAATGCAGCAAAAATGATCCCATTTCTCTACCAACCGCATTTCACTATGAAATGTCAAAAACGTGTGACTTGTAGCATGCTTTCAACGTAAATTATTTGAGAATCCTGCAGTCTGCCAGATCCAGATGAAAACAACGTTCCCGTACTTCTGTCACAAATAACCTTCGTTTCACAAGAGTCAAACGTTAGTGTGACTGTCTGATGAGTACCTTGAGGTGCCAAGAAGTAGTTATAACTAAGAAGTAGTCATAAATGACCAGAGTTATAGGTCTGATAGTAGAAATAAGGTCACTTGGAAAGTCGCTCACGCTCCAAACTCTTATCACAGGAATATCCTAGTTTGGTAGACGTCCTAGTTTGGTAGTTTGGTACTTTGATAACGCCTGAAAGTTTATTCAAATAATAACACTTCCATTTTAGGTCCTACGTACCTGAGTTCCGTATCTTCTATGTAGAATTTGACATTTTCATCGGTGAGGTCAGAGACGTGAACAGAGGGCTGATTGGCGTACGGCATCTTCGTAGACCGTGGTGAAGGTCAGAAACGCTGAAATGCAAGTGGTTCCTTCTAAAGTTGAAGTATAATAAGACATCAGGGGAGGTGGTATAGTATACACACTATGAGCTGTTTTTTACTACGATGTAGCGGTCCAATACACACGTTCAGAGAGTATGAGAACAACTTAAATTACTATCGTCAACTATAACTACACCGACTTAACTACTTACCTCAGCTAGATGAAGCTGTTGTTTGCAGCTGTATAAGAGCCACCGACAGTTGGAATACCGTACAAATACACAAAAGAGATAACACAGCAAGCAACAAAATACAGGCACAGAAAACCCTACTATACTACGTACCATGGAAGAAGGAATTATCTCCTTTCTTCCATGACTACGTACACAGAAAACCCTACTATACTACGTACAGGCGGGTAACCGAATGGAAGGTAATCGGAGTTTCATGGATACTATAATCCTCTTCTTCTTTCCATTCCACAGTTGGCCTGTGGCCACGAATGGAATTAAATGGAGGTGCCTAGATTCATGGGGGCTGTATGGTAAACCGGCTTCCAGTGAAGGACCAAGGGTCTACCCGAACGCCATGGAGTCCCGAGTCTACGAAATTCCGGCGAAATAAAATTGTCCATGATGTGCGTATGTCCAATGGACACAGTCCATGATTGTATTGTTACACTACTAATTATAGTTTCTTATTTAAATTTGAATGAAATCTCTTGTAATTATCAGATTGATATAATAGGTATAATATTAATAATATGATATTATCAATCTGATGATATCATCATGCGTGACTTGATTACCCGAAGACTAAAATAAGAGTAAAATAGAGATAAGTAGGTACTTATACCGTTCCATAGGAATTTTTCGAGATATGAATTTTTCAAAATTCGTTTTGAACCCTTCCCCTTGACTTAGGGTTAAGTTTCGAGGATCATTGTAGGGTTGGTCCGAACCCGTAAACAAAATTTTGTATATTCTGCAGGGTACGGCAGACGGACGGATTTTTTTTTCTTTTTAATTCGATTTTCTGAATTCACGTTTTTGAACGAATTTTGAAAATTCATAAGTCGAAAAATTCCAATGGAACGGTAGGTAGGTAATATATTATATGAATAGAGTTTAATTAAAATTTTTTAAGACCATCCGCAGGGTTTGTACGACCAACTGTTCGTTCACAATGAGGGCTCAATGTTGGATCTGATCAAAAGTCGTCAACATGAGTGTGAATCATGCGGCAGCCTGTCGGGTCAATGTTCATACTGGCCCAGGAGATTGAAACAGCACATGGTTTTCAGATATCGAGTTAATCAATAATAATTAGTAATATGAATAATAATTACCTACCAATAATTATTAATTTACACTAAGTACTTCACAATAATAATTATTGATAATTCATAATCTACCATTATTGATCTAGACAGAAGGATTGACACAACGGTTTTTATAATAATAATTATTAGAAAAACCGTTAACAATTATTGTGTCAAGAATCTGGAATTTTTTTTAATGTGGAGACCTTATTTATTGAATGACTCTCATAATAATAATTATTATTGTAACTGGAATAAATTTCGTTTTGGTTTATTATCTTCGATAATGAACCATTGGAATCGCCCAAAGAAAAAATTTTTTTAACCTTCCCTCAAAATTTGTTGGTTTACGTTTCAAGATTTTTAGTTTAGGGAAAAATTAGATAAAACACATGTTTTTGCCGATTATTCGTTTGCTACCCTTTCGATTTTGGTCTAGGTTCCCTTCGGTATTAGGATACGGATCGCATCGGGCCCTCTCCCCTGTACTCTGTCAGTTATGGACCCAGAAAGCTAATTTTGATACGATAGATTTCAATCAAGCATAAACTGCCTACATTTATTATACTAGGTTTTTCATTGTAGCCATAGTTGGTACCTATGCAAGTTTAATCTACCTATCGACTAACAGCCAAGGATATTGAAAGAAGTAGAAGCTGATCAAAACGTAGATGATGAGCAGAAAAGAAGAAAACAAGGATGCAGTGGAAGACATTTTTACTGGTTATGGTAAAAAGACTCTGGTTTCTGGTTGGTGAGGGGGAATTCAGTTCGGTATTTGTACTAATTACCAATATAATACTGGACAAATAATATACCTAATAGTACTGTACACATCTTGACTTCACGAGGCGCACAAGTTCAAAATTTGAACTAGGTATCAGCATTCATGACTTGTTCCTTCACTGAAAAGAAATTTTAGGGATTTTAAGAAAATTAGGGATTTTCAAATCAGATATTGAGCAGGACGAAAAACTAAGTAGTGGAACAACTGTTTGGTAGAAAACCTCAACTCGTCTGATAAGACATTTTGACTCAAACTACGTTCATAACCTTTGGCTTGTTCTACCTGTATACTTGTTGATTTTAAAGTATTTGTGCATTCAGCTTCAAACTTCACAGCTGCTCTAGAGCATTCAAGCTGTTCTCGAACCGACTGTCAGTATGGCAATGGACCAACCGTGGTTGGAACCATCGGCACAGTACACACACCTCATTGAACATGACACAAACCTTCAGAGATTCCTCCACCCAACTCTGTTCCCAATGGTTCACCCTCGCCTGAAATAGACGTATCTCCCCCTTTCAGGAACTACGCTGCTGAAAGTTTTCCAAGGGACACTCCCGAAGATGAACAGGACCAAGCGACATCAACTTACAAAAGGTTAGGGATATTCGACGTCCCAACTCCACCATCTACCATGAGAGATGACCAAGAGATGGTCATCAGCCAGCCGCGGCCATCAAGATCCTACCGCCCTATGGTCAATTTGGTCACTTACCCGCATTTATTGTAGGTTAAACACTTGGTGGGTTAATCACTTCATCATTTTTTTATGTGGAGAAATTTCTCATTTATAAATATGAAAAATTGGTCGATATTTTGCTAATTCTTAAAAATGTGAGTATTTACTTACCTCAACTTTTAGACATTCAACATAATACAAATCTGGTTTGGAGCATTAAATTAAAAATAATACACATCTAATTTGTGGCATTGAATTCAATTTTTTTTTTCTCCAAAACTCGAACCTTAAGTCGAGTGTGCATGTTTTGAAAATTAAAGAAATTTTAATTACAGAATTACCTGTATTTTTGAAAATAAACAAAGTACCATTTAAAAGTGAGAAAAGCAGATGTGACGGCCACTCCCTCAATGGACAACGTCGATTTCAATTACCTGTTCCCAATTTGTTTCAATGGTTTCTATCTCAATTTGTTTATAGTGGTGAGAACAGAAAAGCAATAATAGAGAAAATTGGGATGAAGCCGGCACCACCAGGTTTTGGGCGTACCGACTACATTTCTACCCATCAGGTCTCCTATGCAAACTTTGTTGAAGGCCCAATGAGTCCACAACCTCCGATGGTAACCCCCAGTGTTGTTTCTGAACACGAATATCAAGTATCCTTAATAACGAGTAGTGCTCAGAGTTGCAGGTTTTAACCTTATTTTCAAAAAACCTAAAACGACCTCAAAATACTTTTCAAGAGTTTTCTAATTAATTAACCAATTCTAATTAACCAAACAAATAGTATAGTTTTCTCACCTCTCTTGTCCTTACATTGACCACAATCGTGGGATTTTTCTCCATTTTATAACATTTGAAGGCGTTGCACTACAACCTGTCTGTTTCTAATATAAATGTCCTCGAATCATTCGAGTCGAATGATTCGACCATCAGTAAAACTTAGTCAAAGCACAATATCGATTGAGAAATCTTACAGGCGGAAATGTTCAAGCCAGAGACGAAACACAGACGACTTCTCACTGACCCTTTCAACATAAGAAGACCAAACCTGGGGACTTTCATGGATGACAATATGGACTACCTCAGTGCAATGCGCAAGTCTGAATGCAGGCCTCCACCTTACGGTTTGGATTATCAGCCTGTGTGGATTTGGGAAACCAAATAGAGATTGGATAAATACTCTGAAGTAGATCTTAGTGCAAATTGATAACTCAATTATAAAATATCAATTTAAAATTAATGAAATAAAAAACGATCAAGCGATTCCAGCATTATTTTTGTCATGTGAGTAGGTTGAAAAAGGACTTCAGTTCCACAATCTTTTTAGATCTTTTACAAAGATTGTGGAACTGAAGTCCTTTTTCAACCTACTCACATGATAATGGAGTTCCACAAACTCAGCGCTTCCACCATAAAAACTATTAAATTATTTTTGTGTCATCATCGAAGTTAGTGAGTCCATAACAATAGATGATACACAATTTTCAATGTCTTCGAATTGATGGTATGCATCGTCAAAGGAATGAGGAAAAAAATAGTGTGATAAATAGAAAAAATATATTACGATTTTGATGACTTTAAAAATATTTTTCATTATTTACATGTACATCAATTTATACTGTATTTCATAACGAAGTTGTACCAAAAGTATAATTTTCAATTTCGCTTAACAAACAACTTAAAAAGATACAACATGATGAAACATTAACACTATAGTCTTTAAACCATGATTGAATATGGCTCGATACCGTTGCCCTTTCAGGGGAATTTGACATTGGTGTTGTAAGACTAAAAACAAGAGTGTTGACTTGGTAGTAGGTAAGTGGGACTTTACCATTACGAAGGGTAGAATTTCTTGTTTTGAGACGCCATGTCGAGGAGGAGCTGGGACGGAGTGAAAGGGGCGCCATAGACAGCTTCGTAGCTCTTCATTTTCGAGATGAGCTTGTCAGCTCCGTAGGTGTCGACCCATCTGAACGGACCGCCGGAAAATGGAGGGAAACCGAGACCGAAAACGGCGCCGATGTCTCCTTCAACCTGAAGACAGAGAAGGCGATTGAATGAGATTTTATTGAAACCATATGCCCATTTCAATTAGTTTCGGTAAGTGGAGAGGTGAATTGTTGGTTTGTTGACTTCTCAGTGAGCCTTGGGGAGCTTTGAAAACTTGTAAAAGTTCCATCCAAACAATAAATCACTCATGATCGTTTTCCAACAACTGAAAATATTTGTAAAATTTGAATAGGCGTCTCAATTTTCAATTATAGAGATACTGTCTGAACCAAATTTGTTTATTACATTTACGGATGCAGAATGTAAGAAGCCTTCGGTATCCAGTGGGAAAGAAAAATACCAACAGTACAGATGTCCAAAAATGACACATGTTAGGGATGCCTTGAAAGGAAATGTAGTAAATTGTAATATAACTTACAGGTCCATTGAGGATTCCCTCTTGTAGGCACATGAGAGCTTCGTTGACGAATCGGGAAACCATCCTGAGCTGGATGTCTTCATCACTCTGAAGCCCTTTCGGGTCAAGGTGGAATTTATTGAAGACTGACAAAGCTCCAGAATTCACGTCCCTGTCTTTGGAGCCCTTGCTGTATATATAAATACCTTTTCCTGATTTTCTCCCTGTCATCCGAAAAACAAAACAAAAGAATTGGGTAAAAATGTGAAATGCAACAAACAGGACGTTGACAGTTAATTAGGTACTTCAGGGTCACCATGATAATTATTATAACACACATTAGTCAGGATTCAAATTCGGGGGTCACGCTACAGCCCTCAAATGCCCGCGATTTTCAAGATACTACTAAATATGATTTCAGCTCAGATTTCATACGAGAATTTTCTGTGCAAGAGACAAGCTGAATGTAATTACACAAGCATAGAAACCATTACCTAGGAATCCACTAGTAGTCATTTCTTTCAGAACTTCGACGTTTCCACCAGAGAATCTTTGACCAAAAACGTCAAAGAGGTTGTCAGAGATGTGGGAAGCGACGTCTATGCCGACCTCATCAACAAGAGTAGCAGCACCCACAGGGAAGCCGAACTTTCTGGACAACTTGTCAAGCTGTTTGGGATCCACTCCTTCCTGGATGATCAAATAATTTTATGTTTTTAAATGCAGTGACAACTTGGACAAGTAACATTAAACAAATTAAAAAATTAATTCGACAGTCAGGAACGTTTCCAGGAGAGTTTCCCATGGCTGGTTCAATATGCAGCACGTGCATGTTCATCTTCGTTCGCGAATTCAATATAACTTGCATTGGGTGGGTTCATGATTAACCGGAAGAAAATGGCCATCGACACACAAAATAAATACAGTGAGAAATTTAACAAACCTGAAGTAACCGCAAGGCCTCAGAAGCCATAGTAGCGAGAATCCTGGTAGTGTAGAAGCCGGGACCATCTTTGACTGTGATGCAAACTTTGCCCTGTTTCAGACCCACAGCAACAGCAGAGGCGGCCGTATCCTTCGAAGTTTTGTCAGTTGTGATGATTTCCAGCAGTTGCATTTTGTCGACTGGTGAGAAATAATGCATGCCAATGACCTGGAATGAACCAACAAATAATATTTTATCGAATGGTTATATCTTAAAAGTTCTTAGAAAGTAGTGGTAGTCTCCATTGACCAAATAATTTGGTCAATTAAGAAATCATTCGAGTTTGAATATGATTATTAGAGTGCGATCAAACACAGGTCAACCTTCAATCTTCGATTGTTGTTGATCTGACAGAACTGGTAGAACTTATTCGAATATAAAAAATTACTGCAATAACCATGACTGTGATGAACCAATACTTGAAAAAACAACTTATTGCCAAATAACTTGCTATACAAAATCATACTGAGTATTAAATTACTTTTTCGGGTCTTTTGCTGGCCTCAGCAATTTTCGTGATGGGCAACGCTGAAGTGTTTGTAGCAACCACGCAGTGTGGAGGAACGACTGCCTCAATCTCCTTGATGACTTTGTGTTTGATACCCATGTCTTCGAAAACAGCCTCTATCACCATGTCACAGTTCTTGAACTTATCGTAATCTAATGTGAGATCCAAGTTCGACAACATCCTATCTCTTTCAAGCCTAAAAGAGAGCATAAAATGGAATCATTTACATGATCATCAATTACTAGGTATTAAACCAACTCATAACTGAACTGAGTGTGGTGGTGCTCTGAACTAACGCGCTTGTCATGTTGGAGAACCACCTTAGATGCAAGAATCAGGTTTTCTGTCATCAGAGGTGATATTATATTGGAATCAACGTTATACATAACTCGTTTCAATGTTTTATCAACCTTTGTATGACAACTGAAGCGGCCTGATATTGTTGTGAGCAAGAAAGTAAAATTGAATTGAGAAAATAAAAAATCCTACTACACTATACTTAAAAGCACTTACGCAGAAATTCGTTTCCTCTTGACAGCATTATCAAAACCATTTGTGATTTGCCAGAGACCTCTGTTGAGTCCAGACTGAGCCGCGTCTTTCAGGATCACGTTGTAGCCTTTGTCGACAGTAACTTGAACAATACCAGCACCCATAAGACCAGCACCAAGCACAGCGACTGTTCTAAAAAAAATCAATAAGATCGCCGCTATAAAACACAACACGAGAAAAATGGTAATGGTAACTAATATTGGGTCTTTACATTACAAAATCTCATTCTAATAATTCTATTAACTCGAAAATAGTAACTGAGGAAGAGTTGCGAATACTTTGCGATAAAACATATTTCGCAAAAAAAAAAAAAAAAAAAAAAAAAAAAAAACCAACGAACATTAAATGGACTTACTTGACTTCTTTCTCTGGCTTTCCAAATCTGTTTTTCTTGCATTCCGTTTGACCTCTGAACAGTCCGATGAGACCTTTGCTTTGTGGCGTCATTGCCAACTCACCAAAGCTTTTGGCCTCATAATCATATCCCACAGCAGGTCCTTTATCGATACCCATACGGATGACATCCAAAATCTACAAAAACAAAGACAGAGAGTTGTTGGAGGTTATGACATGTTGTCGTGTGAATTCGCCAATTTAGAAACTTGCTTAAATCAGCTGAAAACTCCTCTGAATGTAAACATTACACAATTCTAGCTAATTTTCAATTTTAAATTTCCCAAGTGTTTTCCCCAGTTTTCAAATGGATTCATTATTTACATCATAATCATTAGTTACATGGAAACATATTTCAAACCTTGAGAGGAGCAGGATACAGGCCACCGGACATCTTCATGACTTGAGCCCTCGCTTTGTTGAAAATCTGGTCCTTCACCCAGTCGTATTTTAGTGCGAAGTTCAAAACTTTGTCCATTAAGTTCTTCTTCGATCGGTCAACTTTGATTTTGCCACTCACTAGCTGTTGGGCTGTTAGAATAGCAACTTCCTCAAGGTAGTTCATTGTCCTGGTGGAAAACAACATAATTCAAACAACATAATTATCCTAAGCTAAATTGGAACATTGATCACTTGAGGAATAATTTTCAAAGTGAAGGGGTGAGATCACCGGCAGAAGACCCATTCAGAGAACATTAGGGTTTAATGAAAATAGACCGTAAGGTTCTCCTTCAATGAACAACTTAGGGTTTAGATAAAATAGACCGTAAGACTAACCTCTGCTCGGGAGGCTCCAAGCCTGGGCCCAGAGGATCTACTAGAAGGTCGATGATGCCAAGTTTTTTCGCTTTATCGGCTCGCACATTTTTCCCTGTCAGGCTCATGTCAAGAGATGTAGGAACAGATGTGAGGCGAGGGAGCCTCTGAGTGCCACCGCCACCAGGGAGCAGCCCTAACATCACTTCTGGTAGGGCAACAGCAGTCTTCTTGTCTTTTACAGCTATTCTGTAGTGACAAGCAAGGGCCACCTATAACCAATTTGAGAAATGTCTGAACTTATATTGTTAGCTTCAAAATACGAATAATACTCCCCCACAAGTCTGAGCTACTCGCTTCCACTAACCAAACCCGTATAATTAGACTGGTCATTGAGTTCAACGGGACAGTGATCGCTCACCTCGACGGTATTAGGTATGTAGGTGTGCATTTGGACAAGAAGCTCACTTGGCAAAGTCACATCAAGTATCTGGTTACCTACTAAGTTCGCCAGCGCATTGGACAACTCAGGTTTCTCCAGGACCACGATCACTGTACCTAACCCTGATTAGACCAATTTGGTACTACTCATCTGGGCTTTGAGGGTCTACTGCAAAGAGCCACATCAATCGCATACAAGTCACGCAAAATCGGGTTCTTCGGCTCATAAAGGGTGCACCATGGTATGTCAGAAATATGACACTGCACAACGATTTGGACATACCATTCGGCATATGTACTCCGGCAGAACTATGTGCGACTCAATGGTGGACCACCCTAATAACTTAATGTCCAGCCTGATACAAAATTTACCCCCACCAAGAACGCAACGTCGGCTCAAACGCAAGCGCCCATCGGACCTCCTCGTTCTATAAGTTACCAATGATATTAATAGTTATAATTAGTTATTTATTTATAGATTTATTGTATTCATTGTTTGCACCTATACCCTTATTAATGTTGAAGTGTCCTCCTTAAAGGCTAATTGGCAGGTCAGCTAGTGAGCTGTTCCTGCATCAAGTGCCACGTGAATTATATGTTATACATGTACTATATTTCTGTTTAGTCTCAATTGTAATGTTTATTTAGTAAACAATGAATTTATTATTAAAAAATAATAATAATAATCCAAAAAAGAGATATTTTGTGCTGCTGTTTTTCTAGGACACCAATGCTTGTTCAAACAGATGTCTCGTGGTATGAAATATACTATACTTGAACAACACCCATTCTGAAAGCAAATAATTGACTCCTAAACATCTGCACACTCGAGCAGGTGCCTGGGGTGCTTGACTCGGTAGTGCTACAGAGTTTAAACAGTGAATTTCATTAGTAACTAATAAAATTCACTACAACTGTTGTATTCATTACAACAGTTGTATTGGTGATGATAAGTATCTGCACAGTACCTCCAGGCCACCACCAAGACACGAGCCCTGGATGGCTGCTACGACTGGTTTCTTCATAGCTTCTACTTTGTTGAGGATGTTCTGCGCCATCTTGGATATGTCGACGACTTCCTGTTCAGTTTTGGCAGCTTCAAGCATTGTGATGTCTGCTCCTGCTATGAAACATCCTGGTTTGCCAGAGATCAGCACGGCTGCCTGCACGCTTGGATTGGCGTTCACATCCCCAAGTGCGCTTTCCAATTCATAAGCTACCTCACGGCTCAAAGAATTGACCTGATGACAGAAACTTCAAGCTGAATATTACTTATGGATTTCAATTGCTTATTACGAAAATTCCATACGTCGCACACATAACCATCTGCGAAGTACGGACAAATCCATGGAACCAGTCTGAATAGTACTTGGATAAATTCTAGTCTGAGAAATTTTTAATTGAACGCAATTTGGTCACTATTGGCCAAGGAAAGGCAATCTGTTTATATGTTTCAAAAAAATGGTTCGTACAAATTGGGCGGACCCAGGAAAATATAATGAAGGCCCATGTGAATGAAAATTGGTCTAATCAAAATAGACGAGGGGTTTGTTAAATCGACCAGCCAAGTTTCCAATCGACGATAAGGAAGTTCAGACTGATTCCAAGAGTTTGTCAACACTCATGGTAGACTTCACAAGAGTAAGACTTGAGTGCTTCTTCTGTTTAAAATTATCAATAGTAGTATCACTGCATTATTAGTGACGAATATATAAAATAGTCGCAATCACAATAGGCCTAACGTATCCATAAGTTATAGATTCGGAAACAGATGAAGTACTCCATACCCATTCAGGTATTCGAAAATAATCAGGCAAGCTACCTTTGCTCCAGGGGTGTCCAATGTGATGACAGCTATGTTGTTCACTATTTTCGTTTTCGTGTGTTTGGTGTTTCCAGAGGAGTAAAGTCGCCATTGTTGATTCACACCTAAAATTAAAAATCAAGTTAATAAGATCCAAAACTGACCGAACAAACTAAAATGACTAACTATAGTCGACGCATGTTATGAATTTCGAAAAACTATTCAGCATTCCACGATGCATAGGTAATGAAAAAACCCCAACAATGTTCATCGAAGCTAGATAATCGGTTCAGCATTCCGGAATGCATACCTATTACATACCAAGTGTACTTGGTATGTATCAAAAACATAGTTTTTCACAAAGTTTTGTATCATTACAGGCAATTAGTGTTTGACAAAGACCACGTTTGGGTGCACATGTAAAGCGAAAAACCTTAAAATCACAAAAATGTCACTTATTCACTTATACCTCCAAGCCGACGGCTGTGCAAGTTGCATTCTTGTTATATCTCTACCATGCGTAATTTATTTAGAAGGAGTTACGTCAATTTCTGTCATTTTGAAAAATCAGCGTCCAAAGTTTCACTTCGGGAGCCCAAAACGTTATAATATAACAGAACGCATATTATAGGATCTGTTTTTTCTCAGTTACACTAATTTTACTATTCAGAATGTAGTTCTGAATTCAAATTTTTACTCAGAGTTGTATTAACTACGCACGATGGAAATCAGACTTAACCCCTTTTAATTACACCAGGCGGAGGAAACATTAATTAATCATGAAAATTCAATTTGAGGAATGAAAATATTGTTTCAGCGAAAAATAACTAATCTCATCACGAAGTAAAAAACACATGGCGCAAAAATGTACGAAGCATGGCTGTAAAAGCGAATTTTCGAAGAAATAACTGGTTTTATGTAAAATGTGATGTTTGGGACATCTCATTCAAATATGGGCAATAAACGTATTGGGTAATTGTAGGAATTTCAGTAAGAGCGAAGCTATTCGGTTGATTCAGTATGCATAGTTACTTGTCATCTGGAAAGAAGAGGTTCTTACAGTTCCCTCAATGTAGTTTGAGTTAATTATAAAATCGTATTACAACTATAATCATGAAAAATATGTCACCTTCATCTAACTCACGAAGGTAGTGCAAGGAAATGGGAAAGTAGGATCAATGCTACGGCGGATTTTTGCATATCTAGGATTTTGATCAGGTGAAGCATGCAAGTGACAGTACCTCTGAAAAAAACTCAACCAATTGAGGGAACGAAAAAATTCACAGTCATGCAGAATGGCTATACGAGCGAATGTTCGAAGAAACCTAGTTTTATGTAAAATGTCTCCATTTTACTACTGGTTTTATAATACATGTTGTCTCTATTTTTTGCGTTGTAACACCTCAGGTTATAGATTTTTCAACGCTGACCACGATGGTGAAGTCAGAATTGCGATATATCATTCGGTTATCAGATTAGAGTGGATGAACCGTGAAGAACATCTCAAGTAACAACCACGTTTCTTCACCTTCAAAGTGCTCCAGTTTGAGAATGGAATGAGATATCGCAATTCTGATTTCACGATCGTATTTAACGTAGAAAAATGTATAAACTGAGGTGTTACACGGCAAAAAATAGACAAAATTTTTTATAAAACCAGTAAAATGGGTTTTACATGAAACCAGTATTTCTTCGAAAATTCGCTCTTATAGCCGTGCTGCATGACTGTGGAAACTGGAGCAGGTAGGATTTATTCAATGCTCGTTATTGCAAACGAAAGAGCTGGTCAAGAAGGTATACTCGGAAATAGACATAACCCTATTTTCACCAAAAAGTGACTTAACTCCTTCTTCACGTGCGGTAGCGATATTTGCACACAAAGAAGAAACAAAAAGGTATCAAGTGAAGGCCTTCAAAATCCACACACAACTGAATACGGATAACGGAACTGGGGGCAGTAGAATCAGTTACTTAAGACTGTAAAGAATTCCATAAAATTTCGTATCACCAGTCGAGACCAACAACATCTTTTGGTTCTGGTTTCGACAGATCTTACTTGGATTCGTGTACAACTCCCCACCTAGTAGTATAATAAAACTACAATTGAATACAGAGAGTAAAAGTATTCAATTAGTACTGAGGAAGAAAAACTAAATGAATAGTAACACCCAACATTCGAGTTATCCATGAGATTGTGTTACCACAATTACTGTCGTTTTAAATAGAAACAGGGGCTCAAGTGAATCATGTCCTCCTTATCACCTAGGGTCCAAGGTACAACCGAAAGATAATGTACAGACAAAGATAACGCTGATAATGGAATATTTGACCTCCGTACAGACCCAACAACTTTGCAGGTGAAATAACTTTCAGACGTGTGGGGGGATACCTCTTGAACCCTGTTCAAAAATTGATATCTCATCTACTAACTAGAATCATAGTAAAAAGAGCATCGCCACTAAACACGCTTTTTCTTTAATCAAAACAGATGGATAGATAAATAAATAAATTCGTCGTATAATGGAAAGACAAAAAGCGTAGAGCATAGCTTGTTAGAACATTACTTGAATTATTGTAGAACCAGTGAAATAGGTAAGTATGTCATATTTTTATCGGTGGAATTTATATTTCACTACCTAATTCACAAGGAGTCGTCAGACAGAATCTTTTCCTCTTGAATGATACCAGGATTATACTTTTGTCAAAGCAACGATCTACCGACGTGGAATACCACTAATGATAGGTATTTCACCTTACTAAAATGTCATTCATACGTCGACTTCTCAACGGCTAATTGTGACCGGTTACGTAAGGGATCAGTTAAAAACACTGCACTCAGCCTGGCGCGGCCTACTGAAGTTCGAGGTCAGTTTCATTGGCAGATACTCAAAAAGCTGACCTACCCACGGAAAAAAAAGTTAGTTTAAGGGTGCCGATGGGCAAAATGAAGTGACATTTCCTAATATGTCCACACTTGAATTTGTCCCTCACCGAATTGAGAAAGGGATCAAATAAAGAAAAAGAAAAGTCCCCAACTACGTTTACTCAGATAAGTATATGTTTTGGATTCACAATAAATACCAACTTTCGTTAGCTGAACAAAAATTGAATACATTAATAAGTACTACAACGAAGTGGTCTCGAAATTATAGTAAGTTCTGAAGTGACAACCCCAGGTTGTTCGGGGTTTGGAAGAATTTGAAGTGACATGAGGAGGATAATAGGGACTATTGCATCAGTATAAGAATGAAAAAAGTTCCGGTAATTGACAAAATCGCTTTAGTCTTGCCATCAGTTGTCAAAGTTGAACCATTATTGTCCTACTAAAATTTCACTCGGGGCCCGAGTGTTAAACATCTCTGAACAAATGTGTACCCTAAAATTGATGACATTTGTAGGGTTTACTACAGACTGGACAAAATTTTAAATCGTCCAGGAATTATATTGTGCCACAAAAAGTTCCCGATGATCGCTTTCGCGATTGGAGTTCAGTAGCGGGTCGAAATGGTCAGATATAAGCCTCAACTTACGAATACAACGCCGAATTAATTCAATCAATTTGGATTCATATCAATATTTAGTGGGTTAGCACAGTTGTGCCTTACCGTGAGGGAATTTTGGCAGAAGCCTAAATTTATAAATAGAAACTGAAGATTCGAGGTGATAAAGGAACCGAAGAGAAAAACGTACCAAAATAATTGATTGAAGATGTTCAAACACAAACGCTTTCGATAGAACATAAGAATCTAAAGTCAGGCTGACAGGAAACGGGGTAAGGGTACCTAACATGTTACGTATATTACGAACGATTCAACCAGAAGATGCTTATGCTGAACCAAGCAAGAAAAGGCAATGTTTCTAAACTTTACATATTCAATAACTGAATGCTTATGGTGAAGATACAATAATCAAGTCAAGTTTTAAATTGACGTCGATTAAAAAAGGTCAGGACGACCGGTAAGGGTGGGGGAGTGATAGTACAGAAAGTTATTTTCGACGAACACAATTTACGAGAAATTTATATAGTGCATCATAGTAGATGAACAGAACATCAACGTACCTGCAGAAGATATCAACTTAACAGAATTATTTCTAGAAATTTCTCCCAAAAGACCAAATAATCTGCAAGCAGCCATGATGACTTCTAACAAGCACTTCGACAGGTCAAAACTAAAAGATGACTGAACAACCTTGAGAGCAACACTGGGATCCTGTGATAAGAGAGCAAGGATGCCAACGCTAAAGTTTCACTTCCGCTATGATCTCCATGAAAGGAAAACTTGCGTACCTATGAACTATTTACATTATAATTGTGGCACACAACATAGGCTCCCTGTTAGTCATGGTCTCAGCAGAAAATAGAATTTAATAAACTCTATTTTCTGCTGTGACCATGACTAACAGGGAATAATATTCACCTCTCACCATGATTTGTCATGGAGGAAGTATTCTCTTTCCATGGATTTGAAACGAGAGCGTGGATACTAAACAAGTGTAGTATCATGGAAGAAGGATTTCCTTCTTCCATGGTGTAGTATTTTGGTTTATTCGACAATGAACCATTGGAAATCGAAATTCAATCGACCAAAGAAAAATTTTGTTTACCCCCCACCCAAATTTGTTGGTTTACGTTTCAAGATAGAATAAAAAAAACTCTGCAAATTCTTGATACAACGGTTTATCTTCTTTGTACAGATCACTGAATGATAGATTAATTATTAATATGAATTATCATTGTTAATAATTATTATCAAGTAGGTAGTGTAATTATTAGTTGGTTATTAATAATTCTTCTAAATTATTATTAATTAACTCTACATTTGAAAACGAAGTGCTGTTCGAATCAGCTGAGTCAGTATGAAAATTGACCCGACAAGCTGCCTCACTCTCATGTTGACGATTTCGATCTGCTCCGACTTTCATTTTTTGAGTGAACCCCTCCCCCCCACCTCAGCTTTTCGATATTTCAACTCAACACGACGGTGAAGTCAGAATTGCGATATCGCTATCCGTCATCAGATTAGAGCAGGCTAACCATGAAGATCTATCAAGTAACAACCACGTTTCTTCATCTTCAAAGTGCTCCAGTTTGAGAACGGAATGGGATACCTATTGCAATTCTGAAGTCACCATCATGTTCAGTATTTTAAAAAAAAACCTTTAAAATGAGGTGTCACTTGTCAGAATGTTTCATTTTTGGAATTTATGAGGGATTTTCCCCTCTAAAACTCCCCCATCTACCGGTCGATCGCCAAGACGGATTTTTGTGCAAATTTGAACTTTTAATCTTAATTCTATCGAGAGTTATCGTCTGGAATGAAAATGTTTCGAAAATTAGAGTTTTAAAAATTTTGGACCGCGAACAATAGCTACATTTGCTCCGAAATTTCGCTAAAAAGACACTAGGTACTTCTCAAAATCCTGTCGGTTCTCACTGTGAAAATAGGTTTGATCGAAGCTGTTGTTGATGGGTTGTTTGGTTACAACTTGAAGCTCCTATTGATCATTTCATCATGATCAATATTCACTGTTAGGTCAAGAGTTTGCAGAAGAAATCAGAATATTGAATTTAAACCACTTGAAATTCAGAACATCCTCAAGGTTGCTATCGACAAGAAAACCTGCATTGGTAAATTGCAAGAAAATGAAATACTTCTGAGGGAAAGATGTTGTATTAACGAAGTTGAGATGAGTTTAATACAATATCCTATATTACAGCACGCAATACAAAATAGTGACAGAGAAGCTACTGCAAACGGTAGCACTCGAGTAATTGAGTGGGACATAATAGTCGTTCAGCAGCAATTGTAGTACTGAACGAATTCTTGGAATGAGTGTAGGGGATCAATCCGACATTTAGAACGGAGGAGGCCCTGAAACAGAGGAAACCCGGTATTCAAGGGAAAATATAAGTTAAACTGAAGGGAAATACGTTGACTTCAAACGAAGGAAAACACACGAATGCCAACATCATAAGATTGTCTCCACAAATCATTTCAAGACATTAAGACAAATCATTTAGCCCCAGGCGACCGGATAAGGTGGTTGTGGTTTGCTCACATCAAATTAAACATATCTAAAGTAGCGATTAAATCGAGACATCTGTTTTTTCAAGAGCTTCAATTGTACATTCAGGTTTACCAGACGTTGCTTGTGGATTCTCAAGATGTTTTTGAAGTTGTTCCTCTCAAATTTTCCCTTTTGTTACAACCATATTTTGATTTTGATGATCCTCGGTCGGTATGAAAGTTGTTGATGCCGTAGCTCCCTAAGATTGGATTTCAACTATAACCTACCCCTCCCTCCACATACGTTTGTTGACAGCACTGAGAGCCCGAGATTTTACAAGCGTAAAGGAACTGGGTGAGGAGCTCATTGCTCTTACCAGTATACTGATGTTGGCATTCGTGGCACCAGGTAAGAAGTTGATTTTCGTCTACCTGTGATCCATCACCCGACATACGTTGGGTGAGTAGAATGTGAGCAAAGAATATTAATTACTGACCTCTCATCATTGGCGGAGGACCTCTCATTTGTCCTGGGGGGCCACCCATCTGGGGAGGTGGTCCACCTCGTCCCATAGCAGCCATGTTGGGTGGCATAGCTAAAATGAACAACATTCAATGGGTTAGATGGGTTTTATATAACAGGAGATACACATAAGTCAGAACATGTCTGATTTTTAACGTGAGTTCCTTATAAATTGCCCGGAGCTCTTCCAGACACGGAAGAAAATAGTGTTCTGAAATTTTGAAGAAGAGAGCTCAGTAAGGTGAAAGAGATGGAAGGTTCAACATACGCATCATAGGTGGAGCTCCCATCATCGGTGGAGGCATGCCTGGAGGTGGGGCTCGCATTTGTGGAGGTGCTGATACTTGACCACGTCCGGTTGGGGCCATGACTTGAGGAGAAGGTCCACCAACACCACGCACGGGTCCTTGAAGACCTGAAATATTCGGTGTTTTAAAAACATCTGCAGATTTGCACATCCTGACAAATCATCGAGTGAACCTGTCCACTGGTTGACACTGTTTAAGCCTTAAAACAAAATATCTCTCAACAAAGCCTAAGATCTGACGCGAAGTGGAACGCGTCAAAAACAAGAGCTAAGTTATATGAACTTCAACTTACCTGGTTGTACAGGGGCACCACCAGTAGGGACTCCTCGTCCAGCAGGTCGCGCATTACCAACTCCGCCTCCTCCACCCGGCAGTGGTACCCTTGGGAGACCTTCTTCAGGCGGAGGAGGTCCTTCAACAGTCAGGGAAACGATATTCTCCCCTCTCAAGAGCACGAATCCCAGAACCCTCTTCTCCTCTCTCTCAGGCTGCTTGGCGTTCTTGGGTTTGATTTTCCTGAACTCTTCGCAGTCTCCAAGAATCAAATTCATGTGTTTGTCAAATGCTGAAAATGTTAAAATGTAACAAAAGGTTATTTTTCCTTGTGACGTATAGCTCGGCTGGTCTCCAGGTATATCCTCTTTAGGTTGTCATATTTACATTCGAATCCCTTCTTATAAATCGTAAGAAACCATGATACTTTTTTCCAATTATCCAAAGAATAGGTATTAACCATAATTTCGCCATGTTTGACTCGTGTGTAGCACACCATAGGAGAATCCCATCCTTATCCCATTACAAAATTCTTTCATCATAGTTATCCGTCCAAGAAGATACTATTCATTGAAATCGTGAGCAATTTTCTAGATTAATCAACCACTTTGAGCAATATTAAATTTAGTTACTCTGCGGATACCACAGAACTTGCAACTTCCTTCAACGAATGATACGTACGTACCTTTAAAAGTACCAATAAAAGTCCTAGAGTCCTGTAAGATGATGCGGACTCGGTAATTGATATGCTGAAGCATCTTGTTGTTCTTTCCAACCGTCTGAAATGAAACAATTGACGTCTGAAATTCCAGTTACATAGACAAACGAATGATGCGCCTTCATGATGGAATATCACATATTCCATCATGAAGGCGAGATATTCCATAATGTCAGATTCTGGCATAATCACTGCATTATACCTGCATAAGCCTTCGACCTGGTACTCTATATTCACTCTAGCAACTAATACCTACTTAATTAAGAATGTGTGATACTGAACTGCTGCTGAATTTCTTGAACTCTTCTGGGTACCAACCGGTGATATCGTATCCCAACCTGTAGTGTGGAACCTACATACCCAGATAATGTCCATCGATACGAATTTACTCAAATTAACTTTCTGTTTTTAAATTTTACGATAAATGACCAAGATCCAAACCTCAAAATAAATAACATTCGAGGTCAATGTCATTGAATATTGTACATCCTCGGGCGACAGACGGACTAACCATGCTTTATTAGTGTGCTGCAAGCGTTAGTTTCGTAAATGTACACATTCACTTTCTAATCAACACATCATCGCTCATTCATACTCGAACTGAGGATAATGAACTTGTTGTAAGAGTTGCGAGGTGTGAAACAAAAGTGATACAACAGGCGTACACTTTGTAATAGCGGCAAGTTTCTTCACAACTTTGTGACCACTGAGGCACACACGAGATGAAAGATGTTGCAATCAGTGTGCACTGCATAATTTCAAATGGGTACAAATATCAAAAGTAGTGATATAAGAGATGAATTTCATTTTAAAAATGCTATAGATTGTTGAGACACGGTATAAACGCATCCGGCTTGGGGATATCGAGGAGGTTATTAGCACGGATGAAACGTTCCCTTACAATTTGACAAAGCAAAAAACAAATAATACTCACCATTTTGCCTAGTAGTGAAACCACAGGACTTCTTTCAAAAAATAAGAAGCTACAAAAACTTGCAGCTAAGCTATGTAAAATTGTACTACAAAAATGTGGGCACTAGCTCTGACTGAACGAACATCGCCTAAACCGCCATTATTCAACATTGGATTGGGACGTTTCGATATAAAGACATCGATTATTTCCTCTTAGTCGATATTTCCTTCCGCACGATTTCAATTTAATTTAAAATACACCATTAATATATTTTGATAGTCCGTTGCCAGGTAGGTAAGGACGTAGATCATGTATCAAATGTGGAGAAAAATCGTTGAAATTGTTGTTTCTAATAGTTTCATTTGCATTCAATTAGACCTCACTGTCGATCAATCGATTTGATATTGAACTCGATTAAATATCGATATTTATTATTGGCAAGATGGAAGTTTGGGGGAAAACGCATGGAAGCATACTCCGGGGAAGCGAAGTCAACCATGGATACTGCATTCTGTGGAAGAAGTGAGTATCCATGAGCATCCTGTGGAAGAAGGTGAATCCGACTTTCTTCGGCCCAAACCCATAACCATGGAAGAAGGGAGAAGGGCTCCCTTCTTCCATGACCCATAACATTTTACGGGTATTTATTAATTTATGGGAAAGTATTCAATACTTTCCATAATAAACTTTTTAGTACTTTCCCTTCGAGGAAATATCTTGGTTCTTTACCTACGAACCTCTTATCTTTAGTATTCTTTCATGTGTGATAAGTGATAGTTTTAGATTTAGAACACGTTAATAATTAATTGATTTCATTTAAATGCACATAATATGTATCAATTTGTTGTCGACGTTATTAGTGACCAGCGTAATATTTCCAACAATTTACATTCACCCAATTCATTCAACAACTCCAGTTGCAACAGGTGTCCACAGTAAGTAGCTTTATAAAATCGAGAGTAATGTATCCAACAGCCTCTACCCAAGTGACAAAATTTGTATATTTTTATATTACTTTCCCACCTCCAATGCGATTGTAATTGTCACTTAGAAAAAAAAGGTTCATACTTAATTGCTTGTATGATGCAAACATAATTACGGCGTTTCTTACGAAATGTTGACGATTTTCAAATGGAGCTGTAAACTTTAAGGATTATGGTAGACATTACTTAATGATTGAAGATTCAACATTTCAAGCTCTGATAGAAAATCATCGTGTAAACATTGATTTATGAGGGCATCGAAGGTGTTTTCTTAAATTGTCCCAACACTTCGTCCCCGGCACTCCCACATTGACATTCATTCATGCCTCATTCGACTAACGTTGGGTATTTGGAAAATGATTTATTATTCGACTGACGTTGGGTTTTATAATTATTTATATACCTAATTATCTAGTTACCAACATGGGAAATCGTTTCATAGTTTCTTAACTGTTTTCGGCCGGTTGGTCATCGCACAAGGGTGTACCTAAAAGTTGTGTGACAAAAACAAAACAAGTGCCTTGCAATTTAGCGTTTTTTTTTTTTTAGATTTTATGAGTTGCACGGTTGAAGGTCAGAATTGATTAATATTTGTCGGCAAATATATCGATAATATGGCTATCATGTAAAATATCATCAGAACGTACATGGTAAGTGCGATTTAAATATATTACAGCCATACATTCATATTATAAATGTATCTTATTGAAATGATTATACTTGTAATCAAAACATCAAACTCAGCTTCCATTCTGGTCCAACAGCCATCTCATCTTCATCCATGGGTTCGTCTTCTATGTGATACAAACTTTGTGTAAAACAGTGTTGTATTTACTTTTCGTTGTGGTTTCCCTTTTTCGACATCCAGACTTCTCTGCACTTCTGGTTTTCCTGCTCGATTCGTGGTTTCTGGGAAGTGGTAGTTCAACTCAAACATTATTATTCCTCGGTATTTAGATTGAACATCGACGATCCGCGGTTCTCCTAATTTTTGGAAGTGATTCAGTTCCCGTGTGTCACCTTCGTTATATGTTTCTTCTGTTAGCAAGTTAGTATTTCTCGTTGTTGTTTGTTAAATAATTCGTCTGTTATTGAGGGTTTTCCTTCAACCAAGTGTCTTTATTCGTTTCGCCCCAGGACATGGCTGCGGAGATAAAACCAGCTACTGGCACATCTAACGATAAATTCAGCTCTTCGAAGAAAATTGTGCTCCTTTCCAAGCTCGAAGGATCGGGAGACGATGTCAATCAGGCCATAATCATTCCAGGCCAAGAAGGAGTAATCAGTGTCTCAGATGACAGGTATGTAACTGTTGCTTTTACGAAATTCAATGTTCGGTCATGTAATGTTTATAAGTTCTTTGAATCAGCCCATATACCATGTTTACAGAACTGTGCGAGTATGGTTGAAACGAGACACAGGGCAGTATTGGCCAAGTATTTGTCATTATATGGCTGCCCCAGCGAGCGCTTTGTACTATCAGAATGAGACACGGCAGCTTTTTGTTGGTTTGGACAATGGCACTATATCTGTGAGTTTTGCTCTTAATTACGATACGGGGTCATTCCAGGTCAAATCAACACACTTGATTCCTTCACCATCTCAGATTTTGATGAAATTTGGTACATAGGTTGTTAGAAACTAAGAAAAATACCAAATGTCAGCTCAATAGGTATGTCAAACGGTTTCCAAAATATGACTGTAATGTTGTAATCCTTTGAATTATTCTATAAAAATAGAAAAATACTAAGAAATGTGACATAATGGACGTGTACTTTGTACCCAGAGCTAGTCAAGTTATCAAAGATTTGTGAACAGTGTAGGAAAGAAATTAGTTCTTTGAAAGACAATAAACAGCGCGAAGCCAGTGTACCTAGTTCTGATGAAGCACATGCTCCTACTTTTATTCCACCATCTTCATTCGTATTTGATACATTGATATAGTTTTATTAGGAGAGTGTTTTCTTTTTTAAGATCTTATGGTTAAAATGAATAATGTTAAAGTAAAATGTAGGCCTAATTCTTTGCCGAATACTAAAATCAATATTAGTTACTGCATATTTGCTTTTCACAAGCTGAAATTTGGTATTTTTCTTAGTTTCTATAAAGATGATCTATGTAACAAATTTAATCAAAATCTGAGAGGGCGAAGGAAAAAAGTCTGTTGATTTGACATGGAATGATCCTACAAAAGGTTTTTATAGTTGTGTAAATACCACTTTAAACACGATTAATTCCGACTCGCTAATTGGGTTGGGTGACTAGACCTGGATAAAATGAAAAGAAAAACTTTCATGAGCAGTGAGAGATTCAAAATTGTTCGCTCATCCAGCTTATTTTTTGCAGGAGTACAAATTGGCTGAAGATTTAAACCGGCTTAATCACGTTCAGGACCACCTGGCCCACCAAGCCCGCGTCATCAACGTCCACTTTGCCCTTACATGCGAATGGATCCTCTCTATCGGTAGAGACAAACTTTTCCAGCTCTACTGCTCAGAGTCTGGACGTAACTTGGGGTCTTATTCAACCCAAGCATGGGCCACTGTTCTTGTGTATCCTTTATATAAATATCATCATTCAACATTTTAACGTACTCAACTCAGATCCTCGTCCTCAACTCGTTCTTTTCTCTTCCGTGCTAAATTAACGAAGGTCATTAATCTGATTACTCATCCAAAACTCAACATGCCTTGATATTATCATGACATTGTAGGACACGTTAATTTATTCTCCAGTTTCTCATCATGTGGGTGTAGTGCAATTACGGTTTGGCGCCTAGTGGAGCTTGAACTGTTGCGCCACAGGATTTCCAGGAGATTAGGTAGGTAGAGATTGTCCATTTGGTCATTTGTGTATTCCATATCACGGAGGCTAGAATCATACCTATATAATATATACTTTTCTCGTCTTCTTCCTTATCTGTCTGTCCATCTATTCTATGTTAGCAACACGGTATTCTGTTATCGCAAGCTAGGTTTGTGAATTTCTGATAGCGAGTAATTCTTTGTGTCACTTTCAACTAGTTGCAATACAGCCGAACTGATGTGATGGATTGGAATAGCCTCTATTTAGTATTTCGAGATGATGCCCAATTCTTCCATAGTGGTTGAACGAACCTTTCCTCATTACGCTAATAACATCATTAATCGTTTCAATTTTCGTGTCACCTAAACGTCTCACACAAGCCACATTTCTATTGTTTAACCAATGTTGATTGGACACTTGTAATTCCGCTTAGACAAACCTGCTTGTCTCGTACGTCTCTGAACTGAAATGAATAACCATGGAAGTAGGAGTGCTATTTCTATGTAAATCAAGAAGAAGATTTTGGTCATCTTCTAACAAAGAAAAGATAAATGATGATAAGATTGAATCATTCAAAATCTGTAGTGTTAACAAAACTCAAAACTGAAGTGTTCTGGCCTGCAATCCTATTGGCCAACGAAAAACATAAAATCTAGCGACGATGTTAATATTGATAATATCAATATTGATAATATCAATATTGATAATATCAATTTGATATTATATAAAGGTCTCCCGATATTTGCTGCTTGTTAGATCTGCACGCATCCTGTTGTGTTTGGTGAGACGCGTTGGATTCAACATGCCAGGTTGATTCCTTTTGATAGCCCATGTGTTATGTTAATTCTGTTGCTTTCTCATCTCCGCCATCACAGATTTATGATAATTGCATTTTAATGCGACTCCCGATTTAATTATGTAGAGAGTTGAATCCGCTCATGGATCCTCTGGATTGGCCTTGTTAACGTCAAACGATTGCGCTGACGTGTTTTCGGTGCTTGCTACCTAGTAGTCTAGTCCATATTGGATTATGTGGTTCTTTCGTTTGGATGCAGCATGTCCACAACAACAATTGAATGAGTTGGGTAGAGTAACTAAAAAAATGGACGAATTCAAAGACAGCTTCGATTCTTGCTTGTAAATTCGGTGAAGAAAGGGAAAGAATTAAAACAAGTAGTTTTGGATTTGTATATTAAAGTTTATGTGCTAATTAATATAAACTTTCATTTCTGCTCATTGTTTACAAACCCTGGGAATTGGCGTGAATTTCATTACTTGACAAATGGAATTTCTTAACCCACTTTGTATAGCTTTGATAACCAGTCAAAACATGCTTTCATTGGCGACTACTCTGGGGTAATCACGATGGTCAAGTGCGAGCCTTCAGGCGTGAAAGAGATCACCAAACTCAAAGGTCACACTGGCTCTGTTCGGTCATTGGAATGGGACGCTGCTCAACAGAGGTTGTTTTCCGGAAGTTATGATCAAATCATAATTGTCTGGGACATTGGGGGACAGCAAGGAACAGCCTACGAACTTCAGGGACATAGGTAGATAAATTTACTTCTATTTACTCAGTAAATCAGTTGAGGACCCAAGTTATTTCAGTTGTTTGTATTTTTATTGATGTTGGCAACTTCGTATATTGTTAACAATGTGTTACGGTGTTGTAGGAATCGGGTTTCTGCCTTGTGCTATGCACCCATGAAACGTGTCCTCATCTCCTCTGGTGAAGATGCTGTTATTGTGTTTTGGGACATGGCTGCACAAAGAAAAGAGGTTGGTGACTTTATCATTAAATCATTAATGAAAGATATTCCGGCACGAAGTCTCTTGTGTACGAGTATCAACGTTACACTGCTACAGTTTATGTATGGGTGCTCATATTTCATTTGAAATTAACTTTCACTTATTGAAAGGATGAGCTAAATTCAAATGAGATATGTACTAAAACATAGTACCTAACTTTAGTGAGCAGTATTATGTTTTAGCAAAATCTTCATTAAAATAAGCCGTAGGTTCGGGTCCAAAGCCTAGATCTAAATTCTTCACTATATTTTGTCACATACATGCTTGATAAATTGGTATATATTCTGCAAAGGCTTGATAGCTGAGATCATATGGTGCAGCTGCCAGGTTTTTCACTATGAAGCTAGTTACCAAACGTGTCACGTCCTCCAGAGAGGACTGCCAATCACGTCTGCAGCGCTCGAATGACATGCACCATAATATGCACCATTTAGGATGATATTATCATCCTATAGTTTGCACGAGGTTCTGCTGAATCCTCTCTTTCAGTTAAACCCTCCATCTTGGAATTGGACATTTTTTTTTAATGTTTATACGTTTTCTGATTAATATCGTTAATATTCCTTAGTATTTTGGTATTTGGTGAATTAGTTGTGTTCAGGAATGTTTGCTGGTTCCAAAAGTATTCTCTTCTCAATGGGCAATTTCGTTTTTATTCTCAGACTCCGGAGTGGGTTGAATCAGATTTGTGTCAGCTGTGTCGACGTCCATTTTTCTGGAACTTGAGAGCTATGGTGGAAACCCACACAATTGGCATTCGACAGCACCACTGTCGGGCCTGCGGCCGTGCAGTTTGTGATACCTGTAGTCAGACTACTATCGTCATTCCCAAACTCGGCTTCGAATTCCCTGTCAGAGTTTGCGGTCCATGCCATGGCCTCCTCAAGGGACAAGAGTGAGTTCATGTCATTAATAACTAGGTACCTACCTAACTGTAATTGCTCTCTGCTAGTTAGCAGCTAACTAGCAGTTCAAATCACTAAATGGTATATTGATTACTTATCATTATTTAAAGTACGCCAATTTTGTATGTATATTAGGTAGGTGGGTATGAGAATGGGTCGTAAAGTACTAAAATGTTCCGTACCCCCTTCCCTGAGGGGGGGGGGGGAGTCTAGACCCCTCTGGGTGGATGGGTACTCACGGGTTCAAAAAAATGAATTTTTCAAATCCCCTCGTCAACAGTCATCTCTTGTTGTCATGTCATTTTTGTCTACCACCCCTATGTAAACTGGGCTTCTTGATTAGTTTGAAGGTTGTATTCCATGACTTTAGTGACTCTTAACTTGTTTTCAACTTTCAGTCTCACCTCCCTCGCTACCTTCCACGATGCAAAACACTCCATTGGCTTCATGCATCTGGATGAACAGCAAAATCGCCTTCTCACAGTGGGCCATGATCGCGTCATCAAGTTGTGGGACATCTCTCAACTCTTATAGTTTACAGTATGTTATCTCTGTATAATAACTTCGTACTATGGCTTCGAATCCTTATACTTTCTGTTAATTTGTGATACTAATTATTGATTGTGTGACTGAAAACATTCACTTCTTTATTATGAATATTATTTTAGTTATTTCCCTACAATGATAATTATAATATCTCTCTTACTTGACATTTCTCAACCCAGGCAGGTTTGTCTGTCTATTTCAACATTTACTGCCCGTAAAAGAAACATACTATATTTTGATGAACGTTATAACATTATTTATATTATTGAACGTTATACTTTGATTTGAACTATTTAAATAATGAATTCGTAGAGATGATTCACTTAAATGGGGAGCTGCACTATTTACCAACATATCTGCTCTTTGGGTCGATATTTAAAAAAAAAAAAAAAAAATCCATACAATTAAAATCAATTAACTATTTACCTGAGTCATGTGATCCCCTTGTCTTCCATATTACTAGAAGTGCTGATCAATTAGGAAAACTGATTATTGTAGATAAATATTATTTGAGTTATTTCATCTGATTCTCTTCTTGCAAGGATTGATCGAGTTATGTGCTGCAGTTGTAAGTGATTACCCGTTAGTTTGGTATCAGACGAATTCCTAAAATGGATAAACAGTACAGCAGGCAGTTAGTTTCCTAGAGACGTGTCTACTCTGGTGTCAGGGTGGTTCACAGACTAGAGAGCCATTTTGTACCCCAATAGTTCATTTTTCCATGTATAATACCTAATCCATGTTTGATCGATTTCATGAATAAATGAACTAGGTAAAATAATTATTTTAATGGATGTTATCACACATACTTTCAAAGCTTGGTGGATGGTTCAAGTCATAAACTCCCCATAAATTACCCATGCAGTGAAGATGTTTGGCTCGGCGAGATCTGTGAACCAATTTTTAGCCAGATATTACTTGAACCAATTTCAGACCTTGTTCAACAAAGAGCCGTAGCGCATCCAGGCAATATTAAGGCAGAGGGGAAGAAAAAGGGATCCTGGTGTGCAAGAAAAAGGGATCCTGCCCTAAATAGTTATTGGATTCGCTCATCTGCGTCGTGTCCGATTTCCCATTTTTGAAGTCATGTGAAATCACTTCATAAGGTTTGGTCAAATTTTCTAAATATATTCAATTTGTGTATGGAATAATATTTAGCAATTTGGAAAGAAGGTTAAATGAGGATACTGATTTGCAGTGTCAGTATTATCCCCTCGCTCTCAGAGGCCAAAGGAGCTTGCGAGGACATGATATTATTGTGTCTACCAATTTTTTATAGCACTTAATTGTTGAAATGCATGAATTATTTTAATATTAATCAAGAGAATTCAATTAAATGTATCTTCATTCACCACTCCTGATTGCGTCTGCATTTACAGATTCAATAAAGTTGATTACATTTTGGAAAAGTCTGAACAAACTGAATTATTGGCGTCACTCTCTTAATTGAGATTGTTCATGAGACCCTTTGGAAGTCCTTTAGTTTGGCGCAGAAAGGAACCAGTTTACCACCTGAGCGGATCCACCGCGCCCAGCTCATCAAGTGGTTGTATAAATCAAAAGGGTCCTGGTCCTATTCATCACCAGATGAGTGTTAGGACTCCGTCATTGTTTCATCAATGTTAAGTCGTCATTGTTTTCATTCATTGGGGTCTAAAAGTTCCTTGTTTCCTGACACAGGTGTCAACTAAATGTCCACACCCAATGACATTGTTGACTTGATAAGGAACTATTGTAGCTCCACAGGTTGCTGGCTAGGTAGCACTGAAATCGCCCCATCTATCCGCTGTACCTACTAAACCTTCCTATTCCTTTCTTCTGTGGGTGTTGATACATTTTGGTGGTTTGCGTCGTCCTGGGTTGTAAATGTCACAGTTCTGCCCTATAAAAAGATTTCCTAATGTTGGTAAACTGCAAATAAAATAAATAAAAACAATAATTGAAAAATAATGAAATAATTGGCACTTAACTGATACTTATTTTTATGTAATGCGAGTTGGTTCTTTTTTTTGCTACAGATATCCTATATTTCTGGAGTTCAATTCGAGTTGGTATCATTTTACTCATCATCAAATATATCCGATTTCTGGGTTAGCAATCGATAATAGAAATGGTGGCAGTTTCTGAAGTTATTTTTTGTATGCTATTGTGGAATTATTTTGGGGGTATTGTATATGAATATTGATAAAACTTCTATATAACAGGGTTATTCGAATATTCGGTCGTTTCGTCCTCCATACAACTGTTATTGGCCATTTCAAATGAATTGATATGATATTTTTATGTTGTAAATATCGCTACGAAAATTAATTATGAAAAGGTACCACTTATGTTTGGTTTGAGAAAGAAATGTTCGAAACCTACTTACTCATGTTGACATGGTGTCCCTACTTTGAGTCATATTCGGTACCTACCCACCGCGTTCAAATCGTTACATCCATAATGTGAATACCGGAAATTGAATCATGCTCGATTTTCTATTTATTTCTTCGATTTTCGTTCAGTGTAAATTTTGAATGTGAGGGACACAATCAATTAAGTGTAAACCACGCAATAACTTCGGAGTCAATTACTATTTTAGAAGCCTCGCTTTTTCCAATATTTGCATTCAGTGTCTCTAATCCATTTTTACGACATTACCAAATATGCCTCGTTCGACACGAGCCAATCTTCAACCTTCATGTAACACCAACAGCTCACTGTAAATTGGTTCAATTGTCTTGTGATGTTTGGAATGTCTGCATGTGTATTATTTATATTGCACCATTGTACCATCGTGCCACTTACACTTACCGGGGTGATATTTCACCGAAACCAGGAATTATTTTTTTCTAATGGAAATGTGTACTGTATTTGTAGAAAAACATAAGTACTGGGTGTTCAAGCGCGTTCTATCCCCTATTCCCGTCGATTCAAGTCCTATACTTTGAAGTCTCTTTCTGACTTTGTAAGGAGGGCTCATGTAATCATGTATTCATTAGGAGGAATAGTTGAAATAATAAGTAATTTGAAATAAATTGAGAATGTTCGGCATGTGTTAACTTTTTTTATTCGCGACTAGATTAGCAAGTAGAAAAGGTGGGAGATATACACAGTTGCCACCAGAACAGTGAGAACACAGTTGGCACAACTGCCAGCCCGCTAAATTCAAAAGTAACATGGATACTGGATGATTGTCCTTATCTCAACAGGAATCATGTATTCAATTATTAGAACATCCTTTTAGAGCCGGATATTACTGTCATAGTTACTCCCCATATTGGACCACCCATTGAATCCAAAATTTCAAACGTTTCTTGTAGCATTATAATAATATTATGTTATAATCTCAGTTAACGTGTATCAATGGAATAGATTTTTGATGAGACCATATTGGAAAAGTTTGGAATGTGGCTGCTTATCTTGACGTTATGCCACACTTTCAGTTACTAACACTAAAATTATGACAATTAAAAAAAAAAAAAGGGTTCAGCTGAGAGCTTCTTTGCCTCGTTTGCAATCCCTAATTGATATTCGGTGTCAAAATTGGGAAATAACAATATGAGGGTGGTGAAAATCCCACTAGCAAAATGCTATACTTTTATGCGAAAATAAGGGTACTTGGAGAGCTGACAGTGAGGGCCGGTGCATATGTATTCACCATTCAGTTTTATAAGATATCATTGACCTGCTACTTTCCGTAAATTTTCAGAGAAATACGATTCTAGAATTTACGAGAGTTGAAAATAGAAGATAGTGGCATGGTGTTACCCAATAGATCTTGCATAACGAATGTAAACCGCTTAAAAGTTCCTATGGTCTGTAGGGCTTGGTGGATAATTTTGAAAAGAAAAACAAGTACCTATGTTCCTCATTCATTGTATTTGGCTTGGACACCCCGTAATTATGCCATTTTTTGATTTGGCTGCCAACTGCAATAGAAAGCTTGTGATTGAATGTATTGGTAAATTTCAACGAAAACCTGATGTAACTTTAGCTTAGGTAGGTATGGGTTTCCTCTGATAACTAATAGTTTAACACTACCCATTTCTTGTGTACGTACTACTAGACTTATATAGAACAAAGAAA